>CAWUFW010003080.1:1200000-1941565 GCA_963921515.1 Calotriton arnoldi
CACGCCTTGGACTCACCGACTCCGTCTGCACGATTGTCACCGAGCCGCTGCCTGCACCGCATCGAGAGGACACCGCGCCTTGCACCGCTTCCATCTTGCACCGCAACCGTGACGTACGCCGACCGGCTCACACACTCCGTGCCCCCCACAACGAGAAAAGGTACTGTGACCGAGTCTGTTCACGACTCTGCTGGCCCGTATCGACGCGGTCGGCTGGAACTGTTAGACTCTGTGGTTTTCAGCATCGCGGTAGACTCGGACGGAGCTACCGACTCGTACGAACTTTGTTTTTGAACTATTCCTGCAAAGAAGAAGTTATCTTGCAACATAATCACTTTTAAAGTACTGTACTGTGGATTTTTATCGTATTTGGTCTTGTTTTAAAGTATATAAAAATATTTGATATTTTTCTAAACTGGTGTGGTGTCAGTTTGTAGTGCTTACACTGTATTACTGTTGGTTATGTGCAAATGATTTACACACTGCCTCTAGAATAAGCCTGACTGCTCGTGCCAAGCTACCAAGGGGGTGAGCAGGGGTTATTTTAGGAGTGTAACTCCCTTACCCCGACTAGGAAGAAGGGTCCCTACTTGGACAAAGGTGCAAGCCCTTGCCAACTAGAGATCCCATTTCTAACAGTATATGAATGGAGAACATTGACGTAGTATGAATGACTCACAATTTCACATTGTTCATATTTTACAGACAACATGACGCCAGCGGAGTCACATGCCTTCCAGGTGAGGAAGGAGCGGTACCAACACATTAGGAAAGTCAGCAAACGGTACCACAACATGGCGCGTAGGTACGAGGAGGAATGTGCGGCTGGTACATGGAAATCGTTGTCCGGCGTCTTAATACGTGGCCAACCCAGTGGCACACAGCCCAACCCAGGCCCCTCTGGCGTCAGTGGTGGATCCCAGCCTGTACCGTCTGTGTCCCATTCCCCTACTACTACCCCCACACAAGGGACAATCCCACCTGCACCAGCGGATCAGGTGATGCCATTTACTCTCCGTGAAAAAAAACTGATCATGGACAATAACGTGATGCTGGCAAAGTTGAGGAGGGAAATGGCAGAGCAGACAAGGCAACTCTCGGACATCAAAAAACACCTGGGAATACCATAGTGTCTGGCCACGTTGTACACCATCCCCCTCTTCTCCCTTCCCCCAAAGTTTTCTCTCATAGTTTATTTAGTGTTAGGTAAGTATTTTAAGTGTTAGGTAGTGTAGTTTTAGGTTAAGTATAGTTAGTATTAGATTTTAAAATAGTTTTAGATTTTATCATGGTATAGTATTTGGGGATAAGTTTCCTTTTCCTTTGGGTGGGGGGTTGATGTATTTTCTACAAAATATTTTTTTTAAATGATGTAAAAAAAAATATATATTTGTCTAGCTTAAATGTGTAATTAGTTAAGTATAGCTTAGATGTCTTTGTCCTGTTTCGTGATGTGCCTTAAGGGAGGGAGGGGGGTTGATGTTTTTGATATGTCTTGTGTGTTTAGGATTAGTTAGGGTAGATAGTTTAGGTAAATCTTCTCTTCATTCTAGTTAGTTTATTTCATCTTAGTAGTAGTAATGAATATAGATAGTTTATAGAGATGATTTTGTTAATGTTATAATAAATGTTCACTATTTTGCCATTCTGCTTGCACTTATGTCAGTTGTGATATGGTTGAGTGTTAATTTTTGGATTGTATGCATGTAATCTTATCACTGAACTCTCCGTTGAATGTGTAAGTGAGGTCATGACATGTTAGTTAGCATGATTGTTTGTGACAGGATACCTTAGATGTGAGCACAGTAAACTTGCATGGATAACAGTGGGGCAAGTAGGAATTACGGCCTAGTCTAGGGGCAGTCGTTCGTGAAGTTCTACATCTTAAGTGTGACTCACGGAGTTGGCCAGCACATTGTTGCCCTTTTACAACACAACGTTGGGGCATGGCATTGAGAGGAGATTGTGATAGCTACTGTTATCCATCATGGAGATGGATGTATGCGCAGGGTACCACAGACTGCGTCGTTGCCCGGCATCTCACATGTTCCTTGCACAGAGTCCAACTACATTGCACAGACCTTGGCACACTTGCTGCGTAGTGCAAGTCTGTCAGATTCATTTAATTAACAGGTTCCTGTGCATGGAGGCTGATCCTCAAGGACATGCCAGTATGAGTATTTCCGTGGGTCAATTGAAAAGTGCATATGGCAGTCCAGTGGGCATGATTCACGTAAGTCATCTGAGAGTAAGTAATGAGTTGGCGTTTTCAAGTATTCACAACTGGCATCGAGGAGTACTGCAGTTAGATGTACTGACTTTACTTCTCATAAATGCCTTTGAGGAATCTCAAAAATTATGAAGTCATGATTTAGTCAGTGTGTAAAATCTTTGTACGTGCAGACAGTTCTGCTGCACACAGGTGGGGAAATGTTGCATTGCTCCCTGTAGTGCCAGTGTTATGGCCACTTCTCCCAGCTGTTACCTTTTGGCATTGGCTCATAGTGATGCCACCCTTGAAAAATTTGCTCTGCTTCTGACTGTATGCTCAGTGCAGTACAACACACATCCATTGTCACATTGCCCTATCCGTTCACAGTGGTCACGGCAAGTGAGTGTTCAAAAGTCAGTAAGCATTGTACGTCCACAGGAAGGGGCTAACTGACGCCTTACATTTTGGTGTGAGTCCCTATAGCTAACTCCACTTCACTGAGGCAGACATTGTGGTTCAATTAGTGGGTGGTAGACATTTGCCCTTAGGTATTTTCATCAATGTGTATGTGGTGTGCATCATCTTGGGATGTGACATGCAATGTGCACCATCACAACAGGCTACGTCCACCCTGTAGAGTGTGAACAGATGTGCCAATAGATATTCTATTTACAATAGTAACGGGGGACACTACTTGTGTCCTGCAACAGACTTTGAATTATTTACACACATTCCTATTGCCTTCATGGATATTGGCCTAAGTTGGGATCTTGATAGATTGTTGTATTGGAGCAATGGGGGCACAGCTAGTTCACACATACCCGTTTGTTAGAAATGGGATCTCTAGTTGGCAAGGGCTTGCACCTTTGTCCAAGTAGGGACCCTTCTTCCTAGTCAGGGTAAGGGAGTTAAACTCCTAAAATAACCCCTGCTCACCCCCTTGGTAGCTTGGCACGAGCAGTCAGGCTTATTCTAGAGGCAGTGTTTAAAGCATTTGCACCAAACCAACAGTAATACAATGTAAGCACTACAAACGGACACCACACCAGTTTAGAAAAATATCCAATATTTTTATATACTTTAAACAAGACCAAATACGATAAAAATCCACTGTACAGTACTTCAGAAATAGTTACTTCTCAAAATGTCTTTAAAAACAGTTCCTTGATGTCGATAGCTCCGTCCAGGGCTATCACGGCGTCGTGAACAAACAAATCCAAACAGTTCTGGATGATCGCGGCGTTGCGGGTCAACTACGGTGTCGGGAAGACCCGCAAACAGTACCTTTCAGAAATGCAGGGCGTCGATGACCTCGCGGTGAGCTTCCGAAAACACGGCGTCCGCAGGCGTCGGGTCCGGAGGTCGGTGCAGGCGTCGTCGGGCCCCTGGAAGTCACACGCGTTTCAGATCGATCTCCTCTCTGTTGAAGTCAGGAGCGCTGGCACCGGCCGGCGTCGGGTGCTGCGGTGCGAAGTGCAGCGGTGCGGCGTGCGGTGCCCTCAGGTCGCGGTGCGAGCAGCGGCTCGGTGGCGGCGTCGGATGGCGTCGTCGGTGAGACCAGGGTCGCGGTGTGAGATGAAGGCGGTGCTCGTCACGGTGCTGGCAGGTCACGGTGCAGCAGCGTCGTCGTCGTAGCTGCAGCGCTGTCGTCGGCTGACGAACTTGGAGTCGATGGCACCGGCGTCGGTGGGCCAAGGCTGTGGTGCGGGATGAGGGCGGTGCGTCGTGTAACTTACGAGCGGTGCCCCCGAACCACGGTGCAAGCAGCGGCGTCGAGTCCGGCGTGGAGCGGCGGCGTCGGGGATACCACGGCGTCGTCGTGAAGCGAGGCGGTGCGAAGTGCAGTGCCCACAGGTCGCGGTGCGAGCTGCAGCTCGGTGGCGGCGTCAGCAGGCATCGTCGGTGAGACCAGGGTCGCGGTGTGGCGTTGCGGCGGTGCCCTCTGCGGTGCCTTCAGGACACGGAGTCGGCAGCGGCGTGGTAGACGGCGTCGGGCTTGAAGTCTTTGCTGTTCCTGAGACTTCTTGAACAGGGGGCAAGCTCTACCTCAAGCCCTTGGAGACACTCACAAAGTAGATTGCAGAAAGTTCAGTTCCAGTCCTTTCACTGCCCAAGACAGAAGCAGCCACTGCAGGCCAACACAGCAAAGCACACAGCAAAGTGGTAGTTCCTCCTCACAGCTTCTCCAGCTCTTCTTCTTGGCAGTCTTCTTGATCCCAAAGAGTTCCCTGAAGTCTTTTCTATCCCTGAGACTTCCAACAGGAGGCAAGCTCTACTTCAAGACCTTGGAGAAAACTCTAACAGCAGGATGATGAAAGCACAGTCCAGTCCTTTCCCTACCCAAGACAGAAACAACCACTGCAGGCCAACCCCACAACACGCAACATAGGGGCAGTACTCCTCCTCCAGGTTTCCCAGTCCTTCTTCCTGGCAGGTTCCTTAGTTCAGAAGTAATCAAAAGTTCTGGGGTTTGGGTCCCCCTTTTTATCCTCAATTTCTCTTTGTTCCCTGAAGGCAGAGAGGCCTTTGCCTAGTCCAAACCAGTTCTGGTCAGTCCTGGAGCACTTTGTTGACAAGTCTCCTTCTTTCCTTTCACAGTGCAGGCCAGGGACATCAGACGCACCACAGGAGGCGGAGCCAGCATTGTGGATGGAAGGTCCAGCCCTATTCAGGTCCCAGGTGCATCTCCTCCCACCCATCTACATGTAGATCTTGCTATTCAGCCCTGTGCTGACTCACCCTGTCTCCTGGCATCCCCCAGCCCCTGTCACTCACACTTCAGACAAGGAATACACAACCTAGCAGAGGCAGGCTTGGATGGTTAGACAAGAAAATACCCACTTTCTAAAAGTGGTATTTTCAAACATAGAATGTTAAAACCAACTTCACTAAAAGATGCATTTTATCATTCTGAGTCCAGGCATACTAAACTTGAATTCCTACCATGCTCCCTGGGTCAGTTAGGATTATAAACTGTAATAGTCAAAACTGCCCATTCTGGCCTATGGGGAACAGGTAGCCTTGCCATAGTGAAAAACAAAATAGGCTGTAATTCACTATCAGGACATGCCACACACACCAGGGCATGTCCTACCTTTCACATACAATGCACCCTGCCCACAGGGGTACCTTGGGCCTACCTTAGGGGTGACTAACATGTAGAAAAGGGAAGGTTTAGAGACTTGCAAGTGTGTGCACTTGCCAAGGCGACATGGCAGCCCCAGGCTGCGCACAGGCTCTGCAATGGCAGGCCAGAGTTACACTTTACGGGCTGTTTGCGTGGGTGGCAAAATCCAGTGCTGCAGCCCACCAACAGCATTTGATTTATAGGCCCTGGCACTCGCAGTGCACTTTACTAGGGACTGACACATAAATCAAATAGGCCAATCATGGAAACACCAATCCATAACACAATTTACACGGAGAGCATATGCACTTTAGCACTGATTAGCAGTGGTAAAGTGCCCAGAGTCCTAAAACCAACACACACAGGGTCAAAAACAGGAGGCCAAAAAGCAAAAAGTCTGGGGGTAAACCCGCTGAAAAAGCCAAGTCTAACACAACCCCCTCCCAGCCTAAAGCCAGGGTAGACTAATCAATCCCTTGATGGACTTCCCTGCTTGGGGCGATAGAACATAGACCTGGCCCACAACAGCGGGGGCACGTTCTGGTTCTACGCCTTTCCAAACCCAGTTGGATCCCTCTATCCATACTCTCAGGGCCCACTAAGCTGACCCATGGGGTACCCTTCTCTTCACCTGTGAACCCCATCTGTGCAGCGCCTAAACTTACTTTGCTCACAGATGTGTCCCAACAGGCCGACAGTGCCCACATGGCCAACACAGTGGTGTGGCCCAGTCCACCCCCGGGGTGTGACTCCTGTCCCCCTGTCAGGGGCAACGCTGTCCACCAGGACAGTAAGCCACAGTGGCTACCGACAGTTGTCAGTGGGGAGACCCAGGCCTTATGCCTCTCAGGGCTCTCTAACCTCTGTGGCGTCAGAGAGTGGGGGCCGGTAGCCCCAGGTGCCTGGCACCCTTGGTCCACTCTCCCTCCTGTCAGGTCAGGTATGACATCCTGATACTGACCCACCAACCCCGGGCCTGTACCCGGCAGCTGGACAGGAGACTGGGGTGGCCTCCCCCACACCCGGTCCTCCTCCCTGGGGCTCTGTACCCTCCCACCTGGAGTGGTACCCCCTTCCAGAATTGTCAGGGCACCTGTGGCAGGTGTCCTGCACAATTCGCCCACCAGTTCAGGGGTTCTATCCTGCAACTGGGATTCCAGCTTAGGGTCTGTACCCTTAGGCTGGACAGGGGACTGGGGTGGCCTCCCCACACCCGGTCCTCCTCCCTGGGGCTCTGTACCCTCCCACCTGGAGCGGTACCCCCTTCCAGAATTGTCAAGGCACCTGTGGCAGGTGTCCTGCACAATTCGCCCCCCCGTTCAGGGGTTATATCCTGCAACTGGGATTCCAGCTTAGGGTCTGTACCCTTAGGCTGGACAGGGGACTGGGGTGGCCTCCCCACACCCGGTCCTCCTCCCTGGGGCTCTGTACCCTCCCACCTGGAGCGGTACCCCCAAAAGACAAACTGGTAGGGGCACTGTTAGCAGTCGCCCCTTCCTCCAAGTCAGGGGGACACCCTGAACCTGGTCCTTCAACCCAGGGTCTGTACCCTTAGGTTGAACCTGTGCCTGGCAACCCAGGACTTCCGGGGGAGTACACTAACCCTCCCCAAGGGAAACACACTCCTCATGAGTCGTGCGAGAGTCTGCCTAGTGCAGGTCTCCAGCCTCCTGTCCACCTGACAGAGCATGAAGACCCCCCAGGCCAGAAGTGGCCTCACCAGGGTTAGTCCTGGGGTGCTCTGACCTCAGAGCGGGCAACCCCTGACCCACTGGTCCTTCCACTGGGGACAGCGCCCCCTCACCCTTTTCTCTGGACTCATGCCCCCTCCCAACTGGAGCGGGGCTGCCAGACACCGGAACCGGTGGGATGCTCATTACAGCAGTCCCCCAGTTCCTTAGACACTAGGGGATCACCCTCAATGGATGGCCAGGACCAGGCCCTAGGCCATCCAGATGTCTCTGGCCTTTGCCAACTAACAGAGTGGGGGCAGTAACCCCTGGTACATAGTAACCATACTCCACTCTTCCTCTCATCAGTGCAGTTCTAAAGAACCACTGATCCTCCAACCTAGGGTCTGCACCCTCAGGTTCACCAGAGGTCTCGGGTGAGGCTCTCCTCCCTTTACCTCTCCTTCTGGGGTCCGGCCCTCTCCTCCCAGGAGAAGCACCCCCAGAACCAAAAACTGTCAGGATGCTGGAACCAGACCTCCTACACAATTCTTCCACCAGTTCAGGGCCTTGACCCTGCAACTGATTCACCACCCTTGGATCTAAACCCTCAGGTTGAACTGGGGTCAGAGGCGAGGACTCCCTCCCTCTGCACCCCCTTCCAGAGTTCTGTACCCTCCCACCTGGAGTGGTACCCCTAGAAGACAAACCGGTCAGGACACTGCTTACAGTCGTCCTTCCCTCCAGGTCAGGCAGGACCTGAACCTGGCCTCCCAACCCAGGGACTGAACCCTGCAGCTGAGCACCTGCCTGGCGCACCAGGACTTCCTTGGGAGCACGCATACCCCCCTGAGGGCAACACATGACTCATGTGTTGCGTGACAGTCTGCCTGGCGCAGATCTCCCGACCACTGTCCACCTGACAGTGCGCAAAGATCCCCCAGGACAGAAGTGGTGTCACCATGGTCACTGCTAGGAGGCTCAGCCCTTCTGGCTGGCCTCTGACTCACTGGTTCTCCCACTGGGGAACACATCCCCCTCTCACCCCTCACTCTGGACTTCTGCACCCTCCCAACTGGAGCGCTACTGCCAGACACCAGAACCCCTGGAGCTCTGTTTACAGAGGCTCCAGGTTCTCCTGTCAGTAGGAGATCTCCCTCAACGGACGGCCTACCAGTACAGTCTAGGCTCCCCACCTGGGGTTCCCTCCTGGAACCACCCAGGCTCCGGGACCGGGTTTTGGGCACCTTGGGCCACAGCCCATTCTCACTCCTTCTCCGCAGAGACAGGACGTTAGTCCCTACACCCTTCCCATGACACCGGGACCTATCTGGGCTATTACAAACCTTTCCCACCACTCTTGGTTGGGAAATACCTAAGCCACTTCCTCCAGGATCACCCCCAGATGCTTCTCCAGACCCTCTGGAATCCACCGAAAGGTCTGCCTCCAGTGCAAGCTCCCTGGGGTCAGAGAACTCACACTCCACTGGGTGTTGGCATAGCTCTGGAAAACAGGGACTTAAAATATGCTCTCCAAACAATTGAATCACACAGCCCCACACAGGTGTTAACCAAACTACCCTTCACCCAACCATCCAGTGCCTCAGAAAAGTACCCCACAACATTCTCACAAGACTGGCGAGACAGTGTCTGACTGTTGCTGTCCCTCAACCCATACTCTTCTGGCTGGTCTTCATACTCACTTACCAGGGCTTCTACCATGTGGGAACCCCTCTCCCTGCATCTCTCATCTAGAGTCAGTAGAGTGTCCCTCCCACTACCAGGAATATGATCCCCTGTGCCAGTTCCCCAATCCACCTCAGGGACACTGAGCACCACTGGAGTTACCTCACAATCCTGAACCCCTTGGTGTATGTCAACCCCCTCCTTGAAGTAGGGCCCCAAATCTGTGTGTGTGTGTACCTCATCCTCAGTACTGGACACTACACTTTTGCTGCCACCATCTGAGCTGGGCCTAGCCCTCCTGGCTTCCCAGTCCAGCTCTCTCATCTTAAACTCATGGTCTAAGAGCATTTTCCTTTCTTCCATGGCCATTCTTTTGTCCTCCCTCTCACTTTCTATTCTGAGTTTCTCCAATTCAAACCTCCTTACTTCCCGCCTGTCCTCCAGCTCCTCTGGGGACAAACTACTGCTGCCTGGCCTGGAGGGTTCCCCCCCTCCCAAAAGCACATCCACCCTAGGAACAGGCTCCTCCACCTCTCCATTGAGATCACCAGATTGCCTACTGGCACCTCTGGCTGCTACCCAGGCCCTCAGGGCCTTTTGTAGCTCATCCTTCCTGGTGAGGCCTCTGACCTGGACTTTCAGGTTCTTGCAAATCGATTTTAACTCCTTGACATTGTAGGCTTCCAATCGATTCTCCTCAAAGGCAATTTCTACTGATGCAATTGATGATACTATTGATTCAGGCATGTTGAAGTAGCCAGTTCAAACTGGCAAGATCAAAAATAGGCCAAAAACTAAAAGAACCTGTAAGTGGTACGTAATGGTCTGCGATATGGTAGTAGTGCACACCAATCACTGTAAGTCAAGTGCAAACACAAGTCCTATCCCACCGCTGACAACCAATATTAGAAATGGGATCTCTAGTTGGCAAGGGCTTGCACCTTTGTCCAAGTAGGGACCCTTCTTCCTAGTCAGGGTAAGGGAGTTACACTCTAAAATAACCCCTGCTCACCCCTTGGTAGCTTGGCACGAGCAGTCAGGCTTATTCTAGAGGCAGTGTGTAAAGCATTTGCACCAAACCAACAGTAATACAATGTAAGCACTACAAACGGACACCACACCAGTTTAGAAAAATATCCAATATTTTTATATACTTTAAACAAGACCAAATACGATAAAAATCCACTGTACAGTACTTCAGAAATAGTTACTTCTCAAAATGTCTTTAAAAACAGTTCCTTGATGTCGATAGCTCCGTCCAGGGCTATCACGGCATCGTGAACAAACAAATCGAAACAGTTATGGCTGACCGCGGCGTCACGGGTCAACTACGGTGTCGGGAAGACCCGCAAACAGTACCTTTCAGAAATACAGGGCGTCGATGACCTCGCGGTGAGCTTCCAAAAACACGGCGTCCGCAGGCGTCGGGTCCGGAGGTCGGTGCAGGCGTCGTCGGGCCCCTGAAAGTCACACGCATTTCAGATCGATCTCCTTTCTGTTGAAGTCAGGAGCGCTGGCGCCGGCCGGCGTCGGGTGCTGCGGTGCGAAGTGCAGCGGTGCGGCGTGCGGTGCGAGCAGCGGCTCGGTGGCAGCGTCGGATGGCATCGTCGGTGAGACCAGGGTCGCGGTGTGAGATGAAGGCGGTGC
This sequence comes from Calotriton arnoldi, assembly GCA_963921515.1. Taxonomy (NCBI): domain Eukaryota; kingdom Metazoa; phylum Chordata; class Amphibia; order Caudata; family Salamandridae; genus Calotriton; species Calotriton arnoldi. The sequence continues at coordinate 1,210,343 of CAWUFW010003080.1, forward strand.
TCGTCACGGTGCTGGCAGGTCACGGTGCAGCAACAGCGGCGTCGTCGTAGCTGCAGCGCTGTCGTCTGACGAACTTGGAGTCGATGGCACCGGCGTCGGTGGGCCAAGGCTGCGGTGCGGGATGAGGGCGGTGCGTCGTGTAACTTACGAGCGGTGCCCCCGAACCACGATGCAAGCAGCGGCGTCGAGTCCGGCGTGGAGCGGCATCGTCGGGGATACCACGGCGTCGTCGTGAAGCGAGGCGGTGCGAAGTGCGGTGCCCACAGGTCGCGGTGCGAGCAGCAGCTCGGTTGCGGCATCAGCAGGCGTCGTCGGTGAGACCAGGGTCGTGGTGCGGCGTTGCGGCGGTGCCCTCTGCGGTGCCTTCAGGACACGGAGTCGGCAGCGGCTTCGTAGACGGCGTTGGACTTGAAGTCTTTGCTGTTCCTGAGAATTCTTGAACAGGGGGCAAGCTCTACCTCAAGCCCTTGGAGACACTCACAAAGTAGATTGCAGAAAGTTCAGTTCCAGTCCTTTCACTGCCCAAGACAGAAGCAGCCACTGCAGGCCAACACAGCAAAGCACACAGCAAAGTGGTAGTTCCTCCTCACAGCTTCTCCAGCTCTTCTTCTTGGCAGTCTTCTTGATCCCAAAGAGTTCCCTGAAGTCTTTTGTATCCCTGAGACTTCCAACAGGAGGCAAGCTCTACTTCAAGCCCTTGGAGAAAACTCTAACAGCAGGATGATGAAAGCACAGTCCAGTCCTTTCCCTACCCAGGACAGAAACAACCACTGCAGGCCAACCCCACAACACGCAGCATAGGGGCAGTACTCCTCCTCCAGGTTTCCCGGTCCTTCTTCCTGGCAGGTTCCTTAGTTCAGAAGTAATCTAAAGTTCTGGGGTTTGGGTCCCCCTTTTTATCCTCAATTTCTCTTTGTTCCCTGAAGGCAGAGAGGCCTTTGCCTAGTCCAAACCAGTTCTGGTCAGTCCTGGAGCACTTTGTTGACAAGTCTCCTTCTTTCCTTTCACAGTGCAGGCCAGGGACATCAGACGCACCACAGGAGGTGGAGCCAGCATTGTGGAGGGAAGGCCCAGCCCTATTCAGGTCCCAGGTGCATCTCCTCCCACCCATCTACATGTAGATCTTGCTATTCAGCCCTGTGCTGACTCACCCTGTCTCCTGGCATCCCCCAGCCCCTGTCACTCACACTCCAGACAAGGAATACACAACCTAGCAGAGGCAGGCTTGGATGGTTAGACAAGAAAATACCCACTTTCTAAAAGTGGTATTTTCAAACACAGAATGTTAAAACCAACTTCACTAAAAGATGCATTTTATCATTCTGAGTCCAGGCATACTAAACTCGAATTCCTACCATGCTCCCTGGGTCAGTTAGGATTATAAGCTGTAATAGTCAAAACTGCCCATTCTGGCCTATGGGGAACAGGTAGCCTTGCAATAGTGAAAAACGAAATAGGCTGTAATTCACTATCAGGACATGCCACACACACCAGGGCATGTCCTACCTTTCACATACAATGCACCCTGCCCACAGGGGTACCTTGGGCCGACATTAGGGGTGACTAACATGTAGAAAAGGGAAGGTTTAGGGACTTGCAAGTGTGTGCACTTGCCAAGTCGACATGGCAGCCCCAGGCTGCGCACAGGCTCTGCAATGGCAGGCCAGAGTTACACTTTACGGGCTGTTTGCGTGGGTGGCACAATCCAGTGCTGCAGCCCACCAACAGCATTTGATTTATAGGCCCTGGCACTCGCAGTGCACTTTACTAGGGACTGACACATAAATCAAATAGGCCAATCATGGAAACACCAATCCATAACACAATTTACACGGAGAGCATATGCACTTTAGCACTGATTAGCAGTGGTAAAGTGCCCAGAATCCTAAAACCAACACACACAGGGTCAAAAACAGGAGGCCAAAAAGCAAAAAGTCTGGGGGTAAACCCGCTGAAAAATCCAAGTCTAACACCGTTCATCTCACTGCCCATCTGGATCACAGTGAAAACTGTACTTTTGTGTCATTTCCCTGGGTGTACTTACAGTTGGATTCGCTGCTCCTGATCCAGCGGGTCACTAGTAACAAGCATTCATATACAGAATACTCACCTGGGCCCATTCATTCACACTAACTAGTAATCACCGCTGGTGGGAATCAGTTGTACTCTTTATCAAATCCCTGCTACCAATTACCTTTCCTGATTGAAGAGTAATGACTTACCAATGGACCTTTGATAACTGGGGTTAAAATGAGAATATACAAAACATAATTTTATCAAACACCTGAAATAATCACTGACTCAGGAAGTTTTAAAATGTTTATCTAAAATTAATTTGCAGAGTTAAAATACAAGCCACATGGCACTTAATCGCATATCAAGGAGGAAGCACACTATATAATCACCTATTTACTATAAATGACGGTCCCTCAGAAAGGAGAAGATAGAGACAGCAGTACAACTAAAATTACGCATTTATAGTTACCTAAAGGTGTGAAAACCAAACCCCTTGGCCAAGGAGTTGGAAAAGGGTCCCAAGAAAGATGAAGACCAAGACCTCCGGACCCAGTTCAGGACAGGCTAGATGACCTCTCTACCAACGACGCCTGCGTCGTTCCCCTCTCTGACACTTCGTTCCTCCTCGATTCTTCCGTGTCTTCTTCTAATAGAGTCCGCCGCCCCCACCTCAGGACTTCTTTGGACAGCAGTTCGGTCTGTAATCGATCAGCTCTCGTCTATAGAAGCATCTGAGCCTAAGTGCTTCCAGCTCTCTCTCTGCATTCCTAAGCTAACTAATTAGCTAATTCTATATCTATTATACCCTTCTATGCCCAGGTACCTCCCATTAATGTTTCAAAATTATGGGCCCACTAATTCTGATTGGACAGGGACAGGGGGTTGATCCTCACACCATGTCAATTTAGTTCAATTTTCTTAAGCCCATTGTTTTAAAATACCGCCCCTCTCAATTAATACATTTGCTTTATTTCCCACCCGTCTCACAACAATTTCAATACAAAGTGTATACAAAATGTATCAATTTGTAGGACATTTTGAATGAACTGTGAAGGTGATCAGCGGGTCATGTCCTTGGACATCTTCCAAGTTGACTTCATCGCTTTCCTTTGTTAGTTTTCAAGGCGCATGCGCAAGTCACATGGTTTCTTGAGCTGCTGTTTAGTCAACCCAGGCCCACTTTACGAACTAATAGAAAATCAAAGAAAAAACATATTAAAATCAAAAATAAATGTTTTCACTGTATACCTCCTACTTCTACTCTAATCCCATTTAATTATAAATGTCTATCCCGCATTAGTAGCGTTATATTCCACATTATTAATTGCAGCAATGCGAAAGCTTTAGCATGTGAGAACATTAAAGCGGCCATTTTAGCATACACTGCGCAGAAGCAAAAGATTCCCTCCAAGCAAAGTAAGACGTCATACCACGTGACATGGTTGACACATGCGCAGTAGAGTTCCCGCGTTTTAGCGGCCATTTTGGATTAGACAAGGATTACTTAGCGGAAAACACATAGGCAAGCATCTTCTAGATAAATATGTTTGTGTTTGCACGTTATTAATAAGACATTACATGGTTTTAATACAAATTAATTAATACTGTGAGAGGATTGCTTTCGAGCAAGCCTCATTGTGAGTCCTTGCTCCATCTTTCCCCTCTCTGATGGCGTTTCTGAGCCATCAAAATTACCTGCAACCAGATGCCAACTTAACATATTTCTGTCACATTTTCATTTTTACACTGTCTATTCTTATCTTTTCCTTTCAGTTTCTTGTAAATTTCACTTCTCATGTCTTCTAATTCAATCTCATCAAATTTCCTTTTCTTGCCTCTTCCTGTCACTCTATATGTTTCCTTCTTTCTACAACATTTGCACGATATCACTATTGACAATATTGTTATGGCTATCCCTACTAAGGGTACTATTATTTGACCTATAAATCCTTTCCCTACATTAGTAAACCAGGTACCAATTGACGCTATGCTATTTGTCAATCTTTCCCATACACTATCAACTTCCAGTGGTTTCAGTTCCTTCTCAAGTTTAGTAATATTCTTTATATATGTTCCGATTTCCGTACTTTTGTCCGGAATATATGTGCAACAATGTTTCGTTTTCAACAATTTACAGACTCCACCCTCTTTGCTAATATTATATCAAGAGCAAGTCGATTTTGCATAACCATAGATCTAATCGCAACCATCTCCGCATTAATCATTAGAAATCCTCCAGCAGTATCCGTTGATAAACGATCATCCACTGTAGACAATTTACATATTTTCCTTGAGTTCAGAATTACTCCCACTGAAGGTAGCACTGCACCAAATATATCACCTACAATTTCTGAAAAACTAGCTCTCTTACTACGTGTTAGTTCACTATTATTTTCATTTCTCCCAGTGTTTCTTTTTACGTGGTATATTTTTGGAAAAACTATTCCAAAATAACAGCTTCCATACCACCGTGCAGGAAGCCTAAAATAAGCCTTATTCCCACACACATAATAGATTCCAGGAAAAACTGAATCTGTTCCTCCTTTTAGTCCCCAACCTCCAAGAATTAAGAAATTGTGTTCACATTCACTGGTACCAATAAAAACATTGTTATATTCAGTTTTTAACCTATGAAGACAAATTTTCCCTGTCTTTACAAAATCTAGAGCCATAGCAGCTTGAGCCTTGCCAGGTGTATAAATACCCTCTTTCTCAGCCCAAGGTGGAAGATGAGCCTTATGCTCAGATGCCTTCTTTTGGAAATTCTGTCTTCTATCTTCAACTAAATTTATAAATATCTTCTCTTCTTCACGTAATGAACATGTTAGATTGCTTCTATGTGCATGTGTTATATCTATTGACTTCATCGTTAAGAAAAATTCTCCCATAAACTGTGCATCTTGACTACTAAGCACTGGGTTCAGATTCTTTCGAATAGGAACCTCTGAAAATATCACATCTATATTTGAATAATAATACTGAAGTTTCCCTGTTCTATAAAATAAACTAGTTAGTACACTACATGATATGCCATAAGTTAAAGGCAAATGATGATATGTTAGACCTTCTGTTACTGATTCAGGTAACTTCATACAGACATAACAATCACTAACATCCATTGTATCTACGTACTGAAACAATAATTTAGTAAAGACATTTAAGCTAGTATCGTTATCTGTTACGACGTGATGAAAATCTAGTTCATCTTCTGCTTCTATTTCTACTCTATCACTTTTCAGGTTATCTATCCTTCCCTTGGTATCGTTGTTATTCTTTTTGTCCATTATCATAAGGTAAGGAATTGCTACAATAACAACTAATCACACTATAAGCACCACTACCAGACTACATATGCATATAGCACAGCATCTTTTACAACATTTTCGTTTCGGTCTCCCAGAAACTCTGTCCTCCGCCATTTTGACTAGGAAGATTTTTCTTCTTTCTTTTTCTTCTTCAAATTTTTAACATTATCAAGGTGGTTTCACTTCTTTTTCATAAATTAGTTCTGCACTTGTTCCTTCGTCACCACTTTCACTTGTTTCTGAACTTTCGCAGTCTTCGAGAATTGTATAAGTCCAATCAGGACCTTTAAACTTTTTGTTCACGACTTTTAACCTTTTGCTTTTTCGTTTTTCAGTCCCACTTGTTTGTCCAGATAAGCTCGTTACTTCATTTACTTGTTCTGGATCTTCACTTCGTGTTACTATATGGTATTTCACTCTTTTAATGACTCTAGGCCAATGATCACCCTTTCTGGTTTTCTTGGTTTGCACTGTATTTTCACCTTTCGAGTCTTTTCCAACAACTCCTTTATTGTCAAGGTGTGGCACAAATCATTTGTCCTCGATTTCAGTTTCCCACTCTATCTGCTCTTGTTCAGGTCTTATTGATGTTTCCTCAGTTGCCTGAATGTGAGTCTCTGCTAACTGGCCCTGTTCAGGATTGACGTCTTCGTGCTTGATATTTTCATGTTCAATGTTTTCTTGATTTTCTTCTCCCTGAACGTGATTTTCTTGTCCTAACTGGTTTTGATCAGGGCTTATTGCACTCTGTACTTCTGCAGCCTGACCGCGTTCTTCTGAACCTGTCTGTCCCTGCTCAAATTTTGTTGTTTTGTTGTCAATTTGAGCCCAATTTCCTTTCCCTATCTGGGCCTGCTCAGGTTCTCTTATAGTTTCACCTCCCTATCCTGAGCTTGTTCTTCTTCACCTATCTGGTCCTCACTAATTTCTTCTAATCTTGCTCTGCTCCTTGTTTTGATAAATATTTCAGGTATATCAACCACTGGTATCCAGTCCTGACTTGTGCTCGGTTGTTCTTCTTCAGCTACTCCCGAATCTATCACTTGGGATTCTTCAGCTGTCCAACCTTCAGCTTCCTCAGCTATTGATGCTGACTGAGGATCTCTTTCTTCAGGAACTGGCACCCTTTTGGTATGGCTTACGTGAATCCAATTAGGTAAACCTGCACATTTCACTGCTGTGTTTGTAACCAATATAACCTGACGAGGTTCGCCCCACCTGGGTGATAGACATGTTTCTCTGGTGTGATGCTTCACTACAGAATATTTTTGCATTTCTGGTTATGCTCCTACATACGAACAATAATTCTTCTTCACTCTAGGTATTTAAACGATCTACTCCTACATTGCCTGCTATAATTTCTTCTAATTCGACTTTTAATTTATAAATGTCCAATATCTTTGAGGGTGAACTCTGTCTGTCTATTTCCCGTGCCCATCTTTCTAAGTCTTCCGGAGTTACTACGGTTGCACTTTTAGTTCCTGAAGATGTTATTATATTTACATCCTTTGAACAACCAGGTGTGGTTCTTCTGGGGGTGCTATTTGCAGATTCTCGAATAAGCAAATCCATTAGCGAAATCATAGATTCACAGTCACTGATATGATCATCAATTATTACAGCTTCATGTTTAGGAATATCCACAGGGTAGTCATAGCTAGAGGTTTCGGGCAATTTACTTTGTCGCCATATAAAGGGACCACGGGACCAATGGTTACAGGTATAGTCAGAGAATCAGGATGTACATTCAACTGTGTTATTTTCTGTATTAACTCTGCTCTATTTCTGTCTAAAGCCTCTTTTTCCTTATCCTGAAGTACTCTATTTACTGGTGGATTATGCAGTACTCGAGGTACTAATGGTGTTCTCAAAACAGGTGCGCTTGGAGAACATCTACCCAACTCTTCCTGGTATGGTGGAGGGTTCTTTAATATTTCTTCCATGAATTCATCTTCGGACTCTCCAAACCCTGTCATATGTTAAGTCTTTTCTTTGCACTTGCTCCCTAGCTGCTCATCAGCCATGAATACTGGGTACAAACCTTCACTAATCATTGTTCGTCTCCACTGTTTCATCTGACTTTCTCTTGTCCCATTCTGGTATCTAGGGAAAAATCCCCTATAGACCCTATTGCTCTGGGGTCTATCACGTTCAAATGCTTCTGTTTCCCATTCTTCTAGGGCTTCGTACTGCGTTAATCTTGGTCTGGGTTCTAATTCATTCATTCTCATTCTTAAATTTTGAAGAATTCTCCCATTGAAAGTACCATTCTCTGGGAAAGCTAATACTCTGTCATCTTTTGTATATTCTATCCAATTTTCTAACCATACACAAGTATGATAACCCCTCTCCATCATCATGAATGAGGCGGGCGTTTTGCTGGTGGAATGATAATTCCTTCCCTAGTTTTGATTGGCTTATCTTTCTTAAAATAATTCTTAATCTTTTGTAAGAATGACAATTTTCTCTTTTCTCCGTACATTTTGGGTAAATATCTATGTAGTGAATTATATTCTGCAAAACCTAAATATCTTCTGTCTGGACGTGTTCCTATCAAAGTTGGATCGTGTTTCCACATACAATTTCCACTATCCACTAATATTTCGACTTTTATTCTGACAACCAATCAAATTCTAGCTAACAATTGTCTCTGAACCAATCCTAATGCGGTTTTTCTATGACGTCTATTCACTCTATCTGACAACCCCTCCTTTACAATCTGCACTTCTCTGTCCCTTCGCTGTGTCGACCAATCCCAGCGCGGCACTTGTGACGTCAGTATTACTCCTGACTACTGACCCCTCCTTTACAAGACTCGTTCCACGCCCGCTGTTTCAGCCAATCTCAGCGCGGCACTTGTGACGTCAGCTTCTACTCCGGCAGCTGACCCTCCCTTTACAAAAATCGTACGCAAACTTTAATTCTTCAACACTTTTCATTAAAAATTCAGTAACAACATAAAACATTCGCTATCGTGTCAGTTTCCTAAATTGAAAAGGATAGATTTCCTCACACTTAGTAAAACCCTTCTGTTTACTAGACATACACTACGAGTAAAACCCTTCCGTTTACTCTTCACGTAAGCTTAAAAAATACCTGCTACTCCTTCAATGTTACCCTTTCTAGGTGATATAACATCAAAATTTCACCAGCGTATTCCTTTGCTGTCACTCATACACACACAGAGTCCCTAACAAGTACTGATAGTCCTGCTTAACTTTTCAGTACTAATTCTGCCTGACAGATAACCTCACTGCAGTATGGTTTCCACTTACCATCCGCTATTCAATTTCCCGGGGATTTCTAGACAACATAAAACAAAACTTTTAAAATGGATGTTAGTTCATAAAAATAAAATTCTCATTACCCAGTTAACAAGGTATAACCATCCTCTGCTACCAGAAAACTGATCCAGCGGGTCACTAGTAACAAGCATTCATATACAGAATACTCACCTGGGCCCATTCATTCACACTAACTAGTAATCACCGCTGGTAGGAATCAGTTGTACTCTTTATCAAATCCCTGCTACCAATTACCTTTCCTGATTGAAGAGTAATGACTTACCAATGGACCTTTGATAACTGGGGTTAAAATGAGAATATACAAAACATAATTTTATCAAACACCTGAAATAATCACTGACTCAGGAAGTTTTAAAATGTTTATCTAAAATTAATTTGCAGAGTTAAAATACAAGCCACATGGCACTTAATCGCATTTCAAGGAGGAAGCACACTGTATAATCACCTATTTACCATAAATGACGGTCCCTCAGAAAGGAGAAGATAGAGACAGCAGTACAACTAAAATTACGCATTTATACTTACCTAAAGGTGTGAAAACCAAACCCCTTGGCCAAGGAGTTGGAAAAGGGTCCCAAGAAAGATGAAGACCAAGACCTCCGGACCCAGTTCAGGACAGGATAGATGACCTCTCTACCAACAACGCCTGCGTCGTTCCCCTCTCTGACACTTCGTTCCTCCTCGATTCTTCCGCGTCTTCTTCTAATAGAGTCCGCCACCCCCACCTCAGGACTTCTTTGGACAGCGTTCGGTCTGTAATCGATCAGCTCTCGTCTATAGCAGCATCTGAGCCTAAGTGTTTCCAGCTCTCTCTCTGCGTTCCTAAGCTAACTAATTAGCTAATTCTATATCTATTATACCCTTCTATGCCCAGGTACCTCCCATTAATGTTTCAAAATTATGGGCCCACTAATTCTGATTGGACAGGGACAGGGGGTTGATCCTCACACCATGTCAATTTAGTTCAATTTTCTTAAGCCCATTGTTTTAAAATACCGCCCCTCTCAATTAATACATTTGCTTTATTTCCCACCCGTCTCACAACAATTTCAATACAAAGTGTATACAAAATGTATCAATTTGTAGGACATTTTGAATGAACTGTGAAGGTGATCAGCGGGTCATGTCCTTGGACATCTTCCAAGTTGACTTCATCGCTTTCCTTTGTTAGTTTTCAGGGCGCATGCGCAAGTCACATGGTTTCTTGAGCTGAGGGGTGGGTGGAATTTGTGTAGTAGCGCTACGCAAAGCTCAGCGAAACGGTAAAAAATCTCCGCGAGCACGCAAAAGTTCAGCAAACACGCGGAATTGCATGTTCCGCCCGTCCGCGATGCTTTTTTCCTGTTCGCGAACGCTGTTTGCATGCTCGGGGGAAATATCTCGCGAAAACGCACTTTGAAAGCGCGAACAAGAAAAAAATTCTGCAAAGCAGCGGATTGCGGAATTTTTGGCAATTCCGCGTTCTCCGCGGAACGCGAAATTACCCAAATTCCGCAAATTCCGCGAGCGGAACGGAATTTACCGCCCAGGCCTAGTCAACCCAGGCCCACTATATGAACTAATAGAAAATTAAAGAAAAAACATATTAAAATCAAAAATAAATGTTTTCACTGTATACCTCCTACTTCTACTCTAATCCCATTTAATTATAAATGTCTATCCCGCATTAGTAGCGTATTTATTCCACATTATTAATTGCAGCAATGCAAAAGCTTTAGCATGTGAGAACATTAAAGCGGCCATTTTAGCATACACTGCGCAGAAGCAAAAGATTCCCTCCAAGCAAAGTAAGACGTCATACCATGTGACATGGTTGACACATGCGCAGTAGAGTTCCCGCGTTTTAGCGGCCATTTTGGATTAGACAAGGATTACTTATTAGCGGAAAACACATAGGCAAGCATCTTCTAGATAAATATGTTTGTGTTTGTGCGTTATTAATAAGACATTACATGGTTTTAATACAAATTAATTAATACTGTGAGAGGATTGCTTTCGAACAAGTCTTATTGTGAGTCCTTGCTCCATCACTCCTACATTTTGACAGACTGCTATACTGGATTGGTCATGGAAAACAGACAACTGTGTGACTTCGAAATATTTATTCAAATGTCCGTCGACATGGTTGGAGACTGGACCAGTACTTGGCCATGCAATCCCCACATTACATTGATGCCAAGTGGAGGGCCAGACAGAGTCCTTTAGGGTTGAGAAGTCCAAAGGATGAGGAAGAGTTCAGTCAGCAGGCTAATTGCTGTGTCATTGGTAACCAGAAAATATTATGGCAGTCCATCTTGAGGTCCAAGGTGAGCATCACAGAGTGTTTCGGGGGACAGTGGAAGGTGATACTAGGGGGCATGAAGCTGAGCCCAGAACCAAGTTAAAACTGGCCATTTGGCATGGATGAATGCTACCGCTTCCTTCTTTGCAAAAAGGCAGAATCATCCACATCTTCGTCCTCTGATGTGTCATGTGCCTCACATGTGGGTGGTGGTATATTGGCTGCAGCACTGTGAGGCACTGACACATCAGGGGGCGGAGTTGTGGATGTAGAAGCAGCAGCAGCAGCATTCATCTGCGCCAGGCCTTGCTGCAGCAATGCAGTCATGATGATCTGCAGGGCATGAAAAATGCCAACTACATCTCGCTGGTGTACAGCTGTGGCAGCCATTTGTTCCGCCTGCATCCGCTCCATGTTCTCCATTGTCCTCCGCATGCGGCCCAACTTCTGGCTGCCATCGCTGGAGCCATCCTGACTGCACAGTTGTTCCTGTCTCTGAGTCATGACTCCAGCGATGGCAGCCAGGGAGTGTTGGAGAGCATTGAGCGGACAGTGGGTGTCCGTGATGTTTTTGAGGTGGTCCCGGATGGAACTCAGACACCCACTTACGGAATCAAGTTTGGCCGCCAGGCTGTCAAACCCCACCCGCACCTGATGAGCCATCTCCTGCTGGATCTCTAACACACGGCGTTGGAATGCCAGGTGTGGGTCCTGGAGGTCCTGGGAGACAGCCTTGGTGGTAGGTGCTTGCTGCTGTGTGGTTTGTGCAGGGGGTGGGGTTTGCACGATGCAGCTGGGTCGCCCTGCTCCTGGAGATGGGGTGCTGATGGAGTCTAGCAGCTGTTGGAGGGTGTCCGTGTTGATGGTGGCGAATTCCTCCTCTTCATCAGTGAAGAGTGGGACAGGCTGCTGTTCAGAAGGTGCTGTATCTCCCTCTGCAATGTAAAGGGAAGATGCATGTTAACAGTGTGTTTCATGTGTGATCATGCATTGGATGTGTTTACAAGCAGACTGCATGACAATGTACATTGTGACTGTTTGGGAGGAGATGCATATTTTTTTAGGGTTGTAGACTTTTTCTACTACGTCACGGATTAGAGCTTGTACTTGATTTAGATGTGTGTGCGCTACATTGTGGGATACTCGCATATTCAGCTGAATTTTAATACCCCTTATCCCTTTCAGGGACTGAGCCTTCACTTCTGTGCATTTACAATACTGAGATGTAGCAACCTGGGGTATATATGTGCCTTCGACAGAGTTGGGACACTTGTGCATTTATTGTCAGCAGATGTCTTGTTTACATCAGGGGTTGTATGTACACGAGTATGTGTCAGTGTATGACCTGCTCCTTTAAGGATGTGGTCCACACTCAGCCACCTCAGTGACGTGGCCTCTACCATGTTGAGACGTTTGGGGGCGGGCATGCTATACATCATGCACTGTCACTTGCCTTGTGAGTGTGGCTCACAGACCCGCACCTTTGCTGGGTAGTGCACATGTGCATGTGCTAGTAGCGAAATTAGTTATGGGTGAGGAGGGCCCCGTTTATGCGCATTAGCTACTAAGGCATATTTGCTGTCTGAATGTGTGCTGCACTATGCTGTACACATGTGCATCCAGGTCGCTTTGTCTATTGTGATTTGTCTTGCATGCATTGCTTACTGCACTCCTGTTGGCTTACCCATTCTGAGTATGGTGCTGCATGAGTTTATATTGTTGTTGCTGGATGGACAGACAGTGTCAACACACATTACCCTCAACGGTGACACCACGTGCAGTGTGTAAGTGGGCCTGGATTTGTGGATGTGGATTTCCTATTGCGTATTTGTGGTGCTCAGACATTGTAACCACCAGCCTACCAACAGTTGCAAATGACAGGGTGATGTGTGTTTGTGTATGTGCCACGCAGCTGTTCACATGGATGATACATGCTGTCCTGGCTCAGATTATTCAATGCATGGCTTTGCGTGTGGGTGATAACAACCATGACTGCATATTTGTTCACTGACACCGTTGACTTAACAAACAGATAGGTTTACATGCACATTATGTTGTGATGTGCAACTCACCCCAGGACTGATGTTGAATGGTGTTTTCTGTATGGCATATGTGTACACTTGAGAGTGTAGGTGTGCAAATCGGCCTAAGGGGTGAGTGTGCCATTTGGCTATTTGTCATTATTAGTTGCAACTTTGCTATCCCTGCTTGTAGTCATACTTTGTTTGTCATACTTCTTTACAGGGAAATTGTAGTTCTGTGAGTCTGGCACACAGACAAGTCATGCAGTGCATATTTTGTTGACACATTCCTGACAGGCATTGTCCCTGCACAGTGGTGTTGTAGGCATTGCCGCCCTGCTCATTGTATTACATCGTGTTTTGTGTGTAGTCTGCTGTTTGTGTGCATTGTGGGATATGCACCTTTGAGCCAGTAGGCTGCTTGCTCATTTTATTGTGACATTGCATGTGTTTCTAGTATGCAGACTCAAAAGATGGTTTCTCATGTGGTGTACACACAGTGACGGCTCACGGTGGGAGTGCTGCAAGGCGTTGGTGCAGTGGTGCAGGTAGGGAAAGTGGCAGGATGGGGTGTGGTGGATTTGGACATGCGAGGGCTGGAGTTAGGTTAGTGACTAAATGATTTTAAGTAGTTACCTTGCACTTGCTGCATCGCCGAGTTGGCAATGCAGCAAGCGCAAGGTAAATAGTTAGATTTATTTATGGACTTACCTAACTCAAGCCCGTTGTGTGTTCAACTCCACTACCCCCCATCCGGCCCCTCCCCCACCCCGCACCACCGCCCCGCAGCACTCCCACTGCGAGGCATCAATATGTACACAGGACTGCATCTCATGGACAAGCAGGCAGACACATTTACTGGAGATGTGGCAGGATGTCTACATGGCCCCCTTGCCTCATCAGTACACATATACATATCGTCTGCACAGGGCCACATCTCTCTGATACTAAACATGGGGATGCAGTGTGTGTGTGACTGATCTGATCATGTGCATGCCACCACCAATGTCAGCAGACATGCAGCATTGTGCACGTGTGTCTGGGTTATGTGCAAGATTGTGTATGTGCAGTTGTGTCACCCTTGATGCACATGCACAATTTTGCACACAACTCCAACATACGAGCACATGCATATGCATGGTGTTGAGGTGAGAGGGCCTTTTTGACAGCCTGCCGCATCTCAAATAAATGTGTGCCTTTGCTCTTTCACGTAGGCCTTATTGTGTGGTGTGAAATGATACTTGGACTATATTTGTTTGACTTTTCTGAGCACATTTCCAGGTTTGTGAGCCCACCAATATGTGCCTTAGAATTTATTGGTTGAGTAGTCTATGCCATCTTGGCCAAGGGGATCTGTGACAAGTTCCGCATTCATTGTGGGTGTGCACTGCAATGTATTTAATTGTGCATGGGTGCCATTGGGCCCATATGCCCCGTCCCCCCAGTCCCTGGTTGGTACTCACCCTGTTGCTGTTGTGACTGCTCCTGTTCAGCAGTATCCTGTCCCGGAACTCCAACCACCGTCTCCTCGCTGATGACAGTGGACAACTGTTCCTCCAATGGATCCAGCTCCTCCTGTGGTGCTGGAATCCCACCTCCAGTCTGCATTGCTGCTTTCAGGTTGGCTGCAAATTTCAACTTGGTTTTGCGCTTGACATCATGCCAGCGCTTCTTGCAATCGTCCACTGTCTTCCTCACCTTTCCGACAGCATTCACCTTGGACACGATGGACTGCCATATTGCATTTTTGGTTGCCAATGACACAGTGGAGGTGACAAAAAGTTGTTGTTGGTGTTCGGTCACCTCCGCAATCAGGACCTGGTTTTCCTGCTGACTGAACCGCGTCTTCCTCTTCCTCTTCTCCTTGGACTTCCCCTGGGTCTCTGGCTGGTCCTCCTGGGTGTTTGTGGGGTTGTTGTTGGCCTCTGTGCTTGGTCCAGCTTCCTCCAGGGCTTCTCTCAAAACTTCCTGCTTTTTTTTTTTTGGGTGTTTGGGCTGCTTAGCGGGCGTTTTATAGTGATTTTTCCCGCCTCCCTTGGGAAATACAAGCCTGGTGCTGGTTAGCGATCCGTTTCGGATCGCTAATTGGACCATCGCCACTTTTTTCACGTTAGCGTGAGAATATTTATCGCCGTAACGCTGATCTTATCGCTAGACTTTTGACCCGGTACAGGAAACTATTGCCTGCTAGCTGCGTGTTGTGAATACGCCGCTAACAAGGCGATAATTTCCGGCATTACACAGCGATAAAAAAAGTCACGCTAACCGAGCTTAGCGATAATTATCGCCGTTTGTTGTGAATATCCCCCAAAGGGTCTTATTTAGAGCTTGGCGTACAGCGTACGTTGTCAGAAATGTGGGGATGTCCCGTCCATCAAATTACGGGTGCATTATAGTAATGCAGCAGGCGGGATCAGTCATCTTTGGACAGGGTGTCCCATTCACCAAAATCTAAATAATGGCCCTTAATCTCTTCAAATTTTGCCCCAGCCTATTTTGTACTGTGTGCTAAAACTTTAAAATAATGGCTTGCATAGTCAGTGCTTTCAGTCGCAGGCTGGGAACTCGTACATTTCACTATTCTCCAGTGTACCAATCAGGATTCATTTCTGTGGATATCTGGTTACACACACAGACATCTGCAGTCATCACATTAACCAACTGAACTTTCATTAAAAACAAAAAGTACATTTCCCACAAGTTACATTAATTGCATTTATTTTCATTTATGGTGTGTGCATTTTATCTTATATGCATTTACCTGAAGGTGTAACACCATTAGCACAGTTTCAGACTGGTTTTTCTAGCCATGTCTCTGGCCGTGTCCCAAACTCCGTCACCTTCACCCTCTAGGACTTAGGATAACAGTTCGCACTCTGATTTTTTATGAACTTTAACCTCTGGATGAGCTGCTGAAATACTCGGTAAGAGGCTGTCATTGAGGCCCCATCCATGGCGCAGCCTGGCACATCTCTCAAGAACTGTGTCCTGGAAGCTGCAACAACCCAGCTGGAGAGACTCGGTGGCATAACGCAAAATGATTGGCCGCCCCATGAAGAATATGAAGAGTGGCACCCGAGTCTTCCACGTATCATAGATAGTCATTGGCCTTGGGCAGAATGCGGCCCTGCTGAGGGTTGGGGACCCCTCTGAGCCGCATGGGCTGATGGGGCCTGCATTATACCCCTGGAGTGACCCTGAAACACTTTTAACCGAGTGGACATTGCACACCTGTGTCAGTTTCTTTGTTTACTAGGCACCGATTTCCTTCTCCTCTCGCTCTCTCTTGCTCTAGTTTCTGTTCCTATCACTCATGGACCCACTTTCACAATTTACACAATTTCTCCTCTGACTTATTCCTGCATTCCTCATTTCTTTCTTTCCTGTCCAGTTTCTTGCACTTCTCCCTTACATTCTTTGTCTCTCCTGCTCTCCCTGCTCTACATTTGTCTTCACACCGCTCGCTGCTCTCTCCCTGCTTCATGTTTTCTCCTCTCCAGTTCTTTCTGGACGACCTGCCCCTTTCTGTCCTGCTGTTACCTCTTTAACTTTATCCCATGAACAATCCCTGCTCTTCTTTCTCTCCACCTCAGTCCTTCTCTTTACTTGTCCTTTTAACTCTCTGCTGTCTCTACTTGCCAGACCTTGAATCCCTTTCTTTCCTTCTCTTCTTATCATTTACTGATTTCCACACTTGCCTTTACATAGTTTCTGCACTCCTGTTTTATCTTTGCAGCAATTGTCCATTCCAAAGCGTTTCTTTTCCCCTCTGCAGTTGTTTCATAACCATGTCTTCATGTTCCGCCTCTATGCTCCTCTCTTTCAACAGTTATCGGTTTCACCACTCTACAGGAAGTTTATAAAACTGCCACTTTGGACTTCACAATCCGAGCTAGACCTTACCCCATACCCTCTGCCTCATGCCTGACCTCAAATTGACAACCCGTTAATCCAGTGTAACATCCGACTGTCCAAGTACAAACAAATAGGCCTGGGTGGAATTTTATTTACGCTGGAGTAATCGGAGTAATGTCAGTAATTCCAGGTTAATCTTTGATACAGGATTTACCCATGATAATTACACTAGGGGAGAATAATCGCGTTAAGAGCAATTGTGGGGGGAGAAAATTCTAACACAAGAGCACATTTAGCGAGATCTGTTCTCGCTGTTTATGTTCTGTTTCATTTAGCACTATTTTCTTACCCCAAAATGCATGCTCTTGTCCATTTAAGATTCATGGGTGAATTTAGTGCAAAGAAATTAACCACGTAATTCCATGTAACCGCTGAATTTTGTGGTGTAGGAAATTGCCCTTGTTGACCTGGTAACCCCCACTTTTTGCCTTATATAAATATGTGATTTCAACTGAAAGTGCACTGGGTTCCTGCTAACCTGGTTCCCAGTACCAGATCACTTTCCCAAAACTATGCAATTGTTTCCCCAATTGGTGATACATTTAGTACCCTCTGTAAGTCCCTAGTTAATGGTACCCCTCGTACCTAGGACCTGAGGTAGTAAAGAGTGTCCCCGAGGGCAGCAGCAGGAATTGTGCCACCCTAGGGGACCCCTCACCAAGCTCATGCAAACTGCCACTGCAGGCTGAGTGTCTTGACGCAGACAAAATTAAAAACACAACATGGCACACAGCCCGTAGAATTGTTAACATAACAACCAAAAATTGTATTATGACTTGAATGTTCATTTATGTTCATGTTTTTGTTGTGGTTATGACGATGTCTAAGACATGACAAATAATAATTGCATTCATGTAAAAATGATTACTAGTATTGAGTAATATTTCAGAAGGAAACTTTTGCACTAAATTTAAGGGTTTGACTATAACCCAGTGAACAGTGCACAGTGCACACAAGTTACCATACTTGTAATAGCATTTCTTTTGACTTGACACTTGGACTGACAGCAAGTGAAGCGCTGTAGCACCATTTAGTAATCAGTTTGAGTTTATATATTTTGATAAAGCAGGTACAAGTAGGAGTGCTCCTCCAACCCCTTTTCTTTAACACAGCCTGTGTGCCATGCTTGCTGACACTATATGCAGTATAAGTAGGACACCCCTACAGCAGGCCTTACCGCCCTAAGGCTGGGTACACTATACTACAAGTGAGGGCATAACTGCTTGACCAGATATGCCCCCACATGCTAGTCAGTTCCATTACTGCCAGTACAAGTGTTCAGGGAAGCCATCTTAAAAGCATGTGCTAGACACTGATGAAAACGAGTTCCCCAGCTACATGATGGCTTCACTGAAAATAGGGATGTTTTTGTATCAAACATCTCATATTAACAAACCCATGCTGATGCAAGGGACGGATTGAGTAGTACATGCCCCCAGAGGGCACCTTAGTGGTGCCCCCTGAAAACTTACCAGCCACTGGTATTGACTGACTGGATCTAGCCAGCCTGCCACCAGAGATGAGTTTCTGACCCCCCAAGGGTGAGGGCCTTTGCTCTCCAGGGGGCCATAATCCAAGCCTGATCAAGCAGGTGGTGTTTTTCACTCCCGCCCACAGGATGGCCTGCAGATTACCATTCCAGGGCCGTGGAGCTACAAAGAGGCCCACTACCTTTGGTATGAGAATCTGGCTTCTCTCACAGGAGAGGAAACCAACCCCCTTTGTCCAGAGCCCTTTAGGCAGAAAAATAAGCGAGGAAATACAGGTGTGTCCACCCTCAGGTGAGCACCACCCCTGAACTGGGCTAACTGAAGTGAATGCGACTTTTTAGGAGTGACCACCTTGGTGATGGCAAATTTAGAATTTTTGGGACAGGGTTATACCCACTTCCCCCAGGAAGTGGTCATATAGGGGGAGCGTAGTGACCCCAGGGGTAAGTAGCCCATCAGCTACAACCCTATACTCCCCTAATGCCCCTAACTTCAGTATTTTGGGGAGCGGGGGAGCGCTGGCACCAGGAAACCAGATCCCGGCATCAAAAATTAAGAAGAAGGGCTGAAGAGCCGCAAAAGCAAGGAATGCAGAAGAAGTAAATGACTTGGCACCAGCCCTGCCGGCCTGTTCGCCTATTCTCGGCAATTGCACCAAAGTCTTCCCGCCCTGCAAGCTGCTGATCCTCCAAAGTCTGGGAGGACTACCAGCACTTCTTCAAAGACTCAAAAACTCCTGTGGAGCAGCAGAGCTACTGCCCTGCATCCTGCAGACACCACAAAGAAGACTGTGAGACTCCCGAACCGCAAAAACCCGATACCGCAAAGTTCTACAGCACCCGTGTTAGCCAGCCTATTCTGAAGTGGGCCAATGGTGCCAGTGTGGTCCCCCAGCCCTCCAGAGACAAAGTCCACCTTGGATTTACCCACCGTGGACTTCCCAAAGCCACCTGCAGCTTCTGTTCGCATGCCCCTTCTACCACCAGTGCGTCCGGTGATGAAAATTGGATGCCTAAAGACACCTCTGCACCCTTGCCCCTGGAGAAGAGGACCAAAGAAATTCCCACATCCCAGAGTCCTGCAAGAGTTGAGCCCACTTGTTGGCTCAGCCAGACTAGCCCCCCAGTACGAGCCTGCAGCCTCTTTTCCGACAGCCCGATCTCCTTCGACTTGGATAGGACACTCAACTCTGTAAGGCACCTCTGCACTTGGCCACCTCAGTGCTTCCCGAAGAGAACTGTTGGTGCTGCCTTGGACCTTGCCCCATACTCACCTTAACTCTAGAAGATTGGTCCAGTAAGTCACTGTTGAGTGCTCAAATGTAATACATGTTTTTCCTCCAGAGGTTAACATTATCACGAAGTGCTTAATGTACGATTTAAAGTATTAAAGTCACCTGATGCTGAAAAACACATCTCAGCACCCGGACACCCCAGTGCCTCTTGAGGTGACCTGCTGGAGTTGCCTGGGACCTTGCCCCACACTCACCTTAAGACCCAGGGAAGGGTCCCGTAAGTTGTTGTTATGTCACAGTATGCAGCGTATGTTTTCTTCCTAAGTTAACATTGCCGTGAAGTGCTTTAATTCCAATATAAAGTATCAAAAATGTGCTTTCTTCAAACCTGTTAATTGGAAAAATACTTGGCTGATTTTTATGATCTTGGTGCCTAAATTTATATAAAAATAGGCTTTATTTTTATAAATTGGCGTGGGTCTCCTTATAGAGTTGTGTATATCTTTTACTGGCTGTGTGCGTGCAACAATATCCAACACTCCTCTCTGATAAGCCTAAGGCTGCTCGCCCACACTACCCCCTAGAAGAACACCTTGGGATTGCTAGGGCTCAGTCCACACATAAGGGAACCCCCAGACCCTTTGCACAGTATATTTCGTTTTGATATACTAGATAAAGAGCAGGCATCCTACATTGGTCGTGCAGCTGTAGGATTCAAGACTTGAAATCTGTTGTACTACATGGTTAATGAGTGATTCCACTAAGGCATCCAACATTTTCTTTAGCCTAAAACATTTTTTCCAATTAAGACTTTTTTTAAAATTGTTTACAATCTAACAGTTAGGGCTCTGTGTTAAGTCCCACAGTGAAGCTGTTTGGAATTTAAAAAGTATTTAAGTTAGTTAGGCCTTTAGAAAGTACCCAGCATTTTTTGTAGATTTCTAAAAAGGGCCCAACTACTTTAATACCATGTCTGAGCCAGGTGCTTAGAAAATACAAGGAGATGATGGACGGAGCGCTAAAACTTTTCAGACACTCACCACCAGTCACAGATCTGGGTTGAATCCATCATCATTCTTTAGCTCACTTCGCCACCTCAGTTCAGACCCAGCTATATGCAAATCAGTCTTGACCCTGTGCCTCATGGGAACAGTCCAGCCTGAACTGCCAAGCCAGGTCTTCCCTGAACCGGAAACAAGCATCCTGGGACCTGTTTCTGGGTAACACCCTTCATCAGCCAGGAGCTCAACCTTGGGCCCTACAGGAACTCTAAGTTGTCCCAACTTAAGTCCCTCTGCCAGGCATGGAAACTCACCATGGGACCTAGACCCACAAAAGCACATCTTTAAAAACGCTTGCAGAAGATGCTAGGTCCCTGGCTGAGGATGAAACCCCTCTCGGAGAAGGGGTAGATGATGCTGAGGAAGATAAGGTCAACGATGATTCCAACAGCAATCCTATCGAAATCAACACTGGGAATACTGACGGTACCTCATGAGAAAAAGACAGTGAAGATACAGATATTTAAAAACTTGCTAAGAGGATAGACCTAAAGGCTAAACTCATAACTATAGAGAAAGAAAGAGCTGAGATGAGCCTAGGACCCATCTCTGGTGGCAGCAACACAATAAAGAGGGAGAAAGATGAAGCTTTCGACCCTAAAATCCCCATAGGAATTGTCCCCAAATACACAGAGGGTGATAATATCACCAAATGGTTTACAGCCTTCGAGAGGGCTAGTAAAATGAGGCAACTCAACCAAAAATATTGGGGCTCTCTTCTCTGGGAGATGTCTCACGAAAGCGCAGGGATAGGCTCCTGAAACTGAATGAGGCAGATGCTGAGTCTTATGACCTCATGAAGGATATCCTGATTAAGGGCTTTGGACTCACCACTGAATATTGCAGGATGAGGTTCCGGGAGACTAAACAAAAACAGAGTCAGACCTGGGTCAGTTTTGAAGACTTTGAAGTGAAAACACTAGGTGGCTGGTTGAAAGATAAAATTGTGCAAGTCTATGATGGGCTTTATAATCTTATTATGAAAGAGCATTTCTCATTGTGTTCCTGAGAAATTACATCAGTACCTGGTAGACGTAGGTCCATTTTCTCCTCAAGAGTTAGGGAAGAAGGCAGACCACTGGGTGAAGACAAGGGTAACCAAAACAATGATGGTGGTGACCAAAAGAAAGGGGTCGCTAAGCCCCCTCTGTGCAAAGATGGTGACCAATACAAAGACAAAAACAGAGTCTTTTTAAGGCCCCCAAAAACCTAATCAGGAGGGTGGGTCTGAGCCAATACACAGTCTAGGGGTGGGTACCAGGGTAAGTACTGGGATTACAAAAAAGCTTAGTGCTTTAATTGCAAGGTCAATGGGCATTGCACTAAAGCCCCTAGTTGTCCCAAGGCAAAGAGTACCCCTAGTGCACCTGCAGTGAATGCAGTGGTAAGTCTCCAGATGGGATCCCAAGCGATCCCTGACCATGTCAGTTAGCTCACTGAAGCAACTTTAGTTTAGGGTGGGGTGGATGTAGCTGCCCTGGCTGTCTGGCCCATTAACATGGAAAAATACAGACAAGAGCCTCATATAGATGGGACCAAATTTGAAGCACTCAGGGATACAGGTGCAAGTGTCACTATTAGTGACTGAAAGACTGATATACCCAGGATAATACTTGACGGGTGAGACATTCACAGTCCTCAATGCTGATAATCAGGCTAAGGTCCATCCCCTGGCAATGGTGTTCTAAGAATGTTGAGGGGTTAGTGGCCAAAAGAAGGTGGTGTATCCTCTGCAAATCTTGTAGAATGTCTGCTAGGCAATGATCTGGAGTCCTCACCATGGGTAGAGGTCGAAAGAAAGACCCACGCAGCTATGCTGGGTATACCTGAATAGGTGTGTGTGAAAACCCGAGCACAGTGCAATGTCCAGGATGAAACACAGGAGTTGGAGCCTGGTAGAATGGACCAACCCTTCAAGAGAAAAGGCAGGAAGACTGGGAAACCAGCTTCAAATCAGTCAAAATCTCAGGTTCCCTCTCCTTAGGGAGAAGACCTGTCAGCCACAGAGGGAACTGAACCCCCAGAACTAGGGCTTCACATGGCAGAGCTACTGGGTTTGGGTGAACGCTCTAGGGAAGAGCTGTGCCAGGGACAGAGGACCTGTCCCACTCTTGAAAGCCTGCAACAGCAAGCTGCTGATCAGTAAACAGGAGATGTCAGTGGCTCCCACAGGACCCTTTATGGGGATGGACTCCTTTACACTGAGGCCACAGATCCCAAACCTGGTACCACAAAGAGAGTGGTAATGCCTCAGATGTATAGAGAGTTCTTACTCACTTTGGCTCATTACATCCCCTTTAGCTGAGCATCTTGGCCAAGCCAAAACTTGGAGTTGGTTAGCCCCCCACTTCTACTGGCCAAGGATGTCCCAGAAGGTGAAGGAGGTTTGCAACTCCTGTGTCACTTGCCAAGCCATTGGCAAAGCCAGTGGTCACCCACAGGCACCCTTAATTTCACTTCCATTGGTTGGGATTTCCTTTGAAAGGGGAGGGGTTGACCTTGTGGCTGCCCTATACCCTCCAACAGCAACAGGGAACAGATTTATGATGGTAGTGGGGGATCATACCACCAGATACCTTGAAGCAATACCCCTTAGGACTACTACTGCTTCTGCAGTGACTTGGGCCCTCATTGGCATCTTTACCAGGGTGGTTTTCCCTAAAATGGTGGTGTCACACAGAGGTACATACGAACGTCATGTCTGGCTACCTGAAACACATGTGGGCTGAATGCAGAGTGACTTACAAGCTCACCATCCCATACCACCCACAAACAATTGGCATTGTTGAGAGAATCAACATACCCATGAAAGTTATGATCATGGGACTCCTCAAAAAACTCAGGAGGAAATGGGATGTCTTACTGCCATGCCTGCTTTTTGCCTACAGAGAAGTGCCACAGAAGGGAGTAGGGCTTTCCCCCTATGACCTTCTATTTGGTCATCCTGTAAGGGGACCATTGTGTCTAATAAAGGAAGGCTGGGAGAGACGTCTCATAGGGCCTAGGCAAGACATAGTGGACTATGTGCTTGGCCTACGTTCAAGGATGGCTGAGTACATGGAAAAAGCATCTAAAAACCTAGAGGGCAGGCGAGTGCTCCAGAAGCTCTGGTACCACAAAAAGGCTGCACTGGTAGAGTTTCAACCAGGGTAGAAGGTGTAGGTTTTGGAGCCTATGGCTCCTAGGGCCCTCCAGGACAAATTGAGTGAACCCTACCCTATCTTAGAAAGAAAAGGGGAGGTCACCTAGCTGGTGGAATTTGACATTTGCAGGAACCCCTAAAGGGTCATCCATGTAAACCGCCTTAAACCCTATTATGACAGGCCAGAGGTGGCCATGCTGATGGTCACGGATGAGGGTGGGGAAGAAGAGAGCGAACCTCTCCCCAACCTCCTCTCTCAAAACCGTAAAGATGGGTCAGTGGAAGGAGTTGTCTTTTCAGACACCCTCACTGCCCAACAGCAGGCTGACTGCAGGCAAGTCCTGCACCGGTATGCTGAGCTCTTCTCTTCAACCCATGGTCAGAAAAGCTGGTGTACACATGATGTGAACACCAAAGACAGCCTATCCATCAAAAATATATCTGCGGGCAGTCTGACCATGTCAAAGAGAGCATCAAAACTGAAGTAAGCAAGATGCTGGAATTGTGAGTCATTGAACCCTCTGAGACCCCCTGGGCCAGGCCGGTTGTCTTTATCCCCAAACCTCATATATTGAGGGTAGTAAAACAGAGCTGAGGTTTTGTGTGGACTATAGGGCCCTCAATGCAGTAACCAAGACAGATGCACACCCAATTACTAGGGCTGACGAATTGATTGACTGATTAGGGGCAGCCAAATTTCTCAGTACTTTTGATCTGACATCACGGTAGTGGCAGATTGGGCTGACCCCCGGAGGAAAAGAGAAATCTGCATTCTTAACCCCAGATAGGCATTTTCAGGTCACTGTTATGCCCTTTGGACTAAAGAATGCCCATGCCACATTCCAAAGGTTGGTGAACAAAGTCATATCAGGGCTGGAGTCCTTTAGTGCAGCCTATCTCAACCTTCATGCTGTCTTTAACTCCACTTGGCAGGATCACCTGATCCACCTTGGTAAGGTCATGGAGGCTCTGCGTAATGCAGGCCTCACTATCAAGGCAAGCAAGTGCCAGATTGGGCAGGGCTTGATTGTGTACTTGGGCCACCTTGTAGGTGGAGGCCGAGTCCAATACTTACAACCCAAAAAACAGACAAAATGTGGACTGGGTAGCTTCAAACACCCAGACTCAAGTCAGGGCATTCCTCAGCTTGACTGGGTAGTACCAGAGGTTTGTGAAGGGATATGGGTCCATTGTAGCCCACCTCACAGAATTTACCTCAAAATAAATGCTGGACCATGAGCTGTCAAAAGACTTTGGACACTCTGAATGAAGCGATGTGCTCCACACCCATTCTAAAAGCTCCATATTATTCATAGCAGTTCATCGTGCAGACAGAAGCCTCTGAACATGGGATAGGAGGAGTCCTGTCCCCAAACAATGATGATGGTCATGATGAGCTTGTTGCTTTTATTAGCAGGAGGTTACTCCCCAGAGAGCAGTCTTGGAGGTTGGAGTTCCATTGAGAGGGGAGCCTTTGCTGT
Source organism: Calotriton arnoldi (assembly GCA_963921515.1). Classification (NCBI taxonomy): domain Eukaryota; kingdom Metazoa; phylum Chordata; class Amphibia; order Caudata; family Salamandridae; genus Calotriton; species Calotriton arnoldi. The sequence continues at coordinate 1,235,594 of CAWUFW010003080.1, forward strand.
GGTGTGGTCCCTGAAGAAGTTGAGGCCATACTTGTTTGGCTCTCACCCCTTTGATCAAACTCACCACAGGCCTCGCAGATGGCTGATGCAAATGAAAGGTGAAAGCCCCAAACTGTTGTGGAGGTCCATTTCCCTACAGGGGATAGATTTTATAGTGGAACACACACCTGGGACTGACCATCCCAATGCAGGCAGCCTTTTCAGGTTTTTCCACTTAGAAAATGAAGACTCTCTTGGGAAAGGTTAATCTCATTCTCTTTTTTTTGGTGGGGGTTATGTAGGAAAGTGCCCTTTTTGACCTGGTCACTCCCACTTTTTGTCTGGTATATGATGTGATTTTAAAAGTGCACTGTGTTCCTGCTAACCGGGTCCCCAGTGCCACATCTCTTTCCCAAAACTATGCAAGTGTTTCCCTACCTGGCGATACCTTTAGTACCCTCTGTAAGTCCCTAGTAATGGTACCCCTGGTACTTAGGGCTCGAGGTACTAAAGAGTGTCCCCGAGGATGGCAGCATGAATTGTGCCACCATATGGGACTCCTCACCAAGTGCATGCAAACTGCCACTGGAGGCTGCGTGTTTTGGTGCAGACAATATTGAACACGACATGGCACACAGATTGTGTGCCATGCCCGCCGACACTGCATGCAGTGCAAGTAAGTCACTTCTACAGCAGGCCTTACAGCGCTAAGGCTGGGTGAACTATACTACATGTGAGGGCATAATTTCATGAGCAGATATGCCCCCATACTAGTCAGTTCTATTACTGCCAGAGCAAGTGTTCAGGGAAGCCATCTTAAAAGCATGTGCTGGACACTGGTGAAAACGAGTTCCCCAGCTACATGATGGCTACACTGAAAACAGGGATGTTTGGTATCAAACAGCTCATATTAACAAACCAGGGCTGATGTTAGTGTCCAATTGAGTAATACATGCACCCAGAGAAATCTTACAGGCGACTGGTGTGCTGATTGACTGGTTCTAGCCAGCCTGCCACCAGAGCGGAGTTTCGGATCCCTAGGGGTGAGGGCCTTTGCTCTCTGGGGGCCATAAACCAAGTCTGCTTGAGCAAGGAGTGCTTCGCACCCCCACCCTCAGGATTACCTGTAGATTAGCATTCCAGGTCTGGGGAGTTTCTAAGAGGCCCACTGCCTTTGGTATGCAAATCTGGCTTCTCTCACAGGAGAGGAAACTCACCCCTTTGTCCAGAGCCCTTTGGCAACTGGACAGGCGGGAAATTTAACAAGGCAAGACAGGTGTGTCCACCCTCAGGTGAGCACCGCCCCTGAACTGGGCTACCTGAAGTGGATGCAACTTTTCAGAAGCGACCATCTTGGTGATGGCAAATGTAGGATCTCTGGAACAGGGTTATGCCCACTTCCCCCAGGAAGTGGTCCTATAGGGAGCGTAGTGACCCTAGGGGTAAATAGCCCATTGGCTACTACACTATACTCCCCTAATGCCCCTAACTTCAGTATTTAGGTTAGACCTGGCACCAAGAAACCAGATCTTGCCAACCAAAAGAAAAAGAAGGGCTGAAGAGCCACGAAAGAAAGAACTGCAGAAGAAGCAAATAACTTAGCACCAGCACTGCCGGCCTGTTCAACCAATTCTCGACAATTGCACAAAAGACTTCTCGCCCTGCAAGCTTCTGATCTTCCAAAGCCTGGGAGGACTTCCAGCACTACTTCAAAGACTCAAAGACTCCTGTGGAGCAGCGGAGCTGTTTCCCTAAATCCTGCAGGCACCCCAATAAAGACTGTGAGACTCCGGAACCTCAAAAAGTCGACACGGCAAAGTACTACTGCCAAGCCTGAGCTAAAGTGGGCCAACGGTGCCAGTGTGGTCCTCCAGCCTTCCAGAGACAAAGCCCACCTTGGACTTGCCCCCCGTGGTTTCCTGAAACCGACTGCAGCCTCTATTTGCAGGCCCCCTCTACCGCGAGTGCTCACGGGGACGAAAATCCGACTCCTAAAGACACCTCTGCCCCCTTCGCCCCAGGCCCCTGGAGAAGAGGACCAAAGGTGTCCCCGAACCTTGCAAGAGTTAGCCCACTTGTTGGATCAGCCTGACTGATCCCCAAGTCTGAGCCTGCAGCCTCTTTTCCGACGAGTCAACCTCCATAGACTTGAATCGGCCACATGACCCTGTAAGGCATCCCTGCACCCGGCTGCCTCAGTGCAGCCTGGAGGGAACTGTTGGTGCTGCCCTGGACCTTGCCCCATACTCACCTTAAGTCCAGAAGATTGTTCCCATAAGTCACTGTTGAGTGCTCGAATGTAATACGTTTTTCTTCCAGAGGTTAACATTATCACAAAGTGCTTAAAGTACGATTTAAAGTATCCAAGTCAACCAACGCTAAAAAGACACCTCTGCACCCGGACGCCCCTGCGCCTCCCAAGTTGACCTGCTGGTGTTGTCGTGGGACCTTGCCCCATACTCACCTTAAGACCAAGGTAAGGGTCCCGTAAGTCGTTGTTAAGTTACCGTATGCAGCGTATGGTTTCTTCCTAAGTTAACATTGCCACAAAGTGCTCCTAATCTGATAAAAAAAATCAAAAATCTGCTTTCTTCAAACCTGTTAATTTTAAAAAATACTTACCTGATTTTGATGATCTTGGTGCCTAAAGTTATATAAAAATAAGTGTTATTTTTATAAATTGGTCTCCTTATTGAGTTTTGTGTATCATTTATTGGCTATATGCGTGCAGCGGATGTCTAACACTCCTCTCTGATAAGCCTAAGGCTGCTCAACCACACTACCCCTTAGAAGAGGACCTTGGTTGGAATTGATAGAGCAAGCCCTGTCCAATCGTAAGGGAACCCCTGGACTCTTTTCAAAGTATATCTCATTTTTATATACTATATAAAGAGCCGACTTCTTACACGGGGTAATTCTGCATGATTCACAACACCGAAATGCGTTAGTTACGCTACAATGCAAATATAGGTCCTAGGAAACCTAGATTCTAGCCCCGATTCAGTTCTTTTGGCATATATAATGAGTATATAATATCGCCAGAGGACCCTATTGATCTAAATTTATGGTCTAACAACTACAAAAATTTACAAGTACTTCAAGATTTTAAAAACAGCCACTTGGATGGCGCCCTAAGGCCCAAACAGCCTTCCTACAGGTTTGTTCAATGACAACCTCCAATTTTGTTAAGGTGTTCTTAACTCATTACATAATAATTGTGTACAATACAAAGCAATCCCTTAATCATGGTTTGACTTAATAATTAACAAATCTGTAAAAAAAAAGTTAGTGTCAAACCTTGCAAGTTACAGGCTCATAGCATTGCTAGATGTGGAGGCTAAATAGTTTGCCATCCTTCTGCTTCAGGACCTAGTAAAAGTGGCTTCACAACTACAGCAGGTTCCTTTCAATGAGACCAGTTTTTTCCTGGGTGAGGAGCAACATCTGACCTTGTAAGTGAACTGCTTCCCTTCCCTTATGCCTCCGCCTGGTAGCTGCTGCCCCTGACCCTTGCTGGTCAGTGTTCGAGTCCCTCCTCCACCCACAGGCACCCACCTGCGCCTCATCACTGGTGGTCCAGTGGGGAGCTTCTCTGCTCTGCTGCTGCTCTGCCCTCTGTCTTCTCTTTTGCACCTTTCATTTTGCTTTTATATGCCTCCTTTCATTTAATTTGTTCTGTTTTGTTTTCATTTCATTTGCTCTGTTTTAATTTTTTGCTCAGCTTTTATTTGCCTCTTTCACTTTTTCACTTTCCCTCTCTTGCCTCTTTTTGCGCATTTTCCCTCTGTGTCCCTGCCGTTGGTCGCCCCCTGTGGCCCTACAGCGCTGCTTCCCTCTTTTCCGCCTCCCAGCTGTCCAGCCCTCCCCCTCACACTACTAATGGCGGGAGCACGCTGCGGGCGCGCCCCTGGTGCACCGACCGCATGCTGCGCCACAGACCCTGATTCTCGGACCATTCACCACTGCAATGCCAACAGTCTCCACGCCCTCAACACTGGACACCACACTGCCTGCTGCCTGGCTTTGCTGATTGACACCCAAGGCCCTTTTTCCGGTTATAAAAAACAAACTTCCTCCGATGTTCTTATATATGCCAGAAAAAATACTAGGATTCGAAAATACTTGATTTATCCTTTAATAGTCTACTGTTCAATATTTCCTCTTGTGCAGATCAGACTGGAATTTGGCCTGGTAAAACAACTATTCGCATGCCAAACAGCCTTACTCAAAATGTGTCACAAATTGAAGAATTCCCCTTCCTACCCTAAATCATTACATATGTCAGGAATTTGAATCCAAAAGACTGCAAATTAAAGATCAGTCACTAAAATCTTTTAGTTCTGCTCTGGCCAACATGAATTTGAACGACATTTGGGAACTGGCATTAGATAATAATTCTTTAAAAAAAATCAACAACAAATCTGTAAAATCCAGCTGTTGTATACATGACAAATTTGATCTTTTCAAATGATCTCATACTTGTATGGTTTATTAAAACCTATGAACCTATCTTGGGCAGACGTATCCTGGAGAATCATCTTCCACTCATTTAAAATTCAAATTAACGAGATACCGTTTTGAATGATTTTTCATTAAAGACCTATTACCACCATGGGTGAATCCCTCTAACAACATCACATGTAGACTCTCTGACTGCAAGCATGAATCAATATTCTGTATCCTATGTGCTTACATTGAGCACTGTAAAAACGAATTTGATCTCCCTCAATCAACTGAAGGACCGCACATCAAGCTCTAATCCATTTTTGGAAGGAGCTCACCCTCAAGTACACACCAGATTTGCCAAGTTTATGGATCTTGCTGAACTAACAGAAGAGAGAATGAACCAATTGCTCTGTAATTTGGCATCAGTTAAGATGGTGGATGTTTCAGAACTGAAATTACATAAATAGGCCCACAAACGAATTACTCCTTTTGTACACTGAACTAGTTAGAACTCCCGCTTTGGTGAAAAGGATGTATTTTAAACCTTTTTAAGAATGTTTTTATCATTTTTATTAATCTTTTTACTCTTTTGTACTACACCAGATTGCCGGTTTGCAATGGTTTTAATTAACTGAGCTACATAAATTTGATTGACAAAAAACACTGAACACAAAGCCATGGACGCATGAAAAAAGAACATCATACATGTTCAACAAACTGAGTTGCGCACAAAAACTAAAGAACAGAGCCCCATCGGACCCCTGCCCCCACCACATTTTCAACTGAGCAAGTGCTGCCATGGCCCCCGAACTCAGCCACACCATCAACTGCTCCATCGACTCCGCTGTGTTCCCTGAAGACTAGAAGCATGCAGAGATAGACCCCCTGCTGAAGAAACACTCTGCTGACCCGTCGGACCTCAAGAACTACAGACCTATCTCTTTGCTCCCCTTCCTAGCCAAAGTAATCAAGAAGGCCATCAATGCTCAACTCATAGAATTCATCGAGACAAACCGCACCCCTCCCAATCAGGCTTCAGAAACCACAGCACCGAGACTGCACTCCTCGCAGCTACAGGCAACATCCACACTCTCCTCGACTGAGGCAAAACTGCTGCCCTCATTCTCCTGGATCTCTCTGCCGCCTTTGACACCGTCTCCCACCACACCCTTTGCAAAAGACTCCACGACGCCGGCTTCCACGGCAAAGTGCTAGAGTGGATCTGCTCCTTCCTCACCATCTGAACCCAGAGAATCAGGCACCAACGTTTCTCCTCAAATCCTATAGAGATCACCTGTGGAGTCCCACAGGGCTCCTCCCTGAGCCCCACCTCTTCAACATCTATATGGCCCGCTCGCTGCCATCATCAGAAATCACAGACTCAGCATCATCCCCTATGACGACACACAGCTGATTCTCTCCCTCACCGATGAACCGACAGCCACTAAGAGCAACTTTCACAATGGGATGAAGAAGGCAATAGCCACCTGGATGAAGGAGAGCTGCCTCACATTCAACTCTGAAAAAACTGAAGTCTTCATCCTGGGCTCCACTCCCTCCACTTGGGATGACTCCTGGTGGCCAGCAGCACTCGAAATCCCTGTCACACTCACCGACCACGCATGCAACCTCAACATCATCCTTGACTCCTCGTTCTCTATGAACTGCCGAATCAATGCTGTATCGCCCTCCTGCTTCCACACGCACCACCTGCTCTGAAAGATCTTCAAATGGATCCCCACCGAGTCCAGGAGAACAGTCACCTAGGCGCTCGTCAGCAGCACGCTCGACTACAGCAATGCACTCTACACCAGCACGACCCGAAAACTCCAAATGAAATTGCAGCGCATCCGGAACGCCTCCACCGGACTTATCCTGGACATCCCTCGCTGAAACTACGTCTCCGGTCAGCTAAGAGACCTCCACTGGCTCCCGGTAAACAAAATAATCACCTCCAAACTCCTCACGCATGCCTACAAAGCCAGGTACAACACAGGACCTGAATATCTCAACCACCACCTCTCCTTCCAAACACCGACCAGACACCCACACTCCGCCCATCTGGCATTGGCCACTATCCCACGGATCTGAAAAACATTGGCTGGAAGAAGATCCTTCTCCTACCTTGCTGCAAAGATCTGGAACTCTCTACCTCTGCACCGCAGCAATCACCATCACTGCCTCAATTCATGAAGGACCTCAAGACCTGGCTCTTCGACCGAACGACAAATTACCCCCACCCCACCACATCACCTTGAGACCCTTACGAGTGAGTAGTCATGCTTAAGAACCCTGATTGATTGATTGATTGACCAGTAAATGTTGTGTAAGAGTTGTATTAGCACGAATGCCAATTAGAAATACAGAATTTCACAGCTCCTGCCTCATAGCAGTGAAAATCTAACAGACTGAAATAATTCTGGAAAAGTGTGTGCATGATTGGTCTACCCTCCACCTGGTTCTCCAGAGACCAACCAAAGCAGTAGAATGGCAGATGAGGATCTGCCATCTCTCCTAACTCCTAACCTGCTATTCTCCTTGATGGAGAACTTTACTCTCCTAAATCCACAACTAGTTGGAAAGATTCAGAATCCTTTGGTTCTATCAATATAATTATACATATAATATCTGTGTTCTCTTTTCACATCGAGTGTGAGTATTATATTGTATAGAAGTTAAAACTTCAAAAACTGGGAAGGGAGAATGTCTGATAAAAGGAAAAAATTAGATACCAATTACTTATTGATCAGTTAATTTTTTTGTGTGGCTAGTTACTACTTTATCATATGCTAAAACTCTCATCATACTGAGAGAAATAATCCTTTTTCTGTGGTCATACCAATTTCTTTTGCTGCATTTTATTTCTAGTTTTTAGACTATGCACACTGCTGTACCCAGTGTCTGGGCTTTGACCCCTAAACTAGGTTGACATTGTTAAACCCTAATTGTCATGGAAAGTTAAATGTCACCTATGGATCACAGCACTACTCTGCCACCCACTAGTGTGGCCAATCAAACATGACTCCAGGTCTGCCACTGCAGCCTGGCAGCAGCAGTTTGAACCTGCAGCCCAAAATGTCAAACCTTTTGACTGCAGAAAACATTCCTTTTAAATATTAAGTCAGCACTATGTAGCCCTTGTAGACCTCAAAGCAGAGTGCATGCCATTTAAAATGAGAACATGTAGAAATGCAAACTTAACATGACCTTACAGGGACTAATCCCCCAAAACTATTTTCACTGTAGAAAGACTGGCTGGCCCATAGAGAAATGGTGGGAAGCAATATTAAATAGTAATTATGCTATCTCAGGCTAAGTTAGCACTAGAAAAATAATTCAAGGACTGTTTTTAATATTTATTAAACATCCAAATCACTGGTGAAGTTGGATATTTAATAAATATTAAATATAAGTGGCTTTTAGAAATTTACGTTTCCTTGCCTGAAGCTTCTGGAGGCTAATTTGCATTAGTCTCCGGCTGCCACCCAGCTGGTCAATGGCCCTGATGAGGTGTGAAATCTGTTTCTGAGCAGAAACAGTGGCCTGGGTTTAGAGAGGTGCTTCGTTCCTCTGGTGGATAGACCATCTGTGCAGCACCCAGGAAGTGAATTTACTTCAAAGCCCCCCCACCACACACAAAAAATGTAGCTCACACCTGAACAGGCCCCTTATTTTTCCTCTCAGTCAGGCAGGTACCAAATCCAGTGGGGAGGGGGGTAAAGCTGCCCCAAAACTGGCTTGGAATGGCCACAGAGGAGAGAATGCTCACTACCCTGGGTACACAGGATCTGCAAAAGGCTTTCTCAATATGGGATTTAGTGAGTGTGGGACACTATGGGATTATTTGCAATAGTCCACACAGAAACACCTGCAAAAGTGGCGGGGTGCCCCAGGGAACATTTACCCTATTAGCTGGGAGAGGCGAGGAGTAACCTCCAGCCACAACCTAGTGCCAGGCATAAATGTGACCCCCCAGGACACCGTGGCAACACTCTGAACCAGTGACAGAACAGAAGGACTGCACTTCACTTGCTGTTAAAGACCTATAAGGGACCTGAAGGGCTGGACCTGCTCCCACCTGTACCCAAATTAAAGAAGTGGACTCAAAGGGTCAGTTGGTTGACCTCCTGTTTGGCTACAGGGACAGAAGCTGCAAGAGGCTATTTTTCATGAACCGCCCAGCTTACCAATAACAGGACCTGACCTCGACCCTGCTAGTGAGCTCTGCTGGACTGAGTCCTGACCACCAAGTGCTGTTCCTAAGGTTCTATGATCCTTGGATGTGTCTAACTGGACCTCTCCGACTACTCCTGAAAACCTGGGACTTGGAAAATGTTTGAACTTCAAGACCCCTTAGGACTTGGACAAACCTATAAAGCTGATTCATCTAAGAAGTGATCTCGCTGAGCTGAGGATACCTGTCTCCCCCTGCTCTTAGCTTCTCAACAGCACTAAATCTGTTTCAATGGGAAATCTGGAGAAGGTATCCTGGCTTGTGAAGCCCTTGGCAGCCACAGCCAGCAGCCTTAACCCTCTGGAGGAGTTCGAGCTCCAAAGAGACTAGGTCCGAAGGGAAAATCTTGACCAAGAGAAGATGCCAAAAGTATCCAACCGGCAACAGCACTTCCTGGGTGTTCATTGAAATTTTCCTGCTGAGCTTTTTCCACCAAAACCAACTGCTTCATCAGGACATCGTCCAACGCCTATCAGATGTAGTGGAGTCCTCCTTGGATACAGCCTGGGGCCTTTCCCAGCTGAAGGATTTTGACTCCCTTTTTTTTTTGTTTTTGAAGATTAAGCCCCAGGATAAAACTTCCAAACAGGTTGAATCTGGTTGGATTATCCAACCCACGCTCCATCGCATTTTGCTTGAAATCATTCTAAGGTCCCGGTTTAACTCAGCCATTGACTACCATTGGCTCTTTGCACTTTTGGTACTATTTTTGCTAAAATCTTAATTCATATCTCCAGTTCAGCTTCTTGGACTTTTGTTGTTTTTTTGCGTGTCATTTTGTGAATTAAATTATCTACTTTTATAAATTGGAGGGGGATTTTTGTGTTGTGTTTTTGACTTTTTAACTGATTTGGTATTACTAAATACTTGACAAGTTTCCTGTAAGTTAAGCCTGTCTGGTCAGTGCCATAGCCTCAATGGGTTGAAGTCAGATTTAAATTGCTGAAACCTTTAACAGGATCTAATTGAGTAGTGTCTTTATTACTTGTGGCGGACCTCAATTCACCCCAATTAATAAGCCACATTCTCACAAATAGCTATGAGGCAAGGGAGGTAAGTAAACCACACGATAAATCATACAGAAAGTATGGTTCATTTGCTTAACTTCACACCTTTTGGTTTATTTCCAAGCACACCTTTGGTTAAATTCCAAGTGTTTTCTGGACACAGTGTTTTTATAAAGTGATGCTTCTCACAGCAAGTAGCTGTGGGGCTGTGTCCAAGCTATATCACTCACCATACGGACACAATGAACTGGTATTTATGCCACACCACGTAAAGTTCACCAGCCTCCACTGCATACAGAAGTTTAGTAAAACTCTACAACATAACTATTCTGCAGTCTTCTGGTCCCGATTACCTTGTCCGATGGCCCCCTGAGTGGATGGCTGATAATGGCACTGTAGTAATTACCTGAAACAGATTTAACCCGAACAGCTGCCATATAGAATTCAAGTTATCCAAAATGCTATCTCATGTTTTTTTTAAACTAGGATATTGCCAAACAATCATACTGTCAGGCTGGTTTAACAGACTTATAATCCTGTGCTGGTGGACCCCCTTCAAGGGAGAGGAGGGTACAAGGCAAACAGGGGCTACTGGCCCCAACTGTGGTGGTTGAAATAGTTATCCACTGGTGTCTTGGGTCCTCCTTACTACTGCTCTGCAAACTAGGCTAAATACAACCCTTTCCAGCCAGGATTCTAGTGGGGTAAGCAGCCATAGGCTTCCCAAGGGCATGGTGTGTGGGGGAAGGGCAAGAGCTCCGAATTCTATCTACCAACAGACACAATAGGGCTGTGTCTTTAAGAAGAAGCAGTACTTTTATTGAACAGAACTAAATACTACACAATGCAGTTTATGGTAAATGAATACAGGGCTGTATGTCTAATTGTGTCCTACAGAAGGCAGTACTCTACACTCCTACTTTAATATATTTTCCCCACCCTGGCAACCTTAGGAAATACAGCCCCCAGAATCTGGTTTCAGTGATAATTTTTACCTTTGCCCAATTCATGCCTCTATTACCTTGCTTGTGCAGCAGCATGCATGTTCTGTCTTCACATTAGCCTCTTTGGTGTGGACAATGTAGGATGAAGGCTGCAGAGCTGGGCTGGGACCATGGAACAGAGGCTATAGCAGTTGTGGCCTCCCATGCTGACAGGCTCACAGCGGTGAGGTGCCTTATTGATAATCTATTGTCATCTGTGACAGAAATAGTTCACATCCTGTAGTGACTAATGCCTATGCTTGATTTGGTGCAGCTTGAGTGAAGGAGCCACAAAGAGGGGACCAGAGGACCCACTCACAATATGGATTGTTCCAATCCAGGCTTTGCTCTCAGATACGGTCTGATTTCTCAGGGTCCTCCACACACCGGGAACAGGCTGAGCTTATCCTCTGTGACAGCCCCTCATACTGAAGGGCCAGGCACACTGCTTTGCTTTCTCAGCAGATAGACAGGCATCTAGGCACCAGGCAGCTCATCTGGCAGAAAATGCAAACTTCAGGTTTAGTCTCCAGGCCTCTGGGAGACTGGCTGCCCTGGTTGCACTGTAACTCTTAGAATATTTTGGCCAGAAAGAACTTGAGACTGTAACAAGGTAAGTGGTTTGGATCCCACTCTCATACCCAGTGGCGGTTAGTGACATATGAAAATGGTGAGACAGCAAAACTTGACCTAGTATTGTCAAGCTTAAAGTGACCACCAGTTACATTACATGATTTAAATTAAAAATTATATATATATTTTACAAACAAAATGAAAGTTTAACTTACCATAGCAGCTTTCAGCACATCCCAGCATGTCCTAGATGTTCTCCAGTCTCTGGCTCTAATTCCTCCCAGCGAGGTCCTACAGCCAACTCCCTTATTCAATCCAGATGCTGCTCTCATGCTGTTAACAATGTTAAGCAGCATGAGCGAAGCGCCTGAATTAGGTGTAGCGGGCTGCCTCAGCGCTCTTGAAAGTCCCTGGAGGACTTTGAATTGTGCATGCAGGGCTGGCAGTCGCAAGATAGCCAGCCAAAGCAACATTCACACTTCAAACTGAAGTGCCAACTCCTCACTGCTGCCAATCAGCAGCAATGACCCACTGGCCCCGCCCTCAAGCTCTGTTCACCTGCAGAGAATAAAAAATAAAATAAAATGGTAATAAAATTATTTTATTACCATTTCATTTTTCACACTTTCTGTGCAGCAGTGGGGGGCAATGCTTCTCCCCTCTTATAGAGGAACCGCTGCTGCTCATACGCATTTGTCCACACAGGATGATGATCCACTGTCAAACCTCAGAACCAATTTGAGCTAATTCTGCTTTCAAGTGCCCTTCTTAAGCTGTCCTCTGGACACAGCCTTTTTGTAAAGAAATGCTTCTCACAGCAGGTAGCCGTGGGGATGTGTCCAAGCCGGAACACTCGCCATATGGATGCAATGAAGTGTGAGCTCTATGCACCCAGTGGTCAACAACCTTTCTACAGCAGTAACCTGAGACAAAGGGTCAGACCTAGCCCAGAAACGTTTCACCTTGAACAGAAGCTGTAGTGCCACCCTGCACCCCTACATTGTACTAAATGGCAGTGCGCAGGAAGAATTAATTGGCACCCCCTTGCTATTAAAGTCTTCATGCTCCTCACTCCGTTGTCTGGATGTCCACCCTGCAACCACAGGAATGCAAGCCAATAAATGTCCACGGTCTGGGTAAGTTGTCCTCCCCCTTCATCTTCTGCCATCAAAACCCAGGGGCATCCATAATGAATCCCACTGGCTTCAGTACTCAGACTCCTACACACATAGAGCCTTAATATCAAATCCATACTACATTCACACTATACACATACCTGACATACACATGAACTGCCAGCACATAGTTCTCAGGTACCCAACACTGGACTTTACGCGAGAGTTCAGAAAGTCACACTCATTGGCACAGATAGTCTGATTATACCGAGGAATCGCAAAATGCAGCACACTTCCCCACGTTGTGTGCTACACCTAGGACAGGGAAAGTAGTCCTCTGTCCACATGAGGGTGACTTGGTGTGCCCATCCAGGTCACAGGGCAAGTCCTGCATCTTCCATTGTCAGAAACGGGTAGAGGCCTCGGTGCACACATTAGACTAGTGTGATGACTGGTCCAAATCAAGTAAAAATACCCTATTCACAAGCAGTCAGGCAATTTTGGCAGGGGTATATACCTGTTTTTACACGCATGGGCATTCCTATTCCAACACTGGCTTTCAACCCACTTGCACAACAATTGAAATTGTGTTTGTACTATCCACTTTGGTGCACCAGTCAACCCTCTCTGATTACGGGCTCCTGTTGACATGTATTGTGGATTATAGTACAGCTTTTAATGGAGTGGAAAGAAACTGATTATGGCAGAAACTGCAGAACTGGTTGTATTTTGCATGTACTGGTACATGCTATTCAGGCTTTTTACCTTGGTACTTGAGTGGGAGTAAAATTGGCAAATGGCTTTTCAGTCCCTAAATGTTTTTACACTAAGAGTGACATAAAGCAAGGCTGTGTTTTAACACCACATGTGGCTTAGCATTGTCGAAAGCCATAGCCATTCCACCAAATCTTGACAGCCCACATATAAATATCTTACAGCGTCCAGATGACATTATGATTATGGATAGGACTCTCATTGGTCTTTTGAAATCCCTAAAGGAACTGGCTTAATAGAAAAGTACCGATATGCTTGTTCTGAATGGTAACTGTTGGGACAATTGTTTCCTTTGTGATAAACACTTGTGAGACTGGGTAAAATCAAAAACCAGGATACTAAATGCTCAGTCAGGCACTAAGGGCAGGGGAGCACACTAATTTAGTGTCTGTCCCTTAACATGAGTGAGGTTCTAGACCTGTCTTGTCATCTCTAGGACCGCACCAAGCATGCCCTCATTTGTTTGATAGTGTACTTCTGTCCCTGTTGCGGGTTTAGTATGTAGTGGGGTGTTGGCAGCATACCATGTGTTGTGAATCAGTAGTTGTGACCAGATCCTTCATCTTTGTCAATGAAATGTAGCCCTACTGGCCCACTTGTATAAACATCTACACCTATGTGCTAACCCAGATTTCAGCTCTAACATCCCAAGTATATTTTATGCGTGTGTCTGAATGTGGCCTGTGGTAGATGCATTGTGTGTATGAATGAATCAGAGTAATGGAGGCCTGTAGGTTCCATTCGGAAGCTCCTGGCATGTTTCTGTACAGAAGATGGAGGTGAGGTTGGTTTTCCAGACAGGGGGAGTGTATAGCTGACATTCCTGAAGACTGTAGGAATCTGGCTCTGTATATACTATACCAAAGTGAGGTATAGTGTGCACAGAGTCCAGTGGATCCCCAAAGGTAGGCAGAGGTAAAGTTAGATATCACCTCACTCTCTATTTGTGGTAGTGTGGTCGAGCAGTAAGGCAGTATCAGAGGACAGTGTTAAGCATTTGTTGTACACACTCAGTCAGCAAATGAATTCACACACTCAAAGACTGAACTTCAGACCAATTGTTTTTGTATAAAAATATTATTTTAGTTATTTTATTTTCTAGAACCAAGCAAGCCTGGCACAGGTAAGCAATAAGTATTTTACAGTAGTAATGCAATTGAAATACAGTTTGAATGATAATTGTATATGCACTTTGATTTGATTTACAGTATGGATGCAGAGAAATGCTATACTTAGTAAATACAGTACATAGACTTGAATAGGCTTTTTAGTAAAATAGCAGGTAAATGACTTTTGATATTACTAGGCTTACACAGAGTAGTATACCTAGATACTACTCTGGGACATTTCCTGAAAACAGGTAAGTAAAATCGTTTTTGTTAGATTATGCAATTTTAAGGAATTTCTTTAGTTTCTCAAACTCCACACTTAGAAACTTTTCACAGAAAAACAGTCAATGTTATCCTATGGAGGAAAATAGTGTTATGGGTTTTGAGGTAAGTATTTGGTAGAGGGAGTTGAGGTTCTGAGGGTAGACTCAGGGGTCCCCCAGGGTCAAGGATGCACTCTAGTTACACCCTCAGCGGCACTAGGGTGGCCGGGTGCAGAGTGCTGAGGCCCAATGTTATCCAATAGGTGATAGGGGGCCTCCGGTTGGTGGCTGCTGGCAAGCAGGCCACTAGGTTGTGGGAGCAAAGCTCCGGGACTTTAGCTCAGGGCAAATGGGGAAACAAAGTAGCACCAAAGGTGCACCCTCAGCGGCACTAGGGCAGCCGGGTGCAGAGTGCTGCTTCGACATCGGACGCCCTGTTGTTTTCAACAGAGAACCTCCGGTTTGGAAAGACACTGCAGGCTTGGGGACGAAGGTCTTCTGGGTGCGACCACCACTTCGAGATGTAAGTTGGGAAGTTAGGGGTTGGTTAAGCACCGTGGGTTTGGGCACACAAGGCCGTGGGGCGTCGGGTGCAGGGGTGCCTTTTGGGGTCGGATTTTCTTACCAGCTCCTGGTCGCGGTTAGGGGGGCCTTCTGGATTTAGGCTGCAGGTGTCGCCTGGAGGCTTGAGGCAGGTCAGGGGTCACCGGATCTTGAGTCAGGATCGCCGGGGAGGACCTCCTCGTGGTGTTTGCCCAATCGAGCTCGGGCTGTGGACGGCGGGTGCAGAGTGGGGCGGATCCGCGGTGTCCGGCCGGAGCCAGAGGTTGCAGATGAACAAATCCGGTGTTCACGGGAGACAAAGTCTTTGTGCTTGAAGGCAGGCAGGTCCTCCGGGGTTTTCGAGGTTGCTGGCTGCAGGACACACCGGGATTTCGTAGGAGCAGGTTCGAGGGAGAGACAGGCCAGTAGGGCTGGGGCCAAGTCAGTGGGCGTCTTCCTCTTGTTAGCTGCTGCACGGCTGTTCGGTCCTTCTTCTTCTTCTTCTTCTTGTTGCAGGTTCTTGTCTGAGGAAGCAAGGTTCAGGGGTGCCCCTAAATACTAGATTTAGGGGCGTTACAGGTAGGTAAAAGGCAGGGACCAATGGGTCCCTTCCCTGGGGTGGGTACACCCCCTATTATGCCACCCTCCAGTGGGAGGGGGGCATGAGCCTGTCCCTGGTTGGCTGAGTCCCTCCATCTTCAAGATGGCGTGGACTGAGAGTTGTGCTTCACCTTGCCTCCCCCACCTGAGGGGTGGAGTTGGCAGAGGTGGGCACATCTCTCGTCCTCACTTGTTTTTCCCGCCGGTTCTCCCGCCCAAAGTGGGGGTCAGAACCAGTGGGGACCAGTTGCTGAGAGCAGCAAGTGACCTGGGGAAGCTCACAAAGGCGGCAAGCCTTTGAAGCTTCCCCAAATTATTTTTGTTAGATTATGCAATTTTAAGGAATTTCTTTAGTTTCTCAAACTCCACACTTAAAAACTTTTCACAGAAAAACAGTCATTGTTATCCTATGGAGGAAAATAGTGTTATCGGTTTCGACGTCGGACGCCCTGTTGTTTTCAATGGAGAACCTCCGGTTTGGAAAGACACTGCAGGCTTGGGGACGAAGGTCTTCTGGGTGCGACCACGACTTCGAGAGGAAAGTTGGGAAGTTAGGAGTTGGTTAGGCACCGTAGGTTTGGGCACACAAGGCTGTGGGGCGTCGGGTGCAGGGGTGCCTTTTGGGGTCGGATCTTCTTACCAGCTCCTGTTAGGGGGGCCTTCTGGATTTAGGCTGCAGGCGTCGGCTGGAGGCTTGAAGCAGGTCAGGGGTCACCGGATCTCGGATCAGAATCGTCGGGTGGACCTCCTCGTGGTGTTTGCCCACTCGAGCTTGGGCCGTGGATGGCGGGTGCAGAGTGGGGCGGATCCGCGATGTCCGGCCGGAGCCAGAGGTTGCAGATGAACAAATCCAGTATTCACGGGACACAAAGTCTTTGTGCTTGAAGGCAGGCAGGTCCTCTGGGGTTTTCGAGGTTGCTGGCTGCAGGACACACCGGGATTTCGCAGGAGCAGGTTCGAGGGGGAGACAGGCCGGTAGGGCTGGGGCCAAATCAGTGGGCGTCTTCCTCTTGTTAGCTACTGCACGGCTGTTCGGTCCTTCTTCTTCTTCTTCTTGTTGCAGGTTCTTGTCTGAGGAAGCAAGGTTCAGGGGTGCCCCTAAATACTAGATTTAGGGGCGTTACAGGTAGGTAAAAGGCAGGGACCAATGGGTCCCTTCCCTGGGGTAGGTACACCCCCCTATTATGCCACCCTTCAGTGGGAGGGGGGAATGAGCCTGTCCCTGATGGGCTGAGTCCCCCCATATTCAAGATGGCATGGACTGAGAGTTGTGCTTCACCTCGCCTCCCCCACCTGAGGGGTGGAGTTGGCAGAGGTGGGCACACCTCTCTTCCTCACTTGTTTTTCCCACCAGTTCTCCTGCCCAAAGTGGGGGTCAGAACCAGTGGGGACCAGTTGCTGAGAGCAACAAGTGGCCTGGGGAAGCTCACAAAGGTGGCAAGCCTTTGAAGATTCCCCTTCGTGAACCCTGCCCATCCTGGGGGGGGGATGCTTGGCACCTCGTCCCAGGATGTGCATTATTTCAGGCCCCAGAGAGCAGCAGGCTCTCGCCCCAGGGGTCCAGAAACATGTCTGGTGGTGGCAGCTGAAAGCAGCCACTCAGCCTGGACACTAGAGGTGGGTTAGTTTTCAGGGGGCATCTCTAAGATGCCCTCTGTGTGCATTTTTCATTAAATCCCACGCTGGCATCAGTGTGGGATTAATGTGCTGAGAAGTTTGATACCAAACTTCTCAGTTTTCAGTGTAGCCATTATGGTGCTGTGGAGTTCGTAATGACAAACTCCCAGCACCATATACTTTTAATGGCAGCACTGCACTTACAATGTCTAAGAATGGACTTAGACACTGTAGGGGTACAGGGCTCATGCACCTGTACCCTCACCACTGGTATAGTGCACCCAGCTAGAGAGGTGACTGATCTATGGCAGGGCAGTGGGTTGTAGGCATGGCACACAGAGATGTGTGCCATGTCGACTCTTCACTTTGTTCTGCACCAAAACATGCAGCCTGCAAAGGCAGTGTGTGTATGTAAGGATACATGACCTCTAAGGGTGGCACAATAAGTGCTGCAGCCCTTAGAGGCCTTCTCTGGTCACAGTGCCCTGGGAACCTGTGGTACCATTTACCAGGGGCTGACCTGTGGCCAGAGATGCCAATTGGGTTTAGGCTTCAATGCAGTTTTAGGGAAAGAACATAGGCCCTGGGTACCTGATTAGCAGGAGCCCAGGGCACACTCAGTCAAAGCACATCAGCAATTCAGCAAAAAGTAGGGGCAACCATGCAGAAAGAGGGCACTTTCTCACAGAGACGTAGGTGCTGAAGTGGGGAAAGAGGAGACGGCTTCCTTAGTTATTCAATTAGGTTCTTTTGCTGTGAGGAGCTGCTAAATCTTCCTGAGCAAAGCCATTTGGTGAAGGGCGAGAATGCAGTCTCTAATGTTCAGGGTGTCATATGGTTTCCACTTTTCAGTGGAAACTGTTCATTTGTTGGACAACATAAATGTTGGGATGGTGCCAGGCTGATTGTATGCACCCCCTCAGGATATGTTGGCCTATTGACCTGCTAGCTCACAGTGCTACCATATATACCCCTAACCCTGGTAAGGTAGCAGTTGGTTTGAGCAACCTCAGAACATGACAACCCTGACTCCCCAGGAATTGTGGTAGTAGATCTATAACCTTTTCGCTTAGTTACTCATGCTCACTCAGAAAAGTACACAAAAAATACACAAAGGGGTGTTTTCAATATTTATTGAACCATTGTGATTTTTGTATAAAATATATGCCCTGCAATGATTAATATACAGAAGCAGATAAACGTGATTAGCAATATAAAAATGGTGAAAAGGATAAACAATCCCACCATTGTGCTAAAACAGTGTATATATGTTGGCATATAAGCACTGTGTATAGTGTACATCTACTTTGCGCTCCCTAACCTAGTTGCCTAGGGCAGGTGTTCTGCCATAAATCCCCTATTGGATGATCTAACCCCCCACTACCCGATGGCAAGGTATGTAGGTTCCCATCTTGGTCACAAGTTGGACATCCCTCCACGCAGAGAGCAAACAGGAATAGGGTTAGAAGAGACTCCGACACAGCGAGGACCTCGCAATGACAGCAGAGTGCTCCTCTAATTTGAGCACGGAAATGCGTGTGTATTTAAAATAAAATCATGCGTGCTTCCGTGTCGAGGCTTAAGCTGAGCAGACATTGTCTATCGTCTCCGTGATAGCAATGTTGCCTCATGGACGGATAACAAACAACAACATTTGCACAATGTGTGTACAAGCCTTGTACTGAATGCTCAAGGTGTCATGATAGTGTACTGATGAAGTGGCATTGTAAGCAATGTGGTTTAAGAGAAACCAATCCTGCACTGCCACACAAGAAAATGTGTGTCAAAAGGCATCATGTGGAAAAAAGGCAACTTAAGTAATGTGTACCTGTAAAATGGTAGTGTTTCTTCCTGGGTCTAACCTAGCCACGTGACACGGGTGAGGCGGTCCCTTTAAGTAAGGCCTGCTTTTTTCTGTTTCCTGATCAGTGTTCATTGTGACTGTTGGTAGCCTGGTGCAGAAAGCTCACACCTCTTTGTGCCTCTGTTGTGGGCACTCCTGACAGGAGACTATCGTACTGTGAGGGGCATCACTCTACACAAAGGCTGTGTCTGGTAAACAACCTGGAGAGGACACTTGAAAGGAGACCCACCCCAAACTGGTTCTAAAAGTGCATTCAGAGAATCCACATCCTCTGTCTGCTTTCACCGCAGTAAAGTGGGAGACCCTGCTCTACTTTCAGTTCCAAGTTCTCTTTGACCAAGGAAAATTATGGTTCCTAGAGTACTTTGGCAGACACCAGCTCTGGTTGTACAGCAGTCCTCTGACAGTCAGCTTCCCAGAGGTGAGAGGACATAACCTGGAGTCTTGCTTGGAAGGAAGAAACTGTTCCCCTGATCTGAAGCACCTAGAGCCCAACCTGCCTGCTGAGCAACTAAAGGAGCCTGCTAGCTCTGAGGTAGGTGTGATTATTCAGGGAACACAAGACACAGCTTTACCTAGTGGTTTGAGAGCCAGTTTGAATAGGAAGGCTGAGGAAAGCAATCTGTTTGCTTGAGGGTATGTCAGTGTAATATCTGCAGATGAGTGGTTCCATTCAGAAACCATGATACTAATGGACTGTGCCACTGCATCAACAAAGTGTGCCCAATTTGATGTGCCACTGCATCAGAGTGTGCTGCTGTAACAGTGGATTTTGCCTGAGCAGACTGTACTGCTGCAACACTGGACTGTGACACTGCGTCAAAGAATTGTACCCAGTGTTGGGGTTGTGCCACCCCTGAGTCAGTAATGAGGTGAACTGTGACCGCTGACCACATGACCCAAAACCCCATCTCACTGAAGCAAAGTTACAGGCTCTTTTTCAGACATAGACCTGTGTTTTCCGTAGCCCTACATGCCTGCACAGTCTGTCACTGCTGCCTACAGCTTCATTTATGAAGGAACAGCAGTCCCTCGCAATATAGAATCATAACTGTGATTAACACACAGATACAATGATGTCAATGTTCATATATCCAGGTGGATATAATGATTTATTTGGAAAAGTACACAAAAACATACAAGTGGGACAGTTTACAACGACTACAGCTTTATGGCACGAGAATCTCCTGCCGGCATCTCTTCCCGGAAGAAGGAGCAAGCCAGATGCATCTGGTGGATCCCTACTAGCTTCTCAAGAAGGAATGGACAACTCCACGGTGGTGAGAAATAACACTTTCAGACTTATGAGCAAACTGAGCACACAAACTAGTAAGAAGGTGAAATCTGCACCTGTGCCTTGATACTCACCCTGAAAAAACACAAACCTACGAAGGGGGAACCTACCTTGTCTAGGCAGGAGGGACTCCTTGGATGAGGATCTCATGTGCAGTTCTACAAAGTATTGAGTTTTTTTATGTCTTCCAAACTATTGTTAATTATCAAAGTAAAGCATTGAGCTGGACAATCTGTTAGTGCACTGCTGAGTGATTGTTGAGTTCTGAGCTTGAGCACCCCCATACTACCTCCCTGAGAAGGCTGTGGCTGACTGACATTGCTACCAGAGTCAAGTGCTGAAGGGGTTTTACTTGACCCAGTTTTGCAGAGCCATAAGAGGATGGACCCCGGGACATCCTTGGCAAATGACCCCAATAGCTTATGCGTGCCCTGTCTGACAATAACAAAATAAAATTGCGTTCTTTGGTAGAGGGAAGAAAAACCGGGTTTCCTGACAAATAGGTAGTACTTTTTTATCATCATTGACTACCTTCAATTTTAGTGGGTTATGGAAGAGTGAGATTGACTCCACACACCTTTATCTAGCAACTATCAAAAACATTGTTGTCATTGTTTTATGGTTTCCGGAGGATCAGAGATAAGTTAAAGAATCTGACCGAGGAACCTGCCTTAAGAATTGCTCAAGCAAAGTTACTGCTTTTTCTATCTTATGGTCAGGTAGTCTTTCCAGAGAGACCTGGCCCAATACTTGACCCCAGTCATTATAGCCCCTTCAGAAGGCTGTTCAGGATACTCAAGCCCTCCCTCGAATCAGGACAGAGTTTGACCTGGTGGAACAGACCGTGGCAATGAAAGCTTTCCTCTTGAGGCTCTGTCAAAGTTCGAAATGTGAAGAAGGTTCCTTAGCATTTACTATCTGGGAAGCCATTGATGGTCAGGAGGGCTCTTCAATTTCCTTCTGGACTGAGCTGATGGTGGATTCTATTTAGAAGAGCTTGGCTAATGTCTGGGCTGGCAATGCAACCAGGAGTTGAAGAATCTTATTAAAAGACGAGTTAGTGGGGGGAGTTGCAAGCAGACTCTGGATGCAGTGTACATATGAACTTTCCAGTTGTATCATGGATTCCTTCTATGAGCGTTCAAAACAAGTTTAAACATTTATTCCACTTCAGGGAAAACTAGATAAAAAATTGAGTCGCCGCTGGCAAGTAACGAGAGTGGAGGGGTGGGAGGGAGGGGAGTCATGGAGGAATGGTACAAAATTAAAAAAAAACACACACTTAGCTCCTCACTGCCGCCGCCGCCCCCGTCGTCTCTCCATGGCGAAGCAGTAAGCACATAGGCTCCCTCCCCTAAGCCATTGTCATTGGTCTGAGCACCGTGGCTCGCGCTCAGACGGGTAATGGGAGGCTGGACATGTTCCCCACCAGGCTGTGTAATGCAGCCTGGTGGGGAACATGAAA
Organism: Calotriton arnoldi; assembly: GCA_963921515.1. Taxonomy (NCBI): domain Eukaryota; kingdom Metazoa; phylum Chordata; class Amphibia; order Caudata; family Salamandridae; genus Calotriton; species Calotriton arnoldi. Next base: position 1,257,460 of record CAWUFW010003080.1, read on the forward strand.
AGGGCGCAACAAGCAGTCATGCCCACTTTGGAGTGCAGCAACCACTCCTCATCCTGGATCTCATGGGAGCACAGCCCAGCCCCACCCAACCTGGCTGATACCAAAATAAAATTATCATTTTATTTTTGCATTTTGCACTGCTCCGAGAGCAGTGGGGCGACGCTCCTCCGCCTTACCGTAGGAGCCGCCACTGAAAAAATTGATCAATTTATATGCATGCCTATCCCCTTTTCAGAATTGAGCCAGGACACTATTTCCAAGGATGCTGATTTCTGTAAGCTTTGCTCTTCTAAGAATGAATCAATCGTGCACATTGATTCTGGTTACGTCAGATTTTTCTGCAACAAACTTTTTTTTACCTTTGATAATACTGGATCTTTGCGTAAAATTGTTGCGTTTCTGATTGTAGCCACTTGGAGGGTGCCAATGACAATTTTATATTGCAGTAGGAATTTCTTCGAGCCTGTGCTGACCGTTATGAATTTTATCTGTTTTAACTGCATATTGTAATATGTAATGGATTCATTTTGGGAATTTTTATGTATTGTTTGACCTTTAATTCATTGCAATGAATTTAATTAACGAATGCACTAATGCACTAAAGGCGTCGGTTCGATGCCCGTTCGATGTAGGCTGGTAAAACAGGGGAGTAAATATTGTTCACAAAATGTGTGATCTTAGTCTAGTGAATTTGCCCAGAACAAGTTCTTCGCAGGAAATAGTGGTAGTCACCAACAGCCTTTGAATTGTCTCCAAGTCCGTTATCGGATGTACGTACCTGGGTGGCATCAAGGCCGGCTTCCTGGGGTGTAAAAGGGGAAGGGTTTGAAAGAGACGTTGCTGCCTTACTTTAAAAGGAAGGGATTCAGTCCCTGTGACCCAGGACCGCAGAGCTGCTCTCAGACATGGCTGACTACAAGATACAGGTGGAGACCAGCAGGACCCTTCAGGCCAGGACTATTGACTGCATCTATATCACCCTGGTAGGGTCCCAAGGCCAGGGTGAAAAGCGCCTTCTCGATCACTTTGGCCCTGATTTTATTCCAGGAGCTGTAAGTAGAACATCAAACTAATAGAATTGGGCGCGTGTGCAGAAGAGGGTGGAAGTTGTGATGTGCCTGTGACGTATACATGGTTAGAAGTATGTTATCGTTTACAGTCGTAATTTATAGGAATTCGAGAATCTAGGGACCGGAGCTGAAAATCGGAGCATCAGTGCAGCACTGAGCGCGCGGGACCAACCGTACTTTTGTGTCACTCGCAGTGAGTGACACAAAAGTACGGTTGGTCCCGCGCGCTCAGTGCTGCACTGATGTTCCGATTTTCAGCTCCGGTCCCTAGCGTCTCGAATTCCTATAAATTACGACTGTAAACCTGGGGGTGTTTGGCGTAGCGCACCGTGCTCATCGCTCGAGCTCCCTGCGGTTAGTTTCTATGATTACTTCTCGCTCGCCCTGCTTTCCATCACGCACCCCCACTCTCGCATTTTCCTGGATTGCTCTCCCAGGGGGTATTATTCCTACAGCCCCGATTTCTTTATCCTGACCTGCCCAGCAGCCCAGATCTTGTTCTCTTCCCTGGCCGCCAGCCCTCCTCACTTATTTCTCTGATTGCCCCTCGCTGCTCTCTCTGTTTCATTTTCTCCTCTCGAGTTCTTGCTGGGCGAACTGTTTTCGCGTTCCTACTGCTCCGTTTTTACCTTTAACTCCTGCAAAATTTCTCATGCCCTCTTCCCAACACCAATCTTTCTCATTCCACGCCTTTCCTCCCTCCTGTCTCTGCTTGCCAGACCCCGAACCCCCTCCTTTCCTTTTCTGGTCCACTTACTTATTTCCACACTTTACCATTCTTTCACAGTTTCTACACTCCAATTTGGTTTCTTTTCATTAGTTCCTCGCCCCAAAGCATCCCTTTTCCACTCTGCAGCTGTTGCACCGCCGTGTTCCCCCGTTCCACCGCTATACTCCCTCCCCTTTCAACAGTTATCGGTTTCACCACTCTCCCTTCACCGAGGCTGCAGGAAGCTTACAAAACAGTCACTTTGTACTTCACGATCTTAGCCAGACCTAACCTCTGCCTGACCTCAAATACACAACCCACGAATCTAGTGTAATATCCGACTGTCCAAGTGCATGAACAAGACCGGAAATTATAATACAGGCATTCAATGAAAAATGAATGCATGTTAAACTAATCTGTGGGAAATACATTTATCTGGTAGGAAAGCTCAGTTAGTTAATGCGCCCACTGCAGATTGCTTAAGTGCTTTCCTAAGTAATATTTTGTAGTAATACACAATCGTACTGTACTTAGTGCAGATTGAAGTGGTGTGGGGTAGATTGTGGTAGATTGGAGTGGGTAGAATGTGGTGGAGTTGGGGTAGAATGGAGAAGGGTACATTGGAGTGTAGTGGGGTAGATTGGAGTAGAGTGGCCTGGATTGATGTACTTTGGAGGAGGGTGGGTTGGGGTAAATTGGAGTGGATTGGAGTGGGGTAGACTGGGGTAGATTGGGGCAGAGTGAGGGTAGATTTTTGAGTGATTGGGGTGGCATGGGGTACATTGGAATGGGGATGGGGTTGATTGGGTTAGATTTAGTGGAGTGGGGTATATTGAGGTAGAGTGGAGTGGGGTAGATTGGGGTAGAGTGGCCTGGGGTAGATTGAAGTGGGGTAGATTGAAGTGGGGTAGATTGGAGTGGTGTGGGGTAGATCATGGTGGGGTGGGTAAATTGAGTGGGGGAGATCGGAATGAAGTAGATTGGAGTGGAGTGGGATAGATTGAAGTGGGTTGGAATGGGGGTAGATTGGAGTAGAGTAGGTTGGGGTAGATTGTAGCAAAGTAGAGTGGGTTGGTGTAGATTGGGTACATCGGAGTAGAGTGGGATTGATTGGAGTGGGGTAATTGGTGTGGAGTGGAGTGGAGTGGTGTGTTGTGTTGTGGAGTGAGTGGCGTAGATTGCAGTGGCATGTTGCAGAGTGTCTTAGAGTGGAGGGGCGTAGAGTGGAGTGGCATGTTGTATAGTGGAATGGAGTGGTTTGCAGAGTGGAAAGGCATAGAGTGGAGTAGTGTGGAGTATGCATAGTGTGGTAGCGCACTGCCAATACAGACCACACATTTTCAATTAAAAAGACCATTACATTTGCACCCAAATATGGTTTTACTGCACACAAACGATGTGTGCAAATGTCATCACCTAGTGTAATGTGCTCCATTTGTACTAATTCTGATATATTCTGAAACATCAGCACAGTTCATTTTTTTGCTGTGTGCTCGGAAAAAGAACACCCTACACCTTCTCCTCTTACAATGGTACTCAGCAGGATTGTCACATAAATGCTCTCACTTTAAAGTCAGAGAAAGAACATATACACTAAGCTCCCTAGAAGCTAGAGCCTGAATTTTGACCTCTGTCTTTGAATGCACAGTAAATGTGGTGAGTTAAGAACAAGATAAGGCTTGTTTATAGAAAGTGAGTTCAATGAAGAATACAGCAAACGAGGTTTGGACAACGAGAGGGACTAACTCAAGCTGGGCAGCCTAAAGCAAATAAAGCCAGCAGATAGAAAGCCAGAAAATGTGAATTGCAAACTACAAAGCCAATGGTAAGCAACAGGTGTAATGCATTCCCAGGTCAGCTTTCCAAATGTCCCCAAGATATCTTTAACCCAAACAGGGCATCCTTAATAAAGCACATAGTTACATGAATATGCATTCTAATAATATAGCAGCTCAACAAGTCGCAATGTTCCTCATCCATGCCACAATAGTTTGTAAGTAGCTCTTTGTCCGATGTCCCTCCCGCTTCATGGGATCGGACTTAGGGATAGATCTACTCATAGTTGCATATTTATGCATAACAATCACACATTTACATTTTTTTTAGGTAGTAGGTACCCCGGAGTGACGCCTTGTTTTTTCTTTAGCTCTCTGTCCCTCCCTCTGCTTCACAGTACAGGAGACCTCTACCCTTCCAGTTGGACCTTCGGCCACTGAAAGTCAGCATTAACCATTCACAGGCTTTTAAAAAAATGTAAATAAAAGGTATGGGAAATCTTTTGGGAAGTTAAAATCATGTGATAATGTTATTCCCTGTAGGTACCACCCACTTTGATTTCTAGTAAGATCATGAAAGAGCTGTGAGCACAACTACAAACCTAACTTCTGTAATAACTGACAATTTTACTTAGGCTTTCACCATAGAGGATTAAAGTGATCATAGACCACATAAATATAGAGGGAAAAACACGTACTGCCGAAATATCATACATAAATGTCTGCAGACAAAATATTGATCTGGTCTAATTATTATTTAATTCAATCATATGCATTGCCCAGCTATAGTAAGTGGGATTAATTTACTATTTTAACTTGAGTTTTCACATGATTTGCACCAACTGATTGGGAGCACATTTGTGGGGACGGACAAGTCCTCTCTGGTAATACGTGTACCCCTGTCCTGAGTGCCCAACTGTACTGTAGTTTGGATCCCTAATTCCGATTTTTGGGGTCATAGTCAAACACAGATCACTTATGTGTGCCATAACATAGGCTAGTCTCATGGTCTGCAGACTTTTTGGACTGGTAATGGCGCCAAAAGCACTACCCTCATAGTGGTGGAAGGCTACCACTTTCACTAAGAGTTGAGCAGCACGATCACGGTGATGGCAGCATACTGTGTAGTGATTAGTAGGAGTGAACAGGTCCTTTTAGGTCGAGCCTAGAGGCAGTATACATGCGCTGCTTGCTCTGCGAGACTGCTGTAGTAGAGTATGGGAGAGAAGCCGCTCCCACTCTTCTCCCATATTTTCAATTGGCTTGTGTCATTGTCTTTCGTAAATGCTGCCTTCGGATTCGTTAATAGGCTTGCTAGTCCCTCTTTAGTACAGCCTTGTCTTCATTTGTTCCCTCCCATGGCGACTGGCCCTTTTACTATGGTTGTTACACGGGACCTGTTATTTAGTCTGTAAGCACTATTTCCTTTATTGAGTTTCTCTTACTGGAGGCCGGACATGCTCTGCTTCAGCTGAAGCCGCTTGTGTTTTTTAAGCAGCACCGTGGCCCCCGTAACACGGGCGCCTGCTTTCAATCACTTTAACCCGGCATTATCTTGTGTCTGTTTCAAACCCCCCCCCCCCCTCCCCAAGTAAAATGGATTTAGAAAGGATTAGCGAAAGTCATGTGAATTCCAGGTAGAACATAATCCTGTGCTTGTGGGCTGAAGCTGACAACAGCACATCGGTGTTATATGTCATCTGTACTAAAGCCACCTGAGGGTTGTTTTCAAAAGCCTGTTTTATTACCAACACCACCCCCACCAATACCACCACCAATACCACCACCACCACCAATACCACCACCATCAATACCACCACCTCCACCAATACCACCACCATTTCCAATACCACCACCATTTCCAATACCACCACCATTTCCAATACCACCACCACCACCAATACCACCACCACCGCCAATACCACCACCACCGCCAATACCACCACCACCAATACCACTAGCACCAACACCACCACCATCAACACCACCAATACCACCACCAATACCGCTACCACCACCACCACCAATACCACCACCACAACCAATACCGCCACCAATACCACCACCAATACCACCACCACCACAAATACCACCACCACCACAAATACCACCACCAACATCAATATCACCACCTCTAATACCACCACCACCAATACCACCACCAATACCAACACCACCAATACCACCACCACCACCATAAACACCACTACCACCACCAACTCCACCATCAATACCACCTCTAATACCACCACCACCAAAACCACCACAACCAATACCACCACCACCATCAATACCACCACCTCCACCACCACCAATATCACCACCACCACCAATACCACCAATTCCACCACCACCAATACCACCACCAATACCACCGCCACCAATACCATCACCAATACCACCACCACCACCATTACCACCACCACCACCAATACCACTGCCAATGCCCATACCACCACCAATACCACCACCTATACCAGTACCACCACCAATACCACCACTAATACCACCACCACCAATACCACCACCACCAATACCACCAATACCACCAACACCACCACCACCAATACCGCCACCAATACCGCCACCAATACCACCACCACCAATACCACCACCATCTCCACCAATACCACTACCACCACCACCAATACCACTACCACCACCACCAATACCACCACCACCAATACCACCATCACCACCAATACCACCACCACTACCACTGCCACCACCATCAAGACCACCACCAATACCACCACCAATACCACCACCACCACCAATACCACCACCACTAATACCACCACCACCAATACCGCTACCACCAATACCACCACCACCACCAATACCACCACCACCAATACCACCACCACCAATACCAGCAATACCACCACCACCACCAATACCACCACCACCAATTCTAACACCACCAATACCACCACCAATACCGCCACCAATACCACCACCAATACCACCACCAATTCCACAACCAATACCACCACCAATACCACCACCACCTCCACCAATACCACTACTACCACCACCACCAATACCACTGCCACCAATACCACTACCACCACCAATACCACCACCACCAATACCACCACCAATACCACCACCAATACCACCATCACCACCAGTACCACCACCAGTACCACCACCAATACCACCACCACCATCAAAACCACCACCAATACCACCACCACTAATACCACCAATACCGCCACCACCAATACCAGCAATACCACCACCACCAATACCAGCAATACCACCACCACCACCAATACCACCACCAATTCTAACACCACCAATACCACCACCAATACCACCACCACCTCCAATGTCATCCCCAATACCACAACCAATACCACCACCACCAATCCAATACCACCAATACCAATACCACCGCCAATAGAATACCACAACCACCGATACCACCACCAATATCACCAATGCCACCACCACCAATACCACCACTAATACCACCACCACCACCACCAATACCACCACCACCAGTACCAATACCACCACCAATATCAATACCAACATCAATATCAATACCACCACCAATACTACCAGTACCACCACCAATACCACCACCACCACCAATACCACCACCACCAATACCCCACCACCAATACCACCACCACCACTAATACCACCACCGCCAATACCACCAATACCACCACAGATAGCATAACCACCACCAATACCACCAATACCAGTACCACCACCACCAATACCAATACCACCACCACCAATACCACCACCACCAATACCAGTACCACCACCAATACCAATACCACCACCACCAATACCCATACCACCACCAGCAATACCAATACCTCTACCACCAATACCACCACCTCCACCAATACCACCACCAACACCACCAATATGAACACCACCAACACCACCACCAGCACCACCAATACCACCACCACCAATACCAATACCACCACCACCAATACCACCACCAGCACCACCAATACCACCACCACCACCAATATCACCACCACCAATACTAATACCACCACCGCCAATACAAATACCACCACCTCAGCGCCTCTCGCTCACTAGTAATAGCAGGGGCACTGTATGAGGTCGGAGCTGCAGCCGAGACCATCCCTCCCTCCCTCCCTCCATGCCTGCCATAAAGCACAGCCCGCCCTGCACCAGTAGGTGAAGCCAGGGCCCTACTACAGCTGGAATGTTTTTTATTAGGCCAAAGATAGCAATGACATTACACAATGCCACACTGCACACTCAAATCACGGAGAGGTCAGGAACTAGCCCCCCCTCCCGCTCTTCCTCTTGAGCCGCGATAGTGTAATCACAGAGCGAAAGGTGTTGGAGCGCTTTGTTAGTGTTTATAGCTCAGATCATATGTAACTCTCACTTCACACTTTGTGTCTGTGTAATTTACAACACTTACACATCTTCTTCACTGCACTATTTATCACTACTTTGAAGACGTCGCAGGCCAGTCTCTTCCTCTGATATTTACAATCTAACAAGCGGTCGAGAAGGCCCTTTATTGCTATGCTATAGGTCTCGCATTTGCGAGAATTTAAGCTATTAGTATTGTAAATGACAATGCCTTTTTTATGTTTTAAAACCCAAAACATAAATAAAAGGCATTGTCATTTACAATGCCAATAGCTCAAATGCGAGACCTATTACATCGCAAATGCTTGTTTCCCTGTGTCACTGGAGTATAGCCTACAGGCTCACTCACTTTTTTTAATGTTCAGCTGCTGTGTGCTTAACTCAGCCTTGCCTTACATCAGATTGGATGTAGAGTGCTGTGCATGAGTGGTGGCTTGTCGCAGGATGTATGTGGGCCTGTGCAGCTTACATTACAGGGATAAGACAGTGCTGTGCAGTGCAAACATGATTTGTGCATGTACTGAATTTATATATGCCTGGGAGGAATACATTACATGAAAGATGTAGTGCTGTGCAGTGCATGTGCAATGAAAGCATGTGCTGGGTTTATGTGCTAGCAAGAAGTACAATACATTGACAGTCAAGTGTCGTGCAGTGCGCATGGTGTGTGCAGGCAATGTGTGTGTTTGCAAATAGCTCTCCATGGCACAATACATAAAGGATATAGTGCAAAGCAGTGCAGACAATAATTGTGTGTGCTGAATGTATGTGCGCCTGGGGTGGCACAATACATGGAGGTGGCTGCTCTGGTCTGTATGTGTGCTGTGTGTCTACACTGAATGAAAGTGTGCCTGCAATGGTACATTTCGTGGACCATGTGTTCCATTTTGGGAAACCCAGTGAAGACATGAGGGAGTAGAGGAACCCCCCAGACAGATTTGTGTTGCTGCATTCCTGTGAGCTGGGTGGGACACACTGGAAGAGGGGAGAGCTTCCCCTTGTATACTTTAAAAGGGTGATCTTGGATTCAAGTGATGGATCACAAAGAAGGGACCTGAGCACATCTCTGGAAGGAGATAGGGCTGATAAGGGAAGCATAATCCTGAGCTCCCACCCCCACTCTTTAACATTTTGATGCACACATCACTGTGGCAGACATCCTGGTGTGAACTCTAGTCAATCCCAGGCCTGTGTTGTGTGTCAGCTTCAGATTCTCTCCTTCTGGACTGACAGCCTTTCAAGGGGAAGAAGAGAGGGCAGGTAGTGCCCCAGGCACTAGAAAAGGAAAGACTGGTCTGAATATTGTGCTTAATACCCCTCAAGAGGGAGATCCTGTGTAGGACCCAGAATAAGTGTCAAGAGGGATAGACATGTCTCAAATAAGTGACATTCCTTGCAAAATGCTCTAGCTGTCAGAAATAACTTATACATTCTGGTTTATTGCAAAAATGTCTGGATAGGGACCACTTGAAAACACAGATTACTCTTGATGAAAATCTCTGGCAGCCTCATATATCCCTGCTCAAGCAACATCCGCAATCCCTGTTAGTATGCAACACAAGCAACCCCAAATTAACCTGTGCTTAACCCTTTGGTATCTTGGGTATCTTGGCACAAAAGCAGTCAGGCTTAACTTAGAGGCAATGTGCAGTTGATTTATGCAGCCATTCAAACAGTAATAAAGTGAAAGCACAGCACAAGAAAAATCCCACACCAACTTAGAAAAATATAGTAAAATGTAATAAATTTGGCATAAAACAAAAGATCCAATCAGTAGAAGAGGGGATATCTAATCTTAAAGATTCCAGGTAAGTAAAGTGCCTAAAAGTACAAAGATCCACTTGCGGCTATCTGAGCGTTTGAGAGCAGGTGAAAGTCACAAGTTCGAGCCGACCGCAATAGAGCTCGGGTTGGACACAGGGACCATGTTAGTCCCTCAGAAAGAGTTAACTTCAAAAGTCAAGTGCAAAGAGTTCCGTTCATGGTGAAAGGGGCAGTGAGTAGCAGGGAGTGTCGCAGGTGGTCATTGGTCAGCGTGAAGAGCAGCCGGGGTGTCACGGGCACTTATCTCTGTAGCACGAAGATCCTGTTGGGCATCAGACGGTCGCTGCTGGAGCTTCATGTTGGCGGTCACCGTGGGCTGTCGATACTGTAGTGTGAAGAGCAGATCTTGCATTGTCAGTTGTCGCGGGTGGTTGCTGTGCCACGAAGTGGGTTCATCGAAGCTTCACATTGGTGGGCAGCACAGATGGAAAGATCTTGGTGTGAGTAGGCCTGTTCAGTCATGAAGAGCCCAAAACTTCTGGATTTCTCCTTTTCTTGGGGAGAGAGCTCAAATGATGGAACACCAAGGGTCCATAACCGGAGGGGCACCTCTTGGGGATTAGGACCTCACTCCAGCAGAAGCCAGCAGGACTTAGGCAGGTCAAGTTGCAGGTCCAGGCAGCAGGTCAGATGGGCAGTTGCAAAGAGGCCTCTGGGGCTTGATACAGTCAGCTGACCTTATGAGTCACTTAAGCCTGGGATGAAGGTGATAGGTCTAGTCTTCTTTCTCAGAAAGGAGGCAGCAGAGTAGCAGGGCAGCAGGGTAGCAATTCTTCTGGCACCAGAGCAGCACAGCAGTCCTACTGTGGAAGTCACAGGTCAAGAGGTGTGTTGAAGAGTGGGTTTGAGGGTCTTATTATACCTGGTGCCGCCTTTGAAGTAGGAGAATCTTTTATAGAATTCTTTTTAAAGTCCTTGAAGTTTCCAGACTCTCCTGCCCTGGCTGCAAGCTCACTACATGAACAATGCAGTGGTAACAAGTCCTTTGAGTGAAGGCAGAGCACAGCCTATTCAGTTGCCAGATGGGCTGCGCCAAGCTCCACCCCCCGAATCCTGCTAGTTAATGGCCCATCCAATCACACCTTATCCCTCTATTGTGCGGCTGTCGCCAACTTTCTAATATTGGCCTTTTTAAAATTGTAACTTAAAATCAGTGGCGACTGGTAGGAAATGGTGGCAAGGGGTGGGGGGAAGGTGGGGGGTTAGGAATAAAAGATAAAAGAAAAGAAAACCTACTGGGTGGTCGCCGTCGCCAGCCCCGCCTCGCCTCTGACGCAGGAACCAGGAAGCACCCAGGCTCCCAGACTCCCCTGATCAATCACAACGCTGCCTTTCAGCAGCGTTGTGATTGGTCTGATCGCCGTGGTTCGGGGCTCAGAGAGGGACTGGGAGGCTGGGAATGTTCTCCACCCAGCCTGTGCAATACAGCCTGTGGAGAACATGCAAAGTGTGCATGTCGGTTTGGCCAGCCTGAGAAGGCTGGCCAAACCATCATGCACACTTAAGGTGCAGCCACCACTCCTCCTCCATCAACATCACAGGAGCCCGGCCCACCCCACTCTAACCTAACTGCAAGCTCAATACAAAAAAAAATACAAAAAAAATGATAACGTTCCGTTATCATTTTATTTTTCCTTTGCACTGCTTAAAAGCAGTGGGGCAGTGCTCCTCAACCTTAGCGGAGAAGCAGCCACTGCTTAAAATTTGACTTTACCACTAAAGAGGATTTTTAATTACAATTTCTCAGACACCAAAAATGCTCACATGTTCCCAATTAAAAGTTAGCACTTATTGAATGTAATAGGGCAACCCAATGTTCTCCTATGGGAGATGTAGGCCTCATAGATGTGAAAAACGAATTTAGGAATTTTTCACTACCAAGACATGGAAAATTTTAAAGTGGGAGATGTAGGCCTCACATTAGTTGTGAGAAGCTCGCCTGGTATATTCTATCCACTAATGTAAGTGGGCACCTTGCACCAATCCAGACAACCCTTCTGGTGATGTAGGAGGTCTCAGACAACCTTAGAAAGCTATCCAAGTGGTAGCTGTGGAGAGCAACCTTCAGGCTTCAGTAAATAGCACTAATTCACAGTCCGCCCTGGGGGGGGACCAAACCATACACTCTTCACGGAAGAAGTAGGGAGCCAGATGCATCTGCTGGATCCCTACTGGCTTCTCAAGAAGGAATGAACAACTCCACAGCGGTGAGAAATAACACTTTCAGACTTATGAGCAAACTGAGCACATAAACTAGTAAGAAGGTGAAATCTGCACCTGTTCCTTGATGCTCCCCCTGTAAAAACACAAACCTAGGTGGGGGGAACCTACCTTGTCTAGGCAGGAGGAACACCCGGGATGAGGGGAGGGGGAGCCAGGATCTCTGGTGCAGTTCTACAAAGTATTGAGTTTTTTGTGTGTACTAAACTATTGTAAATTATCAAAGTAAAGCATTGTGCTGGACAGTCTGTGTGAGAAGCTGGCCTGGTATATGATGTCCACTAATGTGAGTGGGCACCTTGCACCAGTCCAGACAACCCCTATGGTGATTTAAGAGGTCTCAGACAACCTTAGAAAGCTAATCAAGTGGTAGCTGTGGAGAGCAGCCTTCAGGCTTAGTCTTGAAGGCGTGTAAAGCAGCTTGTTTTACCAGAATGCAATCTTATAGTATAGATTAAATGAAAATGAACCACACAAAGTTGTATGAAAATATGTATTTATTATAGAACACTCTCTAATACATTACAATATCTCCTACAGGGAGATAGCCACAAAGCACACAATACTTTAGCAAAGAAATCACAGTAAATAGCACTAATACACAGTGGGCCCCAGGGGGGGACCAAACCATATACTAAAAAAGTGGTATAAGAACCACGACTCGAGTCAGGACAATGTCAAGAGGATGTTGAATCGCTGGGACCCCAAGGAACCACCCAAGGTGAGTAGATAGGGACCCCACGGAGGACGCATGCAGTGTGGGAACACGACCTCGGACTCCGTACAACTCTAAGTGTAAGTCGCGGTTGGAGTTTTAAAGGTTAAGGACCCTTCCCAGTGGACCCTGAAGAAACCCTGTGGAAGACAGAAGGTTGGAGAGCAACCCCACCCGTGGATACCGGGGTACCCAAGTTACCTATCCCAGGGAAGCCGGGTGCATAGGTGTGAAGTAGCGTTGAAACCGACGTCGAACCCAATGGAGGACTTCAGGAAAGTGCCGCTGCTGGAAGAGGAGAAAGTGTCCGTAGGAATCCAAACGTAGATTCTTGAAGAGGAGTACTTGAAAGCAGAGTGGCAGAGTCTGGGTCACTTAGGAGTCACCAGGTGCTTGGTAGACAAATGCCCACCAATGTTGGTTGCTTCAGGAGAGATGTCGAGGACCTTGACTCTGCAGCTGCGGGGACCAGGTGATGCTGAGGACGACCATGAGCCAGACACGGCTGTCCATGAAGGATGTCGAGTGCTGAGGGGTCGGTGTCTGGTGGGAGCACCAACAATCCTTCGCAAATGCAACCCACACAGGAAGTCAAGAATGTACTCTGTGGTTACCAGCAAGGTCCAGGGGACTCACCACAAGCAGGGGAGTCGGAGCAGGACCAGAGCAAGCAGGGGAGGCTGAACAAAACAAAAGTGACCCTCAAGTGGACCCACAGGCCGGAGTCACTGGAGTCGCAAGAGGACCTCAAGCAGCTCACCGAAAGATGCAAGCCACGATGCACACCATGCAGTGTGGCTGAAGAGTCTGGTCACTGGAGGTGCTCGAGGTTGAGGCTACTTGGAGCATGAAGATCTTCTTGCAAAGATAACAACAAGCCTTTGCAACGGCAAAGGGAATGCGGTACCCAGGGGTTTGGTTATTGCAACCCCCAAGAAGACTACTGGCCTCAACCTTGGTGAGAGCGTAGAGCAGGCCTCAGGAGCTGTGGAAAACCACCACCTGGATTGCAGACCCCACGGAGTCCGGAGGAGCCCAGGATCTGCAGACTGGTCGACTTAGTTGTGGTGCCTGCGAATGCAGAGGAGTGACTTCTTCACTCCAAGGGAGATTACTTCAGTTGTCTTTGATGCTTCACAGTTCTTGGAAGGTTCCTGTAAGATGCATAGGCACAGACGATGCAGCAGACTGGAAGGGAGATGAAGTCAGGCCCAAATGAAGTCCAGCGAAGTCCAGAGTGCCTAGACGGTAGAAGTGCAATGGTGTCTGATATGAATCTTATCCCACGACGAATCTAGGGACCTACACCCAGGTAAGCCCTTAAGTACCCTAGGGAAAGGGTTGGGAAGATTCACTGGACCCTCCCAGGGGAGGGTCTGGACAGGGGGGAGGTTACTACCATGTCCTTTGTCCAGTTTCGCGCCAGAGCGGGAGATAACAGCTCCCAGGACTGGTTTGAACTGGACTATGTACAGGGACACCAAATGTGCACCTCATGCAGACTTTCTGGCGCTGGCAAGTGCACCCACCCAGCCCTAACACACTAAATCCTGTCTTGGAGGTGGTCACACCTCCCTGTGACAGGATGCCTATTGTTCCACCTTCCTCTACTCAAGCTTGGCTCAGCAACAGGAGGGCAGAAAAGTGACTCTGGTCGGCAGCAACCATTTTGTGCTGTCCGGGTCAAGAAGGTTGGTACCGGGATCACTGAGAGCCTAACGGAGGGCTCTTCCAGTGCTTGGAATCATACCTCCCACAACGTTTACAGTGTGGGGGTATGATTCCAACGTGTTTGGTACCAAACATGATAGGATTCTTTGCAGCAGTTTTCGAGATGGTCATCACGTAATTACGCGGTGCCCCTCCATATAGTATATGGCTGCTTCACTGACAACCCGGGAGAATGGAGTCCGTAGGCTGCAGGGGTGTCCTGCTCATGCAGGGGCACCCTCTCACTTAGAACCAAGCACCCTGCCCTCAGGATTTTAAAGGCCTGCTATAGGGGTGACTTATAGGTTTTAAGTGCAGTGACACTTAGATATAGTAAACCTATATCTTTAGTAAGTGGGGCATGCACCAACTTACACAGGCTGCAATGGCAGGCCTGTAGTTCCATTTTGCATGGTCTCGCATGCTTTAACCCATGGGAGACCTCTGGTGTAACTATGCCCTTGGTACATGGGTACAATATACCAGGTAACACAAGAAGGGAGTGAAGAGGTAATGCTCAAAAGAGCAGAAGAGGTGGATACGTCCTTCTCAAGTTATATGGTCAAAAAACAAAGGGATCCACCCTTATCGGAAAGTATAGAAGTGTTCCTCCAGACTACGTGTGTCTCCTACAATGGTGGAAAGCACACAGCTTTGTTTAAATACCCCTCACCCACCAAAAGGACCCTTGGTGGCATGCTTCATCATTGGGGTCTTCCCGCCCCGCTGCGGGACGGGGCATGCTACGACCTACGACTACGTGGGAGCACTGGTTATGAAAAACAATACTATGTGTGGTGTAGGAGTGCGAGTGGAAGGGTCAGAAGTGAGTGAATGGTGAATGGTGAAAAATTAAAAAATACCTGGCTCAGTGGAAAAAATAAATTTTAATTTTCCTTTGAGCTGTTATAGTTAAAAGTGGGGAATGAGATGGAGATACTATGCTTTAATGAGCAGTGTCTCCTGTGTCGACATGTTTCGAAGCCCTCCCCTGGCTTCTCATCATGACCTAGAAGAGATCCCTTCTACACTCAAATCAAAACAACTGTGTATTTACATATAATCCTAACTAAGTGGTGCACATAAATTTAACATGCACAGTATACTATACCCCAGTAGGTATATTGCTGAATGGGTTCTGGAAGAATAAAAACAGAGTTAAAATAACATAACACATCCAAACTGCACCATATGTGGTGTTGACCTGTAAAGAAAAGTGATATATTTCTGTGATATATTTTTCTTATCTTTATACGTTGTAATTGGTAATCAGTGCTGTGTTATGCCAGCGAGATGGGACAATACAAAAACATACACACACAAAACATAAAACACACACTCTATATCTAAGGACCACGTGGTGTGCGTATCCATATGATAAGTATAACTGAAAGTATTTGTTAAATATATCTCTCCTTCAAAAAACAGTTTAGTGACAGATAAAGAAGCCTCCAAAGTTTAGGCTGTTCACGTACTCTTATATCGCCCAGATAATGCCCCATGAGCCTTCAAAACGGAGGGAAGGGGTACCTATAGTCACACTGTTAAAAGAAATTGAAAAAGAAGAAAAGGAAAACTGTTGGTTTTGAGATCCTTCCTAAATGAGCAGTGTTTCACTGTTGCAAATAGGCTGTGCCGTACTTACAATATCAAGGTTACCTCCTCACCAGGACACTGCCTCGCCGTGGCTCCGTGGAACATTGAGCCAGTGTGGGCAGTGTCCTTAAATACTGAGCATAATTGGTTGTTTTTCTGCCAAAAAACTGCACTAATTGGTACAAACACTAGAATGTCAGAAAATCCAAGATGGTGACCTAGAATGGCACCTCCGGCTGAATGTGTTTGTTCCTCACTTCCTGTTGCTCAAGGGTGTTTTTTCCTCACTTACTGTTGCTCAAGGGTGCCTGTTATATATTCCTAGGAGCGAAAAAGACTAGTGCGTTAACTAAAAGGACACTACCTCTTCCTAACTCTTTAAACTATCCGAGCGTAAAATGTGGACCAGCCGGATAATGAAAAAAATAATAATAATATTAAAAATAAAGTAAACCAGGTCTGGGCAAGTATTTACTAATGGTACATGTAATCGGGTTTATGGTAGACATTGTACCAAGGGAGTGTGCAGCCAGACATGCGGGTTACTCTGAAGTGTTTTTTTCATGTTTCATAATATGCACGACAAAAAGTTGCTTCAAAAGATTTTTATGTAGAGGATATATAGTGGTAATGACACCTCTCTACAGAAGGGTGAGCTCAAGATGGCAAAAGTGAATAGGAGTGGGAAAACTTGTGGCAGGACATTAAATTCCACAGGGTAATGTACAGGCCACATTATTTCAGGGGTGTTTTTCTGCTGGCCCCAAGTGTTTAACACCTTGACCGCGGCACGAATTCCGCTGCGGTGCTGGTGATTTATTGAGTGGGCTGGGTTCCTGACGGCCCTTGGCCGGGGGCCGTCCGACGCATCGAAGGGGTTAACAGAAGTTTGGCTAACATAAGGGTTCTGCCCAGTCGTTTCAAGAGTTTCTATGCAGTGTATTTGCAGTAGTTTTCTCTTCCGAGAGATAGTGACAAAAGTCACGGGGAGATACAAATCAGCTAAATTGTCCCCAGGGGATGTCATCGTTCAGACCTGTAATGTGTGTCCCCAAGCGGAACACCCACCGCTCACTTCTGACCCTGCCACTCACACTCCTACACCACACATAGTATTGTTTTTCATAACCAGTGCTCCCACGTAGTCGTAGGTCGTAGCACGCCCCGTCCCGCAGCGGGGCGGGAGGACCCGATGATGAAGCATGCCACCAAGGGTCCTTTTGGTGGGTGAGGTGTATTTAAACAAAGCTGTGTGCTTTCCACCATTGTAGGAGACACACGTAGTCTGGAGGAACACTTCTATACTTTACAATATACCAGGGACAGATAAGGGTACCCCAGTATCCAATCTGGGATTGTACCTAGGTACTAACACAACAGTTTAGGGAGAAAGCAGATAGACTGGGGTCCTGATTAGCAGGATCCCAGTCAGACAGGTCAAAAATAGAATCACATAAAGCAAAAAGTGGGGGTAACCATAAGAAGCCGATCCTACTTTCCTACAGTAGTGGAAAACAAATATAGGAATTTTTCACTACCAGGACATGTAAAACTTAAAAGTACATGTCCAACCTTTTACATACACTGCACTCTGCCCTCTGGGCTGTGTAGGGCCTACCTTAGGGGTGAGTTATATGTGTATTAAAAAAGAGGTTTAACTTGTCAGGTCGAAATTACAGTTTAACACTGCGCACACAGGCTTAGCAGTCCTGAGAGATATTTAAAAGCTACTTGAATGTGTGGCACACTTAGTGCAGCAAACCCACTAGTAGCATTTAATTTACAGGCCCTGGGTACATGTAGTAGGTCCCTAGTGAAGTGGTACAAGTAAATGAAATGTGTCAATTGAGTGTAACCCGATTTCTCCATGTTTAAAGGAGAGAGCATCAGCGCTTTATCACTGGTTAGCAGTGGTAAAGTGCACAGAGTCCTAAAAGCCACAAAATGGGTTCAGAAAACAGGAAGGTGAAGGCAAAAGGTTTGTGGATGACCTGGCGGAATGGGCCAAGTCCAACAAAAGTTAGATGCCATTATTGATGATCAATACCCTCCTTTAGAAATGAATTATCCCACATTTACTGTTTTGGGAAGACTAGTCAACAGAAGGAATGATTAAAAGAATTAAGGAGTTCAAAAAATCCAGAGCAGCAGATCCGGACAATACTACGACAGGCATGCTAAAATCCTGACCCAGTTCTTAGGCAATACTGATAAACCTATTTGACTATTGCATAGAATCCTGCTGCGTCTCGAATTCATGGAAGGGGAGTTGCATCATTTCACTTTAAAAAAATGAGGGCAGGAATGATACTAAGAGTAACCATCCTATTGCCATTTTTAGATGTAATTGGAAAAGTCTTTGCCAAATGTCTTTTGCAAACACTATCCAATTGGGTAAACTTATATGACTTCCTCCCGATTGAACAGTGTGGTTTTAGGGAGGGCAGTTCCACAGTGGATATTCTATCTTTAATGATTGCTGAAAATTATGTAAATGTAGGAAAGGTAAAGCTATGTGTCATTTGTTGATTTTAGCAATGCTTTTGATAAACCTGGTTGCTCACTTTTATGACAAATTTTTTTAACCAGGATTTTTTCTTATTGCATCCATTGATACATTTATATTCAGAAAATTAATAAAGGTTTTTACTAGAGTACAAAATATATAGAGAGGCAACATGAAAACTTAACAGAAAACACACACAACAATAGATATTTGGCATTGAATCAATGCTCGTGGATCTTCGTTTTAGAGATAGTTCTTATGCTTTATTGGGAGTTTTCAAAGGAGCGCAGCCAACGCGTTTCACCTTAAAAGGCTTCATCAGGGCTGCAAGCATTAAAAACAAATATACATCCATGTTACAACAAACAAACACCTATAGACATATTTAATGCTTGCAGCCCTGATGAAAACTCACCATAAAGCATAAGAACTATCTCTACAACGAAGATCTATGAGAATTGATTCAATGTCAAATATCTATTGTTGAATGTGTTTTCTGTTAAGCTTTCGTGTTGCCTCTCTATATTTTTTGTACTAAAAGTGTCTAATGTATGGTCAACAGGCAGCTGACCATTGAGGTGGGCAACAATTTCTCTTGTATCTATTGTGGTGACTATATCAGGCAGTGCAGCTTCAAATTCCCTGGCTGCTTTCTTTTTTGTTCTAAGGTTTTTGCTAGACTTAGGGCATGATTACGATGTCAGGCGAACTCATGTCTGCCTGACACCGCAATTACAATGCAACTGCAAGCTCCCATTTCTCTATGGGAGCTTGTGCTGTAGTCAGAAACCAGCCGCAGCACAAGCTCCCATGGAGAAATGGGAGTTTCAGTAAATCCCTGCACCACATGGCAGGCATCTCACGGTGCCTTCCACATGAATGAATGAATGAATGAATGAAATTATTTATAAAGCGCTACGTTCACTCCAAGGAGCCTCTTGGCGCTAGCAGAAAGTGATCAAGAAAATCGCAGGGAGAAGTCGAGAGGTTAATTATGAAGAGATGCATTAATAACAAGTATCATATAAGGGAGAACACAATGTTGTCAGGAACAGCAAAAATCCATGTTTTCAATAGTTTCCTGAAGAGACGTTCTGATTGAGCCAGTCTCAATTGGAGCGGCAAAATGTTCCAGGCTCTAGTTCCTAGAACAGCTATGGTTTTGCCTCCTTTGTTTTCAAACGATAGCTAGGGACTGCTAGAAAGTTACCCGAAGATGACCGCAAAAGGCGTTGAGTGGTATAGGGGCGTATTCTGGACCTAAGATATGTCGGCCCTAATGCTTTTATTGCTTTATAGGTAATAGTTAAAACTTTAAACAGGATCCTTTTGTGGATTGGTAACCAATGCTGTCGTTGGAGTGCTGCCACTGAAGGGGATCCTCTGGGTAGCCTAAGCACCAACCTGGCCGCTGCATTTTGGACCACCTGTAACTTTTTAAAACAGCCTTACTCTACTCCTGCATACAGGCTGTTGCAGTAGTCCAAACGCGATAGAACCAGTGCCACAGCAACTGTCTTCCTAGCATTCATAGGGAGTAGATCCAGGAACTTTCTCAAGATTTTTATGGTATGAAAGCACATGCCTGCCACAGAAAGAGCTTGACTATGGAAAGATAGAGTGGAATCAAACTTAATCCCTAGGTTCCGTACTGTGTCTGCAATATTTGGAGGTGGAACCATATTTGCAGGCCACCATTGACTGGGCGTGAAGGGATTGGCTTTCCCGAACAGCATGATTTCCGTTTTTGGCTGTTACATTTCAGATGATTGAGTTTCATCCAGTTCATAACTGCCGTTAGGCAGTGATAGAATTTTTCTTCCGCCGCAGTGGAATTTTTTTCAAGGGTAAGGATGATCTGTGTGTCGTCTGCGTATGTAATGGCTTCGACATCAAAGGAATCTATCAAGGCAAGCAGTGGGGTCATATAAAGATTGAATAATGTTGGGCTTAAGGAAGAGCCCTGTGGCACCCCTGATAATAGCTGTTTTTCTGCAGACTTATGGCAGCCAAGGGTAATTATGTTACGTCTGTTTTCTAAAAGAAGAGAACCAGGCGAGCGCCTTATTAGTAACGCCACTGGTCGCAAGTCTATCTCGCAGAATATCGTGGGAGACCGTGTCAAACGCGGCCGATAAATCCAACAGAATCAGTACTGCATCCTGGTCTAGGGCCAGCTTTAACGTTTCCGTTGTGTGAAGCAGCACTGATTCCGTTGAATGGCCAGGTCTGAATCCGGATTGTTTAGGAAGTAGGATGTTTTCCTTCTGCAGAAAATCATTTAGTTGCTTATTGGCCAACTTCTCCACTAGTTTCCTTAGCCATGGTAACAGTGAGATTGGCCTGAGATTGGAGAGGGTGGTAGGGTCCACGACTTTCTTTTTTTGACGGGGGTTTTACCGCCGCAATCTTCCAATTATCTGGTACACTGGAGGATTCAAATGATGAGTTAATTATTTGATTTATGGTTGGATTAATAATGTCCACAAGTGCATGTAATACTCTAGGAGGACAGGGATCAAAAGGTGAGCCAGATTTACAGGCAAGAATAGCTTGTCTTGATTGTTCAAGGCTAATTTCTTGAAAACAAGAGAATTCTCCTGTAGTCCCTAAGGATATAGGCTTATTGGCCAGGGGAATGGTCTCAGTGAAATCTTTCCTCAAGTCAGTGATTTTATTCTCAAAGTATTCGGCTATTTTATCACATAAACCTTGTGATGGTATGATTTCCTGATCTAATATTTTGGGTTTAATATAGGATTGCACGATGTTAAAAATAGTTTTTTGATTTTCAGCTGCTTGATTAATTTGGTTGGAGTAGAATGACATTTTTTCCAATTTTATATGATGATGGTAGAGTCTAAGGGCTGCTTTAAAAGAGATAAGGTCCACTGATTCATAGCCTCGTCTCCAGATTCTTTCCAATTTCCTACATTGTCCTTGTAATTCCTTTAAACGGGGGGTAAACCAAGAAGCCTGTTTTTTATTAATCGGGCCTTTCTTGGGGCGAGCAATTGGAGCTAAGCTGTCTGCAAGGGATGTCATCCACTCATTGAATCTGTCGTTATCAATCGAGGGGATGCCCGTAAGGGTAGGTTTACCCTTTTCGGCCATTATTAGAAGCTCGGGATAGTTAAGCATACTATTCCACTTACGGCTCCCTGCGGGACTATATTGTCCCAGGGGGTTCCCATGGGACAACAGGGGGGCACAGGCCCCCAACCGGAGGCCACTGAGAGATTTGGGCCCTGCTAGGGGCCCACAAAGTCACTTTCCAACAGGCTTTTCATGTCGGAAAGCCCAACATGAAAAACCTGTCACTCCGATCGCCTACATCATAATTGTGCGGTCGGACCGTAAACCTACCATGTCGGTCGGTAAGCCTCCGGCGAGCGGTCTGACGTTTAGCGACCAACATCAGAATCGGCCCCATAGAGTCTGAATATACTTCTGAGATTACTTTCCTAAATGGTCTAATATGCAGAGTTGCATTTTACCTCCTTTATTTTCTTTATATTTGTCTGATTGTCTGGTATTGCTTAAGACCATTGTACTTCAAAGTTGGGCTAGAGGGCAATCTCCTTGTTAATGTATGTTGATTTAATTTTTCTGTCTTTTACCCCTATTGGCATCAAAAGAGAGCTAGAGATACAAACAAATTATTTAGAAATTGATCATTTTACTGGGAAAAAGGAAACATTTATATTATGGGTGCGTCAAGCAGCAAATCTCAATCAGTGGTATTACAAGGGGTCTAATATGGAAGTTGTAAAAACTTGTAATTTCCTAGGGATGATTATATCCAATTATTTACCCTGGACGAATAATGTCAAGTGGCAAATTATTAAAGCCACCTTAATCGGTTTTTGGCTTAGGAAATGTTTTGATAGTATGGAGGGGTGTGGGGGATAGAGCTTTCCCTTCTCTACTGCCAGTATACATGTCCATTCAGTCAGTGGCACTATAGGTCTCTGAATACCATTCAGTTGCTGTCCTGTAAAGTTGTTACGGTATTTAATCTATTGTATGGAAAATTAATTTAGGTGTGGGACAGTCTTCAATCAAAATGACTTGCCTAGAGCTTGCATTAACTAGTATTAACTTTAGAGGATATGGCCAAATTCTACGGTATGGCTATAGGCTTTTATCAGTCCTGAAAATAGCATTAAAATACTTATTTGCGATATATTTATGCATGATTCTGCAAAGACTTTTTCATTTACAAAATCATTCTTCTATGCAGTTGCCCAGTTAAAGTTGTCAAAGGAGAAACATTTTGTAATCAATTCGATCATACTCTTGATCTTGAATTTGAAAAAGCTGATGAAACTAAAACGTTATCAAAGTGATCTTGAGCATTGTTGGCGTATTTCTAGACTAAAAATTAATTGTTTATTAGTAACATGAGTCAATGCAATTTTATCTAAGTTCTTCAGTGCAGAGCTGAATTATTTAATAAGGATATCGCCCACAAATCCAAAGGAAGAGCATCCCAATGTAGATGGCAAAACCAATGGAATGAGTATTTAGTATTTAGAAATTAAGAAAGTGAGCATTGATTTACAGAGGTCAAGTTATAGGTCCATCATTTTATTAAAAGACATCAATGCTCTCAGCAAACTGCTACATTAATATTATGGGTTTGTTGAGGTGTCAGCCCGGTTGCCACATACATATGAAGATCACATAATGGCCTATCAACGGCAGATTCCTTTCAAACAGCTAGTAGTGAGACATTTTACCTCACGGAAAATAGATATCTAGAGACTGCAAAAACAATGAGCTTGCTAGTGTATGATGGTAGAACTCTGCAGGCCACAACTTGCTGTGTGGTCCCAAAGTTCCTGCAAATTGGGATTATCCATTTGGCTCTGGCCCTACTGTACTCAGGAAAACAAAAAAAGCAGGGCATGAGCCACCGTTTCCTTGCTGATGCCACAGAATGGGTAAGTTGTCTCAGCCGGTCTATCTGAGCTCATTTTGACGTGTTTGTGAGGAGTGGTAATGGCCCATGCCTAAACTCAACATGCAGCTTTCTTGCCAGGTTTGGTTCAACTTCATCTAGGAACTGTTCGATTTTGTAAAAGTCCTTTACTCTTAAAAATGAGTTGGTGGAGGGGCATGGCCAACTGTCATGGCTGTGTGGACGTAATCCACAGAGGCTCCACACAGCACAGAGCAACTTTGCCATCAAAGGCTCTTTTTTGACTGCCAACCTATTATGCCTGCATGGATCCAGTGATCAGAGTGCCGGGGGCAGCCCAGATTCACTTGACTTGGTGCTGATGACCCGCTGTGAGGGAGTATCATTGCTATGGTCTGAGCACTGCGCCAAAATGGCATTGACGGCGGTGACCTGGGAACATCGGAAGGGGTAGAAGAGAGACATCTAGCACGACTGCCACTTAGCAATTCTTTATGGCCCCGGAGAGTACTTGGTGAGCAGTTTGTGGCGGCTGAGTCTGGCCCGCTTTGGGAGAACCTAAACCGACAGCGACTGCCTGACTCCAATATGGCGGAGACCATGAGGCACTTGTAGAGGGTCTTTGTGATGGCGAAACACAGTGGGGGCCGCTGCTTCACCTGACAGTGCAGTAAGAGGTGAACTGGGTGCACTTTTTCTGCGCCTCCATGCCAGTAAACCACCTGCGATGACCGCATGCTGTGTGCGCTGAGATTCAGCAAGTGGAGGGAGTGGGCCTAGGCTGGGCCACTGGACAGCAGCACAATCGGCTCCTTACTCCTCAAGCCTCCTCTTTCTGGGCCAGCCAGCCCGTGGTGAATAGCGCAGCTGCCCCATGGGCCCCGAGTGACTCTGGCCGGGTACCTTCCGCCAGTGAGACCCCTGTCAGCTTGCTTTGGCATTAGGCACCTCGCACAGGTTCTCTGCTTTTGCTTCCTACTACTGGTTTCAATTCTGGCACCTCTTGATCTGACAGCCTGCTGGCTCACTTGCTGACATGATCCCCTGTATTCTGGGGACTTTGAGGGTCCATGCACCCGGTGTGAGCGGCTGAAAGAATCTACTGCCTGTGAAGATCTTTCTAGCTGGTGGTGTCTGCGGGGACTGAGGTACCTGTGCCCACTTGCATGGTCTGTGGTGGTGCATCCCGCACAGAGAGTATCGCACTTGCCCAGGGCCTACTATCTTCTTGCTGCGTACCCGCGAGGAGCCGTGGCCCCCTTTGATCTTCTGTGAACCAGGTTGGACACTTTAGGACCCTTCGAGGTCAACAGCCTCTATGCCACCTAAGAAGGTCCAGTCTAATAGCGTCACCAGTTACTTTACCCAGGCGGCAGGGTCTAGTCAAAAGACAGCGGGGAGAGAGATAGCCTTGTTTAAAGAAGACCTTCTGGCATCGCTAAGAAAATTTTTAAATGAGCTCAGGGAAGAACTACGATCAGACTTGCCCTCATCCTTGGATACTCTGAGGAAAGACATCAATGCTCGGCTGACCTCTACTCAGGCTGATGTGGACTCGGTGGGGGCCAGGGCTCAGGGCTCGAAGCAAAATGCCTCAATCTGGATCAGAGAGTAACCCCATTAGAAGCGGACACAGCGCACATTCACTCCCAACTGCAGTCAGCACTCCTCAAGGGCGAAAACTTGGAAAATCGCTCTAGGCGCGACAATATCTTCATCAGGGGGCTGGAGGAGGGGGCAGAGGGCCCAGATTTAGAGGCTTTTCTGGTGGGCATGTTTCTAGCCTCTTGGGCGATGACAACCCTGAGGGGCGACTGGAGAGAGTCCACAGAGTAGAGCCACAGAAGACGGGAGATATCACTCATGCTAGAGACCTTTTAGCCAAGCTACATTCCTTTAAGACCAGGGAGACTATCCTCCAGGCGGCCTGCAAACGGGATCCATTCTCGTTCTAAGGAGCTTCCTGCTCTATGATTCAGGATGTGGCCCCCGCCACCCTGGCGAGTCAAATTCAACTCTAACCAGTCACAAATCATCTTCGCAAGGAACATGTGAAATATAGATGAACATATCCGTTTGGCATAACCTTTGAATATAAAAACAAATCACATAACTTCTCCAACTTGGAGGGAGCAACAGCGTTGCTGGGCATTGGTGTCTCTGATCCACAGGGGAAAAATGGAGTGCAAAGAAAACCTTCCCAGACCAGCTTTGTGCCAAGATGAGTGGACATTGTCAACAGCACCACAGAGGACGACACTCAGGCAAATGAAATGACAGCAGCCATCCCCCTTTAGAACTTTGCTACCGCCTCTCTAGGTGGGTGCCTGAAGGGGCGAGACTTGCTCAACTGATCCAGAAAAGGGATCCTTGTTTTTTCTTGCCCAGAGTTATGATCCAGGTGGGGGAGCCATGCTAGCCTGGAGGATTGTGCAAGTTCTTTTTCACAGGGACCAATGCCGGTGAAAGCTGTTGGATGCTCACATGGCCTTCAGTTACAGCCTGTGATCTTTAGCTTAATGTCTGACTTTACGCAGTACCGATGCGGTACTGGATCAAAGTCCCCAGTTTTATCCATCAACATCTAAGCTTGTTCATTAGTGAGGAACTTCAGCTCCTAAGTTTTATAGTTTTACTGAGTTATGTTTTGTTTTTGAATGCATGTCCAGAGCTGTTCGATGGTGGGGAGGGGGTGGACTCGGCTGAGGGGAGGTGGGGTCAGAGGGTGGATACACAGTGACACATGTTCACCTTTACTTATATACCTGACATACCTGAGATATACCTGAGAGCACAGAACAGTACCTCACTGTGTAGAATCATGGTCTAATTTGGACTGTCCAGGCCCACAATCTACTTTCCGTCGATGGTACTTTCCGAACCCCCTGACCCGGGACCACATATTTCAGGATGAGCTCAGGCCCACCATTAGGGAATTAGGGAGTACTTCCGGACGAACAGCCCCAATGAAACTAATTACGCAACGACTCAGGATGCTTTTAAAGTGGTGTTAAGAGGGAAATGCATCTCACTTACGTCTACTCTAATGCAGCAGAAGACTAAAGAGCGCTTGGCACTGGAGGAAGAACTTTATCAAGTTGAAAGAGCTCATAAGGCATACCTCACTCTTATTCTCCAGCGGAAAATGACTATGCTGAGGGGCAAGATTGCGGCCATATATGCCAACAGAACAGAACTCACCCTTTTGAGCCTCAGACAGACCACATATGAGAGAGGGAATAAGGTGGGCACTCACTTGGGCTGGCAGTTAAGGGCGCTACAGAAAAAGACTCTATAATACCAATTCAGGACTCCAATGGAAACTTGTCCTTTAGGGAGGAGGGGTAATCAGGGAGCTTTGGAACTTTTTATTAGACCATAAACACTAAAGACCCAGTGAACTCCGACGCGCAACTAGACTATCTGGCCGACACCACCCTCCCAAAAATGTGACCTGCCCAACAGGAACTCTTAGACTGGCCCATTCGAGCAGACAAGGTCCAGGAAGCGATCGACTCCCTGAAATTGCACAAATCCCCAGGACTGGATGGGCTTACGGCCCAGTTTTATAAAACATTTTGGGGCTGATTACGAGTCTGTTGGTCAAAAGACCACCAGACTTGCAGTGGCGGTAGTCCGTCCACTGCATTACGACTTCAAAAGTCATTGCGGCGGAGGGCCACTGGCTGCGCCAGGGAACAGTCATTCGCTGGTGGTGGCGGAGCTGCGCCACAATGTAAGATGCGCGGCTAGACTGGGGTAGTCCCGCTGAGCATATTATGAGTTCTCACACCGCCAGCCATTTCATGGCAGGAGCCCCACTGTGAAAAGGCTGGTCTTGAAGGAAAAAAGGGGACCCTACAGGGCCCCCCACCCCCCCTCCATGGGGATACATACAACTGCGCCAAAGTCAAAATCAGGCCCTTAGTTCTGACATGACTCCTCATTTGACCACTCTTTTTAATTTCTTTACTGAGACACAGGCTGTAACTCCTTCCATGGGTGAAGCCCTTATTAAAGTAATCCCAAAGCCGGGTTAAGACCCTAG
This sequence comes from Calotriton arnoldi, assembly GCA_963921515.1. Taxonomy (NCBI): domain Eukaryota; kingdom Metazoa; phylum Chordata; class Amphibia; order Caudata; family Salamandridae; genus Calotriton; species Calotriton arnoldi. Next base: position 1,284,940 of record CAWUFW010003080.1, read on the forward strand.
TACATGTCTGTCATAGCGACCGATCACACTGTTAAAGCTTGATGCGAACCTGTACACTAAAACACTAGCTAATCGGTTGGAGGGCGTGATGCCTGATCTGATCCACCTCGACCAGTCAGGCTTCATTAAAGGTCAACAGACACATGATAATCTTCAGCATGCGGTTCATTTAATAGAAAAGGCCACCAAGAAAAGGTAATCCGCAGTGCTGTTGGCATTAGACGCAGAGAAGGCATTTGACAGGGTAAACTGGTCCTTCCTTTTTCACACATTGCTGCAATTTGTTTTTGGGTATACATTTTTTACACAAATTCAAGCCATTTATGCCTGCCCTCGCTCAGGAGACTTCATTAATGGGACAGTCTCTGACTATTTTTCAGTGGAACAGGGCATGCCTCAGGGATGCCCTTTGTCCTTCCTCTTATTTGCCCTACTCATCGAACCCTTGGCAGCCAGAATACGTGCTTTGCCTCTTATCCAGGGAATTCCCTTTGGGTCAGTAAATCACAAAATCTCATTGTTTGCCGATGAAATCCTTTTGACCTTAACCTCCCCCAAACATCATTGATTTCCCTGCATACAGAATTCAGGGAGTTCCAACTGGTGGCAGGGTTTAAGGTCAATATCACAAAGTCGTTCCTACTCAATCTGACGGTTCTGTCTGGGGAGATGAAAGAATTGGCATCCCATATGACCTACCGTCTGGTGAGAAAGGAGATCAAATTACTGGGCATCAAACTCACGCCTCGGCTGGAGGACCTGTAAAAAGCTAACTATCCCTCACTTCTTCACCAACTGCAAAAAGACCTTAAGAAGAAATGGGCCCCACTCTACATATCATGACTAGGGCGTATACATGCTATAAAAATGATGGTTCTGCCACAAATTTATATACCTTTTTCAGGCGCGTCCTATCAAAGTTGACAGGCAGTTCTTCACTTTTCTGCGCTCCACGCTCACCACTTTTATATGGCAGAATCACAGCAAACGCCTTCCTCATAAACTCCTGACACTTCCCAAAATGGTACGGGGGCTTAGCACTCCCTAGCTTTCCCCACTATTATAAATCGGCACAACTCTGATTGATCACGGAGTGGTCCTTGAGGGAGTCGGACAAACATTGGCTCCACATAGACAGGGCTATAACAGGCAGAATGATTTGGGATGCTCTCTAGAAATCTTCAGCTCATCGCTGACTACATGTCTATCTTAGCACGCCAACTAGGACCACGATAAAAGCATGGGATGAGGCTACTTGCCACCATGGTGTGACAACCTTTCCTTCTCCATACACCCATATTCACTTCAACCAAGCATTCCCGCCGGCACTGGTCCCAGGCCCCTTTGACGCATGGCAGGAAGGGAAATGTCTCACCATCTCCGACCTGTTTCATGGCTGGAACAGGGCCTTCTCGGACCAGATTTTAGGGAAGTTTATAACTGTAGAGCAATGGATGAAGTTATGGAGCGACATTCCGCAGTTTAATCGATCGCTGGGTTTACGAGAATCCCACTATAAGTTAGTCTATGACTGGTATTTGCCCCCCACTAAGCTCCTCAACATTCACCCAGACAAATTGGACAGATGAAAGATATTCTGGGTTACCCCATACCTCAAATGCTTGACTTTAACCAGCTGGGGCTTCGGGATCCTTCTCTCCAGCATCAAACAGTTGAGGATATATCCATTGGTGGCTTTGTTTAGGAGTACCCAAGATGGCCCTGGTGGCTGCTTGGATGAATCCAACACCCTCCTCTATGTCTCAGTGGCATGCTCGCCTCTGGCAGAGTCTCACCACGGAAATCCTGAAGAACGCACAGACTGTGGAAAAGGCTTTGATTACATATGAGGGCCTCTGGTGAGAAACCTGTTGGTGGGTCTTCCCTTGTTCTCCTGCTCCAAATGCACCAGGGTGCTTCACTTATTCCAGACTTGAACCTTCCCCCATACGGATGCTTCTCCCAACCAGTTTTATGGGCTGTCAGGCAAAATTGGTCCACGGCCCCTACTCCTAACCCCAGAATACTAATTGATACCTCTATTGCACAATACATGCAAGTTTTCTCAGTTTCTTGCGTTAGTTCCCTGTTCCAGAGATGTTGGGGGGGATGGGTTTTATTGGGCTCCATCGTAGTTCTTTGATAATAAGGCACCAGACAACATTGTTTGAACGGAAACTGCTGTGATTATCGATGTGTGTAACCACTATGTTTGACACTGATCTGTATTTTGGCCATGCTCCTTACAAGTGGTTTTAGAAATGTCATGTTGAACTGCTTACTGTGTTGTGTACTTTATAGGGTGTCCATAAACGGGCTTTCTAGAATCATGTCCTTATATAGGCACAATTCGCCTTGCCCTTATATAGGCATATAATCCCAGACCTTATTTAGGCATAAACCATGCATACCAAATACAGGCATGGATTCCGACATCCGTCCACCCTAGCGTCTCAACGAGTCCATGAAAAAACAGACCCTCAGGCTGCGGGAGTTTCCCTTGCCCAGGACTATTGATTTCTTCAAGGACTCATACATTATGCATGAACCTCTATTCCTTAAGGGATTCATTCATGACGTCTTTCGCTACCCAACTCACGTCAATGCTAACATTTTCAGGTATAAATATACCTTCCCAAACCCCTGTAAATCAGAGGAGACCTCGACTTCAGAGGAGCCCGATTCCCAGCCGGACGCACTGAGAAGACGCTGTCATTCCTGCACGCAGAGAGTCCAGCTTCCAGTGATCTAACTTCCCTTGCGGGGTGTTGGAGTTCGAGTCCGGATAGAGATTCCTACCTCTCTCATTCTTCAGATATGGAGCAGACTAGAACCTAGAGGGACTCTTGGCATACTAGACTCTTAGCATACTAGACTCTTGGCATACTAGACTCTTGGCATACTAGACTCTTGGCATACTAGACTCTTGGCATACTAGACTCTTGGCATACTAGACTCTTAGTATACTCTAGTCAGGAATACAGCACCTACTTCTACTTTTCCCTACACCTAGGAAAGGTTAGGCACACTGGGTAGAACTAGGATAGAAACGCATCGTATGAGTACTCGCATTTTTAGGCTGTGTCATTTTATGTAAATGCATATATGCTGAAAAGATAATGCTAACGCAGTATTATTTATTTCTACTGCTCACCTTGTACATTATTTATCTCGCATACTGTCTTGTGATCGTAACAGCACATCTAACTTACAACAGAAACAAGACTGTTCAATAAACCTTTTTATTGAAACGCCCGTCTGTTATTTCTGTGTGACTTTGAGAATAACTGAATCAAGCACAACTGAGCTGAGTGAAATAGTTATCTATTGTTTCTACGACTCTGGGACACGTCCTGATTCTGTAAGGGAAACACAGTGGTCATGTTTTGCGGCTGCCAGAAACTACTCCCTTCTTGTTGTCAAGAAGTTTCTAGTGGCCTCTGAGCTAGCTGGCACAAGTAATTAAGTTTAATATACTCGATAGGGACATACTGACCTTAGTCCTATGTCAAACCTATAGGATATATTATTTCAATGCGCAGAGCCTATTAGGGAAATAGGAGCTACACTACATGGCGCCCAACATTTGGTAAGGCAGTAATTGAACGTTAGAGACTGAGTAACTCAGCTGTGCATAATATTCTTTTCTCTCTCAGAGACCCCTACCCATATACTCCAAAAGACGTCTGGAGTGGGCAGGGATAGTATCCGCCACGGCTACATAGGGAAGACCCCTATATATTAGCTGTTTGGTTTGCTCAACGTTGAAGGATACAGTGTTCCACAATATTGTGCACCTTATCTTTGTTTCCTTGAAATTTGTTTTACATATTTTCAAGCAGAAAAATGTCAGGCACTGACAATGACGCCGGAAACGGTGTAGCTGCGGCTGATCCAGCCCAACCAGCATTTTTAACTTCACCGGTTTAAATGAAACCGAGGAGGGTGTCATTGACATCGCTCCAAACTTAAGAAGAGCCATTACTCTAAAACTTATAAAACATGGCCTACCACCGAGAGGAGGTAGAGCAGTTTTCATGATTGAGGCACATGAATCCTTTCAGACAGAGGTATTCTATTCATGGGTAATTCTTCCTGAATCCAATCCAGTAACACACTTGTTTCACTTCTACAAAGAAGATGAACCACCAGAGGAATACATTCCTTTCGAGGATATTGAGATTCCATTAACATACCAGGAGCATCAGCTCTGGTTTAAAGGCGCCCTAAAACATAACAAAAATATAACCAGGCTCGGTCCACTAGGTAGACCAGGAGCAACTTGGCCGATTCTAGCCGGCTACACACCTCATCCAGACATCGAAATAATGTCAGACGAGGAAATACTTAATCAACTCACAGAGTTAATAAAAATCTACAGACAATTGGTTCAATATGTCATGCGGACTTTCACAGTCCAACAACCATTAACAATTCCAAATCAAACCCCTCACCAGGGGACCAATCTAAAAATTACACCACAGACTCTATACGCAGTCATGGGTAAAATGCCCACTAAGCGGGAGCAAATTCCATTTTGGATAGCTCAAAAAATTACTCAAATCGAAGCAGTATTTCCAAATACTAGCCCGCATGAGAAACACAGAATCCTAACCATTAGTTTACCAATGGGGATCACACCACAACTGGAAGACTGCACCACTTGGGGCTCAGTCTTTGCTGCCATCTACACTAAAACACACGGCATTCCGTCAATTGCGGTAATACCTGATGTCCTAAAACAAATTCAGAATACGGGGCAGAGCCTGCTTTAAATTTAGGTATGAAATTACTGAAAAATTTCGACCAGGTCTCAACAATAATATTATCAAATATTAAAGGGGAGGCAGCAGCAGTGGCGATCCGACAAAAACTAAGGGAATTTGATGTTACAGAACATCAAACAGAGCTACCCAGAATTATAGAACAATCTTATGCAGAATTAGGCAGAGATAGTTTGGGTGGGAGACCAGCTAAACCAAAACTATCTGAAAGTCCTGAGAAGGACTCAATTAAACAAACTCCTACATCTTCTAAAAAGAAGTGGGAGTCTAATAAACAAAATTCAAATGAGAAAAGATCTCAATCCCGAGGTAGGTCTCCTCAAAAGGAGCCCTCTGAAAGGAGGTACAACCTCAGGAATAGGGATAATTTGAGAAAACCTGATAGGTATCAAGATAATGATACACGTTCCTCTCGTCCCTTTCAGGTCTCATCCCTAACTTCGGAAAGAAGAGGACGAACAGAACATAGAGAAGAACGCGTGAAATCGAAAGACGACAAGCACGCAACAAAAATTAAAGCTAAACCTCAATTCTCCAAAAAGAAAGTAGCAGGTCTAATAGTAAGACATGCCGAGAATTCTGAGAACGCAACTCAAGAATGGAGAATGGGCCCAGACAATGCTGGACAGTGCAGCAGAAGTCACAATAGCTCGCCAGAACCTGATGGAACTTCTGGAGATAGTGGACTTGAATGAGTACATTACAGTAGAGACTGTAGACACCAGGGTTAGTACTCCACAAAGGTTATATGAAATAACACTCCGGATGGAGGGAGACAAACCTAGACAGGTTAAAACACTTTTTGGGAAAAACTATCAAAGGGTTATGACATACTTCTAGCAGAAAAAGACTGGCCACCACAATTTGTCAGGGAGTGCCCACACGGCGAGGACATGATTATGCCTGCCTTCTCCAATCACATACCAATTCATTTAAAATATACATATGCCAGAAAATGGGCAGTGGCCCAGGCTCCAGCATTATATAAAAATCATGTAGGATGGGATGAGGACTCACCTCACCATAAAATAAATCTGAAACATGAACCAACTGCACAGAGGCAGTATCCTATTAAGCAAGAAGCTAAAAAACAGGTCAGGGAGATCTTAGATCAACTTGAATACCAAGGGGTGATTGAAACATGCACCTCCTCCATGAACAATCCTTTGTTTCCTGTCTCCAAACCAGACAATACATATCGTCTAGTTTTGGACTACAGACATTTAAACACTTGTTCTAAAACTTTTGCAGTGCAAAATGCACATAGCACAGCATTAATGAATAACATTGTGCGTAAAAAATATAAAACCACTTTAGACATCTCAAACGGTTTCTTTTGTCAAAATATAGCACCTGAAAGCAGGTACTTAACGTCATTCTCCATAATGGGGACTCAGCGTCACTTTTGTCGACTCCCACAAGGGTTCAAGAACAGCCCAGGCTTATTCTCAGCGAGAGTAACGGAGTTACTACAAATTTATGACAACGAGGCATTGTCCTATGTCGATGACATCTATCTGACAGACGATGACTTGGAAAGACACTTGAACAGGGTGAGCACCATTATACTGGGATTCGCCTCTGAGGGCTACAAGTTCAACTTTAAAAAGTCTCGAATTGCCCATCTCAATGTCCTATTTTTGGGATATGAGCTTTCAAGTGAAGGCAAGAGCTTGGCAGCTAACTTTCTAGAGAAATGTGCGCTGCTCCAACCTCCAAAAACGCTAAAAAACTTACAATCCATACTGGGATTCCTAAATTTTGGAAGAACATACATTCTAAACTACGCAGAAAGGGTTAAACCTCTCTACGCATTAATCAAACCTGATTTTTCAAACAAAAACTGGACACAGGAACACACAGAAATTTTGCGTTCACTCCAGGCTAACATGTTAGCAACAAATCACTTACAAACACGCGTAAGTCAAAGAAATTTGGTGATTCGAATAATTTCGGGTCAATGTGGATTCACTTACTTAACCTTTAATGAGGGTGAGAAAGTACCAATTGCATACAAATCACATTTGTATACACAAGCGGAAATGCGCTTCAGTTCAACTGAAAAAATTCTGACAGCAGTTCAAACAGCTGTAGCAAAAGAAAGAGCCTTAGCCCAAGGGAAACGCATAATTGTCGTTACCCCAGTACCGGCTTTAGAAGCGGTCACAAAAGCGAGCATTCCAAATGCTAAAGCTTTACATCCGAGATGGATACAATGGGTTAATTCTCTTGCTGCAACTGATGTTGAATATATTTTTGATCCAGATTTAAAGACACAGGCATTTCTCCAATATGAACAAGAATGTCCTCTGCCCATTGAGATTCTGCCTCTCGATCAGTATGAATTCATAATTTACACTGACGGATCCGCACAGCCCGCAACAGGGAGTAAGCAAGCTTACAGTGCAGCGTGTGCTATCGTTAAAGGTCGCATGCGAAATGGCATCTTCAGACCTATGGTCACAAAAACTCAATCACTAGGTGATTGTACAGCTCAGCGAGTTGAACTACAGGCATTCAAACTGGCACTTGAGAGTACGGATCGAGAATTCCTCACACTGATAGTGTGCGATTCCTATTACTGTGTTCAGTCGTATAATGATTATATACGAACCTGGCTTGAAAATGGTTTTAAAGATGCGAAAGGTGGCACAATAAAGCACAAACTGCTTTGGGAACAAGTAGTTCAGTTGAAAGACGAACTACCAAAGGCTCACGTGATTCACACACTGAGTCATCAGCGTGATGGCGTTCACGTTGCAGGGAATTCATTGGCTGACGAAGCCGCGAAGGGGGCTGTTCAGACGGCTTCCGTAGCTGCGATCACTCGTTCAAAAACAAAAATAGATGGTGAGATAATGTTAGCTGTCAATGCTTCAAGCAAAGGCAGCAGTGCAGCGTTACCAAAAAGTTTCCACTCAAGTACTCTTATGTAATTGATGCGAATAACGTTCCTTTTGCTCGAATCCCTGGAGTGGGGGATAGGGTAATTCCAAACATGGAACGAAGAGCAGCCTTGATTTATGAAACACATTTGGGGGAGGGTCTGTCACATCAAGGGATCTCAAAAACAATTTTGACATTAAAAGAGATGTACTGGTGGCCTGGAATGAATACACACATTCACATATTCATCAACAACTGCTTAGACTGTAAATTACAGCGAGAGAGCCACCAGACACCGTGCTCTGAATGCGGCAGCCCAGTGCAGACACCACTGTTAGACAGCATTAGGCTATCTAATCGCCAGCGTCCGACTGGACAAAGGCATTCCCGCAAATACTAAATCTAGGTTCCTATGGTTATGGCCTCAGCGCTCGGCTGACGCTCGAACTGTTATAAAAGATTTGCGAGTCTTTATCGGCACATACGCAATAGGCACGCTACATTCTGACCAGGGTCCTGCGTTTAGCTCTAGGGCTTACAAGGAGGCCATGGCCAGTCTGGGCGTTGCATTGCGGTACTCCTCTCCATTCCATCCTGAGGGAAATTCTGTTGTGGAAAGGAAAAACCGGGACATAAAGCAGTCTATAACAGCTAGGGTATTAGGCTCGGGTGACGGGTGGGTCAAACACCTCATTAGCGTTCAGCGCTCACTTAACAATTTGCCAAGAAGTTCTCTAGGGGGGGTCACTCCATATGAGGTCCTATTTGGGACAAGAATGTGGGTTCCGGACTTAGAACACGTAGGCACAGTGGTGGACATGAAAACATTTGATATCAAAGATCGTTTGGCTGTTTTACAGGATCTTAACAAATTAAGAACGAAACAAAGCAACGTATCCCTACAGCCAACCACCACTGGGGAAAAATCGGCGGTCCCAGCAAGGCCTGTCTGGATTCCAAAAGTTGGGGATCTAGTCAGAGAAAAATAGCGGACAAGAAGGAATTTGGACCTTCTTACAGACAACCGGTACCTGTTCTAGCTGTTCAAGGAACAAGGACAGTACTTCTGCCGCCCCTTGCTGGAAGAAAGGAGAAAAGATTTGTGTCAATCGACCTGATCAAACCACAGTATGTGGCCAATACTAAGCAGTAGGCCTCGTGGACTCCGACCTAGTAGCAAACGCACTCCTCTCGCTACTATTCAAGAGGTTCAGACTGAAAGACTGATCACGATCGAGAATTCAGCTGTAACAAATGAAGGACTAAGCAACCAAGCTATGGAACTCATCCCTCTTGACAATCAAATAACAGTTCGTCCAAATACACCTGTCTACACCAACGTGACTCGTGAAGAACTGGTTCCTGTGATTTCAACGAATCCTGATGCAATTCCAACAATTGACAGAACTGCTTCTGGCTATTTCATTGACTTTGATACGTTCTCAGAAGATCCAAGCGAACCTGAAACGACGCCAGCATCATCAGAACTCAAGCAGCAAGTACAAGACTTTATTCACTTTCTGAAAAAGACTTATCTGGTTTCTCCATGGATTGAATTCTGGATTACATCTGGACTTTTTGTTTTCCTGCTCTGGCTAGCTTTGGTAACAACTGTAAGCGTGCTTATAAATGGCAGATACATCCATGTGAACAGTGAAGGAAAAGACGTGAATGTACTTTTGAAACCACATAAATCTTCCCATCGTGAAGCAAGAGACTTGTCATCAGTGAACATCACAGCTGTTCCTATACAGGATGGTATAGTGTGGGACAAAACAGATTATGAAATCTTCGGTCCAAGTGAACAATTGAACATTCCACATTTATTTAAAATTTCACTAAGTGATTTAATTACGTCCAGTACCTATTCAGATGATTGGGACTTAGAAACTGTTCAAGATATAATGTTTGATCTAGAAAAATCTGCTGCATTTTCTAAAAAGAATTTTTAGAGGGTTCATCTGGTTACGAAGAATTGTATTGTTATAACCACTATGGTCATCATTATTTGCACAAAACTGCATATCCAAGAAATGTGTTTATGTTTAATCAATGGGAACATTGTCCTACACCACCACAAGGTAGTTCAAAAACTTTTGCTAGTAAATTTCCATATTTTTCAGGTTATAACACATCTGATCCAGAAACGTTTTACTATAAAAATGTAAACAAAACAGGACTGAAAATGATGTTAACAAATACGAAACAGGTTTACTCTGAAGCATTTATTGCCCAACTGTCTATACAGGGTTTCGACTTATGGAAAGACACAATTGAGACAAAAACTGTCTGGGGTAGTAAAGATTGGCAAGTACAGGGTATAGAAGCTTTATTTAGAGCCTGTATTATCCCTGAACAAATAATGTTTTTGAATGACACCGTTCAACAGACATCTTGTCTTGGATTAGCCAAGATCAAAGAGATGAAAACACCTTCTGTGCCAACACCTGCCAGTGATAATAATACAAAGGCAGTGGTGACAGTTGACAATATACTACAACTCAACAGAACTCATCTGAATTGGAAGAAATGGTTGATCTGGCCCACAGACACAAACAACTGTCAGGAAAGGTTCTTGAACAAAACTCAGGGCTTAACTATTCATAGGCCAGACCCAAGATATGTCCAAAGACAACATCCGGGGGTAGTAACAACATACAGTGTAGGTAAATTATGCCTCGATTGGCTGCATAAATCTACACTACAGGATGTGAAGCAACACTTAACCTTACTTAAAGAGTACGCAGATCTCAGGGAATTCTTGCTTGGACCAAGAAAACCGCGTCAAAAACGTTTCATATATGCCGGCATTTATGCTGCTTATAATGAAGCATGGAAAGTGTCACAGATAGAGGCTGCAGAACGAATACGTGAACTTGATCGTATTAATTTAGAGAAAACACTCTCTGTAGTCGACAATGGGTTAACAACTTTGTCCTCCAGGATTTATTCATTGGATGGCATTGTATCCTCTGCTATCGACATTCTAGAACAAGATTTGGCTATGTTACAACAAGGTCAGTCTCAATTACGTTCTATTGTGTTATTGACATGGACGCTGCAATCTTTGCGAGCGGGCTATGTGCCTTGGCGTTTCATCAACACGTCGTCTCTGTTTGCAGAATACAATCTCACTGATAAACAGATCGAATTGGCACAAAGAGGAGCAAGGTATACAGTGCTAAGCATTGAAAAAATGGAAAAACTACCATTTACAGTGGCAGAAAAACCAGCTACAGAATGGGTTATTCATGGCAAAATAACATTACCTGTGACAACTTTTCAGTTTCAGTATTGCCTCAGACAGATGCAAGCAGGCAAATATGAAAGGTTGGGTAAGGAATACATTAAGATATCTTGGAATTTACCATACACACATAGATGTTGGAGTGGGGATCGTGAAGTGTATCTTAGCGGTATTAACTGTAAACATGCGCTGACCGGTTCACTCATTTGTCAGGACATTATTTTACACGGGGCTTGTAATGGTTCTGTGGCAAACTTGTCTTGCCATCAGCACGGTTCACCAGCTGCTGTGATTAATCCAGCGTTTGGACAACTTTCGAATGGGAGTTACCTCATGTTGAATGATCAGAGCTGCTGTGGAATGTTGCCAGGCATCCCATATCTAGTAACGGTCAACTCCAGGGTCACTTGCTGTATGCAAGTATTGTTTCCCCAATAGACACAGTCAGGGAGTCGCCTTTATGGCCTTCGCTGAACGTCTCTTTTATAAGATTTGATACTTTAAGCAGAATGAAAGCCATGCTTTTACAGCAAACAGTGCCTTTGACCTCGGCCAAAGAAACCTATGATCTACAAGTTGCAAGGACTTCGGCTGAGATACAGACTTTAATACGTACAAACTGCCCTATACATTTCGTAGAAATGATATCACGTATCTTTAACATGTCAGATACAACAGGAATTGTACATGTATTTAAGAGCATTTGCACCGGTCTATTAGCACCGTTCCAGGCAATACTTGGAATCATTCCGAACTTTGCACATTCGGTGTTTGGTGGCATACCATTAATTCTCGCACTTGTTGCCGGAATCTTATTCATCTGTCTGCTATTGCGCTATGGCCAGCCGATTCGCCGAAATCACTCCGAGCGAAATGGAGAAAGCTCTCCTTGAAAGAAAGTGCCGTGAGCGAATAGTACAGCTATTGGGCATGACTCGTCTACGGGACCTTAATACCACATGGTTCCTGTCATTCCGACCAATCTGGCATGATTGCATCTTACCTGTTCTACGATGCCTGCTATGCGGTGAAGAATGCGTGTTGGACGCTTGTCTAACATATCCATCAGCTGCGCCAAAGGATGTCGATGCTTTGCTGGACCCGATAACGGCCCATGCTCTGTGTTGTCCCCAGAGGCTTCCAATCCTGATGTCAGCATTCATTGAGATCTCACAGTCGCCTCCTGCTGCTGCTGAGGTACGAGAAACAACTCCAGGCACACAGGTAACAACGGACGCGAACATTGCTGCGGCAACCTATGCTGAGAGCGATGTTTCCCATCTTTGTGCGATCAATCTTCTACACGAGGTGTTCCAACTTACACCAGCGACAATAGATGATGTTTTGTCTATTGAAGTAGATGATCTCATGTTTACACCAGACCCGTAAACTGACTCTGATTCGGCATACTCTGTTCCAGTACAACAGCAACAATTTGGCCTTCATTTTTCAAACCCTTGGAACTTTACCAAATTTGAACTTTTGTCCCATTTTTTCGAACAAAAATGGCACTCCAATCTGCTTAAAGTAGAACTAGCCTTATAATACAGACTTGGCAGTACTTCCAGGGACACTTAGTCATCTTGTGTGTCTAAATCAGTTCATTTAAATTTCATGATAGGAAATGACTTTGATTTTGAGCAACCTTATCGATCATTTTCGTCATATGTAAATATTGCTTTTATATTTCGTTCCAAATGCATTAATTTCGTACTTTATGCTGGAAATGAAAAGCACTGCTTGATGATGTACAGCAACCTTTGCATTTTTAATATGTCTTTTAAAGCTTTTTTAGGATATGTTTTAATATGCGGTACTCCATTTTAATGTTTAGCATTTTAAATGTTTAGCATTTTAGTATTGTTGTATACGCAAAAGAGGAGTGGGTGTTGTGTACTTTATAGGGTGTCCATAAACGGGCTTTCTAGAATCATGTCCTTATATAGGCACAATCCAGCCTTGCCCTTATATAGGCATATAATCCCAGACCTTATTTAGGCATAAACCATGCATACCAAATACAGGCATGGATTCCGACATCCGTCCACCCTAGCGTCTCAACGAGTCCATGAAAAAACAGACCCTCAGGCTGCGGGAGTTTCCCTTGCCCAGGTCTATTGATTTCTTCAAGGACTCATACATTATGCATGAACCTCTATTCCTTAAGGGATTCATTCATGACGTCTTTCGCTACCCAACTCACGTCAATGCTAACATTTTCAGGTATAAATATACCTTCCCAAACCCCTGTAAATCAGAGGAGACCTCGACTTCAGAGGAGCCCGATTCCCGGCCGGATGCACTGAGAAGACGCTGTCATTCCTGCACGCAGAGAGTCCAGCTTCCAGTGATCTAACTTCCCTTGCGGGGTGTTGGAGTTCGAGTCCGGATAGAGATTCCTACCTCTCTCATTCTTCAGGTATGGAGCAGACTAGAACCTAGAGGGACTCTTGGCATACTAGACTCTTGGCATACTAGACTCTTGGCATACTAGACTCTTAGTATACTCTAGTCAGGAATACAGCACCTACTTCTACTTTTCCCTACACCTAGGAAAGGTTAGGCACACTGGGTAGAACTAGGATAGAAACGCATCGTATGAGTAGTCGCATTTTTAGGCTGTGTCATTTTATGTAAATGCATATATGCTGAAAAGATAATGCTAACGCAGTATTATTTATTTCTACTGCTCACCTTGTACATTATTTATCTTGCATACTGTCTTGTGATCGTAACAGCACATCTAACTTACAACAGAAACAAGACTGTTCAATAAACCTTTTATTGAAACGCCCGTCTGTTATTTCTGTGTGACTTTGAGAATAACTGAATCAAGCACAACTGAGCTGAGTGAAATAGTTATCTATTGTTTCTACGACTCTGGGACACGTCCTGATTCTGTAAGGGAAACACAGTGGTCATGTTTTGCGGCTGCCAGAAACTAATCCCTTCTTGTTGTCAAGAAGTTTCTAGCGGCCTCTGAGCTAGCTGGCACAAGTAATTAAGTTTAATATACTCGATAGGGACATACCGACCTTAGTCCTATGTCAAACCTATAGGATATATTATTCCAATGCGCAGAGCCTATTAGGGAAATAGGAGCTACACTACAACTGTAAGTGCCCAAGAAACGAATAAAAACAGTTTGAGAAAAAAAATGAGTTGGTCAGGGTGCTTAGCCAGGTTTGACAAAATCATGCCTTGTTTAGAGTTCTTGACACCTCTTTTGAGCTCCAATTTGCTGGATAGTAAACCAGTACCCCGGGATCTCCCCAGAGTTTAGCTAGCTCCATGCTTAGCAGTGTTTCTCCTACTTATTTTATCCAGGGAAGGTTGCCTGCCCCAGGGAGACTAAGGGGCTTATTTATGAAAAGTGACGCATCGCTGCGTGAAAACAGCTATGCGTCACTTTTCACTGCGCTCTCCCTGCGACACCAATGATGCGTCATATTTACAGTATGACGCATCATGTCGCAATGAGTTACAGATACGTCAGTATTTCTGACGTATCTGTAGGCGCAAAAATGACGCATTGCTGGAGTGTGTCACAAAAGTGACGCAACTCCAGCAATGTGTCCTTTCACATGGGGCAAGCCCCATGTGAAAGGTCCTGCGTCAGTCTTACGCCTGCCATGAGGCAGGCGTAAGATATTGACTCATTAGGGTCAAAGAAATGGCGCAGTGAAATCTTATAGATTTCACTGCGTCACTTCTACGACCCTTTCTTGCGTCGGAACGCCCCCCCTGCATACCTTATACCTGGCGCAGGTATAATGTGGCGCTGGGGTTTACAAAGTGACGCATCTACCTAGATGCGTCACTTTGTAAATATGACGCACCATGGCGCTTTTTTTACACTGCTGGTGCGTCACAAAAAGTGACGCACCGGCAGCGTAAAAGTGACGCAAGGGCTCATAAATAAGCCCCTAAGTATCTCTCGTGGACCACAGCGATAATGGAGCAATTCAGGAGTGACCCAGATTTTTCGCCGTACATTATTGGTCTAATTGCAATCTTTCTCAGATTGACCTAAGCCCCAATTCTAACCTTAACAGCATAGAGGGAGTACTGACCGGGAGACTCAGTACTTGCCTCAGAAACTGATTCTCAACTATTTGTAGGGGTTTTGTGGCCTTATGCCCCCAGAGCTCAGCACCGTAAAGGGCTGCACCCAGGGCTTGATAAGTATAAATCTAAACCACCGGAGAGACTAGTTTAAAAAAGGACCTCCGGCTTGACCTTCGGCAACCCACCAACATGTTGCTACAATTTAAGCCTTCATTTGGAAATGTATGACACCCAGTCAAACTTCTCGTTAAGAGTCATCCAACATACTCAAATAGGTGGACCTGCTCTAGCAAGGACCCATTCAGAGTTGGTTTAGCTCCTGTTGTGTGACACAGATTAAAAACCAAGGGGCATATCATCAAGGGCATTATCGCCGCTTTAGCGGCACTTTTTGCCGCTAAAGCGGCGATATTCCTATCGCCCTATAAACAAGGCGGCGCTAACATGCATTAGCGGATGTTAGCTGCCGAATACCCAACGCCTGGCACCTCAGCGATAAACATCGCTAATGAGATGCTAAGTAGGCGTGGCTGGGAAAACTACATGGGAAATTATCGCTAAGGCAGCTACGCGATATTAGCAAAGAGCCTTAGCGATAATAATCATCGCACTAACTCTGCCTTAACGCAGGAATTTAACGTCTATTAAATTCCTGACTAAGGCATTCACAACATGGGAGGTGGATTATGGTGATACGACCACAGGGTCGTATCACCAAGGCTATCGCCGTTTTGAGTGCAACATCGCTGGTTTTCCAGCGATGTTAGACCATTTCCCAGGTTAGCGCTGGAATATTATCGCCCTGGAGTAACGCGTAGTTGATAACGCGCTAACCGGGCGATAAATTCCAGCGATGGACGGCGATAAATATAAAAGCGCTAAGCGCGCTTTGCGATATTTATCGCCGTCTGTTGCTGATATGCCC
Source organism: Calotriton arnoldi (assembly GCA_963921515.1). NCBI lineage: Eukaryota > Metazoa > Chordata > Amphibia > Caudata > Salamandridae > Calotriton > Calotriton arnoldi. The sequence goes on from CAWUFW010003080.1 coordinate 1,300,850, forward strand.
CCAAGGGGCATATAATCAAGGGCATTATCGCCGCTTTAGCAGCACTTTTTGCCGCTAAAGCGGCGATATTCCTATCGCCCTATAAACAAGGCGGCGCTAACATGCATTAGCGCATGTTAGCTACCGAATTCCCAACGCCTGGCACCTCAGCGATACACATCACTAATGAGATGCTAAGTAGGCGTGGCTGGGAAAACTACATGGGAAATTATCGCTAAGGCAGCTTCGCGATCTTAGCAAAGAGCCTTAGCGATAATAATCATCGCGCTAACTCTGCCTTAACGCAGGAATTTAACGTCTGTTAAATTCCTGACTAAGGCATTCACAACATGGGAGGTGGATTATGGTGATTCGACCACAGGGTCGTATCACCAAGGCTATCGCCGTTTTGAGTGCAACATCGCTGGTTTTCCAGCGATGTTAGCCCATTTCCCTGGTTAGCGCTGGAATATTATCGCCCTGGAGTAACGCGTTGTTGATAACGCGCTAACCGGGCGATAAATTCCAGCGATGGACGGCGATAAATATAAAAGCGCTAAGCGCGCTTTGCGATATTTATCGCCGTCTGTTGCTGATATGCCCCCATATTTTTCTTTTTATTAATGTTTATTTCCAAACCTCTCTACATACAGAAGCTGCTAAATTCCTCAAGGATTTTCTGAATGCCTATGGGTGTCTTGGATAAAAGAAGTGTGTGGACGCAAACTTTTGCGCCGGGTCCCTCATGTTAGCTAATTTGGGGGCCTCATTATCACAGGTGTTCAGCGGGCAACCAAATCATTAGCAAACAGGGTAAAACAACCCTACCTAACTCCCCTATTAACTAAAAAGGGTTCTGTCACTTCTCCTAGTCAATAACAGCGGACCTGGGCAAAGTTCTTTTCATTTAATCTTTCAATAATTCGGCTTAAATTGATTTGCACAACACATTTCTTGGAACCCGATCGAATGCAGATCTCAAATCGGCAAACACCATGTAGAGTCTGCCCTTTTCAAGAATAATGGATTTTTAGTATATTAACTGCAGCCTAAACACTTGATCAATTGTTGATGTGCGATGGCGAAAACCTGCTTGCATGGGACTTAAAATGTTGTTAGCCTCTAGCCATTCTTATAATCTTGATAAGATGACTCTGCTAAAAGGTTTCTGAGTGGTATTGATGAGGCTAATGGACCTATAGTTTGCTGGAACCAGGGGGGGAACCCTTTTTACATATGGGGATTATTTCTGCCCCAGCCCAGGATGATGGGATTGGTAGCCCACTCATGATGGCATTAAAAACAACCGTAAAATATGGGCCCCAGACATCCATCTCTGCCAAAAACAAATCGTCTGGCATTTTATTTAAGCCAAGAACCTTTTGTGGGACATTCTTACTTATAGCCAGGGCCACTTCCTTGCATGTGATAATAGGAAACTCATTCATAGTGAGGGAGGCCTCTATGGTTAGCAATGAGGGCCTCCTTGCTGGTACTGATGGTACGCTATCTCCTGGGGTTAAGGAGTACAGAGTTGTGCAGTGTGCACTCCAGGCATCAGTGGCAATGTTACTTTTGATGGTGACAATCCCCTTAGGTGTCCCAGTGGCTACTATATTCCAAAATGCAGCTTGGTCGTTATTCTTAGAAACAGCGAGAAGCGCCTCCCATCTCCCTTGGTCCCATTCCCTCTTAGCATTGTTAACCCACATGGTTTGGGAGCCCGGCATTGCTCCTGCCCGGAGGGAGAGACTGTATTCTGCCGGCTCCCTCCTGGCGGGAGCAATATCGGTTCTGTTTCCCTGCCTGCAGGAGTGCAGCCATAAACAGAACACAACACAAGTCTGCATTTTTAAAGCTCCTGCTGGCTGGGGTCAGATTTGTATGTTTGCTCGCATTTGGAGGGAGATTTAAAAATGCTCCCGCCAGACAGGAGCACTCATATGCTTCGAAAGCTGCAGGGCACGTGTTTATGCAGGGGTTTCGGTATCATGTCTCAGCGCTGTAGAGAAGATAGGCTAAGAATGGCTTTGAATAAAGGGTTCATCAGTTTTGACTGTGCATATTGCTATCATAAACTGTTTATGGGCAGTGAAAGTTCATGGGATGATAAAGGGGTGGCGGGGTCAGGGAACTGTGAGTGGAAAAGTTGAGTACATTGTCAACAGGAAAAAAAATCACAATTTTGAAACCCTGCTCTGAGTCTATCACAGTATCCCAATCACCAAAGATCAGGCGAGTATTAAGCAGCTGGTGAGCGTTGGTCCTCTTATCCATTCATGGGTTCACTCCTTTGTTGATGGAGAGAAAGGAACAATTGTTAGGCAGATGTGAACAAAGTGCATCAGCTTTTTGCAGTCACTCAAAGTGAAGGAAGCCAATAGGTGAAGTGGGCTGACCATTACCCCATGCTCTAGGCTGTGATGCCTGGAAGAAAATATTCAATGATCATTTAACAGACCAATGAATCAAGACAGCTGACCAAAAGCCTTTTACTAATGTATCTTTATAAATTATTTTAGAAAACCAACATTCTGGGAAAACAGCTTAGCGGTCTCAAAAACCGACCTAAAAATGAATAGGTGGGGGGGGATTTGGTGCTGTCACATTCTTGATCCACCTCTATAATGTAGCTCAGCATTTGATTAGCCTGCAGAGTACTTCTATTGCAGAGACTGTAGGAGCACAGCACAAAGTATAAGTGAATAACATAGACCTCACCACATATCATAAACTGCTGGTTCACAAAAGAGGCAAAGAACACAGGAGATACTGTAGGAATGCGGCAAAGATTGAGGAGCATGGTAGGAGTACAACAGACTTCTGCAGCAGAGACTGCAGGAGCAAGCAAAGCACTGGCCGCAGGAGCTTGACACGGCTGCTGGAGCACAGCAGAGTTCAGGAGCATGGGATAAACTGCTGGAGCACAACAGAGATCAGGAGCATGAGATAAACTGCTGGAGCACAGCAGAGCCCAGGGACATGGAATAAACTGCTGGAGCATAGAAGAGATCAGGAACATGGAATAAATTACTGGAGTACAGCAGAAAACAGGAGCATGAGATAAACGGCTGGAGCACAGCATAGCCAGCAGCATGGGATAAACTGCTGGAGCGCAGCATAGCCCAGGAGTGTGGGATAAACTGCTGGAGCACAGCAGCCCCCAGGAGAATTGGACAAACTGCTGGAGCCCCGCAGAGCCCAGGAGCATGGGATAAACTTCTGAAGCACAGCAGATATCGACAGCATAGGGTAAATTGCTGGAGCATAGCATACCATGTTGGAGCACCACACAAATGCTTAAGCGTATACCCAGACTGATTGGGATACACCACAGACTGACTGGTGGACAAGAGATACTTTAGGAGTGTAGCCTAGAATGAAGGAGCACAAAACTGACTGTGGGAGCCCAAGAGAAACTGCAAAAGCACATTAACGACTAAAGCCACAGTAGATGCTGCAGAAAGGCAATAAAGAAAGCACAGCTACTGAAGAGACTTAAATCAGAGATCAACACAGAAGATTTCAGAAATCTTCAGAAGCATAGCTCTAGTGAAGGATGGGGCACAGAAACAGACTACTGCAGGAAGTCAGTTCAGTTCCTTTTATTTGTTGAGTTAGATAAACTCAACACAAATCAATGGAAATAAGTAGCAGTAAACATTACCTAACAGCGTACAGAAAATTAAAATATTAGTCACATGATGCAGCACTGAAAAAGCCCCTTTTCTTTACATGTTCTCCTAAAGTTTCCCCATATCACCCGTTTTGATCTCTTTTAGTTTCCCTCTGTCTTCTTTAGACCTTTTTCATTCTTTTGGGTCTCTCTAAAGACTGCTTTAGGTGTAGCGAGAGCTTTTCTCATATGACAAAAACATATGCTTTGTCAAAGCTATAGGGTCTGGCCATTAGCAAAGTTTCATAAATGCTTCTGCTCATGCAGTCACTCATCCATCTGTTCATACACTCAATCACTCATTGTCCATGTTCCTTTAACTCGCCCTGGCACTTATGTATCCCTTCATTCACTCGTTGGTTCAATCTTGCATGCACCCAATTGGCTATTCAAAATATCGCACATACTCAAACTTGCTAATCAATTCAGCCACTTACAGTTTTACTACATATCTATTGAATTTGGGAATACTTTTTTTATTACACGAGAAAAAATAGACCATATATGAAACAGCACTTAATACCTCGTTACCAAATTCTCCTCAATTTGGTTGTCATTTTCCAATTTAATAGCTGAATAAAAATCTGGATTTACTTTTTACATTGAAGTCTTCAAATAAAAAAATCACTTACGTTGTCCATTGCTCAAAAGACACTCTGGGGTCGATTCCGATTCGGGCCGGAAAAAGCACCGACCGACTCGGATCCGGAAAAAATACCGACCGACACGTACCCGTGGCGCACGACACGCCAAGTACGATGCAAGGCGCGAAAAATCCGACCGACACGTACCGAAACCAAGTCGACCGACCGAGCCGCACGGAAAACAACAATCCGGCCGGAAAAACACGCGAATCCAACAGACCGACACGCACCCGGAACAAATCCGACCGAAACGTACACGCTAACTCCAAACCGCAAAGTACGATGCAAGGCGCGAAAACCACGAGCGAGTCGGACGGAGGACAAGCCGTACGACCGACACGCATACAAAACCGAGCCGAAGCAACACAATACACCGCGACCGACGCGTATGCAGCATAGAAAACTGCACAAACACAGCGTGAACGAAACGGAGAACACCGTACGAGACCAATGCAGGGTCCGACTCGGTCACAAGAACGTTTCCAACATACACAAACAGCACAAAGGAAAAATCACCCAAAAAAAGGCCAAACAAGCAATTACCAAGCCAATAAATACTGGGGGTGGGGACAGAGAACAAAGACACACCCACAACTCCACCTATATAAAGGACACAAATCACTACCATGAGCCTTTGCAAATGCCATTCCACTGCCAGCACCCAAGAGAAAGCAACCACACACCCACAGCTCATCCCTCACACAAGCCACACACCATCAGCACACCAACAAATACCTACCTCACATACACCCAGCAAAACACACACTCACACACCCTCACCTGCACACCAACACACACATCACCCACCATCACCACCCATCACCATGCCCCCCAAGAAGAATCCCAAGTTCCTAGATAGTGAATTGGAAGTCATGGTAGACGAGATCCTCAGGGTGGAGCCACAGCTGTTTGGCACACTGGTCCAACAGACCCCCATGTCGCAGAAAACCAAGATGTGGGAGAGGATCATCAACAGGGTGAACGCACAATCACCATGTCGGCGCACAAAGACCGACATCCAGAACAGGTGGTATGACGTGCGCAGGAGGGTACGGGACATGCTGAAGAAAGACTACATCAACAGCCAACACACCGGCAGTGGCCCTCCTGCCAAGCCAATATACCTCAGGCCCTGGGAGGAGAAGGTGCGGGCCATCCTTCCGCCAGTGAGCGTATATGGACTAGAGGACATCCCAGAGCCTGGTGAGTACACAACAAATGTACACAATATACTGCCACAAAACACACACATCACTGTCAAGGGGAGAGTCAAACCATGCACTCATAGCAATTACACAGCAACTAGAACAGAATCATCCCAAAATGTGTATGTCAGTCAGATAAACACAACACATGCCATCAAAAAAGTCACATCCAACTGTGCCAACACATGTACAAACACAACCACAACTACAGCTAGGCAGTGGCACAAATAGAACTAACAAACACATCCACACATGTAGCCACCACAACAACACCAACACACAGTGAAGACCACTCAAAGGAAGGAATTCTGTGTATGCTGGCCAAGTCAGTGTAGCCAATAGCATCATGGGAGTCGCAGTCACACATATTGCCCCCCCACAACTGTCCCATCAACACCACCATGAACCATGCGCACATCACAGGGAGTGGAGAAGGACTCACAAGATGGCTGACACTGGCTACTGCTGTGGGAAGCACAAGGCCCTGCTGGCAACTGTGCACCAACAAACAGCAGGACACCACTGACTGACATCCTGAGAGACAACTTACACTCCCTGCAATGCAAGCACGTTCCATGGTGGGAAATCTGGCTAGCTGGGTGGGAAGGGGGACTTGCAGCACTGACCATAGTCACAAGCACCGCCCCTCACACACCCCCCAACACAAACTCCACAGAACCCACCTGGTAGAATGCAATGCCCCCCATCCTAACACAAGATCCCACAAAGAACCACCACCCTGGGTTATGTTGTGTGAAGCACAGGGACACTCTTGGGACTCTTAGCCAAACAACTGCCAGGACAACACTCCCAGCCATCCTGTCAGCACAGCCAGCCCACCCCACAGGGAAGCAGATTCAAAAGGAAGGAAGCATGGGCATGCTGGGAAGGGGGTGGAGGCAATAGCATGATGGGAGTCGTAGTCACTGATATTGGTCACCCCCACAACTGTCCCATCAACACCACCATGAACCATGCTCACATCACAGGGAGTGGAGAAGGACTCACAAGATGGCTGACACTGGCTACTGCTGTGGGGAGCACAAGGCCCTGCTGGCAACTGTGCACCAACAAACAGCAGGACACCACTGACTGACATCCTGAGAGACAACTTCCACTCCCTGCAATGCAAGCACGTTCCATGGTGGGATATCTGGCTAGCTGGGTGGGAAGGGGGACTTGCAGCACTGACCATAGTCACAAGCACCTCCCCTCACACACACCCCAACACAAACTCCACAGAACCCACCTGGTAGAATGCAATGCCCTCCATCCTAACACAAGATCCCACAAAGCACCACCACCCTGGGTTATGTTGTGTGAAGCACAGGGACACTCTTGGGACTCTTAGCCAAACAACTGCCAGGACAACACTCCCAGCCATCCTGTCAGCACAGCCAGCCCACCCCACAGGGAAGCAGAGTCAAAAGGAAGGAAGCATGGGCAAGCTGGGAAGGGGGAGGAGGCAATAGCATGATGGGAGTCGTAGTCACAGCTCTACATCCCCCACCACATGGCCCAGCAAGCTCACACTCACGCATGCACATCCCACAGAGAGTGGAAAGGCCCATCAAAGATGTCTGACACTGTTGCTGTGTCGTGGGGAGCACAAGGGCATGCTGGGTACTGCACACCAACCAACAGCAGGACACCACTGTCAGCCATCTTGCCATTGCTCTCACACCCACACACACTGAACTCCACACAAAAGCAAGTAAGTATGGGAATGCTGGGAAGTGGGGTGGAGGCAATGGCATGATGGGAGTCGTAGTCACAGACATAGCTCACCCCCACAACTGTCCCATCAACACCACCCTGAACCATGCTCACATCACAGGGAGTGGAGAAGGACTCACAAGATGGCTGACACTGGCTACTGCTGTGGGGAGCACAAGGCCCTGCTGGCAAATGTGCACCAACAAACAGCAGGACACCACTGACTGACATCCTGAGAGACAACTTCCACTCCCTGCAATGCAAGCACAGTCCATGGTGGGATAACTGACTGGCTGGCTGGGTGGGAAGGAGGACTTGCAGCACTAACCATAGTCACAAGCACCTCCCCTCACACACACCCCAACACAAACTCCACAGTACCCACCTGGTAGAATGCAATGCCCCCCATCCTAACACAAGATCCCACAAAGAACCACCACCCTGGGTTATGTTGTGTGAAGCACAGGGACACTCTTGGGACTCTTAGCCAAACAACTGCCAGGACAACACTCCCAGCCATCCTGTCAGCACAGCCAGCCCACCCCACAGGGAAGCAGAGTCAAAAGGAAGGAAGCATGGGCATGCTGGGAAGGGGGTGGAGGCAATAGCATGATGGGAGTCGCAGTCACAGACATTGCTCAGCCTCACAACTGGCCCATCAACACCACCCTGAACCATGCTCACATCACAGGGAGTGGAGAAGGACTCACAAGATGGCTGACACTGGCTACTGCTGTGGGGAGCACAAGGCCCTGCTGCCAACTGTGCACCAACAAACAGCAGGACACCATTGACTGACATCCTGAGAGACAACTTACACTCCCTGCAACGCAAGCACGTTCCATGGTGGGATAACTGACTGGCTGGGTGGGTGGGAAGGAGGGCCGGCTGTCAACCAAACACAACCAATGCAGACCATGTTCACACCCCAGAAAATACATAGAAATGCCCAAATAATGCAGGACAATGTGCCACACCAATATCAACCCCTGACTGTGACGACTTAGGACAATGCAATGTACAGGCCCGCACCCAGAGGCACAGTCACAACTGTCATGTGTGTCAACCATTGATGCCTGCAGAAACATGACATACATTGTTTGTGTCTCCCAAAAACAGGTGATGATGGGGACACAGCAGCAGACGCTGAGGAGTCCCAGTCCCAGGCTCAAGAGGATGCCGAGCTCACTGGCGTCGTACAGCCTCTGTCCTCCTCGGACGATGAAGAACAACCTGGCACATCCGGTGCAAGTCAACATGCAGCACCAGCAGGACCACCAGCTGCAGCACCAGCAGGACCACCAGCTGCACCCCCTGCACCCACCCCTACAACGACTGTCACCACGAATACCATCCCTGCCGACATGGACAGAATAAGGAGCAACACCAGCACAGTGACCCTGGACCAACCTGGGGCCATGGACACCACCACCACCACCAACCCCCAAGGTGGACCAGGGTTATCTGTGCGTGCCACTGCACACACTGCACATGTCAGCAGGGGTGGTGGGAGGGTGGGAGACAGAGGTCGCTGCTTGCAGACGTTGCTGGTGTGCATGACGACCCACAACTGGTACGCATAGCTGATGCGTACCAGTCCAGCACCGGAGAGCTCAGCCAGGTAGTGGGGCTCCTCAGAGACATTAAACAGCAGCAGGCTGCCCATCATGCCCGCTTGGACTCCCACATGTCCCACGTGGAGTCACACATGTCCCGTGTGGACTCACACATGTCCCGCGTGGAGTCCAAGTGGGATGCACTGCATGAGATGACGGCGGTGCACAGGGACATTTTACAATGCCTCCGCCAGATGAACAGCAACCAGTCCACACCTCCCTGTGTGCCAACAACATCTGGTGCCGAACAAACTGCAACTGCCACAGGAAGGGAGGAGGACTCTGGCGGAGAGTCCCCTGCACCGCAGCAGCCTGCACTTGAGGGCCCCCCCAAGAAGAGGGGTCGTCCGAGGAGGGAAAAGTGAGAGGCCGATGGCCAAGCGCAACTCCCAGGAAGCCTGAACCTGTTCTGGATGTTCGCCTTTGTGCACAGACTGTTCACCCTGTTGACGGCAACACTACTCCCACACATTGCATGGGGAGTACAAGTTGGACCAATGTGTCAGACAACTGTGGCCCCGATACTGGGGATCCTGTCTACCCGGACTTTCAATTCACCTAGGAACTTGGGATTGCAAGATTCATGTACAGCACAACCCATCCTATGCACTATTAACACAAATGTATCACAATAAACACACTAATACACCATACTTGCCTCTGTCGTGATTCCAACGTGGGTGCTGTTATGGGGATGATGAACTGCAAAATTACACTGTGTATGCGAACAGCAACAGCAAGGACAACACAGGCATGTGAGTACAGGCAACGTGACACACATGAGGGAGACACACCACCAGGGCTACACGACACATACACACCTAGGCCATCTGACTCATTGCCTACACTGATGTCGCCAGGGAAGACGGTGCAATGCACAGACACCACACCCATTCCCAGTTGTAGTCAAGTAGCCCACAGGTGCAGTAAGCAAATGGCAGTCAAATGTGTGACCACAGACAACGCACATCACAAAGTGAAGCACAGGTTTATTACACAGTTGCAACATGCCGTAACCACTACAGATGCAAGGTAACCCCACCTGGCAGCGGGCACACAGTCAACAACTGTAGACGGAAGGAAGTCCATGGGTGTGGCGCACATCACCTGTAGGGACACAACAGCTACCAGCCTGGATGTGCAATCACGTCGTCGGTGGACACAGTTGACCAAACGAATCTGAAAGTACCCTGTGAAGGACAGAAATGACACACAGTCAAAAGCAATGGAGTACAGGACAGAACAGCAAAACTCATGCACAATACATGTTACAAGATACCCACCCAGAACCAAGTTAGCATGTCAACACTGTTGGGGAGTACAGCCCACCTGTCACCACACATCGCAACACACATCCAGTCAAGTAGCCCATGGACACACTCCAACAGCACCAGAGCACCACCCACACATCATGCCAACTCACATCATTGACATGACACCTCAGGATACTCACATTCAGCTAAAGAAGTTGGTGATGAGCTGTGTGCGGACATCACCATCACCATCATCATCATCATCGTCACTGGCATCATGGTCCAGGCCAGGATCCTCCACAGGTGGCGGATGTTGGTCATTGTCATCCTGGATGAGAGGCAACTCCTTCCGCACTGCCAGGTTGTGGAGCATGCAGCAGACGATGATAATCTTGCACACTTTCGCAGGGGCATATGGGAGGGACCCTCCGGTCTTGTCCAGGCAGCGGAAGCGGCTCTTCAGGAGACCAAAGGTCCGCTCAATCACTCTCCTGGTCCGACCATGTGCCTCATTGTAGCGCATCTGGGCAGGTGTCACAGGGTTCCTGAGGGGTGTCAGCAACCACGGCATGTTGGGGTATCCCGAGTCACCTATGGACAGACAAGTGCACATTAGCTGACTTGGAAAAGTGGGCGGAATACTACAGATCAGATCACACACAATGGCACAAAGTCAGTACACACCGACAAGCCAGGCACGCTGGTTCTGCATCTGTGCCATCATCCTGGGGATGCGACTACTCCTCATCACAAAGGCATCGTGTGCTGAACCAGGGAAACGGGCACACACGTGTGTGATGGTCATGTCTGCAAGACACACCACCAGTGCATTGACCGAGTGGTAGTGCTTGCGGTTCCTGTAGGCCTGCTCCTGGGCCTGTGGTGGTACCAAAGCCACATGTGTCCCATCAATGGAGCCAATGACATGCGGCATCCTCCCCAGGGCATAAAAGTCACTCTTCACGTCAGTGAGTCGTCGCAGTCTAGGGAAATAGATGTACCGGTTCAGGAAGAGCAACATTGCCGCCAAAACATCGCGGAGCACACGGCTGAACATGGTCTGTGACATCCCACCAGCAGTCGCCACAGTATGTTGGAAGGTACCAGTGGCAAAGAAGTGTAGGGCTGCCATCACCTTCACCTTGGGGGTCAGCGCTGTAAGATACGGCCGGCCAGGCTGCAAATGTGGGGACAACTGCACTGCCAAATCCTCAATCAGCTGCCTGGTGAAGCGGTACCGTCGGATGCTGTCCCGTTCCACCATCGTTGCCAGGTCTGGGAATGGCCGATGGACAGCAGGAGCCCTGCAGTGCAGAGGAGAAGTAAGCAAGATTGTCAGTCACCCCACATATGCGGCATTGAACACACTCAAGATCCCAACATACATCATTATGAGGCACAACTACATGAAGTGTGCAGTACCGGAAGGACATGTATGGTACATACATGGCCAACATCTGTCAACACGGTCCTACAGGTGGCATCAATTTGTCCCAGGTTGGCCCATTGGATATCATGAGGCCGTGTCACAGTTCCCATCTCCTGCTGCCGTGTCACAATAACCCCCCACAGTGACATGTGAGGACAGATGTGCCCCAGGCACCACAGCTCAACGACAGGTACATTCCCAGGGACCCTGTAATGCCACATGGACACTGGCATTACATGGAGTATCATGTATACACCACAGCAAAACAACCATGAACCCCACAGGTAGTGGCCCCACTTGCCACGGCAGGACAGACATGGACGTCTGTGACACACACGCACAACATCAGAGTCCATGCACACACAACGTGGATGTGGAGACTGTCTCCCATTGTGCACATGAAATCAGAGACATTGTAAACACTACATGCACAAAATCTGTGGAGGACCATCACTATTGTGCCACTGGGACACCCTGGCTCAAACATACCGTCCCACATGGGACTCACGGGGTATGTGACATGACATACACATACACCACTGTGAAATGTGACCATGGCACATGCACAGATATGAACAGTTGCACATCACAGTGGTCACGTACACGTAACACACATGATCCTGTCCCCATGAACACGTGCACAGCCTGGGGGTGGCTGCCCACAGGTGACACCCACAGGACAACATGTACACCAACATACACACAATAGGAAATGCAGCCTTACATGCCTTATGATAAGGTTTGGACAGGCTGTCGTGATGTAGGTGTGCCCCTCACTCCCTGGGAGCTATCTGTGGCTGGCATATGTCCATCTGAGACAGGCATGCTGACATATGCCAGTCACATGTACAGTGATGCGTTGAACAGCAATGGACCGATCGGTGCCTCCGGCCGGCCCATTGCTTTCAATGTGTGCGGGTACGCGTTGTACCCCTGTGCGCGTTGAACTGCAATGGACCGATCGGTGCCTCCGGCCGGCCCATTGCTTTCAATGTGTGCGGGTACGCGTTGTACCCCTGTGCGCGTTGAACTGCAATGGACCGATCGGTGCCTCCGGCCGGCCCATTGCTTTCAATGTGTGCGGGTACGCGTTGTACCCCTGTGCGCGTTGAACAGCAATGGACCGATCGGTGCCTCCGGCCGGCCCATTGCTTTCAATGTGCGGGTACGCGTTGTACCCCTGTGCGCGTTGAACAGCAATGGACCGATCGGTGCCTCCGGCCGGCCCATTGCTTTCAATGTGTGCGGGTACGCGTTGTACCCCTGTGCGCGTTGAACTGCAATGGACCGATCGGTGCCTCCGGCCGGCCCATTGCTTTCAATGTGTGCGGGTACGCGTTGTACCCCTGTGCGCGTTGAACAGCAATGGACCGATCGGTGCCTCCGGCCGGCCCATTGCTTTCAATGTGTGCGGGTACGCGTTGTACCCCTGTGCGCGTTGTACCGCAATGGACCGATCGGTGCGCACCCATTGACAATGGGCTTGCCTGGCAACGGACGCGTTTTCGAATTTCGAACGAGTCGGTTGCTGGAAAATCAGTTGGTCACCCACAACAATGTTGCAAAATCATGTATGTCATGAAGTTGAAGATTTGAAGGATGCTGTGGGCGTGTTTTGGTGCTGCTATTCCATGGATTGGCCAGATTCAGAAGATGCAAACGACTTGGACCTATCACTTTGGACACAAGGGACAGTATCTGCCTCTCCAGCACATATATATTGCTGGCTGTTCCCCTGAGAGCCCACTTGCCTGCACTACATGCTCCAAGACGACATCTGCCTCTGCACTGCTGCTGTCTCTGTCCCTCTGGACCCTGCAATGGCACGTACTGTGGAGAGAGCCCCAGCCTTCAGCCTTGAAGAGAACCAGGCCCTGCTGGACAGCCTACTTCCACAGTACAGCAAGCTGTATGGGACACCAGGGGAGCAGGTGAGTGTTCTGTGCACTGCCTTTCTGAATGTGCATTTTGTGTGACTAGCAAGGCTGAGAGTCTGCACGCCACTGGCTAGCAGGCTCACTGAGTAGTTGTCACCCCCATAGTGTGTAGTGACTTGCACTGGACAGGTATGGTGCAGTGACAGTGCATTTGAACATGGTTTTACTTCCCATGCAATGATACCATGTAGTGACGTCTGGCAAACTGTCCATGGTCAGCTTTGCACTGCCTGTGTACATCATGTGCCCCTGTGTTTGAGACATGTATATACGACTGTGTCATGCACGGATATGTTGCATGTGTGGTAATGGCCTTTTCACTTTGTCATCCTCACAGGTTAATGCCCATCGGAAGCAGGAAATCTGGAAGGACATCGTCCGGGCTGTCCGGTCCGTGGGGGTCTACAAGCGCCGGATCCGCAACTGCCAGAAGAGGTGGCAGGACCTTCGGGGCTGGACCCGGAGGATTGCACGGGTCCAGCTGAAGCTGTCGCCTCCTCGCAGGAGGGGCGGAACACGGACCCTGACCCCCCACATGCTCCAGATCCTGGCGGTGGTCTTTCCAGACCTGGATGGGCAGCTGAAGGCCAGACAGCAGCAAGGAGGGGGTGAGTCAAAGACTGCACTGTGAACTCTGTATTACATGCTTTGTGCCCTCCTCTGGCCTGGTTCAACTGCCACAGTGCAGCAGTCATGTTGTCCAGGAGCCATGTCCCTCTATTGTGCACTGCCCACTGCTCATCTGATACCCAGGTGTGGCCCTTACAGTCAGGGAATTGTGTCACTTGGGACTGTGTCCTTGCAGTTTGCTTCACTAAAGGTGGGGGACAGCATCTGTTTCCCTGACTCTGTTGTGGGCATCATGGGTGGGTCCATTGTTCACACAACGCCTGGGTTTGGACATGTGATCTGCGTGTTGCTTTGATATGTGGTCCACTTGCTGAGCTGAGCCACCACATGTGCCTGGGGTATGTGGCACACGCCCATGCAGCGGGTGGGAACAATGTTTGTGCCCCAGGAGTGTGCAGATTACGTGTGTCACACATACATAGCCAGCTATCCACTGTCCAGGGCACATCCCTCATTCATGTGGAGCAGGACAGTCATGCCTACTCCAGGCCATGCAATGCACTCTGTACTCCCACTCCCGTGTATCAGCTGACACATTGTGCACAGTGATTTGACCCCTCCGGTGTCTGCCTCTGTGTCAGTGTGCTGTGGATTAGTTGCCAGGACTGCTGTGGTGTTTCTTGGTAGGGGCTCAGCATGCCCCTGGAGATGTGACCATAGGAGACGATACTTGTGTGTCACATAGGTGTTTGATCAGCTGCCCGTGCAGACTGGGGTATGCGAATGTGATGTTCAGGCAGCTGTTCCCCATTCACAGCAAATTGTGACGGGCTCAGGTTCAGAGGGTAGTGTCACAGGTCTCCCATATGTCCAATAGGTGTGACCTGGACAGATGAGGGTTGAGATGATGTGTTGTGTGGGGGATGTACATGTGCACTTGTGCAGCTCCAGGACTTGCATTCCCCATGACCTACTATTGTGACACAGTGCATAGTGTTGTTGTCTGGCTGCCAAGTCATACATCACTGAGACAGTGATGTATGACTTAACAGTCATGCCTCTGCCATGGCATGTGTCAACTTATTTGTGGTCCTGCAGGGGAGTGACATGTGCTACATGCACACCATAGTGGCGCTGGCTATCAGGACATGGGTGCATCATGGTGTCTGTCGCTGGTATGCATCACATGCATTTCCTATTTGACTCTGGGCATCCCTTTCATCCGGAAACCTGTACTGACTCAGTGGCAAGAGCTGTGATGTGTCCACACCGTGTCCTCTGCACTGTCCAACTACTGTGTACTTGGTGCATGTGTCCACACTGGGGTGTTGCAATCCAACAGACACCAGACAGATGGGTGCAAGGCCATGTGGGATGTGAGTGCCATGCTTGGCATCAGACTGACAATTGGCTTCTCCTGTTCAGTTAGGGCACTTTTAGCAATGTACAACTAATGATGCCAGGGCTTGCTCTGTGATGTGCTGTGCTCACAGTGGTGTGTGCGTTTGGTGCAGGTGACTGATGTCTGTCTGTTTCCCCATTGTTTGCAGATACATCCACGGCCACGGAAGGGGACAGCTCCACGGACCAGGAGGAGCCAGAGAGCCAGACTGGGTCAGCAGCCGAGGAGTGGTCGGAGGGACCCAGTGGCACGGAATGCGAGGGGAGCCACACCGAGGAATCCTCAGCACCATCCACCTCAGCTGAGGACCAGAGCAACTCGGAGGATGACTCCCTTGTGGAGGCGGGTGTCAGCAGCCACCACACCCCAGCTAGTGTTGCTGTCCCCGCCACCACCAGCACCACCACCGCCCTCCCATCGGCTCCCATTCCCCAGGTCCGTGGAGGCTCCCATGTTCGGGAGCGTGTCTCCTTTGGCCCAGGCACCGCACCCCCTGCCCCTGTGTCCCCTGCTGCCCTGAGTGAGGAGTCTGTGTACCTCCTTCGCCAGCTCCATGTAGGGCAGACAGCCATGCTGAGTGTCCTCCATGCGCACACCGCACTGTTGACTCAGCTGGTGTCGTTCATGGAGGGCATCTCATCGGGCATGTCTGACCTACAGAGGGGCAACAGGTCCATGGACTCCTCCCTGACGGCAGCAGTGTCCCTCCTCAGACAGTCCCTCACCCCTCCTGCTCTGCTCCATCCACACTCCCCAGCACCTTGCCCGTCCCAAGCACACACACACCGGCACAGGCACACACCAGCACACACACATCCAGCACACAGACACACACGCCACAAACTAAACGCACACGCACGCACAGTCAGGGGACTGAAACCAGACTCACAGGGGATGGGGCCCTGGTACACACACACGCATCCACGGGCACTGCGCAGTCCTCAGTTGCCTCTCCCTCCAAAGCACCCTCCCTTGCCTCACCTGCAACCCCAAAGACCCAGCGCCTCTTCCTCAGTGACCTCGGCCTCTTCCCCTCCGATCCAGCTGCCCCAGCATCCAGGGGGAAGAGGAAGCCCCCCACACGGAGCAGAGTGCCCCTCGCCCCCGGACACCCTCCCCCAGGCGCAGACAGACTGAGGCCCCCACCCGCAAGTCCCCCGGAGTGGTAAGAGCAAGACCCCGCCGCCGCCCTGCAGCTCAAGAACCAGGTCACCTTCCTCCATCCCTCAGGCCCCCACTCCACAGGTGCCCCCACCACACCCTGCCCCAGGTTCCCCCACCCACAGATATACCATCCCCAAGAGGCTCCGGCCTTCTCCCCCTGCCACTTGCTCTCCCGGCACCACACCCCCGCTGCGCTTGTCTGTGCCACTGATGTGGTGAGGGTGTCCTCCCCTCTGTCCAGCCCACCTTGCCTGTTCCCCATTCTCCTCCCCTGGTGGTAGGCACTGCAGTGGAGTCCACTACCACCCTGTCTGACTTGGGCACTGCAGTGGCGGACCTGTCCACTCCATCTGCAGGGTCCACTGCAGTCGTGCCGGCACCCACAACATCTGAGCCATGCCCCCAGTTGTGCCGGCACACACCATGTCAGACACCTCCACTGCAGTTGTCAGTGGCTCTCCAGCACCCACCACCCCTTCCCTGCTTCCTCCTGGTGAGCCCTGATCCTGTCCCTGCGGTGCCTGGCCTACCCCCCGGTTGACCCTCCTAGTGGATTGTCCCTGGTTTTGTGCAGGCATGTGTAGGGTGGCATCTGCCACTGTCACCCACTTGTGACTTTGTTGATGGACTGGCCATTGGCCTTTGTTTATGTTCTACCGGACTTCTACTTTTAATGCCACATATGCTGAATAAAGCAACTTTCTGTTCTCTAGTGCTTTTGCTTCTGATGTACATGATGTTGATGATGCTAACAATGCCCTTGCTGCAGTGATGGTGATATTTGGTCTCATGATAATGAAGTGTTACTGTGCAGGAACCCATGTGGTCCAGGGGTTATGTGTCCTATCCTGTGGTGTATCCATGTCATCCATAGCAGCATCTGAGGGTGTCATGTGTTCAGTATTTGGCAATGAGATTTCCTACTTAGATTGGCAACTTCACATCTGTGGCTTCCACCCCTGCACATCTGTTGTGCCTGCCATTGTTCTATTCGTCTACTTCCCTGACCGTGTGGCCATCTCCAGTGAACATGCAGGTTTGGGCATCAATGGGGAAGGACTCATCTGTGTTGTCAGTGCAACATTGCTATACAAGTGTGTTGGATCTGTGCTGATGATTCCGTTGGCACTTCCATGACCAGGCTGATGGGACGGGAGCCCTCATGTGTTGCTAATTGTTAATTGTGTGTCCCATTGCTGCCATGGTATGGTATCTGTTCGCCTCACATCTGCAGTCTCCACAGGGTATCTGCATGTGTGTGCCCATTGGTGCAAATATGTGGGTCTGCATTCGGATGGTCACTTCTGTCATTGTGTCATTGATGATTGTTGACGGTGTCAGCCCCCATGGGTGTTGTTTGTCTGCACATGGCCAAAGTTATGTCTTATTTGCACTGCAGGATTTGGCTCCCCCAATTTATGTTGCAATGGGACACATACACTACTTTGCCACTGATGTGTTTGTTGTTCTGTGACCAGGAATCATCCATGCAGTTTGGCAGTTGCACCTCTTACTTTGTCAACACTTGCCTTTTGGTCACTGTGATGATGGGGGTTTGGACCCCATTGCCACAATGTTCAAGATGTGCTGCAGCTATGGACCCCACACTTGCCTTTTGGTCACTGTGATGATGGGGGTTTGGACCCCATTGCCACAATGTTCGAAATGTGCTTCAGCTATGGACCCCACACTTACATTTTGGTCACTGTGATGATGGGGGTTTGGACCCCATTGCCACAATGTTCAAAATGTGCTTCTGCTATGGACCCCACACTTACATTTTGGTCACTGTGATGATGGGGGCTTGGACCCCATTGCCACAATGTTCAAAATGTGCTTCTGCTATGGACCCCACACTTACATTTTGGTCACTGTGATGATGGGGGTTTGGACCCCATTGCCACAATGTTCAAAATGTGCTTCTGCTATGGACCCCACACTTACATTTTGGTCACTGTGATGATGGGGGTTTGGACCCCATTGCCACAATGTTCAAAATGTGCTTCTGCTATGGACCCCACACTTACATTTTGGTCACTGTGATGATGGGGGTTTGGACCCCATTGCCACAATGTTCAAAATGTGCTTCTGCTATGGACCCCACACTTACATTTTGGTCACTGTGATGATGGGGGTTTGGACCCCATTGCCACAATGTTCAAAATGTACTTCAGCTATGGACCCCACACTTACATTTTGGTCACTGTGATGATGGGGGTTTGGACCCCATTGCCACAATGGTCATGGCCTGCTTGCATTGTGGGTGCCACACACATATATGTGTGGCACATGTGCTAGGGGGTCACATTGTATGTTCAAAGTCATGTTCGGTGTTGTAGGCATTTGACACAGTCTACACACGCTTGTCATGGTGTTGGGGGATGTCTTCTTCTTGCATTCCCTAGTTTGTGGTGTGCTGGTTGTGTCATGCATTGTCCATCCTATGAGTGGGGGTGGTAGTAGTGGTAGGCATCCTGCCCCCTGGCTAAGGGTGGTGGTAGGCATCCAGCCCCCCTGGGTGAGGGTGGTAGTAGTGGTAGGCATCCTGCCCCCTGGGTGAGGGTGGTAGTAGTGGTGGGCATCCTGCCCCCCTGGGTAAGGGTGGTAGTAGTGGTGGGCATCCTGCCCCCTGGGTAAGGGTGGTAGTAGTGGTAGGCATCCTGCCCCCCTGGGTGAGGGTGGTAGTAGTGGTAGGCATCCTGCCCCCCCTGGGTAAGGGTGGTAGTAGTGGTGGGCATCCTGCCCCCCCTGGGTAAGGGTGGTAGTAGTGGTAGGCATCCTGCCCCCCCTGGGTGAGGGTGGTAGTAGTGGTAGGCATCCTGCCCCCCCTGGGTGATGGTGGTAGTAGTGGTAGGCATCCTGCCCCCCTGTGTAAGGGTGGTAGTAGTGGTAGGCATCCTGCCCCCCTGGGTGAGGGTGGTAGTAGTGGTGGGCATCCTGCCCCCCTGGCTAAGGGTGGTAGTAGTGGTAGGCATCCTGCCCCCCTGGGTGAGGGTGGTAGTAGTGGTAGGCATCCTGCCCCCCTGGGTGAGGGTGGTAGTAGTGGTGGGCATCCTGCCCCCCTGGGTAAGGGTGGTAGTAGTGGTAGGCATCCTGCCCCCTGGGTAAGGGTGGTAGTAGTGGTAGGCATCCTGCCCCCCTGGGTGATGGTGGTAGTAGTGGTAGGCAACCTGCCCCCCCTGTGTAAGGGTGGTAGTAGTGGTAGGCATCCTGCCCCCCCTGGGTAAGGGTGGTAGTAGTGGTAGGCATCCTGCCCCCCCTGGGTGATGGTGGTAGTAGTGGTAGGCAACCTGCCCCCCCTGTGTAAGGGTGGTAGTAGTGGTAGGCATCCTGCCCCCCCTGGGTGAGGGTGGTAGTAGTGGTGGGCATCCTGCCCCCCTGGGTGAGGGTGGTAGTAGTGGTAGGCATCCTGCCCCCCTGGGTAAGGGTGGTAGTAGTGGTAGGCATCCTGCCCCCCTGGGTGATGGTGGTAGTAGTGGTAGGCATCCTGCCCCCCTGTGTAAGGGTGGTAGTAGTGGTAGGCATCCTGCCCCCCTGGGTGAGGGTGGTAGTAGTGGTGGGCATACTGCCCCCCTGGCTAAGGGTGGTAGTAGTGGTAGGCATCCTGCCCCCCTGGGTGAGGGTGGTAGTAGTGGTAGGCATCCTGCCCCCCTGGGTGATGGTGGTAGTAGTGGTAGGCATCCTGCCCCCCTGTGTAAGGGTGGTAGTAGTGGTAGGCATCCTGCCCCCCTGGCTAAGGGTGGTGGTAGGCATCCAGCCCCCCTGGGTGAGGGTGGTAGTAGTGGTGGGCATCCTGCCCCCTGGCTAAGGGTGGTAGTAGTGGTAGGCATCCTGCCCCCCTGGGTGAGGGTGGTAGTAGTGGTAGGCATCCTGCCCCCCTGGGTAAGGGTGGTAGTAGTGGTAGGCATCCTGCCCCCCTGGGTGAGGGTGGTAGTAGTGGTGGGCATCCTGCCCCCTGGCTAAGGGTGGTAGTAGTGGTAGGCATCCTGCCCCCCTGGGTGAGGCTGGTAGTAGTGGTGGGCATCCTGCCCCCCTGGCTAAGGGTGGTAGTAGTGGTAGGCATCCTGCCCCCCTGGCTAAGGGTGGTAGGAGTGGTAGGCATCCTGCCCCCTGGGTAAGGGTGGTAGTAGTGGTAGGCATCCTGCCCCCCTGGGTGATGGTGGTAGTAGTGGTAGGCATCCTGCCCCCCTGGGTGATGGTGGTAGTAGTGGTAGGCATCCTGCCCCCCTGGGTGAGGGTGGTAGTAGTGGTAGGCATCCTGCCCCCCTGGGTGAGGGTGGTAGTAGTGGTAGGCATCCTGCCCCCCTGGGTAAGGGTGGTAGTAGTGGTAGGCATCCTGCCCCCCTGGGTGATGGTGGTAGTAGTGGTAGGCATCCTGCCCCCCCTGGGTGAGGGTGGTAGTAGTGGTAGGCATCCTGCCCCTCCTGGGTGAGGGTGGTAGTAGTGGTAGGCATCCTGCCCCCCTGGGTAAGGGTGGTAGTAGTGGTAGGCATCCTGCCCCCCTGGGTGAGGGTGGTAGTAGTGGTGGGCATCCTGCCCCCCTGGCTAAGGGTGGTAGTAGTGGTAGGCATCCTGCCCCCCTGGGTGAGGGTGGTAGTAGTGGTGGGCATCCTGCCCCCCTGGCTAAGGGTGGTAGTAGTGGTAGGCATCCTGCCCCCCTGGGTGAGGGTGGTAGTAGTGGTAGGCATCCTGCCCCCCTGGGTAAGGGTGGTAGTAGTGGTAGGCATCCTGCCCCCCTGGGTGATGGTGGTAGTAGTGGTAGGCATCCTGCCCCCCTGTGTAAGGGTGGTAGTAGTGGTAGGCATCCTGCCCCCCTGGCTAAGGGTGGTGGTAGGCATCCAGCCCCCCTGGGTGACGGTGGTAGTAGTGGTGGGCATCCTGCCCCCTGGCTAAGGGTGGTAGTAGTGGTAGGCATCCTGCCCCCCTGGGTGAGGGTGGTAGTAGTGGTAGGCATCCTGCCCCCTGGGTGAGGGTGGTAGTAGTGGTAGGCATCCTGCCCCCCTGGGTGAGGGTGGTTGTGGTGGTGGGCATCATGCCACCCCTGGGTGAGGGTGGTAGTGGTGGTAGGCATCATGCCACCCCTGGGTAGGGGTGGTGGTGCGCATTCAGGCCCCTGTGTGCATATGTGGCATTGGTGATGGGCATCCCGCCCCTATGGTGCTGCTGTTGCTGGTGTAAGTATATTCAGCATCCCCGTGTGTGTGTGTGATGTGTCGTGTACGTGTTGTATGTGTTTTGTGGTTGGTGTCTGGCTTACCTTCTGCGCCGTACGCGTCCGTGCCTGTTCCGGTAGTAAATGTAGAATATTGGTATGATCGGGACGAAGGGATTCATGGTTGGTTCGTGTCGTTCGTCATTCTCGTTGCTTCGCGTCGTCCTCGTCGCTTCGCCTCGTCCTCGTCGCTTCGCCTCGTCCTCGTCGCTGGCGTGTTCGCCTCGTAGCCGTGGATCGTGTTGTGGCGCAAATCGGAGCTTATGTGCGCCTCTCCCGGATGCTTTGACGTGCCGTGCGTAGCGACGGGTTCGGCGCGTACGGAAAGCGCATCGTACTTGTCCGGCCGGACGGGGCTGCATTTTTCCTTCCGTGCGACTCGATTCGGCGTTTCCGGATTCGCCTCGGTCGGAGAACAGGACCTGGTTTGGGTGAGTACGGCTCGGCCGGATTTTTTGCTGTTGTGCGCATCGTACTTGCTCGTTCGGTGTACTGTACGGATCGGTCGGGAAACAGGCTTTCGCATGGCTTTTTTCCCGACCGAATGGTATTGGGTGCGCCTCCGACCGAGATCGGAATCGGCCCCTCTGTTTCCACCCACCAGTTGCATGAGTGTTAATGTATAAGGGGGGTGGTGGATGATGTGGTGGAGAGAAAAAAGGGGTTAGATAGTATACACACCTCCAACTCTTTTGTAAAATAGAATTCCAGTTATCTAGAGTTTACCACATGACTGACCCCAGGGCCAACCCATACGGCAGAGCTTTTTAAATAAGAATCATTAATTGTAATTGTATTTATATAGCTTGTACTACTCCTGATGAGGCGTTGAAGTGCTTTTCGGCATATAACATGATACTCTGGAACCCAAAAAGGATTAGTGGTGGGTTAGAATAGTGAAATTTGAGTTAATTTGAGCAGTGGACATGTGAGTCTGTTAGTTGGATTGAAAGGGATAATGGGGGGATATAAGAGGGAGTCTAGAAAGTGTTTATTGTAAGATCATAGTAGTAAGATAAGGTTTGGGATGTGTATAAGGAGAGATGGAGGAGGGAAGAATCTCTAGAAATGGATTAGGGAGATGATAGTATTGAAATGAGTTTTTGGGATGAGTCAAAAGAGGGATAGGTGAGGGAAAAATTTAGAAGGGTTGCTTGGGAGATAATAGTATGAAAATGAGATTTGGGGTGATCCAAGGAGGGAGAGAAGAGGGAAGAATCTAGACATGGTTACTTTGGAGATCATGGTAGTAGAATGAAGTTTGTGATGAGTTAGAAAGTGGAGGTAGAGGATATATTGAGAGAGGTATGGGGTGAAATATAAGGTAATGCATTGGGGAGAGTCAAATATATATATTTTTTATACAGTAGGAGCAAATAATTATATAGATACATAAGTAAATATTATTATACATATTTATATCAAGAAATACACATATCTAGATACATATAATCAAATTAAGTGTTTATATACACAGAGATATGCTGTACATTTGTGTTTGAGGGTGGTAGTTATGTAGAAAAGAGCCAACTATTGAGTAGTCTTCTGAAGGTAAGAAAGTTATCTGTGGATCTTATGTTTGGGGGTAATGAATTCCATAGTTTGGCTGCTTGAACAGAGAAAGATGTGCCACCTATGTTTTCTTTCTTGGCTTATGCATCAAATAATTCATCAGAGAAATGCATATGGTGCATATACAACAATACCAAAATAACATCACAGTTGATAACAGAAAATCCAAACCAATTTAGTTTAAAAGAAGATAACTTAATTATTAAACTGACAACAAAATAAGAAATATTGTAGTAAGGTAGATTATTAGTAGGTGAGGGTATTCACTTTCAGCTAGTAATAATACCACAATCATTAATAAAGTCCAGTCAAGTCTCAATAAATTAATCCTTGGTCAAGTCTTGGTAGCTTTGCAACTAGCAATCAGGCTTAACTTAGGAGACAGGTAAGTGTGAAGCATTTGCTATCACCACAACAGTAAATAAGTAAAAGATACAGCACAATAAAAATCCCACACTAATTTATAAAGTTAGAAAAAATGTTTATCTTTAAAATGACACCAAAATGACAACTCCAGTGTAGGGAGCCGTATATTTGAGTTTTTAAAGAATAAACTGTAGTATAGCACTGAAAATCATAAAGCGCCAACCGCAGCAATCTCGACGTGCTGGACTGGGTCAAATCTAAACGTTGATGCCGACCATAATGGAGCACAGGTTAGATACAGTCCCGGGTTAGTCCAGCTGAAGTTTTATGTTCTCAGGTTCTTGTGCTAAGAGTCCCGTTCACTGGGAGAAATTAACTGGGAGTAAGGAGAGCGTCGCTGGCGATGGTCGGCGGGGCGTGAAGGGCTGGCCAGCAGGGCCGGACTGGGAACTGAAACCGGCCCTGGCAAACTGCTCGGCCGCCCCCCCTGGGGGCTGGGGTGGTGCAGCCGAGCTGTTTGCGAGGGCCGCTTTTGGCCGATTTTGTTACAGGGGGCCGATATTGCCAACCCCCGGTAACAAAAATGGCCCCCAGGGGTCCAAAACTGGCCCCCACCCTAGCGGCCCACCGGGGAAACGCCCTGTGCCCGCTACGGCCAGTCCGGCCCTGCTGGCCAGGCATTGCAGATGGACGGGCTGGAGCTCTGTGGTGCTGAACCACGCTGACGTACGATACTTGCTGGATGAAAGACAAGCTTGTGGCAGATTGCACTGATTCTCTGTACAATCTGCGTGCTTCTGGTGTGAACAGGCCCAGTAGCAAAAAGCCTAAAAGCTTGAATTTAAGAGCTCAGAAAGCACTCCAAGGGCCCACGACCTGAGAGGTGCCTCTTGAGGAGGGGCGGGGGGGTTAGAAACTCGTTGCAGACAGGTCCATGAGCTGTAGACCAGTTGGTTCTTGGTTCCTTTCGGGGAGATCAGTGTCCTCTAGCACTGGCCAAGGGTTCAGAAGCTCTGGATTGCCACTTGGGGGCTAAGACTTATCTCCTACTCTGAACCTGTGCAGTCCAGGAAAATCCAGTTGTAGCTAGTCAGCTGGAATAGTCCTCTCTTTGACTGTTACAGGTGGCGTCTTCCAGTACTTCTACCTGTTGCTGCTCATGGAGTCCACTCCCGTTCCTTGGGTAGGGTCCAGCAGGGCAGTCCTTCTTCTCTTGTTGCTCCAGGCAGTATTCTGAGGAGCTGCTGCAGCTCTACCATATTTGTCCTGCATTCTAGGCTGTCAAGAGGGGGGACACCCCAACCAATAGGGGTAAAATTGCATCCCTCTGCTATGCCCACTTCCTGCGAAGTGTGCATAATTATGACCCAAAATGTACTCTCTTCTCAAAAGAGAAATCGAGAAATTCTCTCCTTAGAATGTGTGTCTGGCTAACCCAACCCACAGGTGTGGCTAACAATTCACTATACTCCTTTTCCATTCCCTCTCCTAATCTAATTAGGGTGGCTCCCATCTGGCTGGGCATCAAGGAAGTGGGGTCTGGCCTGGGTCCTGTGACATCTGTTTTCCTGCCTTTGAAGTCTAGCTTATCTACCTAGCCCCCTTCCTGTCCCTGGGGTCTCCAGGAACCAGATCTCCTCCCACCAAATGTCTGTATTGTTTCAGCACAAGGCCTCTTCGCTACTACTCATGGAGTGGCTTGGCTGAGCCTGTCAAATGCTGGCAAATCAGAAGAGGCTGCTTCTGGGCTGTTTTAGGTAACTTCAGGATAGAAAATTCTAAAACTACATTCCTGTAATAGTTATAATAAATCTGACCATGGCAAGGTATTGGATTTATTGTAACTATTATTTTGATACTTTGAATCATGTTGCTAGCTAACGCCAATCAAAAGTTAGACTTTATTAAAGTATAATTTAGCCTCCCCATGTTAGCGTTTGGGGCTACTAGCACTACAATGGGGAAAAATAGCTTTGGCTGTTTTTCCCTACCAGGGCATATAAAACATCTTTATTTCATCCCTACTTTTTATAACAATGCACCCTACCCTTGGGGCACATAGGGCAGACCTTAGGGGTGAACTATATGTAATAGAAAGGTCATTTCTGACTTTGGAAGTACTTTCCATTCCAAAGTCAAATTTGGTCATAGTTTTATTTTAAAACCAGCCTGCAAGGCAGGTGTTGCTTTAAAATGTCACCAGATACCACAGCAGTGCACACTTAAGTGCAATAGATCTACTGGAGTCTCTAAATCTACATGCCCTACCATATACTAGGGACTTAGGGGTAGGTTGTCTTGGCCAATTAGAATTATACCAACTACCATATACCTTTTAAGGATAGAGCACTGACCTTGGGCCTGTTTATCATAGCCCTGGGCACTTTCAGAGTCAGTAACTACCAGAATCAGTCAAACAATGGGGGGAGTAGGGCAAAAAGGATGAATTTCATACAAATATGCTGTCCAATCAGTATAAACCAGTGGGGTGCATCACCAGCACCTAGGCACTCTGAGGCCATTTGACGATCAAATGTAGTTGGATACAAGAAGTTGGTTCATCCTTTTCAACATTTGAGGAGGAACAAGACTCAGTCAGTGGACGATGGAGGTAGGTTAGGTGAGGGTTTTTGGTGGTTCGCAGTAAAGCAATTCACCTTTTCATTTAAAAAACTTTCTAGACATTGAAAATCTTTAGCGGGGCAAGACTTTTACCTGTACCTGAGAATAGCATCACAAAGCTTGGTATCTCATTTTCACAGACCTGCAATAGCTTCAAACTTTTGAAATCAATAGCTCATATAAATACAAAATTCGAAAATATAGATACCAAAGTCACATCTTTTTTTGGGGGCAGGATGGTCACTTTATCCCCATTCTTAAGTTGTAAAAAAACTGTAAGCAAAAGTTGTTACTGCTTTGTATGCATATAGGTAACTGATGCAGCAGATTGCTGTACATTACCTGAGTGTAAGATATTGGGGTATTAATTGAAGGGTGGTGAATACCCACCTCACTTAATAACCACAATCCTTGTCAGGGTGAATCCTTAAAGTCACTAAATTATCCAGAGCTCACCCCACTGGTAGCTACGGCACAGAGCAGGCAGGCTTAATTTAGAGGTAATGTGTAATGAAATGAAATGAAAAAGAAATTTATAAAGCGCAAAACATTCACCCGAGGGTGTCAAGGCGCTGGCTCATCAGACAGAAAGATACAGGACAGATTTTACCACATCAGAGATTAAAAAGACACATTTTTAACGCCTTTCTGAAGGCCAACAGATGAGTTTCTTCTTTTAGCCTTAGTGGAAGCGAGTTCCAAAGTTGGGTAGTACCGACCAGGAAGCTTCTTCCACCCCAGGAACACTTTTTGAACCTGGGAACTACCAGGTTATGAGCATAAGCTGAGCGGAGATGACGGGCCGGAATGTAAGACTGCAGATTTTGTTTAAGAAAGGCAGGTCCTATGTCATGAATAGCTTTAAAAGCTATACAGAGGACCTTAAATTCGATCCGTCTCTTCACCGGCAACCAGTGTAGCTCTTTAAGCATCATGGAGACAGATTTGTGTTTTGGGATGTTCATCAGTAAACATGCTGCTGCGTTTTGCACAATCTGCAACTTTGTCAGACATTTCTTCCGAAGGTTGATAAAAAGGCCATTACAGTAGTCGGCCTTGGATAAAACAAGAGCCGAAACCACTAATTTCCGTAGATTAGCCGGAATAAAATGAAGAATCCTTTTAAGTAATTTTAAAGTGTAGAAGGATGTCGAGGTAACCTGGTTCACATGACCCTCGAAAGAAAGCATGGAATCAAACGTGACTCCTAAGTTCTTTACTTTATTCACCGGATTTGGTAGTGAGCCTAGCTCCGGGGTCCACAATGCAGGAGACCAGAAATCCGTGTGGCCGCCAAAAAGTAGAACTTCGGTCTTACTGGTGTTCAATTTCAGACAGTTCGCTGCCATCCAGTCCCTGACTTGACGAAGACAGGTGTGGAACTGTGCTGCCGTGTCTGATGGTGAACCTGTCACTGAAACCACAATCTGGGTGTCATCGGCATAGGAGATAGCAGAGAAACCCATAGATCGAATAAGCCTTGCCAACGGAGCAACATAGATAATAAAAAGAGTGGGGCTCAACGAAGAGCCCTGGGGTACTCCACAGGGCAATGTGAAATTAGGTGACTTAAAATCTGACAGAACCACAAACTGTTCCCGATCCGACAGGAAAGACTTGAGCAAAGCAAAAGCTTTCCCTTTAATGCCGATCCTATCTAAAACTTCCAAATAACTTTTGGTGATTCACAGTATCAAAAGCGTCCGAGAGGTCAAGCAGCACAAGTGCTGCACTGCCTCCCGCATCAACTGTCTGCCTGATCAACTCGGACGCTGAAATTAATGCTAACTCAGTACTATGATGCTTTCTAAAGCCAAACTGAGTGGTATCCAGAAAGGAATGCTTTTCAATATAGTCCGATAAAACACCATTCATGGATTTTTCAACCATTTTTGCAGGCAGGGGGAGTCTTGAGATAGGGCGGTAATTACTAGGATCTGCCCCATCAAGGTTTGCTTTCTTTAGGAGGGGAAGAACAGATGCCAGTTTCCAATTAGTCGGGAAGATACCAGAGAGAAACATTTTATTAAAAATAAAAACCAGATGAGACGCAAAGACTTCTGGTAGTAGATGTAAAATTTTGGGTGGACATGGATACAGTATTTATACAGTACTCCAAACAGTAATAAGTCAAAACACAAGAATCCAAAGTGAATTTAGAAAAATTGGGTACATTTTAATAAATAAAATGACATAAAAATGATAAAAATCCAATAAGGGCAACCAGAGTTTTTAATTTGTAAAGATTAAGGTTCAAAATGACATCAAAAACGTTGAGAGACAACCTCTAGCATCTGGTTGCGCTTAACTGGTACCTAGGCTCAAGGTAAGGTGGACCGTGATGGAGTGTGGGTCAAATACAGAAACCAAGTTTTACTTTTGAGCTTAGTCTCTAAAATGGAAGTCAAAAATCCTCTGTGGGACAAGGCAGCAGGCTATGGGCCAAGAGTGCTCAACATTGTCAGATAGGTGCTGGACAAGGTCCCAATGATGTGGTTGAACTTTTGCGGGAAAACTTTGAATTTTACACCGTTACCCGGTGAAGATTTCTACCTTCGGACTTAGTCACATTTTCGGAGCTCGGATGCTTCCAGTGGGGCAAGGCTTCAGCCGAAGAGGGCTTCACATGCAGGATAACTTCTCTGTGAGGTCCTGCTGAATTGGATTTGCTACTGCAGAGAACTCAGTGGGAGTCACCTGAATCTTTGGCCCAGCAGCAACGCACCTTCATTAGATTGGCTTGGCTGGTTAGTAACGTTCTCTTGCTGGTTCTCAGAGCAAAATGTTTAAGTTTCAGGATATGTTAAGAGGAGTTCACTTTGACAGCAGCCAAGGGTCCAGGACTTTGGGGGCAACACAACGGAGACAAGACTACCTTAAGCGCAGAGGCCAGTAGCAGGATCCAGGGCAGGTCCAGTTGAAACTGGTCAGCTAGTAATACAGAAAAAAGGCCTATGGAAGCCTGTTGTGTGTCCCTGTAACTCACAGGCAGACTGCACAGATATCAGGCCCAATCTTCTTCTTTTCTCCCACTAGTCCTTAAAGTGTTCTCTGGAGAGTATTGGAGATGCCACATTTATGCCCAGTGCCACCCTGTGGGGGGGGGGGGAAACTCCAGACCACTCCGTAATGTCATATGTCCTGTGCAGACCCATTGTCGTTTTCCCTATGGTAGCATGAGCACATTGCAGAATGTCCTCTGCTTTGCGCACATTACTCTACAAACACATTTTGCTTTGTGCCACACTGTACTTTCACACAGAACACACTGTTGTTTTTGTGTTCTGTTCTTTCCTGTGATTTAGTCTGAACATGTAGAAAAGGTCGAACAACAATGCCCCTTGTTATTCTGTTCCGGTCAGGCTCTAGCACCTAGACAAAACACGCAAATGCAGCTGTTGTTTGGGAACTTGTACTTTTGTCATATAGGTATGCACAGATAGGTAACACACACACAGAGAGGGACCTTTCCAGGGAAAAGATCGTGACAGCACCTGAGATGTAGAACTTTCTTCAGTGTATGCTAAGATACAGGGTTTTCTGCTAACACCCATAGATCTTCTGATATTTAATCATTTTGCTTCTGTAGGAGGGGAGGGAGGTTAGGCTACACTGTTGCATATAATGACAGCTCCATTTATGATATAGGGACTATTTGCTATGCTGACCGTATTTGGCATTTTCATACTTGTTGTGGCATGCATATTGCATACTAGAGCACAATAGTTAAAATAAACATTTTAAACTTTCCTTATGTCTCTGTCAGAACTTATTGTGGACTAGTATGAGTGTGAGAGCAAAAGGGTGTGCTGTAACCACGATTCCTGAGAGGGTCAGGAGTGTTGTGTTCTGGGGTGTCTAATCCCTTGTTCCTCTGTGAGTGAGTAGGGCAATCTGTCACCATTGTGGTGCAGTAACCTGCCCACCGCAATATAAATAAGGCCCTTGTTAATTAAAAGGAAGGGTTGTGCCTGTCAAAGGGTTCGTTTGACAGGTCAGATTTTGGGTTTAAACATATACAGTGGTGCCATACCAGCGAGGCCTGCAACCATGTTTGCACTGTCATTGCATTAGGTGCCACAATGGGTGCTGCAGCCCACTGTTGACATTTAACTTGCAAGTACTAGAGGGGGATCCCTTTAAGGACGGTTCCCCTCACACACCAAAGGTGTCATGCTTCATCATAGGGGTGCCTCCTCGCGTAAAAGACCTAGTCTCTACGCGGGCTACAACCCCCTCGCTAGCCAAAGGGTACATGCTCCAATCCGACCGTGCGCCCTGGGTCTCGACGCTACTTTCGAGCGGTCAGATTGGCGCATGTACCCTTTGGCTTATAGGTCAGGACAGATGTGGTGAATTCTTTAACCAATGATGGTTCCAACGGTGAAAATACTGAACATCAGGATCATTGGCTCAGTATAACAAACCGTCGTTACTGCGCATTATCTTTTACATGTGCATTTACCTCACTTTTTGCAGTAGCTGTATGCTCGACCCTGACGAAGGCCATGACACTTGGATAGGTCTTTAGGCCGAAACATGCTATGCCACATTTCTTTCCATTCATTGTGATTCAAACGTCTGTGTCTAGAGGGAAGCTTTACTCTGACAACCAGAAACCCAATTTCTAACACTCTGTCTTTTTCAGATGTTTTAATTTCTGGCCTGTTGATCTTGATCACGTAAATGTCCTTGTTTGTACACATGGCAATGCAGCATGATTTGGTTCCAAATACACACCTTTTATGGTGCTGGGCTTTCTGCAGTTGACCCTTAGTATCAAGTTATTGAATGGCTTTTACTGGTTCCTGTTGCAGCATTAGTTGGGACATTGGACCCCTTGGGCCTACTGGGGAAAATTACATTTCGATTCATTACATAAAATTAGCAACTGAGCCTGCAAAACAATGTCTTGGGAACCAAGTTCTGAGATGTAAGTAAAAAACACATGTTTTGGAGATGATGTACTTGTAATCATGAACACGTTTTACAATTGTTTGCCTTTGGGAGTAATTAAATTAATTGACAAACCAATTGCTTATTTTTCTATATATTGAAACATAACAATAGTCGGATAGAGGAAACTGAGCAATGTCATTCTTGCTGCTGTTGAAATGTCCTGGGGGCTCGTATATTTAAATGGAAAATTGTCCAGTGAAATAATGCTGCTGGATTTCTTGGTTTTCAGACCGACGAGTACCAAATCCATGAAAAAAAGGACTTGGGGGATATCCAACTCATCCGCCTTCACAAAGAGCCCTTTTCCTTCTTCCCTGAGGACAGCTGGTACTGCAACCAAGTCACTGTGAAATCTCCCACTGGAAAGATCTCCCACTTCCCCTGCTACCGCTGGATCGAGGGATACCTCACTGTGGAGCTCCCTGAAGGCACAGGTAGAACACTACTTGAATTAGAACATAGCACCCAATTCACAAACTGGATGTCTTACTCATAACTTGTAACTTTTTCATTTTTTGAATTTCTAGTTTATCTAACATGCTAATCGGTTTTTGGCACAGCCATCACAGCATAAATATATGTAGTTATATCATAACAACCTTCCTCCTAACTCCTTCAAGAAGAAAGCACGTACATGAAGACTGGAGAATTCAAAACCACTTTAAAGCACACTCTTGGCGCTGAATAACAGATTTTTATTTTTACCCAACTCAATGGTACTCATTTTATCGACCTCAGAAGGATGGAAGGCTGAGTGGATCTGCTGGGATTTTAACCTGTGACCATGAGGTCGAACACAGGCCCTTACAGTGGACACATTAGTCCACTAAACCACCAGACCCGGCGCAAAAATAGCAACTCTGGAAGAAAAAAAATCAATGACCTAGTATGAGGTCTATAAAGATACCCTTAAAGTCATAGAAAATAACATATCAAAAAGTGGATGTAGTTAAAAAAACAGGTACGTGTTACACTAGTTTTGAAACATTTCCAACAAACATGTGCAATGGCCTGTTACACAAGTTTGGTCTAAAGTTTGCTTGGACTATTTTTTCATGCAGCCTGAGTCCTCTCTAAGATTTGAGCTGAAGAAAATTAATTTTCTTCACTGCCTATCTGAGGAGCAGGGGAGCATTCTTTGCTTTCTCTTTCTCAAAATTAGCCACTGCTTGCACAGGTCCTTATAGTTGGGATAGAACAAGAGAAAATTGGAGGTCAGTCTCATGAGTCAAGCTTTTGAAGATACAGCTGGAGGATGAACATTCAACACCATCCTATGAAAGGGTTTCTTGGCACCACTTGCAAATCCCCTTCACCCCCAACCTCAAGGCAATAAAGAGTCTCCTTCCATTAGGGTGCATCTCATTGAGGTATTACACCTCTGGGATAGCCAGCTAATGTGATGTCTCCAGAGGGGATGCAGTGGCACTAAAGTATGCTTCATAGCTCACAGTCCTAGTTCAATTACTTGAGCAATATGACTCAACTATAGCAAAAACTTTGCTTGATATAAGACTGATGCTACTTTAAGGCACTCCAGATAATCAGTGATCCAGGGTTTTGAAAGTAAGGGTTTCAGAGGTTCCCATCTTTACACTAGATTGATGCCAGCTCCGTTTTTAAAATGTATTGTTAGAGTGCCATGGCTCCATGTCATTGGCTCCAAAAGAATCAATTTTCAGCAGTTCTGACTAGATTAGTTCAAAAAGTCCCAAAGTTCAACTCTGGTCAAGGCTTCAGCAACAGACCAAGCAGTGCAAGGCAAAGTCTTGCAAGCTTTGCAAGGTTGAACTCTCAAAAGGATTTGTTAAAGAATAAAACCTTACAAGTTCAATGCTCACAAGGAGTTTGTTTTAATAGGGATCATTTCAGCACCCCTTGTGGCAACAAATTCCAGGATCCTGCTAGTCTCAACCTCAGATTAGGTACGCCTCGGAGGAATTCGGTCACAAAATGAAAAATTGTGAGCTCCCAATTCAACCTCAGTCTCTCAAATATGCCAGACTTTACTGACTTAGTGTAACCTTCACCCACATATTGCAAGAAACAGTTATTGTGTTTTGCAGCTTGAATGCACTATTGTGGTGTATTATGTATTTCTCATGGGTAAAGATGTTACATTGAAGTCAACTAGTTGGTTTTCTAAATTCATAGCTGATCCTATCGTCAAATTCCATACACGAATAAACCAATGTACTCAAAGAAGCCACAAATGGGGAAATATTGGCTTGCGCTCCCAAGTGTCACAAAGCTCTATCTCAACTGGGCATTATTGCCTTGTTACTTAAACTCCTTTAAAATAGAATTGGTATATGATGCAATCTAGGAATTTGACTTTCAGATCTAATAAAACGTTATAGTGAAGCACCTGAAAAGTGACCCATTGACACATGTGAACACGTGGAACAGGTTTGTTGTCTGAGCTCTACTTTTTCTCATATGGAAATGGATGACCCCCCATCAATGTGGAAAAAGCCAGTTCGAAGACCACTTTTACTAGATAATATACTTTTTATTCTCTATGCTTATTGTTTAATACTCCTATTGCCTACAGGAGAAGGCTTATAAATAAGCATAGATATTTGAGAAAAGTATTGCTGTGTGTTGTCCCTAAAATCAAACCTAGCAAAAACAATGATCTTTCAGATTAAATTAAAAACGAGTATGCAACAGACTTTTTCTTTTTAAGGACAAACCATGAACTATATTCACTGAAAAAACCATAGGTTTCAGGGACGTTATAGTTAGTTGGACATTTTACTCGTACAAAACCATAGAAATTCCCCTGTTATAGTTAGTTCAGCTAACTATAACTCACGCCCCCGCAATGCACTGCTGATGACGTCACATATTACATCATTCATGACATGGTCAGTGACATCACTGATGACATCACTGATGACATCTCACATTACATCACTGATGACATCATCCAGTGACTGTGTGTTTCTGTAAAGTTTAAATATGTTTTATATATATGCCAAGGTGTATTGAAGAATGAGAGGGTGTATAAGTGTCTGGATGAAGGATTTAGTAGGTGCGTGACTGACTGTATAAGTGAGTGATTAAATGTGTCTTACTGAATGCATGGGTTAGTGACTAAACTGTCTCAATGTGTGTATCAGTATGTCTGTTGTTGTGTAAGCTGCTGCATGTGTTGGTCAGTAGCTACATGAGTGTCTGTATGGGTTATCGATTGGTTTCCTGAGTATTTGTATGGGAGACTGAGTGTGTGTGTGTGTGTGTGGGTGGGAGGTGTGTGACTCTGTGCATAGATGTGTGAGTGGTTGATTCACTGGGTGTATGGGTTCAAGAGTGCATGTGGAAACAGCTGTATGGGCGGGTGAGTGTGTGTATGGGTGTGTTGGTGAGAGATTGGATGTCTCAGTGTACATGTCCAAGTAACTACATATGTAAAAGGCAGTGTATGTGAGAGTTGGAGTATATAAATGACTATACGTGAGAGTCAGTGATTGTGAGAGTGGCTGTATGGATGAGTGTGTACTTGTATCAGTGATTGTATAAGAGAGTAAGTATGTGTTAGTATATGTTTGAATAAGTGAGGTGGTGTGTGTATAACTGTATAGGTGAGGAAATGGGAGTGTGATTGATTCTTTGCATGACTGACTAGGTGTGTGAGAAACTCCATGGATAAGTGGCAGTGTGTGTGTGTCTGTATAGGTGTATGAGTGCATATGATAGTGTTGTATTGGTGAGTGACTGTATGTATGAGTTATTGTATGGGTGAATGAGTGGATGTGTGTGTAGACCTAGGAATCAGTGAGTGCGTATGTAGTAACTGGTATTGGTGTGTCGATGGTTTCGAGAATGGTAGTCTGTATTTTACAGTGGGTGTATCAAAGGTTATATTAGAGTGTGAGGAGGTGCATCAGATTTTGACGTGGATGATGTCATCAGTGATGTCATTTGAGATGTCATCAGTGATGTCATCAGTGATGTCACTGACCATGTCATGAATGATGTAATATGTGATGTCATCAGCAGTGCATTGCAGGGGCGCGAGTTATAGTTAGCTGAACTAACTATAACGGGGGAATTTCTATGGTTTTGTATGAGTAAAATGTCCAACTAACTATAACGTCCCTGAAACCTATGGTTTTTTCAGTGAATTTCTAAAGGTTTTTTAAATGCTAATTTCTAACTATAACGTGCCTGAAACCTATGGTTTTTTCAGTGAATTTCAGTGGTTTTTTAAATGCTAATTTCTAACTATAACGTGCCTGAAACCTATGGTTTTTTCAGTGAATTTCAATGGTTTTTTAAATGCTAATTTCTAACTATGCCTACAAAGTTAGGGCATGTGAAGAAAGAGGAAGAAAAGCGCAGATAGAAGCAAGACAAATGCAGAAAGAGGCAACAGATGTCCAGAAAGACGAAGAAAAGTGCAGGAAGAAGCAAGAGATGTGCAGAAAGAACCAACAGAGGAGCAGAAAGTCCTCCTGTGCCCCCAACTTTTTACTGACGGGTACTGGTGGTAACTGACTCTGAATAACCAGGACCGGAGCCAGTGCTATGCTAAAAGACACTTAGAATACAGTGAAAACACCTACATACACTAGGGAACACTATGCGTTGGGGTACCCCTGTAATTAGCATGACCTCCTCTGTATTTGCCATGAGTTAGTGCCTGGGTCATTGCATGAGTACATGAATAGTGACTGGATGATTAGAGTACTGCAAGGACAGTGCATGGTGAATTTATAAGTGCCTGGGTTTTGGCGGAGTGATTGGATAAGTACATGGTGCGCGCTGGGTGATTGGAGGAGTGCATGGGTAGTGACAGGGCGATGGCTGGACTGCATGGGTACTGCTCAGGGTATTGTAGCAGTGCATGAGTTAGTGCATGGGTCATTGCATGAGTGCATGGGTAGTGACTGGATGATTAGAGTGCTGCAAGGAGAGTGCATGGTGAATTTATAAGTGCTTGGGTTTTGGCGGAGTGATTGCATAAGTACACACATGTCACATCAGGCCCCGCCACCTCCCTTCACCACTGTGCAAATGCGCCCCCTGGCGGGTTTTAAGTTGGGGGATTAATTCCCCTTGAATCCTGAGGGTCCCTGGGGGCCAACTAGCCCACCAGGTACCTCCAGTAAGCGCCACAGAGCTGCGTTGCAGAGTGGTGGTCAGAGGCCACGCCCCTTTTTGCACCTCTCTGCAACGCAACTCTGTGGCGCTTACTGGATGTACCTGGTGGGCATGTTGGCCCCCAGGGACCCTCAGGATTCAAGGGGACTTAATTCCCCAACTTAAAACGCACCACAGGGCGCGTTTGCACACTTGTCACATCAGGCCACGCCCCCTCCCCTCCCTGCACCACTGTGCAAACGCACCCCCTGGTGCGTTGTGAATTGGGGGATTAAGTCCCCTTGAGTCCTGAGGGTCCCTGGGGGCCAACTAGCCCACCAGCTACCTCCAGTAAGCGCCACAGAGCTGCGTTGCAGAGTGGTGTAAAAAGGGGGCGTGGCCTTGGACCACCTCTCTGCAACGCAGCTCCCTGGCGCTTACTGGAGGTACCTGGTGGGCTAGTTGGCCCCCAGGGACCCTCAGGATTCAAGGGGACTTAATTCCCTAACTTAAAACGCACGCAGGGCGCGTTTGCACACTTGTCACATCAGGCCACGCCCCCTCCCTGCACCACTGTGCAAACGCGCCCCCTGGAGCGTTGTAAATTGGGGGATTAAATCCCCTTGAGTCCTGAGGGTCCCTGGGAGCCAACTAGCCCACCAGCTACCTCCAGTAAGCGCCACAGAGCTGCATTGCAGAGAGGTGTAAAAAGAGGCATGGCCTCTGAACACCTCTCTGCAACGCAGCTCCCTGGCGCATACTGGAGGTACCTGGTGGGCTAGTTTGCCCCAGGGACCCTCAGGATTGAAGGGGACTTAATCCCCCAATTTACAATGTGCCAGGGGGTGCGTTTGCACACTTGCTATGTCAGGCCCCGCCCCCTCCCTGCACCACTGTGCAAACACGCCTCCTGGCGCGTTGTAAATTGGGGGATTAATTCCCCTTGAGTCCTGAGGGTCCGTGAGGGCCAACTAGCCCACCAGGTACCTTCAGTAAGCGCCACAGAGCTGCGTTGCACAGAGGTGTAAAAAGGGGCGTGGCCTCTGAACACCTCTCTGCAACGCAGCTCCCTGGCACATACTGGAGGTACCTGGTGGGCTAGTTTGCCCCCAGGGACCCTCAGGATTGAAGGGGACTTAATCCCCCAATTTACAATGTGCCAAGGGGTGCGTTTGCACACTTGCTATGTCAGGACCCGCCCCCTCCCTGCACCACTGTGCAAATGCGCCCCTGGCACGTTGTAAATTGGGGGATTAATTCCCCCTGAGTCCTGAGGGTCCCTGAGGGCCAACTAGCCCACCAGGTACCTCCAGTAAGCGCCAGAGAGCTGCGTTGCAGAGAGGTGTAAAAAGAGGCGTGGCCTCTGAACACCTCTCTGCTACGCAGCTCCCTGGCGCATAATGGAGGTACCTGGTGGGCTAGTTGGCCCCCAGGGACCCTCAGTATTCAAGGGGAATTAATTCCCCAACTTACAAGGCGCCTGGGGGCGCGTTTGCCGAGTGCTGCAGGGAGGGGGCGGGGCCTAGCCGCAATGCCGGCTTTTAAAAAAAAAAAGAAATTTTAAGAAGGGGGGCTGTGTGGCCCCTCTTCTATTGCCTTTTTTTGGGCCCTGGGGACCCCATCCCCCAGGGCCTGACCCCTTTTTTTTTTTTTAAATGTAAACGGAAGGGGGGGGGCATGAGCCCCCCTCCCATGGCCAATTCCGGCCCCGGGGTCCCCATCCCCCGGGGCATGGCCACATATATTTTTTTTAATGGAGGGGGGCTGCGTGGCCCCCCTCCTGAGGCCTCTATTGGCCCATCCCCTGGGGCCGGCATTTATTTATTTTTTTATTTGGGGAGGGGTGCCGCGTGGCCCCAGGGACCCCATCCCCCGGGGCCTGGCCATCCTTTTTTTTTTTTTTTTGGGAGGGGGGCCGCGTGGCCCCCCTCCTCGGGCCAATTATGGCCCCTGGGACCCCATCCCCCGGGGCCTGGCCATCCTTTTTTTTTTTTTTTTGGGAGGGGGGCCGCGTGGCCCCCCTCCTCGGGCCAATTATGGCCCCTGGGACCCCATCCCCCGGGGCCTTTCCTCTCCGTTTAAAAAAAAAAAAATATTCACTGGGGAGGGGGGCCGCGTGGCCCCCCTCCCAGACCACTTCTAGCCCCGGGGACCCCATCCCCCGGGGCCTGGCCTGTCCGTTGGAGACCGTGGGGGGAGCCCCAATGCCCCCACGGTCCCACCGTCTCCCCGCGTCCTGCGGGAGCCGGCATTGCTTTTCCACACGGGGAGCTGCTGACATGCAGCTCCCCTTGTGGAAAAGCAATCAGCTTTGGATTTTGGAAGAGAGAGCATGTTTCCCTGCTCTCGCTTCCAAAATGCAAAGCAAGTTTGCTATGACAGGGCGGGAGCCGCACGGCTCCCGCCCTGTCATAGCAAACAGCAGTGTCCCGGGGTGGGCACCCCGGGACACTGCAGGAGCCGGCCCTGGGGGGTGGCGGTCCCCAGGGCCATCAAGGGCTCCAGGAGGGGGGCCATGTGGCCCCCCTCCCTGCATTTCAAAGCCCCAGGGAGGTGGTGGTCCCGGGGGCCGGGGGTCCGCTACGGACCCCCAAATCTCAATATTAAGTGCCCCAGGGAGGTGGTGGTCCCCGGGGCAGTGTGGGGGGGCTTGAGCCCCCCCACACTAATCATTTTCTTAGCCCCGGGGAGGTGGCGGTCCCCGGAGCAGCGTGGGGGGGTTGGGACCCCCCACGCATTTCTTTAGGTAGCCCCGGGGAGGTGGCGGTCCCTGGGGCTACGGGGGGGGCTGCGTGCACCCCCGCATTTATTTTAATAAGCCCCGGGGAGGTGGTGGTCCCCGGGGCTGCGAGGGCCCTGCGGCCCCCGCAACATTATTTATAAGTGCCCCGGGACCTGGCCCACCCGGGGGCTTTTTGAATACAAAGCGCAGAAGCCCGCGCTTCGTTTTTTTTTTTTTTTTCGTCTGGATTCGCGCACCCAGCGCGAATTCGGCTGATTTTGTTTTTAAAAAAAATGCTTTTTTTGGCCCTGGGGGTCCTTGTGGAACCCCCTGAGCAGGCCTAGGGGGTCAGGGTGTTTCTACCCTGCCCCCTTTTCTTTTTTTCACCTTTGTTTTACTGTTTTCTTGTGACTCGATTCTACCGAGTCACAAGATGGCTGCCAACACTTCCTGGTTTGGAGTGTTGGCAGCCAATCACAGTGAAGCTCGTGGTCGGGAGGGTTCGCGAATCCACCGCAGCCATAGATATTGAAACTTTTATTTTTTGAATTTCTCACCAACTACTGAACGGATTTACACCATTTAAATAAAGGACGCTTTCTGAACTAAGCACTACCTTTTTGCCAAATTTGGTGTAATTCCGTTCAGCAGTTCGAGCTGTAGCCGTGTCTAAAGTTTCCTATGGGAAATTGATTTTCCGACCCCTATTTTTTTAATTTCTCAGGAACTACTGAACGGATTTACACCATTTAACAAAAAGGACTCTTTCTGAACCAAGGGCTACCTTTTTGCCAAATTTGGTGTAATTCCGTTCAGCAGTTCGGGCTGTAGCCGTGTCTAAAGTTTCCTATGGAAATTAACATGGAGAAAACACGTTTTGGGACCCCCTTTTTTCTCGGCCCCCTCTTGGCGAATCACTCCGAAACTTTCAAGACAGGAGCTGACCGGAGCGCCCCACTAGTTTTGAAAATTTCACGAAGATTCGTCAAACGACGCTAAAGTTATTGGGAAAACAAAAAATGCTTTTCCTATGGAAAATAGGTCCTAACTATAACTACCTACTGGAACCTTACACAAGCCATGGAAGTCCTCCAGAAAGCAATTCCTGCATTTTGTTATAAAATACAAATATTGTGTGTGAATCTATCATAACAATATGGTTAATACTTCATGGTCCCCTCCTTGGGCCAAACGTACTTTATGGCAGTAAAGTCTTGGGACCTACTCTGATCCAAGATCTTGAGTTTTACGGAACCCCAGCAGAAAAAAATCATTTACCATTTATTCACCGATACTTATGGTCCATGTAAAGTTACCATTC
This sequence comes from Calotriton arnoldi, assembly GCA_963921515.1. NCBI lineage: Eukaryota > Metazoa > Chordata > Amphibia > Caudata > Salamandridae > Calotriton > Calotriton arnoldi. The sequence goes on from CAWUFW010003080.1 coordinate 1,341,303, forward strand.
GTACAAACAAGAACGTGGCTGATATACTTTTGAGCATAAGAATGGTGCCCAAAGTTCAGGTCTCATCTAATAAAGTGGCTACATGTCTGTCCGCCTTAAAGCATAAAACACAACAGAAATACAAAAACCCAGAGAATTTACCCTTTCAAGGCTGGCGTAAAGAACTGAGGCAAATACAAACCTTGACATTAGTGGAGATGGGGCACATTATTAATAAGAGGGTACAACCTTACACTGTACATATTGAGAATAAAAATACTAATCACAAACTGACACACGATAGTGTATGGGTCTCTAGATTGGAAATGATTCGACAGACTCAGGAGGAGCCGAAAGTTAGAGAGGTGCAACATGGATATTCTAGAAGCTGACTCACTTTCTCCCCTACACTGCCAACTATATAGCAATTCAAGAGGCACTACTTCATGCATTTTTAAATTAGCAACCTACTTCTGAAGCAAACTGTTGTGAACAGAATAGAGCTTCACCATCCCTTCTATCACCCACAATGCAGTAGCAGCTGATTGCAGAAAACTGTACCCATCATTCACCTGCCAACAGGAACTCATTACAGTATTTATTTTTCATATTACAGATTAGTTTTAGACTAATTTGGCATTAAGCAATGCAATACTGTGATGACATTTTCAATGCATTTTCATGCACGTTGCAATATTTTGTCCCAAATCATTTAATATGTTCCACACAACTATAACAATGATAAATGTCAAGGTTAAATCAAAATTACAAAAAGGCTTGTACTTTTTAGTTGTACCTACTAGCTGGACTGTGTATGTAGCTCTGATAAGGAAGTCTATGGTTTTCTACGGTAGGATAACAAATTTCTAATTTTTCTTCTGAAATCCTTCCACTCCTCAGGGTAAACTTTGAGTTTGTGTGCAAAAGGTAATTTAGCAGTAATGCTTAACACTGTAATACGTTTGTAAATAAGCATTGAATGAATGTTTACCCCTTGGTTGATAGCTTATTCGCACACACCAATCTTTTACGATATCCCATGCAGGCCATCACTTGCATATGAATGCTAATGTATAGATGTTAAAATCTTTGTTACAACTCCCCCATAAATTGATAGTGGGGTCCAGTTACTCCAGGACTGATACTAGATGGTTTGTTAGGGTGCAACCAGTGTCCAAGGCAGGAGTTATTGGACATTGGTTATAAGTGAATTGTTTTATTCTTCTAGTTTTGTTCTAGAATGTATTTCAAGCCCCTCATATTGCATTCATTTGTCTCAATCTCCTAAATATCTAGAAAATAATTTAACTCGAAAGAAAACCCCTAAACTTAAATCATATCCTGCAGTCAAGGCCAAGAAGAATCATGCCCTGCCCTATCCCAGGAAACTTTTTCCGTGGTTTACATATTTGATGAATCTTATGGAAGCCTCTTTACCTTGAAGGAAAAGGCTGCATCTGATGCGTGCAAATCATGTACAATATATTTTAGGGATTTTTGCTTGATTGTTGTAGCAGGGAAGATCTTCCAGCACCTAAGGACTCATTGAGATTGTCTGCAATGGTCAAACTTCTTTAATGCCACAAATTCTTGTCTTTCTGGTGTTGCTTGTGACAGGCTTTCCTGCTAAGAACAGGTGAACTCAATAGTCAATCCAATGCACTGAAAATTTAATCCTGTCATTTAAGATTAAAAAAAAATTGGAAGCTCCTTTTCAAACCAATTCTGTGAAAAGGAGAAATTGAGTGCCTGATCAAAACGGAATGCAAGGGCAAAAACGTTTGAGAGAAGAACCACTGAAGTTGTAAATATGTTATGTTCCTCAAAACGATGACAACAGACTGTCTCATGAAAACCTTAAAGTTGTCGATTGAAGGGTGTTCTGTTCTCGTGTCTCACCTGGGAACATTGAACATCGGCTGAGTTTATAATTCCTCCATAGGATCAAGTATTGGAAAGTTATTAAATATTACACTTTGGAACTTGTAAAAGCAAATGTCCTCATCACTGGATTGATGGTGCTCCACAATCGGGGTTACTGCACTGCCATAGATCTGTCACCCTGCTTCATGCTCTTTAATAGTCATTAATAAATCAGGAGGGTGGATGATGATCAGATTTGTGACTGAAGAGAAGTGTAGGGCCAGTTTCTGCAAGTATTCTGAATCTTTGCCCCACATGCATTCATGGACTCAAGATCACCTTGAATTTGATCCAGAATTTCTTCGGAAGCCAGGGAAGAACACCAGGGAGAGCTTGATGTCTCAACATTTGTTGGAGTTCATAAATAATCTAAACTACCTGGGTCTGTAGCTTGGCAACAGGGTTCTCGGTATCTAGTAAAGTTGCGGTAGTCCCACATGCTCTTGTCAACTCCATATTGTGGTCTGTTTGAAGTACTGGAATACTTTTTTGTTGTATGGGGATCTTTAGATTGATACCACTGCCAATGTGCTGTCCTTGTATGGAGAGGAAAGAGTCTGTGAAGGGGGGGCTGTATGGAGGTGCAGAGGCTGTAGGAGGAACAGATTTCCTTGGTGTTTCTTTTTTCAAGGAAGATGTCAGAAGGCTAGTAACCAAACTACGCAGGAACACCTTATAGAAGGGAAATGTACCACAATTGGTCCTTGGACAATTTCAAATGTGTTACCTGTTAGTCCTACTCTTCTCTACCTGAAGCAGTTTAGTATCACCAGAATCAGATCTTTTTCTTACATTTGATACGCATCACATTCTATCTTGAGTGCCTTTTATTGTTTTCCTGTGATATTTTTAATTTCTTCAATGAAAGACTCCTCTGAACATCATTCTTCTTTTTCCCTTTTTGAGCAGCTTCCCTGGCCTCTGCAGTAGTTCACAAACCCCTTCTCCTAAAGCAGAGGGAGAATGAGCTGAAAGAAAAACGAGAGACCTACATGTGAGTTATTATTCTATGTTATGTGAGCTTATATAGCGCTAAAACTTTAGCAACTGAGATACAAAATTCTGCCTCCCTATATTTTATAGGACATCATTATACTGTCAGCACTTTAATGATGAGAATTTATACAGACAAACTAACATAAGTAATCTATAATTTAGTTAGCAGCTAAATAAGAAGTAGCATTTAAGGGAAGGTTTGTTTTCGGTGGGGGGGAGGGGGGTTCTTTCTTAAGTGAACAATGATGATCTGTGGTATTGAAGGATCTCCTCTGTGGATGATCTGATTAATTGTACAACAAGAACTCAGGTCGCTTACCTTCACTTTCCTGAGAGTCGCCTCCCCTTACATTGTTACTGTGCCTACTGATCAATGTGTATAGAGTTTCAGGAGAGCTATCCCTAGTAGAAACATTTAAGGGGCACTGCAAATGTATAACTTAAATACTAGGGTGATGGTGCAGATCCCACCGCACATTACCACACCTTAGGTACCCAATTCCTCTTTTCCTCTTTGCGAGCATTTTCCAAAATTTACCCTTTGGCACTTGCCTCAGTGTTCAGCCCTCTACCCAGTGAGCTTGGTGCTATAATAAGAACCTCTACATAGATATATACATACATGCATACATATAAGGGTTAGGCCCGCCAGAGGCAAAAACCCCTGTCAGGGTCAGAATGTCCTTTAGGAAAATATGGCAGTGCCCAAAAGGCTGGTCTGAGAGGTCAGTGTGTGGGCTGTTTGATTTTTTGGGGGACTGTTTGTGGGTCTGTTTTTATGGTCTGGTGGGCCGATTTTTGCAGTTTATCTCTAATTAAATATTGCATGCAGAAAACACAAATGCATGCAGTTTCCCATACCTTACAAAACATCTATACACTCTATTTTTACAAGTTTAAAACTGCTTTGATTTGTGAATGTGGGCCACGTTTACCTATCTGATTCGCGAAAGGGGGGCACTTTTTATTTGGTGTCCGGATCTGTTTTGTGACCCATTTTGACCCTGGTCCCTGTTGCGGCCTAATAGAACGTTTTAAAGGAAAGCTCTGTCAGTACTGATGCAATATTTGAAAACTAAGTGGCTTATTATACCTGCCAAGCCCCATGCATCTGGTGTTACATTAATGAGTTTTGGTGCTGGTGTGTGCATCACCACACTAACAAACATTAGTTATGAATGTTAATGCTTCTCCAACCCCTTTAATGGGTGGCAAAGAGCTGCAGATAGAATTAAACAAAAGCACCCAGTGCTCTTCAGCTTGCTCAATGCGCTGCCGCAGCCAATTACCAGCAGAGTCACCCTAGGACCTGCACAAGCACCTCCGCCTACAACCTGCAACCACCCAGAGATGTTTTAAGGCATGGGCAAAGTGGGTGCTGGCCCAGGGCCCCAGCCTTAGAGCTAGGCCTTTTCTACAGAGAGAATGGCACTGATGACGTTGAATAATTCTGAAACAGATTGTTTTAAATACGGTTTTCCTTTAGTTTATTTTTATTGTGAGAGATGCGTGGTAGTCAAATGCAAGTTAAAGTAATTGGTGGGAAAGGCACTCTTTTACATTATGAAACGTCAGTAGCTTAATGCAATCACTGCAGGTGTGCGTAAGCAAAGAGAAACTGAATTGAATCCTGGTTGGTGCCGTGGGGGATAATGACTTAGGTGTGTGTATGTATATGTGTGTGTGTATAATTGTATGTGTGCGTGTGAGTGTGTGTGTGTGTGTGTGTATATATATTAATTTTTTTGACAGACAGTGGTCATGCTAGGCTCCTTGAGGGGAACACATATATATATATATATATATATATATATATATATATATATATGTATGTATATGTATATATGTATGTATGTATATGTATATATATGTGTGTCATGTGATCAAGGCTCTTGAGGAGCTGAAATGCGTAATGGCGACATCAAAATAGACACCTGAATGAGAACTTACATTGTGGTCCGTGTCCATGGTTTTGGAGGAAAATCCGAGCGCCGACGGTGAGCGTGATATATGTGTGTATATATATATGTATATATATATTAACTGAAAAAAACAAAGATTACAGGGACATTATAGTTAGGAAGTAGAATAGAACATCATTTCAGATGTCATCTGTCATGTCATGAGTGATGTAATATGTGAAGCCATAAGCAGTGCATTGCAGGGGTGTAAGTTATAATTAGCTGCTAAATTTCTCTGGATTTTGTATGAATGAAATGTGAGCCTAACTATAACGTCCCTGTAACCTTTGGTTTTTTCAGTGAATTTGTAAGTTTTTTTAAATTCTATTTCCTAAATATAACATCCCTGTTACCTTTGGTTTTTCATTGATTTTCTACGATTTTTTTAATTCTATTTCCTAATGATGGGGCTAACTGGTGGTAACAAGAGTGGTTCTTGACCCTCAAGGACCCTCAGCATCCATGGGAACTTCATCCCCCAACCAGTAGTGTGCCAGGAGACGCGTTTGCAGAGGTGTTAATAATGGGTCATGGCCTCCGCAGACCTCTCAGCAATCCCGCAGTGTGGGACTTACTGGAGATAACAGGAGGAGTTGTTCACCCTCAAGGACCATTAGCAGCCAAGGGAACCTCATCCCCCAACCAGTAGTGCACCAGGAGGTGCATTTGCAGAGTCTTGGGGAAAGGGGGCGTGGCATCCAAAGACCTCTCAGTAATCCTGCTGTATGGGACATGCTGAAGGTAAGAGGAGGGGTTCCTGGCCGCCAAGGATCCTCATCATCCAAGGGAACTTCATCCCACAAGCAGTAGTGCGCCAGGAGGCGGGTTTCCAGAGTGGTAGAGAATGGGGGTGGGGCCTCCGATGACCTCTCAGCAATCCTGCTGTGAGGGACTTAATGGAGTTAACAGAATAGTTATCAGCCCTATCACCAGTAGTGAGTGTATTAAAATCATTCCAGTATCGGAACCATTGGTCTCCCAGGAGTTTAAATGCACTCCGTACTCGGGTGACTACCGGCGTTCATACATCCTGCCTTCTTATTTTGAATTTTAAATTTTAAATTCGAATTTAAAATAAGAATACAGCTATCTTTAAACAACTATCCCAAACAAAATAATATATGCAATTGAACCCCTACATTGTGGGGCTAGAGCTATGAGGCCCAGCAAAGGATTCACTTACCCATAAGGATTTTACTTTTTAAGACAACTCTATGAGTTTGATCGGTTATATTGAAAAAGGTTTTCAAAGAGAGACATAAAAAAAATTCTGTCTTGAAAAAGGTGGTTACTATTCATAAGAACACAGCTGAAATGCGTTGATGCACTGAATTAACTAAATCCATTCAACAAGGTGGCATCATTGATAACGAAGTTTGTACTAATCATATGCCTGTTTTTAGATTCCTTTTATGGATTAGTTCATGAACTATAAATAAGTATATTGTCGTATATGTTTTGTGTCTCTTTCTCTTTTTGTCTCTTCTTCTTGTTTCCAATTTTCACTTATGTTTGATTCACAACGTACTTTATTGGATTGTATGAATTATTGAGGCTATCTTTGTATTAGAACTTGTTTGTTCTTCCAATATTTTTACTTTTTACAATCATGTATTATACACGGAAAATGTTATAATCATGAAATGGTTTGTAGGTGTGGAGCAATGTTTTAACTTATGACTTATTGATTGCATGATACAATTTTTAAGTATTAATCTTAATAAATATATTATATTTTTCTTTCACCATTTGAGTATTTGTGGCACTACAATTAGAGACCAGATGGGCTTTGATATGTGTGGAGTATGAATGTATGAGGATTTCTAAAAGAGAATGCATGAATAAATCACCAAAGGGAATATTAATCCTTCTTCAGTTCTGAAAATGGATCCATACATATACACCAGGCTACATTATGGGTGCACAGTACTGGTTGTCGTCAGTATGTCTGCATGTTGTTTGTGCCTGATGCAGACCATGCTGTGCACACAAATTACATAATAATGCTATGTTTGGTGCATGCAGTAGCTTGGAGGATTGGAGTACATTTTGCACAGTTTGTAGCAGTGAAAGAGAGAGTTCAAATTCCTTTTCCATATTTCACTACTGACAGAACCTGGGCTGCTCATCAGGTGGAAGCAAAGTCCATGTCTGCACCCCTTTATTGGGGATCACCGGGACACCCAGTTAGTGTGTACCAAAAGGGCCTCCTTGTCCATGCATCCAGGTCCAAAATATGGTGGAAAGGAATTAAATAATTGTGTGGGGTCCAGAGCTGTGCATTGCAAATGAGTCAACGTACACATCATACAATGTGGGTCTGCTCAAAGTGTATCACAGTAGGGGTCTGGCAAGCATCAGTACCCCTTCTAAATACTGAAGTGCTCTGCAGCACTTGTGTTACTCACCAGGTGCACTTACACAAACCAGAGTCATTCAGGTAAATTAATTAACGTTATAGGTTGGTGGAGTCCAGCTTCCTAATACAGATGAAATATTCACTGCACATATTGCCTGCACTTTGAACTATGTACAAAGATATTACACATGTCCTTTGGCACTTTTGGCTTTGAATTCTGGGTGGTTCTCAAAGTAATAAACTAGTCCAATTCAAATGAAAACAAATGCAAAAATGGTGACTGGTAGATATTGATTGCAATATTTTGGTTATCTTGCATAGGTATCTGTGTTAATGGTATTGACAGCATGCAAAATGTTGTCTCTAGCAGCAGTCATTTTTCCGCTGTTGGACTTGGTTCTCTCTGCAGGGTCACCCCCAAACGTTTTACATTCACATTTCCTATTTTTCTAACATTGTTCTTTTGTTGACCTGAGGACTCTGTGCACTTACCACTGCTAACCAGTGCTAAGGTGTTTGTTCTCACTCCCTACAACATGGTAAAATTGGCTTACACCTGATTGCCTTATTTAATTTACTTAAGCCCATAGTAAAGTGGTAGACCATAAACCCAGGGCCTGTAAATTAAATGCTAATAATGGGCCTGTAGCACTTATTGTACCCCCCCCTTAAGTAGCCTATTAAAAAATGCCTCAGGCCTGTCATTGCATCCTCACAGCAGTGTAAAGCTGCCAATTTGACATGGCTAAATAACTCCTCTGCCAAGTCTAAAAAGCCTTTTTAATTGCTTATAATCCACCCCTAAAGTAGGCCCTAAACAGCTAATAGGACAGGGTGCATTGTAATTTAAAATGTGGACATATACTTTTTAAGTTTTACATGTCCTGGTAGTAAAAAACTCATCAGTTTGTCACTATTGTGCAGCATACCACACCCATAGGATAACATAGGGTTACCTTATTACATTTAATAAGTGATACCTTTTGCTTGGGGGCAGGTAGGAAAGTTATGGTTGGTGCCTGGGGAATTTTAATTTTTAAAACTCTAATGGTAAAGTTGGATTTTGATAGAGTGTCTGGATGTTGCAGGACGGGTATCTCTTGTGGGATTGGGGCTGTCGCCTACCACACTTGCACTTCAAAGGCACTGGCCTAGCTCACACACAAAGGACTTTACACTAGCCCATTGTGTCCCCAGACAGACTGGGATCAGGGCAGGAAGGCAGCAAATTCCTGACACCTCTGTAGTGGGACACTCCAGAAGTTTCTTACACTTTAAAGTGGGCACCAGGTATAAAAATAGGACCCTAAGACCAAGTGTTCATATCACTTTTGGACCTGTGGAAGACTCAGAAGGACTGTTGCTGTCCTGCTGCTCTGCTGCTAGGACTGCCCAGCTGCTCTGCCTGCAAGAGTGAGTGCTCTGCTGCCCTGCTACCTGTGGAAGGACTAGACATGCACCTTGACCCTAGTACCACCAGAGTGATTTCAAGGGCTTGTTGGTGGACCTCCTGTTCTGAGCTATAGGGACACAAGTGCCAACACCCATGAACACTGCGCCTGGACTCTGCCTGCTGTGAGTCCTAACCCCCTCTACCCCAAGTGGTTCCCCCCCAGTCCTGAACCCTTGAATGTTGGGATAAAGGTGTTCTGCCAGCCCTGGTGTGCTCCCTAACAGAACCAACGCAACTCTATGCAGCACGTCTGCATGACTCATTGAAATCTACTGAATACCGCATCTCAACATAGGACCCCTGCATTGCTCCATGGAACCAACACTGCATAGCACAACATCATCTATGAAGGACATAAGGTACAATTCTAAGCAGGCCTAACCTGGTCTCTGTATCCGGCCCACACTCCTTCCCGGTCAGCCTGAATTTGTGTCTTTTCCTGTTCTGGCACAAACAGCTAACCACAGATGGCGCTCTATGCTTTTAAGCATTGTTTTTTACCTAAGCATTTCAAATTGCATATCTCTGGTTTTAATAATTGGATGTTTGTCATTTGGGTGTAAAAAAATGTATGAAAATGTACTCTTTCTAAATTGAGAGATATTTCTTGTGTTTGTACTTTATTACTGTTTGTGTGCTGCATAAATAGTTCACACAACTGCCTTCCTGCCAAGCTACCAGAGGATCACACAAAGGTTTATTTAGGGACTTTTTGTGGTTCACCCTGACATGCATTGTGGTTGTTGCATGAGTAGGGTTTCACAGCCCTCAAAAACCAACCCACTTTCTCAGAACCACCATGAATAATCCCCCTCCATCCTATACTATCCGTTTGACCTCGCTTCAAAAAGCATAAGAAAAATGTTAGCCCAGCTGTTGTCCTGGCAATATGTTACCAATATGCTGGACTGAAGCACTGTCCCTGCTTATATGAGGTATGTTTCTTTAGTTAGCCCCAACATGGTAAGGAAAATGACCTTCCATTGCGACACTTGTGTTCTTATCTCTGTGGTTGATGCCACACTCTGTTTTCATTTTCTGTTTGGTACAAATTGAATTATTCAGCTCCTGAGATTCATCAATGATCTTGAGTCTCAACATGCATTTGGGAATTCTGTAATATTCCTGGCTGTATTTCATCTGTATATTTGGTTGTTACATCACCTCCCTCAGAACTAACTAACCAAAATGTACCTTTGAAAGTAACTCTCATGCAACTGTTTAAACTGTATGCTGTTTTATCACATCCACCATGCACACTAATCTCACTGCTGTGGCACGGTGATCTGCTGGACTGCATTTCCCAGAATTACATGGACATGAAGAGGCTACCCTCTACATCGGTTCAGGGTCTGACATGGTGGGATCACTACCTGGCTGCATGGGAGGCTTGTCCCATGAACTTTACAAATACACTACTACAAACACTACGTAGGTGCACAATGCTTGTCGAGCAGTGTAAGGTGGCAGCTGAAGGCATCGACCCATTATGTGCATATTGCTGGCAATGTACTTCATCTGTTGGGCTCTGATTGTCTAGTGTTCAGCTGAGGGCTGGTCTTGGGGCTTCCTTCAGTCAGAATTTTCCTTCCAAAACTGTTCCTCAGTCTGCACACTACTTACCATTTCCTCCACCCTCAGGAACCATCAGCACAAACCTTATTGACTGTAGATCCTACTCAAGAAACACTGCGTTCTCCAATTTTATTGTGCAGCCCAGTCCTGTTTTTTTTTAAGGAAATGTGGATTACATATGAAAACAATGTTGTTCTTCACCTCACAAAATCAGAAAAAAGGGGGGGAGAAAGAGGGATACGCTAGGTCCACCCTCCAAAACGATCAAGAAATCACAAAAAACCGAGATCTCGGTTACAAGAACCTAGCCAAATTCTACAAAAGGTTTTTCGCTCTATGAGAGTCAGAAAAACAGTAAGAAAGGAAAAATGTCCTTTCTTGAGTCCCCTCACTCACCAGGGTTTCCCCATGGTGACATGCTTCATCATTGGGGCCATTCCAACCCGCTGCGGGTTGAGGCGTGCTACGACTTGCGACACTACGTAGGAGCACTAATTGTGGGTGACTATGTGTGAAGCAGTGATGGAGGTGGAGTGGGTGAGATTAAAAATATCTAGCTAGTGGGCAAAAAAAGAATTTATTCAGGCTCCTAGCCGATATATTAAAAACGGGGTTGGTCTCTAGGGTACCTGTCTTTAATGAGTCAGGGGTCCCTAGTGGACGTCAACTAGTTTCGAGCTTCCCCAGTGCTCTTCTTCAGGACAAACAGGGTCCAGCCCTGTTTTGTACCACTCCAAGGTGACCTAAAAATAGGAAAAAGTGATGCTGCGGAATTTAAGCAGGCAAAAGTTAATACATACGGTACACTGACCACGTAGTATCTGAAATAGAGAAAGGAGAAATGGCATTATCATGTACAACCTACTTCTTGCTGTGTAGGTGAATATTGGAACCGCCATGCTACTGATCATGTAGTATCCAAAACAGAAATGAGAAATAGCATTTATCATGTACAACCTACTTCATGCTTTGTAGGTAAGTTTTTAAAAAACCGCCATGCTACGCAATCACGCATCCATTCAGAAATTCACTCATCCATTGTTGGTGTGTATTGTTCAGAGCTCTCCCGTTTATAACCTTGTGCGGTTACGTGGGCTATGCACACCTCATAAATCGTGGCCTCGTTAATTCCCAGTTTTAGTTAAAAACGAAAAATCTCCACGTGACATTACCCTTTAAAAGCCCGACCTTATTAAATTAATTGTTTGTTTAATTATAAGTAATCTCGGTCAAGCCAGGCAGTTTTTGGTGATTGCCTTGTTACTTCATGATGTGCGCCAGATAATAGAATCGCACTCAGACTCATACAGACAGACAGTACGACATAGAAAACTACATTAAGGAGAAAAACACATACTAATTATAAAGCAAGATTGTGCTTCATGGTCTCTGAGGGGCTGGAGAGATCATCGGCACTGTGGGAGGAAGCAAAACAAAGCGATAATGAAAGCTTCGTAGCTGAAAAACAGAGTGGGTGCACTGTGAGTGTTTCCGCTGGCTGCCCGGTCTGGTTCTGAAAGGGAATTGGCTTACTTGTGGATGATATCCGCTCCGGCGTGTTGCCTGCTTGCCCTCGCGACCGCATATTAGCGAGTCTCTCCCGGGTGCAGGTATTTGAAGGAAGTGTTTCCGCCTAGTCATAAGATAAAGACTAGAGCGGAAACTTTTACAAAATGGCCGCCGCATTTGGCTCAATTTGGCGGCCCATTTGGTGATAGTGGAAGGCTTGTTATGAGTGCCTATTGGGAAGGACCTAAAGTGATTAGAGGCAGACGATACAAACAAACACACAAACAAGATATGCCTCACATTGATTTATGCGTGAGGCTTGTTTAGAGTGCCTATTGGGCAGTACCTAGAGTGATTAAAGGCAGACGATACAAACAAACACACAAACAAGGTATGCCTTACTTTTATATTATGCGAGGGGATGTTGTACTACCTCTCTCTAAAAAAGTGTGTTTAGTCATGAGAGGCGAATAGTTGCATTTATAAGGTAAATGTTTTTTCAGAGGGTGGCCAATCGATGTGGCACAAAAGGAGATTGTATATTTAAGTTACAAAAGGGCAGGTTTCTCTGTAATTTTATCTTGAGAACTGTCCCCACGGTATATTGTCATTCAAACCTTGACTATCTGTACGTAATTTGAAAACCCAGCGTTGTTCTCTCTCAAGTAGTCGCTGCTCGAGGTTGTCATTGCATTTGACATGTTCTCGCTCTCAAGTAGTCGCTGCTCGAGGTTGTCATTGCATTTGACATGTTCTAGGACCAACCATCTCATGTCGTTGGGTGTATGTTGTTTTTCAATAAAATGTGTTGACATTTTTGTTGTCGCCCGTTTGCACCTGATGTTACTACGGTGCTCAACAATCCTAGTACTGGCTTTTCGTGTAGTCATTCCTACATAGTGGAGATTGCAGGTGCAGGTGATTAAATATACCACTCCTGTGGTATTGCAATTAGTGAAACTACGGAGTTCCCATGTCATTTGATTGTTAAATGTCACTCTTTTGGTAGCTGACGTGAGGTGACAAACACTGCAGTTATTGCACGGATAATGTCCCGTAGGTAGAGTTTGTAGGGTTATTTGCCCGTCAAATTTAATGTTGTTTTTGGGACGAGTGTGGACAAAGTAGTTTTTAAGGTTCCTTCCTTTTCTGTGGCTAAACATCGGTTTTGGTATGTCTAGGTTTGCACTGTTTAATGTCCGCCAGTGTTTCTTGATGATCTTGGACACCTTGTTTGATGCTATGTTATAGGTCGTTATGCAGATCGGTCTCTTGTCTTGTGTGGTTTTGTCTGGGTTCAAGAAGGGCATCTCTGTTGTTATTGCCTGCTCTTTTCTTGGCTGCTGAGATTAGGTGCTTGGGATACTGTCTGGCTTCCAATTTCTCCGCCAAGTCCTTTGCTTGGATATGATAATCTGTTTTCTCAGTGCAATTTCTTCTCAAACGCAAGAATTGACCAAAAGGTAAATTGTCTTTTAGTTGTTTGGGATGGAAGCTATCGTAAATTAAAAGACAATTTCTTGCTGTGGGTTTGAAATGCGTGGTTGTGGTCAGGCTACCTTGGTTAGCCATAATGTTTAGGTCCAGAAAGACCAATTGGGACCTGCTCATAGTGTGGGTGAACTTTAAAAACGGGTCCTGTAAGTTCAGCCAACTGATAAAATTTGTGGCCTCGGTCTCATTGCCTTCCCAAATCACAAGCACATCGTCAATATAACGTTTCCATAGTTTTAAGTTATTAATGTGTGGATTTTGAGGGTTTAGTATCTTCTGTTTCTCAAGGTGATGGACATAGAGTCCTGCCACACTCGGCGCGAAAGTGCTCCCCATACTAGTGCCGTGCACTTGACGATATAAGGTATCTTCAAATCTGAAGTAGCTCTCAGTTAGGGCCAATCGGCAACATTCGAGGACTACGTGTCTTGGTGTGTGGTAAATCCAAGAGTTCTCAAAGAGTACTTCTTCAAGGATTTGCAAGGTTTCCTTATGCGGTAGACTAGTGTACAGGCTTTCAACATCAAGCCCCATTAAGATGTTGATTGTTGGGTCGAATGGTAGATCTTGTAGAAGGCACAGGACAGCTTTTGTAACCTGTAGGTACGTGTTAGTACTCTGTACTATGGGTCGTAAAAAAGCGTCGGCAAACTTTGAGAGGGGTTCAAGGATTGACACAATGCCGGATACTATTGGTCTCCCAGGAGGTTTTTCCATAGATTTATGAATCTTCGGGATGGTATAGAAGTAAGGGATCGTGGGCTTGTTGTTTTCCCAAAAATCAGCTTCTTTTTTGGTTATCCAATTATTCGCTGTGGATTCTTCCACTAGGTAGGCAATTTCTACGCGTAAGCGTTCCGTTGGGTCTTCTTTGATTTTGACATAGTTTCTTGCATCTGCCAACAATTGAAGGCACACTTCTCGATATGCAGTAGTATTTTGCAGTACTATGGCACCGCCTTTGTCCGCTGGTTTGATAGTAACTTTTTTCTCCAAAGCCAGCTGTTGTATGGCCTTATGTTCTTTCTTGCTTGTATTATGGTAGGTTGTTATGGACCTGGGATCTATTTCAGATACTTCCTTCAGGACTGCTTTTTCAAAAGCCAACAATTCCACGGGGAGGCTCACCGACGGTGGTGTAAAGTTGAATCTTTTGTGGAGACCTGTGTCGCTCTCCGAGTCACTAGTGGATAGTCTGTCTTTGAAGAAAACCTGGAGTTTGATTTTCCTGATGAATTCGTTGACTTCACTGCAAAGCCTGAATTTGTCCAGACTAGGAGTTGGCACGAAACCAAGTCCTTTTTCTAGAACTGATTTTTGTGTAGTAGTCAGGTTGGTGTCTGACAAATTTACCACTAAACTAGGTTGTTGCTGGTTGTCGGGTTGTCCGGTGGGCCCATGCTCCTGGTGTGGCTCCTCGAGGTTTCCAGGGGTTGAGCCCATTGTACATGCTGGGTTCTTCTGGATTTTCCCCTCTGTGGTCCCTTGCCTCTTCCTAAAAAAGAATGGTTCTGGGGGTCATTTGGTTGTGCTTGCTCCCATGGCGCATGTGGTTGATATTGATACGCATGTTGGTGGAAGGGGGGTGGGCCGTAAAAATAAGGCGGTGGGCCTCCATATGGTGGTGGTCCTTGGTATGTGGGCCAACCATAATTATGTCCTCCCCGGTTCCTGACGTGTCCACCACGTGGTCGTCTGTTTCTGTTTCTGTTCTGTTGATTATAGCTTCCATCTGAGTGGTCTGAACCAGTGTCGGACCGGTCGCTGTCGGTGTTATACCCCGAGTTTCTCCCTGACGGGATGTATTCTTCTTTGGTGTAGGGGTAAGCTTTTTCTTGTGAGAAGGATTTTAGGTCTTTCTTGAATTTGGTGTATTTAGTGTCCTTCAAGGTTATTTCGAAATCTGTCATTGATTTATTTAATTCTTCCAGGCGTTTTTTGAGCTCAGTGACCCCTTGGAAAGATTTTAGGCGGATTTCCAGTGTTTGAATCTCTCCTTTCATCTCCTCCGATAAACGTGCAGCAGTCTTAATTATAAGGACCAGCCAGTCCCTGGTGCAGTGCCAGGAAATAAGCGACCAATCCTTTAATTTTTTTTTATCTTGCTGGAATATGAAAGGCTCATTGTGTACAATCAATCCTCGTGGGGCAGTATTAGATCTTAAATACTCAGTCATCATGATGCCATGTACCAAGGTTTTTATTTGATTCCTTTTTAATTCAGATAGTTCGTCCCAACATTGGCTAGATTCGTCTGAGTCTCTATGCGACGTCCCCGCTAGTGGGAGCATTGAGGCAATTGTTCTTTCAATTTCCTCTTCTGAGAATGTGAGTCCGGTAATTTCAGCCATGTTTTTTTAATGTTTTTTAAAAGGTCATGTCACGAGTAACCACTAGAAGGATTTGACTCCCACAGCTGGGTGCTGTAAATCACAAAATCAGAAAAAAGGGGGAGAAAGAGGGATACGCTAGGTCCACCCTCCAAAACGATCATGAAATCACCAAAAACCGAGATCTCGGTTACAAGAACCTAGCCAAATTCTACAAAAGGTTTTTCGCTCTATGAGAGTCAGAAAAACAGTAAGAAAGGAAAAATGTCCTTTCTTGAGTCCCCTCACTCACCAGGGTTTCCCCATGGTGACATGCTTCATCATTGGGGCCATCCCAACCCGCTGCGGGTTGAGGCGTGCTACGACTTGCGACACTACGTAGGAGCACTAATTGTGGGTGACTATGTGTGGTGCAGTGATGGAGGTGGAGTGGGTGAAATTAAAAATATCTAGCTAGTGGGCAAAAAAAGAATTTATTCAGGCTCCTAGCCGATATATTAAAAACGGGGTTGGTCTCTAGGGTACCTGTCTTTAATGAGTCAGGGGTCCCTAGTGAACGTCAACTAGTTTCGAGCTTCCCCAGTGCTCTTCTTCAGGACAAACAGGGTCCAGCCCTGTTTTGTACCACTCCAAGGTGACCAAAAAATAGGAAAAAGTGATGCTGCGGAATTTAAGCAGGCAAAAGTTAATACATACGGTACACTGACCACGTAGTATCTGAAATAGAGAAAGGAGAAATGGCATTATCATGTACAACCTACTTCTTGCTGTGTAGGTGAATATTGGAACCGCCATGCTACTGATCATGTAGTATCCAAAACAGAAATGAGAAATAGCATTTATCATGTACAACCTACTTCATGCTATGTAGGTAAGTTTTTAAAAAACCGCCATGCTACGCAATCACGCATCCATTCAGAAATTCACTCATCCATTGTTGGTGTGTATTGTTCAGAGCTCTCCCGTTTATAACCTTGTGCGGTTACGTGGGCTATGCACACCTCATAAATCGTGGCCTCGTTAATGCCCAGTTTTAGTTAAAAACGAAAAATCTCCACGTGACATTACCCTTTAAAAGCCCGACCTTATTAAATTAATTGTTTGTTTAATTATAAGTAATCTCGGTCAAGCCAGGCAGTTTTTGGTGATTGCCTTGTTACTTCATGATGTGCGCCAGATAATAGAATCGCACTCAGACTCATACAGACAGACGGTACGACATAGAAAACTACATTAAGGAGAAAAACACATACTAATTATAAAGCAAGATTGTGCTTCATGGTCTCTGAGGGGCTGGAGAGATCATGCACTGTGGGAGGAAGCAAAACAAAGCGATAATGAAAGCTTCGTAGCTGAAAAACAGAGCGGGTGCACTGTGAGTGTTTCCGCTGGCTGCCCGGTCCGGTTCTGAAGGGAATTGGCTTACTTGTGGATGATATCCGCTCCGGCGTGTTGCCTGCTTGCCCTCGCGACCGCATATTAGCGAGTCTCTCCCGGGTGCAGGTATTTGAAGGAAGTGTTTCCGCCTAGTCATAAGATAAAGACTAGAGCGGAAACTTTTACAAAATGGCCGCCGCATTTGGCTCAATTTGGAGGCCCATTTGGTGATAGTGGAAGGCTTGTTATGAATGCCTATTGGGAAGGACCTAAAGTGATTAGAGGCAGACGATACAAACAAACACACAAACAAGATATGCCTCACATTGATTTATGCGTGAGGCTTGTTTAGAGTGCTTATTGGGCAGTACCTAGAGTGATTAAAGGCAGACGATACAAACAAACACACAAACAAGGTATGCCTTACTTTTATATTATGCGAGGGGATGTTGTACTACCTCTCTCTAAAAATGTGTATTTAGTCATGAGAGGCGAATAGTTGCATTTATAAGGTAAATGTTTTTTCAGAGGGTGGCCAATCGATGTGGCACAAAAGGAGATTGTATATTTAAGTTACAAAAGGGCAGGTTTCTCTGTGATTTTATCTTGAGAACTGTCCCCACGGTATATTGTCATTCAAACCTTGACTATCTGTACGTAATTTGAAAACCCAGCGTTGTTCGCTCTCAAGTAGTCGCTGCTCGAGGTTGTCATTGCATTTGACATGTTCTAGGACCAACCATCTCATGTCGTTGGGTGTATGTTGTTTTTCAATAAAATGTGTTGACATTTTTGTTGTCGCCCGTTTGCACCTGATGTTACTACGGTGCTCAACAATCCTAGTACTGGCTTTTCGTGTAGTCATCCCTACATAGTGGAGATTGCAGGTGCAGGTGATTAAATATACCACTCCTGTGGTATTGCAATTAGTGAAACTACGGAGTTCCCATGTCATTTGATTGTTAAATGTCACTCTTTTGGTAGCTGACGTGAGGTGACAAACACTGCAGTTATTGCACGGATAATGTCCCATAGGTAGAGTTTGTAGGGTTCTTTGCCCGTCAAATTTAATGTTGTTTTTGGGACGAGTGTGGACTAAGTCGTTTTTAAGGTTCCTTCCTTTTCTGTGGCTAAACATCGGTTTTGGTATGTCTAGGTTTGCACTGTTTAATGTCCGCCAGTGTTCCTTGATGATCTTGGACACCTTGTTTGATGCTATGTTATAGGTCGTTATGCAGATCGGTCTCTTGTCTTGTGTGGTTTTGTTTTGTCTGGGTTCAAGAAGGGCATCTCTGTTGTTGTTGCCTGCTCTTTTCTTGGCTGCTGAGATTAGGTGCTTGGGATACTGTCTGGCTTCCAATTTCTCCGCCAAGTCCTTTGCTTGGATATGATAATCTGTTTTCTCAGTGCAATTTCTTCTCAAACGCAAGAATTGACCAAAAGGTAAATTGTCTTTTAGTTGCTTGGGATGGAAGCTATCGTAAATTAAAAGACAATTTCTTGCTGTGGGTTTGAAATGCGTGGTTGTGCTCAGGCTACCTTGTTTGTATCGTCTGCCTCTAATCACTTTAGGTCCTTCCCAATAGGCACTCATAACAAGCCTTCCACTATCACCAAATGGGCCGCCAAATTGAGCCAAATGCGGCAGCCATTTTGTAAAAGTTTCCGCTCTAGTCTTTATCTTATGACTAGGCGGAAACACTTCCTTCAAATACCTGCACCCGGGAGAGACTCGCTAATATGCGGTCGCGAGGGCAAGCAGGCAACACGCCGGAGCGGATATCATCCACAAGTAAGCCAATTCCCTTTCAGAACCGGACCGGGCAGTCAGCAGAAACACTCACAGTGCACCCGCTCTGTTTTTCAGCTACGAAGCTTTCATTATCGCTTTGTTTTGCTTCCTCCCACAGTGCCGATGATCTCTCCAGCCCCTCAGAGACCATGAAGCACAATCTTGCTTTATAATTAGTATGTGTTTTTCTCCTTAATGTAGTTTTCTATGTCGTACCGTCTGTCTGTATGAGTCTGAGTGCGATTCTATTATCTGGCGCACATCATGAAGTAACAAGGCAATCACCAAAAACTGCCTGGCTTGACCGAGATTACTTATAATTAAACAAACAATTAATTTAATAAGGTCGGGCTTTTAAAGGGTAATGTCACGTGGAGATTTTTCGTTTTTAACTAAAACTGGGCATTAACGAGGCCACGATTTATGAGGTGTGCATAGCCCACATAACCGCACAAGGTTATAAACAGGAGAGCTCTGAACAATACACACCAACAATGGATGAGTGAATTTCTGAATGGATGCATGATTGCGTAGCATGGCGTTTTTTAAAAAACTTGCCTACATAGCATGAAGTAGGTTGTACATGATAAATGCTATTTCTCATTTCTGTTTTGGATACTACATGATCATTAGCATGGCGGTTCCAATATTCACCTACACAGCAAGAAGTAGGTTGTACATGATAATGCCATTTCTCCTTTCTCTATTTCAGATACTACGTGGTCAGTGTACCGTATGTATTAACGTTTGCCTGCTTAAATTCTGCAGCATCACTTTTTCCTATTTTTAGGTCACCTTGGAGTGGTACAAAACAGGGCTGGACCCTGTTTGTCCTGAAGAAGAGCACTGGGGAAGCTCGAAACTAGTTGACGTCCACTAGGGACCCCTGACTCATTAAAGACAGGTACCCTAGAGACCAACCCCGTTTTTAATATATATCGGCTAGGAGCCTGAATACAGTTTTTTTTGCCCACTAGCTAGATATTTTTAATCTCACCCACTCCACCTCCATCACTGCACCACACATAGTCACCCACAATTAGTGCTCCTACGTAGTGTCGCAAGTCGTAGCACGCCTCAACCCGCAGCGGGTTGGGATGGCCCCAATGATGAAGCATGTCACCATGGGGAAACCCTGGTGAGTGAGGGGACTCAAGAAAGGACATTTTTCCTTTCTTACTGTTTTTCTGACTCTCATAGAGCGAAAAACCTTTTGTAGAATTTGGCTAGGTTCTTGTAACCGAGATCTCGGTTTTTGTGATTTCTTGTTCTTCACCTCACTCCTCCGTGCCTTGCAGTTGGTCTGATCTCTAAATCTTCCTTACTGATTGGCCCATTGTTATCAGCCTTCTCCAGTCAGCAGTAAAGTGACTGTTCCTTACCTCAGGTTTCTCCCCACAACGTTAATCATTCTCAGTCAGTTGCTATTGTGTGTCAGGCGGCCACAACTAACCCCGGGCGGAGACCTCCGCTCCGCCCACGGAGTGTGCGGAGATTTGCCTTCTCCGCGTTCCACGGAGAACGCGGAGAAGGCAAATCTCGGCACACTCGCAGCGGAGCAGAGGTGGCCAGCCCCCGCCTCCACCCCCCTATTATAACAAGTAATTAAACAGTAATAAAAAATACATTTAAAACCACTTACCTGTACTGCGGCGTCCCCGGGCTGTCCTCTTCCTCGCCATCTCGCTAATCCTTGTGAAAATGGCGCATTTGAAACATTTGAAACATGCGCAGTTTTCACAAGGATTAGCGAGACGGCGAGGAAGAGGAGGAGGGCAGCCCAAGGATGCCGCAGTACAGGTAAGTGGTTTTAAATTTTTTATTATTAATGTTTAATTACTTGTTATAATAGCGGGGTGGAGGCGGGTGGCGTAGCGGAGTGGAGCTCCACAGAGTTTGTTTGCAACTCCGTGGACCTCCGCGTAGCCCCGCTACGCACACTACGCCCAGGGTTAGCCACAACAAAGTATTTTGTGAGAATGATTTACTGAATGCCCCATTAGCAACACACTGCCCTTCCATCATAATTCCATGTATGAAAGCATGTGCATGTTGGTATCAGAGGATATACACATGAACAGAGGTGCTCTGTTATTGGTGTTCATATCCTGTTTTTCCAAAATATTTTGCTGTAGCAAGCCACACTAAAGGTCATAAGCTAGACACTATATTTTGCAAACATTCTCCAACAAGCATTAAGGTGGCTACTCCAAGTCTCTTGTCTGACCAACTTTGCTTTCGTTTTCGAAACAACGGGAGGGCAATAAACTGTCTTTGCAGGACTTCCATGTAATATGATTGGAGATATTTGCAATTCAAAGTGTTTGTTAAGATACTAATTACATTTGTTTTCTCACTTTTAATTTAATTTTAGCGTTATTTCTTTGTAGTGCCCCAGCTTTATTTCCTCATAGTGACCCAGGAAATGAAGCTTGCCTGGAAGGCACAGGAGCTGTGAGGCTCGATTTCATTTTTTTGATTTCATCCACCCTACTTTGTACTCTGCTCCGCATTCTCTATGCTCCCCAAGCACAACGTGATCTAGAGTTTTAGTAGCCCACACCCCTTTATCATGGTGGCCTACAAAAAAGGTACTGGCGGACCGGTTTCTCTTTATGGATTATCATTTCATTATGGACACGTAGGACCCATTTGGTCCTACAAGAATGACAGACAGAGAAGGCTTAAACCTTAAAGGTTTATTTTCGGATCATCATTCAGAATTTAATTGATATTGTCAAAATCAATATATTGATAAGAGTGCAAAGCTCCATTGAAGTACAGAACCTATCAAAGAACTCAGTAAATTTTCAAGTCTGCAAAATAGAGTATAGACTGGGAGAGTAATCCGACATGAATTCACCTCCTGTGGGCAGTAAATACAATCCATCAACAGCTCAAAAGGAGCACCCTTTTATACCGTTCTGAACAATGTATTTCATGCATTCAATACAGGTGTACAAGGTTCCCCAAAATGAGGCTGACAATTGCTATGTTAACTAGAGTTCAACTTTGATACAGTACATTTATTTTCAAAAAAACAAATGAAACACCCCCCCTCGGAGTTCACTGGAGTCATCACATCTTGCCCTTCTAAACAGAACTTCACAAAACAAGTGATTAGTGTGGACTTTTAGTGTCTGGATTCTTCAAACTCTCTCAACTCATTATTAATCTGGCTTTGCAGCTCATCCAATTTGGAATCCAGTATTTCCCTTTTTGTTCTGCTCTTTGCTGACAGCTTCTCCCCCCCACCCCAATTTGTCCCACTCCTTGATGAAATATATACCCAAAGCCTTTTATAAAGAGAAGAACACACACTGCTATAATTTCGGTTAAGTATGTGCGTTCCTATTAGCTTCAGGATTCCTCCTACATTTCTGAACCACTTTCCTCCCTTGCAAACCCTGTTTCAATGGAACCACCCAAAGAAGCTGTTCCCTCCCATTCTCCAGTGTCCTCTAACTCCCTACCTTCATAGGTAACATTAGTTAAATTAGTCACAAAGTTATTAATCTGGTTATCTATTTTAGGGTGAAAGTGCTACATTGACGGAAGCAAAGCATGCGGGAGATTCCACCTACTTTTGTAACATGTCAAAAGCAAGGTGGTTTTGCTATATCTGTAAGAAGTCTTTATTAATGACTGTTAGTGCTCCTGCAGTATTATTAGCAGGACTTTTTTCTAATCTTTTCTAATAGTTTAGGGCTGCTCCACCAGAAAGCATTATAGCACCAAATAGATCTCCCAGCATCTGTTCAAAGCTACGCCTTTTCCATAATTAGTAATGTTCTCTCTAATAAAATCACTAGTATAGTATATTCCTGGAAAGACTAAAGCTGAATAGCAGCTCCCCACCCAATTACATGGTAAATGAAAATATTCAGATTTTCCACAAACCTAATATAGTCCTCTTATGATAACTTCCTGTCAATGCTTGATCCTTTAGCAAATAATTCTGATCAGCCACCCCAACCCACCATTGCTACAGTCTAATTCCCTTCACTTTCACGAATGACATATAGTTCCCCTTACTTGGCTATATCCAAATTTACCCTGGAAGTATTTCTGTCTCTTCCACTTTTTCTTACCTTTGTTTTGACTTACCCTTCGTTATTTCCTTTGAACGTTCCCTGTCCTTCCTTATTCTCTTATTAATTCCATCTATAAAAATCCTTTAAGCATGGTTAATTTTACACAAAATCTCAATTGCTCTTGTGCTTATAGTATTAGTGTTAAGATAAGGTTGGAAATACTTTACCATAGATTCCCTTTTATTCTCCTTCTTGAGATTCGTGAAACATTGTGACTGTAGATACTTTCAGATCTAGCCTTTTGTTGCTCTCTCGGCTGATTCATTTCTTTATTTACTTGAGTCTGCTGTACCTGATAATTAGGAGAGGAATAGCTATCCAGTAAATAGAAGTCTAGCAACAATCGAACTTCAGGAATTATTTAGGTAATTGCCAAGAATACCCTGGCAATTTTACAGCACATTTGTATATTAAATGCCATGTCAATCTCTTAACAGCTCAAGACAGGAAAATAACCTTTCACTTGAATCTAGTTGATGTTCGATATCAGTTCAGTTCTTTGCTTTAGTTGGTTCAGTCCACACTCTGCACTACAGTCTCTACTCTGTCTAGATATATGAAGTGACCGTCTTCTTCAGCTGGATACATATGGGCTTCAGAGTCCTTCAACTAGCCGCATAAGGTACAACAGTAAAAATTGTCTCTTCCTGCAGTGAGGTTTTGCAATTTAAAAAATAGTTTGACAAAATTCCTTCTTTTGACTACAGTCTCGGCATTTTTATGGGGGATGCAAAGATAATCTAATAGTGATTTAAGTAAGCGCCACTTTTCACAAATTAAGTCAAGTCCGGGTCAGAGTACTTATTTGGTGGTCTGAATCTTCTTGTCTCCTGATGTCTAGCTGTTCATTGCCACTACCACTAAGCTCTGTCTGCTCTGCATCCTCTTGTTCTTGTGCATCTCTGATGGTTTCAGGCCTTCTAGATCGTGTCAGCACCCTCCTTTACATATTTTAGTTCTTTGGCCATTTATCTTCTTGATTCTCTCTTTCCTTTGAGGTGCTTGTTGCTTCTGGTTCATGGAGCAGTTTTATACCTTCAGAGTCTGGATCTACCCTTGCTGCATCTCCTGCATCATCTTTAACTGGTTGTGCACAGGTTCCTGCTTGACTGTTCTCCTGAGCTTGTCGGGGACTCGGCAGATGTAGAATTTTAGTCCAGGTCTCAGTGCTTCTACTCAAGTTGAGGACCCTCGTACTTTTCTCTTTCTCTACTCTAGCTGCTGTTCAGGCAGGTGGTGTTGCAGTCTCAGGTAGGACATCTTCTTCCTCTGGTGCCTGAAGCTTCTAATCAAACTGGACTCGGAGAATCAGTGGGTGTTGTTCCCAATTCTTTTTCTTCTCATTTCACTTATAGTATGCAAGTCATGTATCCAGTTCGGTAGGCCTGGACTTTGCATGGCAGTGTTGGTCACAAGCAATACTTGATTAGGTCTTCTCCAGTGTGCATGTGTTTATCCCAAGAACTAAATCACCTGGATTTAAATTGCAACAAAGTTCTGGTGTCACTGCTTGAGTTTCCAAGTCAACCTGATGAGGGATAGAACACACCACATCAGCCAGTCCTTTTCAGTATTTGGGACCTGTGTCTTTAATATTCAGAAGAGCAGCTACAGGAATGGAAGGACTTCTCATGCCCCTCGCAATCAGTATTTTGTGGGGGTACTCCAGATGCTCATAAGTATCAGTGGGAGTATATCAGGGCAATTGAGAGCTATGGAGACACATGCTTTTGTCTGCTTTGCTTTGATTTCCCTGTTGACCGTTTCTACCACTACCAATTCTGCCGGTCTATAACTGCAGTGAAATTTCTGGTTGATGTCTAAAATTGGAATGATGCAGCTGTGCACATCCTTATAGGAACTGCCTTGATATGATTAAAGATAAACAGACATTGGAAACCTTGGGATTAACTCCTTTGAGCAGTGTGGTTACGCGCAAACCATCACATCCCCTGGTCTGGTATGCCTCAACCCAGTGTGAAAACACACAAAAAACTACCAGGATATACCACAGCTGGTTACAGTGGGGCATTTCCAAAAATCAATTTGAAGATGGTTGAATGGGCCATCTGACTTCCCCATGACTCATGGTCACAGTAGTCTTTATTCCTGGTTTTCCTTTCTGATGCACAATACATCTTTCACATAATTTTTCAGCTATGCCATTCCATTTCCATTTCCATAACTTTATTCAATCTGATTTGAAACATAGATCATCAAAGTATACATTTTAAAAAGGTAAAACAATGTCGTTCTTCTCAGTGCAACACAATTCAATACATATGAGTTATTTAAAAAAACGGACATTTTAAAAGAGCAAGAAAAAGAGCAATGTACAAGTTCATACCCCAAAACAATGAGGGTATAGGCTTGAGCTGTGCAAATTACGCAATTTATTATTATTTGTGCAGGGAACATAATAAAAGAATAAATGCTGAACTGCAGGTTCCCGGTTACCCCATAGATACATAGGTTAAAAAACAGATAAAGAAAAGAGACCATCATCCTAAGTTATAAAAAAAACCTTTAAAAATATTATGTGTGTCATGAAGATCCTTTGTCTCTAAAAGGCTATTGCGAGGAGTTTAAATAGCATGTTCAAGAAGACAAATAAGTTTAAGGCTGAGGGTTAGCATAGCTCTCCAATTCTAATAAATGTCTCCTACGCTTACAAGCCCAAAGGAATGAGGCTACACAGAAACATACAAAAGGATCATGAAGCTTCTTCAGATAGAACAGGGCGACGCGGCACTGCTTAAAATCGTGCCGCATTAAAAGAGGTTTGATATATCTGGCTCTCTGCTCCTTGCAAAAATGACAAAAGGAGAAAAGGTGGAGGTCAGACTGAGTGGACAGATTGTCGCATGGGCAAATTGTCAAATCACTATGAGCGTACTGTTTTGAAGGAAAACCCAGCATTAGGAGAATTAAGTTTAAGCGGAACCTTAAAAGAATAAACCTATGCTGCAGGTTCCTTACCGAATCCAGATAAAAGTATTCGCCAACTGTCACTGGTGGAATCGAGTGATAGGTCTTTACAGTTATTCTTAACTTCTGGGACTCCTCCCTTTCATATGCTAGCTTCGCCAAAATTAGTGCCTTTAACCTCTTCTTAGGGAACCTGGAACACGAGGTGGGATTTACATACAGCTCAGGGACTCCTAGTGAGTGCAAAGTCGTTTTAACGTACTCCAACCAGGGGATCTTGTAAACGTTATCCAATGAAAGGCATTTTAGTAAAATAGACTGGTTAAGATCCACTGTGTCCCTATTCCATATTGAATGCCAGAGCATGATCGGAGCTACTCTCACCATGTTAGACACATAGGGCATATCCAGCTCTAAGTGAGTGACATGGTTTGAAAATGAAAGAGCTGTGAGGCGATCCTCTTGAAAAACCATTCTCCAGCTTCTGTAAGGAGTCAGTTGGCGCTGTGCCCTAGACCCCTGCCCCATAGATCGCTGCCGAGATCGTTTTGGCATTGTAAATCTTTTTTATTGTTGTTAGGGGTTTTGAGCTAGTTTTTTAATAAAACCAGCGACTGACTGCCACCATAGTGCGCTCCATTGTTTGAGCCCTACTACCTACCATGTGTGATCAGGTTTGTCTGGTGCCAAAAACAACCCCTAGGTATGAGAAGGTCTCTACAACAGCTAATTTACGGGTTCCAATATGGAACAATGGAATGTTTTTTGGAGGGGGTAGTCCTGACACTAAGATGAAGGTTTTGGATTTATTGGCCTTAAGATCCATAGATGACATGAAGGTCACATAGGTGTCAATTAGGCGTTGCAGTGCTACACCTGTCCTGGCTATCAGGACGGCGTCATCCGCGTAGGCCAGGATTGGTAATGGCCCTGAGGGAAACTGTGGAACATCAGGCGTGCACGTTTTCAAGGCTGCTTCCACTCCATTTGTATAAAGTGAGAATGAAAAAGGGGCGAGGACACAACCTTGACTGACTCCTCTCATGATCCTAAATGATCTGGTGCATTCCATGTCCCTTCCATAGCGGACTGAGGCTGTCGCCTGTGAATACATTTGCCGTATAAGAATAATCAACCTGGAGTCTATGGCATGCCCATCGCAGCCATGATTGTCCAGAGTTTAGCTCAAGTTCAGCTATGCCATAAAAGTGTTGGTTGTACCAATACCGCTTAAAGGTCTGGATCATTCCACCTCCACTGACGTGTCGGCCCATGCAAATGTCTAATCATACCTGGCAACATGGAATCAGCAGAACTGGTTTCCCATCACTAAACACACAGATTTACTGCCATCTTTCACACAACCTGTTCCTTTCTGTTTATCCTTATCAATCTCAGGCACCTCAATCTGATGTTTTCAAAGCTCACTAAATGTTTGCAGTGTTTAATAACTTACTCGAAGCAATTTAATTTTCATCATTGCATGTTTCCTACAAGTGAAATGTGCCGGACTACAGCGCAGCACCTGTAGTCTCGTCTACTTAGCGATTTCCGGTGCCGACAATCATCTCCATTTTTATGGGCAGCACATTTCATGACTGCTATATACCTACACCATTCCCAAAAACATTCTTACCTTCCTCTGTGCAGAAGGGCACTTCAAACTCAAGACTGTAGAGATGTGCTCATGCAACACTCCTTCTCCTTTCTCAATCTGGTGTTTTGGATAGCAGACTTCTTTCTGGCAGTACTGCAGTTTGTCAGGTTGAAACCTTGAGCCCATTTTCAACAAGATGGTTGAGCAGGGCAATTGTGTCTTGTCTACAGGCTTCTTTGGTCACAGATTCCACAAGCAGATCATCGATGTACTTCACCAGTGTCGAACTGCAAGGCAACTCAAAGGTCTCCAGATTTTTCTTCGGTATCTGGTTAAAGAATGAACGGCATCTGAACTCAACACCACATGATTTTTATCTTGGATTTTGAACATGAAAGGGTAATCGCTGTTCTCATATAAAATAATGGAAAAGAATGCTTGACACAGATCAATGTCTGTAAACCACTCTGCATCGGGGGAATTTAGAAAAGGATTACACCAGAATTCAGAACCACTGCACAGCATGGAATGACAATTCAATTAATTTTTCTCAGGTCCTGCTCTATACTCCAATTTTTTTTAAATTTGGCTTCTGAATGGCTATTATAGGAGAGTTACATGGACTTCCAATGACTAGTTTAGAATGCCCTGTTCTAACACGCCCTTAATGATAGGCTTTATACCAGCTATTGCTTCTGGTAAGAGGTTGTAATGGGTCGTCTGTGGAAAGACTGTGTCTTGCTTCACTGATTTGTAGGGGTTTTGCATTTTTTGATCAGCTGGGACTTTAGTTTGAATTCTGCATCAGCTGCCTTTGTCTCCATTTCCTCATCTTCCGAAATCCATAAATCACACCATTTAATTTACAGACTAAGGGCCCCATTACGATGGCGGGCGGACTTTGTCCGCCCACCACCGTAACAGAAAATGGGACCGACCGCCAGAGGTGCGGCGGTCCCACGAGGCCAATTAGGATGCGCCCGCCACAGTGGCGGGCGCATTCTGGCCTTTAACATTGCGGACGGTGCTGCTGGGTGCAGATCCGTCCGCAATGTTGAAAGTGGAGGGTTTGCATTGCCATGCACAATGTGACAGGCACCGTGCGGTGCCTGCCACCTTGTGTATGGCAATGTAGGGGGGTACCATAGGTACCCCCCAAGTGCAGCCCCCCACCCCCAACCTCACCGGGGGCCCGTAACGGGCTCCCAAAGCAATTTCCGCCGGCCTTTCCATGGAGGCATCGCCACCGTGGACTTTGATACCAAAGGGGATGATGGACAGAGCGCTAGAGCAAGTCAACTGATCTGGGTTTAATCCATCATCATTCTTTAGCTCACTCCACCACCCCAGTTCAGACATGGCCATATGCAAATCAGTCTGACCCTGTGCCTCATGGGAACAGTCCAGCCTGAACTGCCAAGCCATGTCTTCCCTGGACCGGAAACAAGCATCCTGGGACCGGTTTCGGGTTCAAAACCCTCATCAGCCAGGCTATCTTGAATCCAGTGGCAAAGTGAGCAAGGGACCCACGTCTGGGCATACCCTGCCAACTTAGGGCGAACAAAGCGATACCAAAGGGGATGATGGATGGAGCGCTAGAGCAAATCAAACACTCACCCCCAGTCAACTGATCTGTCATATACTTCTCCTATTTGTAGGAAGCTGGCTCTGTATATGATATTGCCACTAGGTGGTGATACAGTGCACAGAGTCCAGCGGTTCCTCAAAAGTGTACAGGGTGCAATGTAAAACCCAAAGTGCACTATTTGTGGTAGTGTGGGGTAGCAGCCATATGCCTAACACAGAGGAGTGGAAGACATTTATTGCACAACAGTGATCAATAATGAACACATGACTCAAGAAGATCCAGACCAATTTTAGAAAATTATACTTTGTTTGTACTTTATTTTAAGACAAAGTTCTTCGCAATCAGATAAGTAAGTTTTCAATTAAAAATGTTTTTCAGGTTCAGAAGTCTACAGTACAATTTCAGAACAGTTCAATAGTATCTTGTGGAGGAAAGCAAGTATGCAGTGTAACAGGCAAGTATGCCACTTACAGTTCCAGGCCAGTCTTCGGGTGTCTCAGACCAACACCGAGTGTAATGTTGGTCGCGGGGGACTGGGGGCACCCAGAAGGTGCTGGATTCAGTATCTACGCTGAGGCAGTCGAGATTGGCAATGATATTTACCCTTGCGGTCCGCGGAGAGCAAGGAAGCGGGATGGTATTCAGCACACCGCCAACACAGCTACCATCGCAGTGGCCGGCAGCAGGCTGCTGTTGATCAGATGGAGGGGTTCCGCTGTTGACGGACCATCACAGAGAGGTCACGGTCAGGCACGCAGTGCAGGAGGCCCCAGAGGAGGCCGACAGAGCCACTTACAGGAGGGTATGGACTTTTGGGCACAGAGCTGGGAACAGCTTGGGTCGTGGGGCCAAGAGGATTCCTCAAGGTCGTGGAGGCCGTCTGGCTGGGTTGCCTTCTTCTGGCAGTGCAGAGTCGTGTCGACAAAAGTGCCGGTCCTCTACCACTGCGGTTGTGGAGTTCTCTTGTAGCAGTGAGTCACGTCAACACAGGTGTCGGTCCTCACTGATGCGGTTCTTGTACCGGCAGATGCCGGGGACTAGAGCCTCTAGTCCGAAGGGAGGTTCTTGGCACTTTGGTGAGAGTTGAAAGGTCTCCGGGGTTTCTTCTACACCTGGCAGGGTTTCTGGAAGAACAGCAGGCTCAGTGGTCAAACCGGTTGCAGGTGGCGGGGGTCTTGCTGAGTTTTATCTGCAGCGGGTCAGTTCTTCCGTCTTCTTCTTTGGTCCATCAAATCTAGTTTCTAGGTCTGGGGAGCCACCTAAATACTAACATTTAGGAGGCGTTTTAGGGGAGTAGCAGGTAGGGCTAATCGACACCTTACCTGGGGTGACTATACCCTCTATTATGGCACCCTCTGTGGGAAGGGCATAGACCCACCCCTGATTGGAGGGGTCCCCCCACATCTTCAAGATGGCAGGGACTGAAGGATGTGCTTTACCTCGCCTCACCCACCTTAGGGGTGGAGTTGGCAGAGGTGGGCACACCTTCAATTCTTCTTAAGTTTTCCCACCCAAAGTGGGTGTGTAAACAGGGGGCTGTCATCTGCTGCTAGCAGCAAAGGCTGGGGGTTGCATTACAAAGGCAGCAGGCCTTTAAAGCTTCCCTCTTCGAGTACTGGCCCATCCTGGGGGAGGAGGTGTGAGACCTCTGCCCAGGATGTGCATTGTTTCTGGTCCCAGAGAGCAGGGTCTCTCTACCCAGGGGTCCAGAAACATGTCTGGTGGTGTCTGGCTGCCTACAGCCGGTCATGGACCACACCAGGGTTGGCAGGTTTTTAGGGGGCGCCTTTGAGGTGTCCTCTGGGTACATGGTACAATAAATACCACACTGACATCAGTGTGGATTTATTGAGAGGAGTAGTTTGGTACCAAACACTTGTTTATTCAGTGAAGCCATCATGGTGCTGGGGAACTCGAGTTTTCAAGTTTCCAGAGCATGTAGTGTCTATGACTCCACTGGCACTTACAATATTAAGGAATGGACCCTAACATTGTAGGGGCATGTCTGCTCATGCAGATATGCCCTCACCTGTGGAATAGTGCACCCTGCCTTAGGGCTGTGAGGCCTGCTAGAGGGGTGACTTACCTATGCCTTCAGGCAGCGCTGGCTGCCATGGCACCCAGGCATGTTGATTTTGTCTTTTTCTCCCTCACAGGGGCATGCACGCTGCAAGGGCAGTGGCATGGTCCTAGTGAGACGGGTCCTAGGGTACCCTCTTCAGCACCCAGGCCCTAGGTACTCAGGGTACCATTTACTAGGGACTTCCAGGGGGGCAGAAGTACCAATTTGGGATTTTTTTTTACAGAAGAAGTACTGACACAGGGGCCCTGGTTGGCAGGAACCCTGTGCTCTACAATCAAAACCACATCAAAACCAGGCAAAAAGTGAAAGGGTTACCATACAAAAGAGGCACTTTCTCACAGTATCACTATAGTATTTTGCATACTGAAGCATCTCATTGAGAGACTGTTTAACAACAAATCGTATTCTCTTGTATCTGAGTGCTAATCTCTGGTTACAAACCATGAACAAATGTTGAGACAAAACTGTTCAAATTCTTTGGTTCCTGAATCCTCAAAGTTTTGGGCCAGTTTGCTTCATTCTACAGTACTTATATCTTCAAATGTGCAATCACAGCATCATATTAGCCCTAACCAAGAGAGAAAGGGCATTTGTATTATCAGGCTCTTTAGTCAGCCAATCGACAGCTCTTACTCTATCTCCTCTAATACCTTAGAAATAGTCACAATTCTATTTTCCTGGGTGTACCATTTGTCTAAGGTTTCTCTTACCTTCGGAAGACAGTTTTTGAAATGGAAAAGGTCTGCTTGAGTCCACGGAATGTGCATGTGTGATCCTCCCTGCATCTCTCTTAAAAGGTACTCTCTTGCTTCTGCTTCACCAGTACTATTACTTTACTTTCCTTTTGACTCTGCTCTTTTCCTTCACACTTTTGACTTTCCTTCGTTGATTACTGCTCTGTACATTTTTTCAAATCTCCATACTCTACTATCCACCAATTCCTTGACACATGTTTTAAAGCGGTTCACTGACAGAATATCGATGTAAAAAATATAGATGTATTAAATATCGATTAAAAAATATAGAATGCAAAAATATCAACTCCCTATACTTGAACAGGTAAGAACAAATGTATAGAGAGAAAAAAATATTGATGTAAAAAATATAGTTGTACAAATTTTTTTTTATATATATATATAAAATAAAATAATAAATATTGAATGTGTTAAATAATAAAATTAATAAAAAAAAGAAAGTAGATTTAATATACATTTTAACATATATATTTACTTTTAAACAAATAATAAACTAGTAATTTACATTTATTTTATAATTTTAAAATTATATAAAACTGTACATATATATATATATATATATATATACATATATGTACCAATAACATAAAATCTAATAAAAAACATTCTATTATAAATTAAAACATGAAACTATTTAAAAATCTTAAATTTCCCACTACAGTCAGTGCAACAGTAGGGAAAGTGTTGGATAGCGGAGGAGTAAAAATTACTATTCCCACTCCAGTGAGTGCAACAGTAGGGAAAGTGTTGGATAGCGAAGGGGTAAAAATTACTATTCCCACTCCAGTGAGTGCAACAGTAGGGAAAGTGTTGGATAGCGAAGGGGTAAAACTTACTATTTCACTCCAGTGAGTGCAACAGTAGGGAAAGTGTTGGATAGCGAAGGGGTAAAAATTACTATTCCCACTCCAGTGAGTGCAACAGTAGGGAAAGTGTTGGATAACGGAGATGTAAAAATTACTATTCCCACTCCAGTGAGTGCAACAGTAGGGAAAGTGTTGGATAGCGAAGGGGTAAAAATTACTATTCCCACTCCAGTGAGTGTAACAGTAGGGAAAGTGTTGGATAGCGGAGAGGTAAAAATTACTATTCCCACTCCAGTGAGTGCAACAGTAGGGAAAGTGTTGGATAGCGGAGGGGTAAAAATTACTATTCCCACTCCAGTGAGTGCAACAGTAGGGAAAGTGTTGGATAGCTTAGGGTAAAAATTACTATCCCCACTCCAGTGAGTGCAACAGTAGGGAAAGTGTTGGATAGCGGAGGGGTAAAACTTACTATTTCACTCCAGTGAGTGCAACAGTAGGGAAAGTGTTGGATAGCGGAGATGTAAAAATTACTATTCCCACTCCAGTGAGTGCAACAGTAGGGAAAGTATTGGATAGCAAAGGGGTAAAAATTGCTATTCCCACTCCAGTGAGTGCAACAGTAGGGAAAGTGTTGGATAGCGAAGGGGTAAAAATTACTATTCCCACTCCAGTGAGTGCAACAGTAGGGAAAGTGTTGGATAACGGAGATGTAAAAATTACTATTCCCACTCCAGTGAGTGCAACAGTAGGGAAAGTGTTAAATAGCGGCGGGATAAAATTTACTATTCCCACTCCAATGAGTGCAACAGTAGGGAAAGTGTTGGGTAGCGGAAGGGTAAAAATTACTATTCCCCCTCCAGTGAGTGCAACAGTAGGGTATTTTTTTTTTTTTAAAACATACTATAATTTTAAATACATATGACAAATACCTCCAAATATTGTCTTAAATAAAATTCAAAAAAATTCAAACAAATAAATATTTTTAATTAGAAATTATTTAGAAACAAAAACATGAATTATTACATAAATTTACTTTTTATTTCCTATCCTATAACACTGCACAATTCACAACCCACATCTAAATTTTTTTTTTAAATGTATTTCCATAATTAAAATAATTAATCACCAATTAAATAAATATTATTAATTAAAAAACAAACTAAAACTCATAAAACTTAATTAACTTCCCACACTTTACCTCTATAATCCCTACAACCCACAGCTAAAATGAAACTGTAAAAAAATTAATCGCACATTTAAAACATATTTTCAATTAAAAAAGTAATAGGATTTAACAACTAATTATTAAGTAAGTAAAATTCATTTACTCCCCACCCTTTACCCCTATAAAAGTAAACTCCACACAAAAAATTCACAGATACCCTAATTAAATATCAATTAATTAATTAATATTAATGATCACCTAATTATGAATTAATTAAAAATAAATTACTTCCCACCCTTTACCCCTATAAACCCCACAACCCACACTTTAAATTAATGACACAATTTCTATATTTAATTTTGAATTAATTGATTAATGTTAATTATGAAGTAATTATTAATTAATTAAACATAAATTATTTCCCACCCTTCACCCCTATAAACCCTAGAACCTTCACCTAAAATTAATTACACAATTTCCATAATTAATTTACAATCAATTAATTAATATAAATTAGCAACTAATTATGAATTAATTAAACATAAATGACTTCCCACCATTTACACCTATAAACCCCACAACCCGCTACCGAAAATTAATTACACAATGTCCATAATTAATTTTCAATCAATTCATTTATATAAATTAACAACTAAATATTAATTATTCAAAATTTACTTCCCACCCGTTACCCCTATAAACCCCACAACCCACACCTAAAAGAAATTACACAATTACCATAATTAATTATCAATTAATTAATTAATATTAATTAACAGCTAATTAATAATTAATTACAAATAAATTACTTCCCACCCTTTACCCCGATAAACCCCACAACCTGCACCTAAAAAACAATTACCATAATTAATTACCAATTATTTAACAACCAATTTATAATTAATTACAAATAATTTACTTTCCACAATTAACACTATAAAATCTCAATTAGATAAGTATTTATAAATACAAATTAATCATTAGTGTATTATAATTACATTACTTCCCACCCTATTCCCCTATAAACCCACAACCTGTTACAGAACTGAAAAATGCAAAATGTAATTAAAATAAAATTGAGAACTACGAAAAACGTAACACATATATTAAAAAACATAAACAATACTTATACAAAAACACATACATCACATACATTTAAAATATAAACTAAAATACATAACACTAATTAAAAGATTGATATTTTAAACAACTATATTTTTGCAAACTATAGTAATGACTTCTATATTTTTTTAAAAATATTTCTTACCTTAAATTCAATATTCTTGACCATGATATTCTTGCAGTCGATATTTCTGTGTCACGATATTTCCAACTCGATATTTGTGTAAGTCGACATTTCCAACTCGATATTCTGTCTGATTACCTTTTCAAGCTATGCAATTTCATCTCCTTTAAATTCTTGTCTCTCATTCATAAATTCTTTTGTGTCTTCATTTGTGACAATTCCAAACTCCTCAGCCAAAGCCTCCATATTTGCATTTGCCTCATAAGCAACTCTAGTGTCTTCTGTGCTTGCTCATACACACCAAATCACTCTCACTATGGTGTTTCCGAAAATCTCTGCCCAGATTTCCTTTCGCAAGTTCAATCTGTTTTCAACTGCACAGCCTAGATCTTTTGGCGGACATTTTCTTTAGTCTGGAGTGATCATTTAGTGGCCGCAGCCACAATGGCCCCATCTGTGCCATGTGCGTGAGTGGAACTGTCTCTCTGGGCCACTAGTGATAATATTGATGACTGGATGGAATTTTTCAGAAAACTATGTTATACATCCATGACTGAATGATTCACCATCAGCTGAAACTAAACTCAGATCAAACCGAAATTGTGATGATTATAAACAAACTGTATAGCTGGAATCCTTCCATCTGGCCAGTGGAGATGGGCGTTCCTCCCATTAAAAAAAACAGTTAAAAGCCTCGTAATTCACGTTGATGAAGATCTTCCTATGAAAGCTCTGCTAAGTGCAGTGACCTCATCTTGCTTCTTCCAGCTGGTAAAATTTAAAAAATCTGGAAATATTTTACTCACAAGGCTATCATTCAGATTATAATTGCTTTGGTCATGTCCCGGATTGATCATGCCAATTCTCTCTATCTGGGACATTGTTAAAGATCCCTAAATTGAATAGGAAGAAACTGGGTGGCACAATGTTTGCAGCGATTGCTCCAAATGAATGGAATTCTTTTCCCCCACACATTACAGCCATAACCTCCTATTCGAGCTTCAGGACTGTGCTAAAAACTGGGCTCTTTAGAGAGAATTATGCATAGGCTTGGGTCCCTTCCTCTATGCCCTCAGCACCATGAAACCTTTTTGGAGTACATGCACTCTATAAATATATTGTAACATAACAGGGTGAATCTCTGTACTTACTGGGGTCTGGCTAACAATTGCTTGTAGCTGGGGAGTGCTTGTAATTATTTGCATCAGAGGAATTCTTGTGCTTGCTGAAATATGGGGTGTGTCTGGTGATGTTGACATTGGTGGGAGCACTTTTTGCTGCTGGCATTTGGATAACACTTTGAACTACTGATGTCTGAAGAGCACTGACATCTACATACATCAGGGGTGCACTTGCGTCTGTAGGGAGACCTGTCGCTGGGCTGTCCTCTGGGGACGTCTGTTTGGGTTGCCCTGCCCGCTATACTAAATTGTAATGGGTTGGTCTTTACCTCAGCTCACCATCCAAAAACTCAACATCCTCATCACTTTTAGTCACTGTATGATTCTCCCGCTATTTCTTGATATGGGATTTTTCTTGTTCTGAATTCTCACACAGTATCGCGGGGAAAGCACCCACAGCATCCTTCATATATTCATGCCAGATCCTTTTCCTCTCATTACATTGCACTTTCAACCGATTGCTAACTTTATTTTGTAACGAAATCTTCTGTCACACGCTCCTTTACAGTCGTTACATGGTTTCAGATGTTTAAAGCCTTAAATTGTGTGGGTTTGGGTTGGGGTTTCATCTTGTACATTCTTTTCCTTGGATTCTCGAGTCTCTTTATGTGAAAAGTGCAATGTAAAGAGAATTGCATATCCCAGTCTCTGTGTATTTATGTCATTATTTGAGATGCATGCACATAAATAACCCTTTCTGTGTGCTCATCTCTCTAGCGAGTGAACCTTTGGGAGACAACATCTTTCTTGCAAATAACCATCACAGGCTTCATAATAAATATCCCCAATTTTTTTTTTTACTCGTAACTTAGACACTAAGGTCCACCTTAGTGTCCACATGCAAACTTTTCTAAAAATGAATCAACTACATGGCCTTAATGTTTCAGTCAAACCCAGTGCAAGTGCAGTTCCTAAAAATATATAGGATCTGCGCGTTAAGACAATATAAACTAAGGGATTGGTGTTCAGACTGATTCCAGACACCCCCAAAGGATATGTTAGCCTTTAGACCAGCTAGCTCATAGTGCCACCATAAGCCCCCTAACCTTACCAAGGAGCGAATAATTTCTGGCAACTATCGAACATCACAACCCTTGATCCTTCAGGGATCGTGGAAACAGTACAGTATCTTTAGCTCAGTCAATCGTACTCACTTAGTCTCAGAGAGATACTCAGAATAAACGATGGGGACATTTTCAATAAGCATTTATTGAACCAGCGTCATTCTAGTATAAAAAATGTTTGCTGCGACAACCATTGGACAGAAACACATGTATAAGATTACAAGCACCACCAGAGTAAATAAAAGGTAGAATTCTACCATGGTGCTAAAACAGTGAATATATGCAGGCATATAGATACATGACGGTAATCAAGCGTACTCCTACGATGCAAACCCTACCTAAGTGTACCTAGCATGCATGTAGGTGTAAAGCCAAAAATCTCCTAGCAAAGAGCCAATCCCATTACCTCATGGGAGGGAATGAAGGACCCCGTCTTGGTCTCGAGTTGGACACCCCGCAAGGGATGTCAGACTACTGCGTGCTGGAGCTTCTGCAGGCTGGGACCTCAGCATCTAGTATCAGCGTGGAAGCTTCTCCTCTGCCTATCTAGTGTTGGTATGTTTCTTTTATAACATAAAGATAGCCTCAGGGTTCCTTACACAATCGATATGTTTTGAGTATAATTATGTAAATGAGCGTAAATCAATACATGCTATTATGCAAAGTAGTTCTTTCACCCTAGGATGAAGATGACCATGACTTTCATACAGAGTATGTTAATCCTGTTATGTACGTCATGTGCAGGGACTTTTCTAAGAATCCTCATGCATAATAAATGAGGCTAGTTTCAAGGAAACCAATCAACATTTATTCAGCACATAACTCAGTAAAAGGTCATTACTAGAACCGTTATGCAGAGCAAGGTAGGGCAAATATAGGTAAGAGGCCCAGATTGGGGCACATAGGGGTACATAAAAATGGACTTATCCCAGCACAAAGTCTGATGATATAACAGTACAGTGTATCTTCAATAGAAAAACTTAAATGAACCGCTATTGTCTGCTTCACCTAAATGGAAAAAAAAATTAGTTTCAAGATGCAGATTATGCTTTTTACGGCACCCACCATCACACAGTAGACAACTCCCAAACTGGAGGAGCTTACCTTGAACCTGTGTACCAGAGAACAAACTAACACCAATCCAGTTTAGTGTGCGTTCATACACTAGTCTTTATGGGGCACATGCATCAAGCATTTTACCGGTCGCAAACCGTAAAATGCTATTTCCGATGCATCAAGCCCAAAGGCATTCGCAATTAAGGAAATCGCAATTTTTTGTGATTTCCTTAATTGCGAATGCAGTTAGGGAATCGCAAATTGCAATTCCCTAAATGCGATGCATCATGCATTCGCAAATTGCGTTTTCGCAATTTGGAATTGCAAATTACCATCAACTTCCAGTTGATGGGAATTTGCAATTTCTTAGAAAAATGCATAAAATTGCATTTTCTAAGTGCCATGTGGCGCACACATATGCCCTTAGGGCATATGTGTGCGCCACATGTGCACACATGCCAATTTTGGGGGTGCAGCAGGGTGGCCTTTTGGCCCCCTAGCACCCTTCAAATTGCAATCGCAATTTGCGGCTCGCTATTAGGGAATTTGTAGGAATCACAATTTTTTTTTCGATTCCTACATGCATAAGGAATTGCGATTCCCTAAAAATCGCTATTTAGGAATCGCAATTCCATTCTTTGATGCATGTGGCCCTATGGCCCTAACCTGATCAGTCTGTAGTACTTCACAGTACACACCCCAACTTTTAGATTTCAAGATCAGACTTCAACAATCTCCAACAATTTAAACCACAGCCTTATATCACAATTACAATAACCTCAGCAAGAGTAAGCAAAATCATACAGTGCTAGCCCTCTTTGTTGCATCTCGAATGGTGCTGAATGGAGAAAACCTCATAATGACAATGACCAAACACCCTACAAGTCCACAAATCAAAGCCACATATGTGTATTCAAATTCAGACCAATTCATGACACCACACTCTCCAGAACTACAAGTTCCAACATGCATCACATTGTTTTATGTTCACTCAGACTCTAGCGCACACACAATTCCTTTTCCTAGTGATACAAAGTGCTTCTGGAACCCTGGGATAACTGCTATCCCTCCACACTGCCTTGAAGAATCAAGAATGCAGATAGGTTAAAGGATCAACTTTAGTCTGGGGGTGCGACTGATGGACCAGGAGCAGCGTTAATCCCATAATGGATTTTGGTGCTTCTAGCTGGACCTGTCCCTCTTTAAATCGTTCTGAACGAAAATTTGAATATGGACATGGAGAACCCATTTGGTCTACAACAATGGTAGACAGGGAAGGCTTAAACCTTAAAGGTTTATTTTTGGAATATAGTCTTACAGAATTCAATTTATGTAGTCAAACTCAATAAATTGATAGGAGTGCAAAGCTCAGTTAAAGTACAGAATTGATGCAGCGCGTACAATAAAAACTATTCTCCTCCCAGGTCACTTATAGGTCATCCAGGGGAAAACTATATTTCTCATATCCACATGACGATGGGGCCCATAAACATCGCCTAACACACACGCACACTCCTGGATTTCCTTTACACCTTTATGAAATTCTGTACTCCTAGGAGAAGCATGAGAACTAAATGGAGAACACCATTTATGTACCGCTGGAAGGAGCCGGGATATCTTATTACCTTAATTTGTCACTTTCTTTTAGTTATTTCTTAAGATATTCCTGCTCATTGTTTTGTCGATGAATCATTCATGTAAAAACTTAGTTCATAGTGATTAAGACCAGCTGAATCACAATAACCAATTACTGATGTCACAATCATTTAGGAAAATAACCACTGAGTCATTTTGGTTTAAAGAATCTTAAATTTTATATAATTTTAAAAGCATGAGAAAGAATTTAAAACTTTATTCAATTATTCATTCTTAAATTCAAATATTTATTAAGCATAATCAATTTATTGCAGAAAGGA
This sequence comes from Calotriton arnoldi, assembly GCA_963921515.1. Classification (NCBI taxonomy): domain Eukaryota; kingdom Metazoa; phylum Chordata; class Amphibia; order Caudata; family Salamandridae; genus Calotriton; species Calotriton arnoldi. Next base: position 1,381,530 of record CAWUFW010003080.1, read on the forward strand.
AATTTTTTGTCATGAAGCCAAAATCCTAATTACCTGCCTACCTTCCTAATTTAGCCTAATGATTTCTATCCTAAGTTTAAGAATTAGAAATAACCTGATTCTCATACTCAACTGGAAAATTAAGACAGCAACAGCAACTTCAGCTCGTCAGCATCAGCTACCTGCAACCCGTCTCATCTAACAGTCTTTCAGCATCTCCCGCTCAGTAAGGGATCGATCAGGACCACCCAGCACTGGAAGCCACCAACACCAACACGACTCTCCAACTCCGCTCCTGACTGTGACTGCTACTCCGACTGACTGCGACTGACCCCCTCCCACTAAGAGTAGGCCCTCTTATACCCTAATTCTAACTTTGCTAACTAACTGTTGCAACATTAATAACACGCTTTTCTTTCATTGGTCCATGCATGTCATCTTATTCATTCTTTTAATCAAGTTCTCTTGGATCCAAGGGTCCTTGGATCATTTCCTTTCCCATACGCTCAAACATATTTTCATCCGTTTCGATCAGTACATTTGTAACTTCTTTCGATACATTCGAGAACTCCGCAGTCATTGTCCTTTCTCTTAAACTTGTTTCCCACGGGTCTTCTGCTGATCATCACGGCACACTATCAGTTCAATTAGGTCACATCAGCCTTGACCATTTCTCGCATCCTAGCGTCTCAGTAACATCACGAGGTTTAGTTTTTTCTCCGATTTCATCCCGTGTCACATGTCCCCTTGCGCCTGCGCACATCTTCCCACTGGCGGCCATTTTATATCGCCACTCGGTTATACTTTAGAAGCACTAATTTGAGGCAAACAAAACATAATTAAAATAGAGAAAAATAGCCCTTTCGTTTCCCTCCCGTCATCTACGTACCCCAATTAGTTATTACCTAGCAGAAAGCAACATTTAAGCTGTTCCTTACTTACCATCACTATTGTTTTTGCAACGACACGTTTTATTTCTATGAAGCACAAACATGCATTTATTTTTTAATTAGTACGCATTTATTTTTACGTTATAATTAGACACACGGACATCCATTAATAGATTATTTAGCACACACATTGGCATGTTACCATTCCCACACATACAGTGTTGATTAATACATTTAAACAAACATTTTATTTAATTAATTATAAAATTTGTTAGGGGTTAAAAAAACTTTTTATTTTCCCTGCTCCATCAACTCCCCCTTTGGTGATTTTTAAATCACCACATAAAACCCAAGTCATACTTCTTTTCAGGCAGCATGTCTTTCATCCTTTGCTTTCTGTTATTTAAACATAAGTTTCTTCTTCATCTTGCCTTTTAGTCTCCTTATACATGCTTTCTTTCATTTTCTCCAACTCAATTTCACCCATTTCTCTCTCTCTTTCATTATTCTATTATTTCTTTTTATCTTATTTTGTCTTACTTTTCTTTTTATACATGTTATTACTATTTTCAATACCATGGCTAACAGTATTACTACAGTTGCTATTATTATAACTTTCCCTATCATTAGTCTACTCATTCTGGTCAACCAATTCGCTACTGAAGAAAACCCTCTACCAAGTTTTCCCAAAACACTTTCAACCTCCAGTGGAACTAGTTCTTTGTGCAAATTTGTAATATTTGTAATATACTTCTGTATATTTTCACTTTTATCAGGAATGTAAGTACAACAATGTTGGACTTTCAACATTCCACAGACTCCACCCTCTTTTGCCAAAAGAATATCAAGGGCAAGCCGATTTTGCATCACCATAGCTCTCATGGCAACCATTTCGGTATTTACCATTAAGAACCCTCCCGCAGTATCTGTAGACAAACGATCTACTACTGTGGATAATTTCCGAATTTTAAATGCATTCAAAGATATTCCCACTGCTGGTATTAATGCTCCAAAAATATCACCTACAATTTCTGAAAAACTTTCCCTCTTTCTACGTGTAAAGCTATTAATCATCTTGTATGTTCCCTTTTCTTCTCTGTCCATGTGAAATTTTTTGGGAAAGACCAGGCCTACATAGCAAGTTTCATACCAATGGTCCGGTAACCTGTAATAAGCTCTATTCCCACAAATATAATAGATACCTGGAAATATTGGATCTTTTCCACCTTTGAATCCCCAACCTCCCAGAATTTGATAATTGTCATGGCAGATACTGGAACCTACAAAGTAATTGTCATAGACTGTCTTATTTCTCCTAATACACAACTTTCCTGTTTGCGGCCAATCTAATGTCATTGCTGCATTTATCTTTTTCCCTTCATGATTTCCTTCCTCAAACGTCCATAGGCGTTTTCCTTCCTCTTTTATTGCTTCTTTTTGAAATTTCAGTCTCCTTTCTTCAACCATTTCTAAGAATACTTTTTCTTCTTTCTTTAACTCACAGGTAAGGTTGTTACTAACTATTTCTTCTAACGTTAATCTTCTATGTTCTAAAAAGAATTCTCCTAAAACTTTTGCTGGTTTTACTTTGTTAAGTTCTGGTACTACTGGAATATTTGCAAAAATCTTATCTATATCAGTATAATAAGATTCTAATCTACCTGTTTTATAAAATAAACTTGCTATTACACTACATGTTATCCCATAAGTTAGAGGTAGGTGATGATAAGTCACACCTTCTGACACTGATGCAGGCAACTGCATACAAACATAACAATCTCTCACATCCATTGTCTCTACATATTCATACAACAATTTTGTAAAAACATTTTTTGAAAAGTCTGTTACTGACTTATCCTTATGTAACTCTGCACTACTTCTTAAAATAACTGGTTCTTTAATATTAGTTTCTTTTTCTGGTTTAGTATCATTTTTTGCTTCTATCACAGCTATACTAATAGGAATTGTGATTGCTAAAACTATCCATATGGTCATTAATAACCCTGTACAAAAGCAGCACATTTTGCACCATCTTTTTATAAACTCACATTTATCTCTTCCATCCCTATTATTTTCCATTTTTCTTTTTTTTCTATTTGTTAAGTTTCAGAAAATTGTGTCACTACACCTCAGAAATGACTTAGATGCCACTCTGCTCTCAAAAGTCTTTGCTTGGTACTTTCTTTAATTCTCTCCAGAATTCTTTCGTTGTCACATCCGGTGATTTGTCACGTCCAGTAAAATTGTCATGTCCGGCAGAAGCACTATAAGTCTTCACTTCAAGTTTGTTGCATCTCACCTTTTCCCATCCGACTTCTCAGTCTCTGGTTCTCGTGAGTGTTTTCTTCTTCTTTGTAATCTGTTAGTGCAATATACAGCCACTCAGGTGACTTATACTTTGCATTCACTTTCTTTGTCCTTTTGGACTTTTGTAATCTTTTTCCACTTGGTTTTTCTTGTCCCTTTTGACTTGTTACTTCATTTACTTGTTCAGCACTTTCGTCTCCCGCTCTTATTATTCTATATCTCAATTTTCTTATATAGCTGTTGGGCCAATTATCTCCTTTTCTTGGCCTTTTGGCTTCACCTTCTCTTTCTTCTCTTTCTGATTTCCAATTTCTTTTTCTTGATTCAGTTTTTACCTTTTCCTCTTCTCCACTTTCTTCAGTTTCTGTTTCAACTGTTTCACTATTGTCTCTTATTTTAAAACTTATGATCTCGTCATCTCCTACTGGTGGATCTGTCTTCTCCTTCTTGTTTTCCCTTATTACTGTCCCTCCTCGGTGTTCTTCCGATTTGGTGTTTTTCTCCCTTTCTGCTTCTAAATTTCCCTGTTCTTCTGTTTCTCTATCTGTCCCTATTGCTCCTCGGGGTTCTTCTCGATTTTCTAACTTTTTGTGTACTTCTTTCCCTACTTCATCTATTAATATTGTTTCTGAAGGATTTTCACCATAGCTTGTACTTGGTTGTTCATCTAACTCAATTTCTTGCTCAGTTTCTTCTCTAATTGGTTTATAACCCCAAGTTTTCCTTAGGAATTCTTCACGGTTTTCAACTGAATCATCAGATTCTGAAGTTGTGTCAGATATTTCCAGATGTCGACTTACAGGTCGATCTTCAAGTTCTGGAATTTCTGAATTTCTTTCTTCTTCTTCTTCTTCTTCCTCTTCTTCTCTAGAGGTGTTTGTCGTTGGGGTTTCCAGATGTCGACTTTCAGGTCGATCTTCAAGTTCTGGCACCCTTTCTCTTATCCTTGTTGTCCCAGCCGTTAAACTTTTATCCCACACTTCCAGACGTCGATTCACATGTCGATCAGTAGGTTCTTGAACTCTGATTGTGTGGCTGGCATGGACCCAGTTTTTCACTCCTGCACACTTGACGGCAGTCGTTGTCACCAGGATTACCTGTCGTGGCTCGTCCCAACGAGGAACTAGACAGTTTCTTCTCCTGTGGACTTTTATACGGACCCAGTCTCCTGGATTCAAGTCGTGGGCTGGTTTTCTTTCAAGAGTGGTCGCATCCGGTCCAACCTGATGAAACACAGAACGCACCACATCAGCCAGTCCCTTGCAATAATCCAGTATTAGATCATCAGTTATAGTTAATAACTTGTTGACAGGTACGTGTGCTTGTCTCATTGCTCGTCCCATGATCATCTCATGAGGACTGAGTCCAGTTTTCTTTTCAGGGATGCTTCTGATGGTCATCAGAACAAGAGGCAGTGCATCCGGCCATTTGAGTCCTGTAGCTTGACACATTTTTCCCAATCTGTTTTTAATTGTTCCATTAATCTGCTCTACTACCCCAGAAGCCTCTGGTCTGTAAGCACAATGTAGTTTTTGTTTAATACTCAATGCTTCACAAATCAATTGGATCAACTCATTTTGAAAATGTGTTCCTCTATCTGTCTCAACCGTGACTGGAAAACCATACCTTGGAATGAATTCTCGCAGCATAAGTTTTGCCACTGTTGTTCCATCATTCCTTCTTGTGGGGTATGCCTCCACCCAACGTGAGAACAAACAGACAACCACTAGAACATATCTTAGTCTATTACTAGGGGGCATCTCGATAAAGTCTATCTGCATCCTAGTGAATGGACCTCCTTCCCGTCCTATTGTTCCTAGACTCACTACTGTTTTTCTTCCTGGGTTAAACTGCTGACAAATAAGACATCTTTGACAAAGACTTTCAGCAATGGCTCTGAATTTTGGGTTATACCAGGTTTGTCTAAAAAGTCTGATCATTGCATCTCTCCCAATATGAGCTTGTCCATGGTACATCCGTGCCATGTCTGCAATCATGCTATCAGGCATAACTGGTCTTTCATCTCTGTATACCCACACACCATTATTTTCCTGTCTTCTACATCCTGCTTTTATCCAGTAATCTTTTTCCTCATCTCTTGCAGTTTCTTGTAACTGCCTTACTTCATCCCATGTCTCGACAGTATTAGTGAAAAGCAAAGGACAAGAGACATGCTCCCTTTCTCTATTTTTGTTCATGGACGCCATGTTCTCTGCACAATATTTAGCGATCTCATCAGCATAATTATTGCCGACCGCTATGTAATCTTCGTTTTTCTTATGCGCTTTGCACTTCACTACAGCTATTTGTTTAGGCAACTGTATCGCCTCAAGCAGTTTTTTAACAAAATCTCCATTTCTGATAGGTGTTCCTGCAGATGTCAAAAATCCTCTTTGTGACCAAATCTGACCGAAGTCATGTACGATGCCGAAACCATATTGGCTATCGGTCACAATCGTGACTCGTACATTTCTTCCTAATTTACATGCTTGAATCAAAGCAATCAGTTCCGCAACTTGTGCAGACCTTATTCCTTTCAGACAAGACGCTTCCATCACAGTTGCCACTGTGCACACTGCGTAAGCTGCGCTTAAAACTCCTTCTTTTGTTCGCAAGCATGAGCCATCCACAAACATGACATAATCAGATTCCTTTAACGGTTCATCTTTTATGTCAGCTCTTGGTTTCGTGCAATATTCCAGCACGTTCAGACAATCATGATCTACTTCGTCCTGTTCAATTATATTTTCTTCATCTGGCAATGATGTAGAAGGATTTACATTCATGCATCTATCTATGGTCACATTTTCAGCACTCAAGATGACTTTTTCGTACTTAGTCAGCCGACTATGTGTCATGTACTGTGTTTTTGTTCTTGTCAAAAGAATTTCTACTGAATGGGGAACATATACTCTCAGTGGATACCCCATCACTATACCTTCACTTTGTTCCAGACTTACACAAGTAGCAGCAACTGCTTTCAGACATCCAGGCAATGCTTTTGCTATAGGATCTAAAACAGCTGAAAAATAAGCGATTGGTCTTTTCATTGTCCCATGTTTTTGTACCAGTACTGAAAATGCACATCCATCTCTTTCACTGCAGTACAACTCAAAGTCCTTCTCATAATCAGGCATGCCTAATGCAGGTGCCTCACACAGTTTCTTTTTCAATTCTTTGAAAGATTTCATTTCTTCTTTGTTTAACTCAAAAGGGTCTTTTACATCTTTCTTGGTCAATTTTTGTAATGGTTTTGCAATCAAAGAGAAACCACTTATCCACTGTCGACAATATCCAACCATTCCCAAAAACATTCTTACCTCTCTTTGAGTCATTGGTGCTCTCATTCCTTGAATCATTCTTACTCTTTCTGTCGCTATTTTTCGCACTCCTTTCTCAATTTTATGCCCTAAATACTGGACTTCTTTCTGACAAAACTGTAATTTTGAAGGAGACACTTTATGTCCTCTTTTCTCTAAATGGTTCAGTAAAGCAATTGTATCACTTACACATGCTTCTTTGGTTTTCGATGCCACCAACAGGTCATCGATATACTGCACCATCACTGATTTTTCTGGCATTTTCAAATCTTCCAGAGATTTCTTTAGAATCTGATTAAAGATTGAGGGGCTTTCTGTATACCCCTGAGGAATTCGGCACCATGCCAAAATACGCTCTCCAAACCGGAACGCAAATAATGGCTGGCTATCTGGATGCAAAGGAATAGAGAAAAATGCGTGACACAAATCTATCACAGTGTACCACTCAGCTTCATGTGGAATTTGATATAGAATTACTGCAGGGTTTGGCACTATTGGACAACAGGGCACAACTATTTTGTTGATCTTTCTCAAATCCTGTACTATTCTATATGTTCCATTTGGCTTTTTCAGTCCCATAATAGGTGAATTACATGGACTGCTCATGATTTCTTTTAGAATTCCCTGTTCAATCATCTTATTTATCACAGGAGTTATTCCTTCAATTATTTCTGGAGTTAATTTGTACTGTGGCGTATTCGGGTAAGTTGTCCCTTCTTTTACTGTCACTTTTACGGGATCAACTTCTTTCATTAATCCAATGTCTTCTCCTGTAAAATCCCACACACTTTCTTTTACTGCACTTTTTAGTTCTTCAGGAAGTTTTTCTGCATCAAATGCAGGAAACAAACCATTCGTTTCAGGTTCTTGATTCATCAAAGTTACTTTATACAAAACATCTTCATCTGAAGTCTGAAAACCGATTCCATCTGGCGTACAATAAATTGTGCAATTCATTTTGCACAAAAGGTCACGACCCAAAAGATTTACAGGACTACAATCGCATACTACAAATTTATGCATTTTGCTAAAAGAACCAATTTTTACTTCCACCAATTCAGTAAGTGGGGTTTTAATCTGCTGATTGGCTACTCCTACTACTTGGATGTATTCACCTGAGAGAGGAAGGTTTGGAATTTCCACTGATCTAACAGTAGAACGGGTAGCTCCAGTATCGACAAGGAATGTTACATTTGCACCATTCACTTCTCCATCCACAAAGGGACCAGACTGATCTACCTCTAGAGTTGCGCCAAGCACGCACTCTTTCCCCTCTCCTGCGCACCGTCAGAATCTTTCATCCGGGTCATCCTCACTCTGACGCAACCAATACTGAGAAATGTTAGCTGCTCGCGGCAACTGTGTTACCTGCTCTCCTCCGTAGAATCCTGTTTCTGTACTGTATCTTTGCTGGTTAACAGTGTTGGGAAGTGGTGGTTGCGGCACCTGACTTTGTTGAACAACTACCTCATTCTGCACCTGTGGAGTTAATGATTGATGTTCCGGATTAGGTTTAGGTGGGAACTTACACTCGTTTCTCCAATGCCCTAATTTTCCGCAATTATGACATGGCCATTTCTTCTTTGCCTCTTCTAGACTCACTTGACCCTTTCCTTTACCTATGTTTGGTCGCATTTTATTCTGTCCTGATTCATTTCCATTATTATTGTCCAATTGAGCTTCTTGTTTTTCTGCCACCTTCACCTGTGCCCACATTGCCTTCTCTTTCAACTTACGCTGTTTACTCTCTATCTCATCACTACAATACTTAGCATATCTCAGTACCTCATCTACACTTCCATTCTGCCAGTTTATCATGTGTTGCTTAATCATATCACTTATTTCTTGTTTCAGGCCAAACACAAATCGGTATACAAAATGACTCATGTCTTTTTCACTCAATTCCTCATAACCACTATACTGCTTGAAAACCAATAACAATCGCTCATAATATGCATGTACAGACTCCTTACTTTCCTGTGTAGTTCTATCGATTTTTACCCAATCTGTCTCTTTAGGAGGAATCTTATTCTTCAAAAAGGTAATCACCTTATCGTACTTCTTCATCACATCAGGACCTGGAGCTCCTGTCTTAGGGTCTCTTGGATATTCTGTAGTTGGCCAGTCAACTGTAATCTTACATTCTGACCACAAATCTGTTGGTACCACTATGTCAAACAATCCATCTAAATCTATCCACAACACTTTTGAGACTTTTACAAACCTCTCTACTTGTCGGTACCACTCAACTGGCTTCTCTCTTAACTTTGGAAAGTCATTGGTAAATGACAGTATGTCCTGCCTAGTCCAGGGAACATGCACGTAACTACCACCTGGAGTTTCTCTCATGGGGTATTCTTTGGCAACAGATTCTTTTTCAGTTATCATAAAGGCCAATGAACCTTTGTCTGTAGTTTTCTCATTCTTCTTTGTCCATCTAACCTTCCATCTGTCCACATCACCCCATTTTCTCAACAACACAATTAACTCCTTTATCTGTGTCAGCCTTCCTGCCGTGTTCAAATTTTCAATATCCTTTTCACAAAAGTCTACTCTGTATGGTTTCTGCAACGTTTTCACTTTTGCAAAGTCTATTCCAATCTCACTGGCCACTTCTTCTAGTTTGTCATGTAAATTCTTTGCCCTCCATGTAATACTTTTGCACAGAAACATTATTTCATCATCCTGATAATTTTTTATCTTTTCGGTACCAATTGTTCCTAGAATTAATTCTTCCATATCGATTTTTAACCTAATTACATCTAATGGTTTTTCTTCTGGTTCTTTTATTTTAAATGCCTTCATCCACTCATTTAATTCATCAGGAGTCGGACCTATGGGTGTATTATTTAGTTCTATCCAATTACCACTCTTTTCAGGGGTTTCTGTTGCAGATTCTGTTACCATATGCATTTTTCTACCATTGCACTCATTTACCGTCAAATTTGTAGGTGGACTTGGTCTGTAAGTACTAGCCAAATTACTTGTACTTGCATTTTGTTCCATCCTTTCTTTTTCTCTCTGAAATTGTGAACTCATGGGAATTACCAAAGATCGTTCATCAATTTTCTGATTCTCAAAAACTGGTATTACTGGACCTATTGTTACAGGCACAGTAACTGCTTCCATATTTTTCGTTAATTCTCTAATCTTCTCAGTTAGTTCTTTTGTTGTCCTTGCCAATTCGCTTGCATTGTCGCTTTCTATTCCTTCATTTTGAGAAGTTCTCATTTGTTCTTGTGACCTATTTACTTCAATTCTCTTTTCCGGACTTTTATTTCGCATAGTCTCTATTAGTGGCGCATTTGGTGTCACCACTGTAGAACTCTGCTGATACGGAGGTGGATTTCTATTTAAAATATCTTCCAGCAACTCGTCATCCGTTTCGCTCTCATGCATATACTTTTCTCTCTCTATATGTTTCTTTTTCTCAGTCCGCTTTTTCTTAGTCCCTTCCTCAACTGTAAAAGCTGGAAACAAACCTCCTGTCATGTTAGCACATCTCCATCGTTTTATTCTGTCCTCATGATTTACTCCCCACAATCTTCCAGGCATAAACTCATGATCTCTCATTCCTCTGAATCTCTCTCGTTCATACATCTCATCTTCCCATTCCGTCAAAGCCTCAAACTGTGTTGGTCTAGGTCTAGGTTCCAATTTACACATTTTTTCTCGCAAATTTCGCAAAACCGCTACACTAAATGAACCATTCTCAGGGAAAGCTAAAGCACCATCATTCTTCGTATATTTTGCCCAGTTTTCCAACCATATGCACGTATGATATCCATATTTCAGCATCATATGTGAAGCTGCTGATTTCGGCGGAGGAATCACTTGTCCCTCTCTAGTCACAACCTTTTTGTCTTTCTTAAAGAAATTCTTCAATTTCGTCGTCCATGACGTTCTCTCCCTTTCATACTCGTAATACGGCATGTTTTCTATTTGTTTTCTTTTTACGCTAACGCTGTTTCTGTGTACGGAACTTCGACCAATTACAGCGCGACTCACACTAACGTACCAATCAGAACAATTCCCACCGTTCGCGAACCAACCAATCCTAGCGCGGCACTTTTCTACGTCACTCCTGCTCTGTGTTCACGTGACTAGCGCACTATCCAATCCTAGCGCGGCACTGTTCCACGTCACTTCTACTCTTTACCCCTCCTTTACAAAATTTATCGGCAATTTTTCTTTTCGCTGTTTTCTTCGTTAGTTACAACAATTAAAACAATTCCATAGTCTGATTCGCTAAACAAAAGTGACAGCTTTGTTCTTTTACACAAGAATCCTGTATTTCCAGTAGGCAGCGCTTACCTCTACCCTACCACAGAATTATTTACTCTCGCCGATAAAGTAGCACTTCCCTCTACCTTACCCTTCTTTCAAGCAAACAATTTACTCGTTTCTCTGGGGATAAGACACATGTGGAGACTAGGCTCCTGAGAATTAAGGCCAAAGTTTCACAAGTAAACGTGATTTGCTATTTCAATTACACACTTTTCGTACAGAAAATCCCTAACATAACACAACCTGCGTTATTACCAAAATGAATTCAGACCATGTACCAAATTCCATGTGACTTCTCTTGCCACACGTGTTCCACTTCCTACATCCCAGAAGCGTGAAAACTCACATATAACATAACGCGACTCAACATATAGTGTTAGTCATCAAAATAATCAATAATCAATAAACAATAATCACTAAACTAATCTATAGAAAACCATAACTCTGCTACCAAGAAATCTGATGCAGCGCGTACAATAAAAACTATTCTCCTCCCAGGTCACTTATAGGTCATCCAGGGGCAAACTATATTTCTCATATCCACATGACGATGGGGCCCATAAACATCGCCTAACACACACGCACACTCCTGGATTTCCTTTACACCTTTATGAAATTCTGTACTCCTAGGAGAAGCATGAGAACTAAATGGAGAACACCATTTATGTACCGCTGGAAGGAGCCGGGATATCTTATTACCTTAATTTGTCACTTTCTTTTAGTTATTTCTTAAGATATTCCTGCTCATTGTTTTGTCGATGAATCATTCATGTAAAAAATTAGTTCATAGTGATTAAGACTAGCTGAATCACAATAACCAATTACTGATGTCACAATCATTTAGGAAAATAACCACTGAGTCATTTTGGTTTAAAGAATCTTAAATTTTATATAATTTTAAAAGCATGAGAAAGAATTTAAAACTTTATTCAATTATTCATTCTTAAATTCAAATATTTATTAAGCATAATCAATTTATTGCAGAAAGGAAATTTTTTGTCATGAAGCCAAAATCCTAATTACCTGCCTACCTTCCTAATTTAGCCTAATGATTTCTATCCTAAATTTAAGAATTAGAAATAACCTGATTCTCATACTCAACTGGAAAATTAAGACAGCAACAGCAACTTCAGCTCGTCAGCATCAGCTACCTGCAACCCGTCTCATCTAACAGTCTTTCAGCATCTCCCGCTCAGTAAGGGATCGATCAGGACCACCCAGCACTGGAAGCCACCAACACCAACACGACTCTCCAACTCCGCTCCTGACTGTGACTGCAACTCCGACTGACTGCGACTGACCCCCTCCCACTAAGAGTAGGCCCTCTTATACCCTAATTCTAACTTTGCTAACTAACTGTTGCAACATTAATAACACGCTTTTCTTTCATTGGTCCATGCATGTCATCTTATTCATTCTTTTAATCAAGTTCTCTTGGATCCAAGGGTCCTTGGATCATTTCCTTTCCCATACGCTCAAACATATTTTCATCCGTTTCGATCAGTACATTTGTAACTACTTTCGATACATTCGAGAACTCCGCAGTCATTGTCCTTTCTCTTAAACTTGTTTCCCACGGGTCTTCTGCTGATCATCACGGCACACTATCAGTTCAATTAGGTCACATCAGCCTTGACCATTTCTCGCATCCTAGCGTCTCAGTAACATCACGAGGTTTAGTTTTTTCTCCGATTTCATCCCGTGTCACATGTCCCCTTGCGCCTGCGCACATCTTCCCACTGGCGGCCATTTTATATCGCCACTCGGTTATACTTTAGAAGCACTAATTTGAGGCAAACAAAACATAATTAAAATAGAGAAAAATAGCCCTTTCGTTTCCCTCCCGTCATCTGTTACCCCAATTAGTTATTACCTAGCAGAAAGCAACATTTAAGCTGTTCCTTACTTACCATCACTATTGTTTTTGCAACGACACGTTTTATTTCTATGAAGCACAAACATGCGTTTATTTTTTAATTAGTACGCATTTATTTTTACGTTATAATTAGACACACGGACATCCATTAATAGATTATTTAGCACACACATTGGCATGTTACCATTCCCACACATACAGTGTTGATTAATACATTTAAACGAACATTTTATTTAATTAATTATAAAATTTGTTAGGGGTTAAAATTTTTTTTTTATTTTCCCTGCTCCATCAGAATCAAAGGACTCAAGAAAGTTCAGGTCAGCAAAATACAGAGTATAGAATGACAGCAATCAGACATGGCTTTGACTGCTAAGGTCCATAAGAAAAAGCCACCTAATGCATCCAAAAAGAGGACACTTTTATAGGGTTCTGAACAATGAATTTCATACATTCAATACAGTTGTACACTGTTCCCACAAAATAGACCAATCAGAATTAAACAGAGTAATACAGTTGCAAGTTAATGCATTTCGAAAATCTTTCATTCTACAAGGATCTTCTCACAGATGCCACCTATACTAAAACAAATATTGCTACAGTTTGTGTGATTCTGCTAAGAGGGCTACGTGAGACCATGAACATGGTAAACTTTGCTGAAATTACATTTTAATATTCTTGCGCAGGTCATTGCCTTGCTTGTAAAAACACATTCAAACATTCTACTGGGACTTAAAAATACAAGTTTTTCCATGTGATATGGGACGTTGGCAGCAAACGTCCCAAAAATGGAGTGTAAGGCCTACAGTTGCTATGTAAGCTAGAGTTTCACTTTCATTAATGCTATATATTTATTTTCAACCACAGATTAGACCTTTTCACCAACATGCCCAGCATTTAAATTGTACCACCTGTTTCTTTTTATGGTGGGATCACTCGTTAATCCTTTTTCAACTCTTAGACAATTGTTCCTCATTCAGGATCAACTGTTATAAATTGTCTAGAACTTGGTCAAAAATGTAATGCTAAAAATGTAGCTGAAGCTTTTTCTTCATTTCAGCATTTGCGGAGGGCGCTATTAGCTTTAACTCTTGGATATCGTTGGTGATAAACAACTTTTCACTGCTCAAACTGAGGACTCGCCCGTCCAGCCACCCTGTGCTATTCTAACACTCTAAGAACATCGAAACACCAATGTAGAAGTCTAGAACACAATTAGAGAATCAATTATGGCACTGACTCCAAAAATAAATGCATCTAGGGCTGTGCAGCATTCCAGATTGACCCATTCTTACACGTCTTATTGTTCTCATACTTTGGGAATGAGACAGTAGCATCGCAGAAGAGGAAGACTAATCTTCTTTCTCCTCTTATCCTGACCAGCTTCTCAATATCAAGACCTGCCTCAAGGGAGTCTATCCTGATTTTCAGACCTTCTTTTAAAAGTGGAACAGTAAGATAAGAAAGCTCTTGCGTCTGCTGTGGCTCCTGATCATACTGCCCTAGCTCCTAGACCTGCCCAATCTGTGGTTGCAAAGGGAGAGAAATGCAATTTAGAATTGCCCTTTAGGAGATCTCTTGTATAGTAAGGGTCTTGTGGGCAGGTGGAGTCAACATATAGGGGATCCACTCACTGAGTTACTTTAGACCTCACCCGTGCCATACTATACCATACCTCACCGTACAGGATGACAACATACCATCTCATATTGCACAGCACTTCATAACCCTATAAACCACTAAACACAACACGGTGCTCTACTTCACGGCAACATTTAAATCAATTGCATACTACACCCAACTTTACACCCCTCCACATCGCATACATCGTACACCATCTAACTCCACATCACACCTTATCAAACTGTACAATATCTCACATACTATACACATTACACTCTAACGCAACTAATAATAAAATGTGTGGAGTGCCATACTTTGCACCTTAACAGACCTCATAACAAACTGTTTCAGATCAAAACGATAGTTAATGTAGTCCATAACACACCATAAAAGGCCAATCCACAATGTACTCCAACACACCATCCACAAACATCCACCTTAACAAACTGCTTCACATTACACAATATCACAATATAGTATACAAGACCACACCATGTAACTCCAACCACTATGCCACACTTACTCGCACATGTATTGCACACCTAATGCCTCGTCATACTATGTCACATGCCATCTGTTTGATCATACTGTATTACTTGATTCAACACTTCACTGTAGAACACCCCTCTTCTCTACGCAACCCTGTTCATAACTAGGCCTGGGCGGTGAAATCCGCTCCGTTTGCGGAGTTTGCGGCGTTTTCTGCACTCCGCGGAGCTCGCGGAGTGCAGAAAAGTCTGCTCCGCATAGTGCAGCTGAGTTTTTTCCCTGCTCACGCTCGCCAATGGTAAGTTGGCGAGCATGAGCTGCCACTCGGGTAGAATTTCTACCCAAGCAGCAGGAAGATCAGCGTGAACTGACATTTGCGCTGCACTCCGCCACTTGCGGAACTCCGCCGAGTTTTTTTGTCACTTCGTAGAGTTTCGCGTAGCGGAACTCCGCAAACTCTGCCCAGCCCTATTCATAACCACATTATATCATCCAACACACAGACCATTTTCACAGCACCTTAAAACACAGCTTCTATAATCTCACCACATTACATTGGAAGTAGATGTAGACCCTTCACATAAATTGAGGGTGTTAACTTAAAATATCATGTCTAACTTAGCAGCCTTTAAATAGGGGCTTTGATGTGGTGATTTGTGTGTATTTCTTGATGTTATAAAACATATAATGTTGCCAACATTTTCATATCATTGTATATTTATTTGTGAATACCAAATACATATACAAGAAGGTAATTTCAATTTAGCTACTGCTGAGCCTGGTAGCTTTGAAGGTATAAATGCTGGAGTATTAGGGCGACCATCTCTGTCCCTTGTGGCAGGTTTCAGGTGGCTAATGATTTTGGTTCTTATCCCTACTAAGTAAAGACGGCTGGACCACCATCTCTGACACATCCATTTCACTATGCATATAACAAGTAGGGCTATAGGACTATCAGGAGGGTGCAGGAAATATCCATCTCACTTTGACCTCTTGTCTGAGAGGGCAGAAGAAAGACAGACCCACAACCTTTAGCCCTGTGCCTGATTGTTCCACATTCCCCATACAACATCACACAACTACTCCACAATGAATCCACCCGCAGCACCAGAAGCCATGCAACACTACCTCACCAAATGCTCGATCACACCTTATACTACCAACTGTAACACATCATAGCACAAAGCACCATACCATACACAACAACACCAAATACATAATGCTTTTTAGCATGTACCATACATGATCAATAAATACATTAGCACTGTTCAACATCACATCATACTAGACAACACCATATCGCATTGCACAATACTATGACTTATATCTGAAAGTCATGCTGTGCATCACACAGTACTGCATGCCACACCAAGCTACAGCACACATTGCATCATACTAAACCTCATTACACTAGAATACACCTCTTGACACTACACCAGATTACTCACTGTTGCAACATATCACATGAGCTCCTACAAAAATGAGGCTACCTCTGAACATAAACTGCATTTCTGCGCCCAAAACAAGAATGTCAAGCCAGTTTCAGAAGTAAGCTTGGGTGTGCTTCAGCCTTTGGCGCTAGCTTCAACAGGAGAAGGATTCATGTTTTCAGAGATTGAGGAGGCTACCTCAATTTATTTCAAAAGGCACTCACCCAAGAGGGGCTTGAAGACAAATGTTGATCTGCTGGAGTAACCACGTGTAGAACAAACACAGTGATAAGTTACTCAAAACGCCACCCAGTGTAAGCAAATGCGGTGCTGTGGTGGGCCAGCAACAGAAGCTGAATCATTGCTGATCACCCATTAGGGTGTCTATCAAGGGACAGACAAAAACCTTAAAGGAGTGTTTTTAAAGGCAAGCCTTAATGGTTCTACTTCATGAAGAGGGGCTTAAAGTCCAGAAGTTAACAAAGAAAGAAGACATACTTTGTTGGTTATAAAGAATACTTAAACAAGAAAGAAGAGGCAATGCTTGCAAAGTTTTGGGGTAGGAAGTTCAAAACCTAGGGGTCTAAGATGGACAAGAAAGACACCCCCTGTTAGACCTGGCATCCTTGGTGTTGTTTCCTTAACCTTCTGCCTTCAGACCTCCTGTTTTTGCTGACTTCGTTTTTGCTGGCCTTAGGACTTTGCACACTTTACAACAGCTAACCCATGCTAAGTGCTTGTGCTCTTTACTTAAACATGGTAAGATTGACTTATAACCAGTTGGCATATTTAAATTACTTGTAAGTCCCTAGTAAAAGGGCACTGTGCCCAGGGCCTGTACATTAAATGCCACTAGTGGGCCTGCAGCACTGATTGTGCCGCTTACTTCAGTAGCACTCTAAACATGTCGGATGCCTTGCAGCCTGTGTGTGTAGTTTTAAACTGCCCTTACAACCTGGCAAAATAAACTTTTGCCAGGCTGAAACTTTCCTTTCTTAATATGTATGGTTAGGCCCTGGACAGCCCAGAGGGCAGGCTGCAGTGTGTTTAAAAAGTGGTACATGTACTTTTTAGTTTTACACGTCCTGGTAGTGAAAAAACCCTTAAATTCAGTTTTCTCTACCACAAGGCCTACCTCTCCAATAGGATAACATTGTAGTTACCTTATCTATTTATAAAGTTTTATATAGTGCGAACATTACCCTAGAGGGTATCAGAGCGCATTACAGCAGGGGGAGGTAAGAGATAAGTAGGAGACAAAAGAAATAGTCGCATATACGAACAAGGTACAAACAGAGAAGAGGAACAGAGGAAGTCAACAATATAGTAGTCATAATCAACAAATGAATAATAGGGATTAGATCAAGAAACAAAAGGTGTGATCTTAAGGCAAAAGTTGTTCATCAGAATTGTTTTCACTTCTTTTTGAAGGAGGCGGTAGATGGAATCAGGCGGATATCCGAACGCAGAGAATTCCATATTTTCAGGGCGATACTAGAGAAGGCTCTGTTGCATGTTTTCTTTTTGAGGAAAAACTGTGGTTTAAGTAGCAGAGAGCTAGTACTTTGCCATGATCTTCATCCCCCCAATAGTTCTAGCTTTTGTGCCAAATATCTAGGGATATTGAAATGTAAGGCTTTATGAGTCATGCACACAATCTTTAGTTGTATTCTTGCATCAAAAGGGAGCCAGTTCAGGGATTTTAGGTCCGGGTAGATGTGATTATTTATTTTTGCTCCGGTGATGAGTCTGGCAGCAGAGTTAAGGGAGGCCTTTAGAGTGGCCAACTTGTGTCTAGTCAGCCACAGAGTGTAGCACTTCCGTAATCCACCTGGGCAAGACAAGAGCTTGGACCGCAGATTTAAGGTGTACTGGGGGAGGGTATTATTTTCCTTAAAATGCTCATCTGATAATTTGCTCCTTTGGTGACAGTACTGACATGATACTGCATATTCAGGTATTTGTCTAGTTTAATTCCCAAGGATCTAGCAGAGTCTACAATGTGAAAAGAGCAGTTGAAGGCAGTTAGATGCTTCATCCATTGGTCGATCTTGAGATTGTGGTTAGGAGGGGTAAATAGGAGGAAATCAGTTTTCCCAGCGTTGAGTTTGAGATAGTTGCCAGTGAGCCAATTCTGAGTATTTTGTAAAGTAGTGTTGAGGAACATGATATCTTCTGGGGACGAGATTTTCAGATACAATTGGGTGTCATCTGCATACATGTGATAATGAATGTTAGCGGATATCAAGCTAGAGGTTCCATGAATAAGTTGAAGAGAGTGGGTGAGAGTGTGGATCTCTGTGGGACCCCAAGGGTTACTGTGGTGGGCTTGGACAGGGATTGATTAACCTTGACTCTTTGGGTTCTGTTGTGGAGGAATGAAGTAAACCAATGCTTGACAGATCCTGATAACCCCATCCTCCATTCATGTAGGTTCAGTAGAATGTATGATGGAATAACGCATACCATTAAAACCCATACAGTTATAATTCTGTCATTATAATGCATGCATCTTTAGTACGCATGCCTTTATGACGAAAACATTTTCCATGCATATGCCTTTTGCACGCATGCCTTTACAATGAAAATGTCTTTGTAGAGGCTTGCTTGCTAAAGGCATATGCATGGTTTAAGTTTTCCAAATTCGTGGGCTCCTTTCTCTGAGCATTGTGTTGCTTTCACTGTCTCCTTTATGTTGTACTGCCACTTTAACTGGCTCATGTCCTTTGCAACCAAACTTGGTCCTGTTTTTTTTAAGCTAGCCAGCAGTTCACTGTTTCGTCACACTCCAGTATTTAGGATTCCGTGGGCTCCTTTCACCGTGTGGCGCTTTTTGAACTTTCGGTTTATTTTACAAAAGAGATGCAATTAAATTGTGATTTATTGATGAAGTTTTGAATTTATTGGTGAGTTCACATCATCATGTTGCGGAGAACCATTATGGAGTAGAGGGCGTACACTTCCCTACTTATACTATGCAATAGGTATAAATTGTTAAAAGTTTGACCACACTTTTTACTAGAGTAAATATACACCGGGTCCAGACGCCACATTGTACTTTGCAATTTACGGTTTAAAAAAATACAATCTCCCTCGTTATTTACAGTGAAACCAAATGCGACGCTCAATGAAAGGTGCCCACGAATTTGGAGTGCTTTTACCACAAATATGTCTTTACCATTCATGCCTTTACTATGAAATTCTCAGTAAAGTCATGCGTGAAAAAGGCATATTTGTTGTAAAATCCTGTGTTGTAAAGTCTTGCGTCTTAAAGACCCCTGCTTGATAAAGCCTTCGGTGTAATGGCTTGCGTGAATTAGCCTTTTTTGTAAAGGCTGTTTCCCAGTTCAGTTGACTGTCGTGTTTAATAGTGTCGAACGCAGAAGATAAGGCAAGGAGGATAAGAAAACATGATTCATTCTGGTCCAGCATTTTCAATATGACATTAACTATTTGTGTGAGTGCTGATTCTGTGCTGTGACCTTGATGGAAGCCAGATTGACATTGGTCAAGGAGTTGGAATTTATCTGTGTGGTTGCAAAGTTGGATCTGGACACATTTTTCCAGGAAGCTTTGCCAGAGTGGGAATGTTGGGGATTGGGTGGAAGTGGTTAAGGTCTGAGCAACCTGCAGTTGATTTTTTTAAGATGGGGGTTAACTGGCCTGATTTTAGGCAAATAGGGATAGTGCCTTGGCAGAGCGAGGCATTTATGATCTTAGTCCATAAGGGGAGTATAGAAGATTTGATCTCCTTAAAGATTATTGGTGGTAAAGGGTTGATGAAGTGATTAGATGGTTTCAATGCTATAAGCATATTGTGAATGTAACTTTCTTTGAGGGGTGTGAAAGTGTGCCAGGAGATATTGTTTTTGGGGCAAAGCCCAGGGTGATCAATAAGATCAGCCATCTGTGAGGGAACCAAAATGATGTGTGAGATAGCCTGTAGGACTTCCCTCGCTGACTGCAGATCATTTACAATGATTTTCATTTTTCCCAAGAAGAAGGAAGCAAAGTCCTCATAGTTTGGGAGCGTGTTGGGCCCAGTGCTGAGCAGATTTGATGGGTTGAGCGATTGTTGCATGACAATTTCAAAAAGGTTTTTGGGTTGATTTCTTGCTTGGTCTAGCTGGGTTCTAAAGAAGTTTGCTTTCAAGTTTCTGATTCTTCTGTTGTTTGTGTTCCTCACTAATCCTAAGTGTTTTAGGTGCTCCATGGACAGCGAGGATCTCCAGGCTCTTTCCTCTAATCTCAGATTGTGTCTTTCGGTATTCAGGTTGTCGTTAAACCAAGGTTTAGAGACTTTGGTGGATATGATTTTTAGTTGAAGGGGGGCGATCGAGTCAAGGATGTTCAAAATGGAGGTATTGTAGTGCTCTTTGAGGTCATTAACATCTACCATGTCCATCTGAGGAGACAGGGAGTTGTTACAGAGTATAGATATGTCATTAGGGTTTATGTTCAGAAGACTTCTTTTCAATTGTTTTGGTTTCTTTAGTTGAGCCCTTTTTGGGATCACAACCGCATTGATGAGGAAGGTCATATGGTAGTGGTCTATCCAGTCACAGGGGATAAAGGACTCCAACGTGGTGTTGTCCGTTTTTGCACTGATAAGTTGTAAGGTCTTGCACTTGTTGTGAGAAGGGCTGTCGCAGATTTGGGTCAACTTGAGGTCTGATAGAAAGGATTTAAAGCTGTTCACTCCATGGTCATTCAAGTCATTCCTGTGAAGGTTAAAATCTCCAAGGAAGATCTGGGTAACTTGAAGATCATCATTGGTTGAGATGACTTCCTTAACTTGTTCATTGAAAGGCAGAATGTCTCGAGGAGGGCGGTAGATCATGTGCAATTTGCACATGAGACTATTATTGCTAGCGATATTGATGAAAAGATATTCGCAAGCGCATTTAATAAGCTGTAATTTCCAAATATGAGTAGGTAACCAGTTCATGTTTGGTGTTTTGGGAATTGTAATGAAAAATTCTAACTTATGAGGAAGTCGGATTTTAAATTACAACTTTGAAAAGGCCACTTCTATAAAGTTATATTAGAAAAAAGGGCAACCCAATAAACTCTTGTGGGCATGGTTATGAACTATTGTGTAGGGGAATGGGCAAACAAGGGATTTAATTCTAAGAACACAATATTATGTATGTTCAATTTTCAATTATCTGTCACAACAGGTCACAGTAATGAATCAAACATAAATTGATTATTATCGTAAAAGTAAAGATCTCAACAGAAGAAAAGTAAATCAACTAAAGACAAGAAAACAAGTGCATATTAGAGAGGAGTTCAGAAAAAAATAATTGTTTTCATTAGATGAAATTTCTTAAGGGTACAGATCATAAGGTTCCAAATTACCATTAACCTTGCAAAACACAATGGAGTGATTACACACATCAAAGATTAATATCTACAAAGTCCACTCAAATTATTCTCAGTCTTTCATACACAATGAATCAATGTGATGATGTGGATGCAGAAATTGTCATTGGATAGAGTAAGACTTAGCATTTATGTTTCGGTCACAATGTACAGAGTCCATAAGTCCATTCTCAGTTTAATCAAATTAAATGTAAACTGTAACGAAGACCCCATAAGAATTCACAAAGAAAATAGACAATACTTACGGTCAGCAATCACAAAGAATTTGTACGACTCTAAACCTTACAGGTTAAGTCATTCAGCATATAAATCATGTCTAGCAGAGACAATCAATGTGTGCAGCATCTCTTGCTCGTAGTGCGAGTGAAAAGCTTTTAGAAAGTTGCCAATTTCCTGCCCTATCCATTTAGTGCCTGCAGCCTGTCTCTGGGTCACTTGCCTGGGTGTAGTTGGCAGTTGGACTTTGTGTATTCCACCTAGACAGTCACTCACAATAGAAAGCTTAGGCATGCCTGGATAGGCCACCACTGGCAGGATGGGAGGGAGGAGCTGGGCACAGCTTACTTACATTTGAATACTCTCTGTAGTTAGTCTGGAGCCAGGGCAGGGAAGGCAGAATGCCTGAGGACTGCAATGGGAGTTTCTAGATGTTTCTCCCCCAACCCATTCCAGAGAAAGGATACCAGGTATAAATATTGGACCTTAGACACTATCTCTTCAGTACACTTTTGGACCTGTGGATACTCTGCCAGAAAGGACTGCCACTCTGCTGGACTGCTGCTCTGGAGGACTGCTGACCTGCTGCCTGCTGTCGTCTTGCCTTGGTGAGGACTAGACTTGCATCTCTTGAACCCAGAGTGACTCCAAGGGCTGGTTGGCTGTCCTCCTGATCAAAAGCTTCAGGGACACATCAGGCTTCAAACAACATTGACCCCAGCTCCTGGGCTCTGCCATCTGAGTCTTGCCCTCCGAAGTAGTGCCACCTCAGTCCTGAACCCTTGGAAGCGTGCCTGAAGGTGTGTCTGCCAAGCACAGCTGTTGTCTTCATTGGAACAGATGCCCAGCCCCACAAAGCCTTGCCTCACAGCTGCCACCCTTATCGGAACCAACGCCAAGTAACGCAAAGCCCTGTCAGTGTGACAAGATAAGCAAAACTGGTGCTTTGTACTTTTTTGGCATTATTTGACTAAAATATTCAAAATTGCATATCTCCAGTTCTGCTAATTGTTTTTTTTCATTTTTGGTCATGTTTTATTTATGAAACACTTTTTCTAACTTGGTGTGGGATCCTTTTTGTGTGGTATTTTTCACTTTATTACTCTTTGAAGTGTTGCACAAACATTCTACACATTGCTTCTGAGCTAAGGCTGACTGCTGTGTGCCAAGCAACCAGGGAGTTAAGCACATGATAATTTTGGGTTGGCTTGTGCCTCACCATGACAAGGATTGTGTTTGCTGTTTGACCAAGGCTCACACCCCAGTGAACCAACAGCCCAATTTCTTACACCACCCAACACCCCCACTTCTGCCCATACCCTTCACTCTCACACACACACTTTCTTTTAATGTCTTGGTTACTTGCGATTGTTCATTGAATAAAAAATTGTGACACAAATAGCCATTTTGCTGTGCCTATAAGGCAGGTTTCTATAGAACACTTTTCCCAACTGAAGTATTCATTGGCACTTTTCTCCTCTCTTTTTTTGATCCTCCGACCTCTGCTAGGTGGAAAGTGTACCACAAAGCCTTTCCAAGATGCATTGATGTGGATAACATCATGGAACTAGACTCAAATGTTAAATACTCCATTACCAAATCACTGAATTTTGCCTTCACGCAGAAAACTTCGTAAGTACTGAGTGTCATTATTTTTAATGTTTATTTGTTTTCAGAAATATTACATAAACATAGTACAGAGTTGACATTTCAGTATCAATATTCACCAGACATACATCATTATTGCATAAGAAAGAACATATGTTGGTTAATCAAGTGAGGCATAGCACGTTAAGTAATTCGGTGGCAAGTGCCTCAATGAGCGTGCATAGGAGCACTTTTGATGCACAGTTATGCAGGATTCAAAAGGCTTAGGAGCCCTAATTTGATGCTTGTGTAATTCCTGATGTGGGCCTAAAGCAGGCATGATAGATGTGGGTGAAGGTTGGCAGTGATATTATTGGCAATGGTAATCACCAGAAAGGTAGAAGGGTGAAGGGGAAGGACAATAAGAACTGGGGGAATAACTCTGCCCACCTCAGGTCCCTTAGTCCCACCCTGCACCCCCTTCTGACTCTCAGTAAGTATGTATCAGCATGCACAATGCCCTTTGGGCACACCAAATAGGACCTCAACTGCGTGACACCAAGTCCCTCGCACATGTTTGCTACGCATTAGTTTGAGGCACTGGATCTGGTGTTTCTACCCCCTCTGTGGTGGTTGAGTGGTCAGAGTCTGGATGTCGTTCATTATGGAAATCCTGTAGTATGGTGTCCCAGTTGGCAGCATTTGGGATCTTGCGCTGCCCCAGAGTGTCTTCCTTATGCAGCGATTTGCTTTCAGCTTGAGCCCATACCAACAGTGATCGCCTCTACGCTAACGTGAGGGGAGGTTCAAAAGACTTCCATCGCCTGGTAATTAAACTCTTGGCCATCAGTAGCCCTAAATCAATAAAGCAAGAAGTGATCCTCTGCCCCTTACTCCTGAGAAGAGGCCCAGGATACACGATCCCCATTTGTGTGTTACCGTTTGTCCTTTACATGTCAATAATTGGGTTGTTACATGCTGCTAATAGGTGGCGAGGGATGGGCATGTCCACAGCAAATAAAGAAGATCGGCGTCCAGTAAATGACATCTGGGACAATGGGCATCAGCACGGTTGAAATATCTGTTTATTTTTGCTGGAGATCAGAATGATGTACTATTGGATGAGGCGGAAGCAATCGTCCCTGGGGATGTGGATCGGGCTTTCCAGTATGGCAGCACACTCTCGATCTGTGCACAGGCAGTTTAGGTCAGTGTCCCAGTGACACCTCAGGGACATGAGAGGCTGCGCCATGCGGTGATGCAGGGAGTCTGAAAACTATTTCCTGAGGTGACTTCCAGTCCCCATTATGTGCAGGTATTGAACAGTAAGGTGTGTTGGAGGTTCCTTTGACATGTCTCTCCATGTAGATCCAAGTGCTGTTATCAATGAATTGTGTAAAAGGAACTGACCCAGCGGTAGTCCATCTTCCTCTAATAATGTGTCATATGGTGCTAAGGCGCCCTCTTGGTAAAGGTCCCCTAGGGTGTGCAGGCCTGCCTCCAGCCAAGTAGAAATTTTTGCGTGCGAGGTGGCACCACCATCCCTAGGCGTGCCCAGCAGGGGTAGCGCTGGCCATACAGGACGATGGATCGTGTGAGCTATAGACTACAGCGAAAACGTTTATATGCAACCTCCAGGAACAATGAGTCTGGTAGTTTCCCATGCATGCAGTTGAAGAATCGACAAAAGGGACCAGGCTGGTGATAGCGCAGCAGTGTCTTGAAGTTGCAACACTGCCGTCCCTTTGGCCAGCCGTTGAATCTTTGAGGCTAGGTAATACTGCTCCATGTTTGGCACAGCAAGCCCATCTTGATCAGTGGGTAAGTATATTTTAGAGAGTGCCACCCTGCAACGGGACCCACTCCAAGTGAATTCTCTCATGGTGCTCTTGAAAGAACGAAAGAAGGGAGGTAGATATGTGATTGCAGGTTAGTAAAAAAAGTAGTCGTGGTAGGACCACCATTTTAATCAGGGCTATGTGACCCATAACAGACAGCGGGAGTGTACGCCAAAATGACATCTGGGATCTAATAGTAGTTATTGCCCTCACCACATTTCCCTCCAACATGTCTGTTGGTTTATGGTACACCCTGATTCCCAAGTACCGGAAAACAGTGGGCTGAGACACCACAGGAACACCATTAAGGATAAAAGTGGGATCAGGATATGAAGGGGTAAATGGGAACAAGCAGGGCTTGGCTCAATTAACCTTCAGGCCGTAAACGGCTGCAAAATTATTGAGATTCCGGGCCAGTGTGTCATTTGCCACCCACATCTCTCGAATGTACAGGAGCAGGTCGTCAGCATATAGTGAGTTCCGTCCTCCAGCGGGACGCCCCACTCCACACAGCTTGCTCGGATAGCCATGGCAAATGGCTCAATAGCTAAGGAAAACAGCAAGGGGGACAGCGGGCAGCCCTGGCAGGTGCCCCTGTTTATCGAGATAGGGTCCAAAATATAGGAGCCTATCTTAACTCTGGTCGATGGCGAGGTGTATAGCAGCTTGACCATGTGGAGAAAGCATGCCCGAATACTGTAGCATGGCAGAATACCAAACAGGAACCCCCACTCAAGTGTTTCGAAGGCCTTCTCGAGGTCAAGGTCCAGGCACCCCCAGTGAGGCCTTTGCTGCAAAGAGTATTTAGAGACCCAGAAGAAACGCAGTAAATTGAGTGATGTGTTGCAGGATGACATGAACCTATTCTAATCGGTGTGAACCAGGGACGGGGCTAAGGGTGCCAGTCTATCTTCTAGCACTCTGGCCAAGATCTTATAAACAGTGTTAAGCAGCGTCAGTGGCTGGTAAGGACCCAGGACAGTAGGGTCTCTGTCCAGTTTGGGTAGGGAAATGAGCAGGGTCTTACTCAGGGATCTCAGAAGGGACTTGCCCATGGTTAGGGCTCTAATAGCTTCAGGGATTTCTAAGAGTGTGATAGGCTCATCTAGTTCCATGCTCTGCTCAGGTGTGATGGTGGGCAGGTGGATCGCGGAGTAGAAGTCCTCAAGAGGATCCGGGCCGGTGTTAGCAACTGACTTGAATTGTAGGGTGTAATGTTTTGTCAGTTCCTCATGTATTTTATGTTGAGTGTGCAGAAGGTGCCCCGCTGAGGAGTTTAAAGAAAAGATAGGGTGCCAAGGTCAATCCTGGCATATCAGCCATGCTAGTAGGCATCTGGCCTGGTCCGCTGTCACATGAGTGTGGGTTGAGTACACAGCGTAGTTCAGGCCCTGCAGTCTTTCCAACAGTGAAGTCTGTTCGCAGCGCGCCTTTGCCAGATAACGGGCATATGCCGAGTCAGTCACTGAAGCCGTCTCCAGTCTCAAGAGCGTGCGCTCAATGCGTGTGATGTCACCATCCAGCTGTTTGCGAATGTTCCAATTTAGTCCCAAGCAATGCCCTCTAATGGTCATTTTAAAGGCATCCTATTCAAACAGTTTGCGAGTGGCAGTGTTGTTATTCTCGAAATAGTCCGCTGTAGCGGCACCCAAGGTTGCACGAAATGGCGGATCTTCGAGCACTGTGTGTCGTAGGCGCCATGTGGGTATTGCAGGCATGTTATTGTCCCATTCTAGTTGCAAGAATTGAGGGTTATGATCGGATTGTGTACACCACCGGTAATCTGTTTGCTGGACCGCAGGGAGTAGGCAGGTCAAACATGCAAGGTGTGTGGTGATGAGTAGAAGAAGTATATTTGAATGGTAGGGTTGCGGGCGCCAGATATCTACAAGCTGCCAGTGAAGAAGCCAGTCACTGAGAGTCTGGGCATTTGATGTGGCTAACGTGCAAGGTAGGGGAGGGAAGGGCCATTTCCAGTACAGAGTTGAAATCCCCCCCTAGGAGCCAAGGAGCTCCACACAACTTCCCCGTCAATGTGCGCAGGAATGATGTTTGATCCATGTTAGGGGCATATTTTGCCACTAGCAGCAGGCGAAGGCCATCAAGTTGGCTGTGAATCAACACATATCAACCTTCAGCATCTGCCTCAACCTCCTCTGCTATGAAGGGGACTCCTAGCCTCACCCAGATCAGTAGCCCCCTGCCATAAGAGGAGAAGTCAATGGCGAATACATGTCTACATCACCACCTCTGGAGTTTGCGGGCCTCAGTCTGTCTCAGACGTGTCTCCTGTAATAGAGTGATGTGTGCTGACCTGTGTTTAAGGTAAGAGTATATGGCATATTGACCCGAGGGTGTGTGCATACCCCTCACATTCCAGGTAATAATGGTATTGTGTGACATGTAAGGGCTGGATCAAGACCACATTGATGGCTGTGCAGCTTAGGCTGGAGGCACACATGAGGCACAAAGATCATACCGGGGAAGGGGGGCCGGGACTGCCCGGGAAGCTTGATGTAACTGTGGGGAAGGGGAATGTTTCAACAGATAACATTATGAGAGTGGAGGAGCAACAGGTATCTGCCCAAACTGCCAAATGATATGTGGAAAATACCGGCTGCAGAGGCCAGTTAAATGAAGCATCAGGGTGATTGCGAGAGCCAGGGTTGCAGAACCGCATGTGGCAGGGTAGGAGTCCAACTACCATAATTGGTGCGTGTTATTCCACTTGGGTGTTGAAGTGGCTGATGTGTCTCTGTAAGCCAGGCCAGCATTGGCTGCCAAATAAGAAATGTTAGTACTTGCAGTGGAAGTGCATGGCGATGATAAGAAATAGAGAACATTTTAAGGTGTGCAGACAGCAGTCAACCTATATTCTTCTTAGATCATCAGCTGCTTGGGGGCCATTGAGTCCACTCTGGAGGGCCATCTGGTGGAGGAGCCATCATCACTAAAGGATTTCACAGAGGTTGTGTCAGGATCTAGACTCTGATTATGTTCTTGCATTGTGGCTGCCATCTGTAGGGCCTGACGTTGTTCCAGTATTACTTGTCCCAGGTTTGAGGCAGGGCCCAGCTGTGAGAGGCAAAGGCTCTGTGTGTGCCACCCCCTGTGGTGGGTCCCAGCCACACCGAGCCTGCGCCGGTTCAGTGGGCACGGGGCTCCATGCCGCTAGTCAGTTGGACTCCACCCAATTCCAGGCATCTTCTGCAGAGTCAAAGAAATGTGTGGCCCCATCTGCCATCATTCGAAGTTAGGCAGGAAACAGTAGTGAGTATTGAATGTCCAGTTTGCAGAGGCACAACTTAACCTCAAGGAAAGAGCCCCTCTATCACTGTACTGCCATAGTGTAGTCAGGAAAGAGCATGACAGAGGCGTTGCCCACTTTTATCTCTTGCAACTTATGCACTTCATGCAGAATGGAGTCGTGGTCCCTATAGTTGAGCAGGCAGAACAGGAAAGGTCTAGGGTTGGCGCGGGGTGGCGGAAGGTGGGCTCTTTTGATAGCAAAGAATGAGGAGAGCGCCTCCCCAGGAAGCAGACTGCGAATCCATGTCTTAGCATAGGTCACTACATCCGAGCCCTCCACACTCTCCGGAAGGACCAACAAGCATGTTGTTCCTTCTGGAGTGGCTCTCCTTGTCCTCCACCATATACTCCAGTGCATGCACACGATCCACCATTGCCTGCATTAATGCTGCTTATTCGTGCATGGTCAGCTGAAGTTCAGCTAGCGTGTGTTCAACACTTGGTATGTTGTCCACTAATTTGCAATGCTCAGCATGCAGTAATATAAAGTCTGCTGTTACTTTGTCAATTCTGCCTTCAAGTGAGGTGTGCGTCTGCTCAAGGGTGGTTCCCAACTTTTCCACAGCTTGTAGTACAGTGTCAAGTTTAGCGTCAAGGGTGTCAGCTGAGACCAGCTGTCCTACCGCCGCGCAGTCTCTAGGTCGCTGCTCCATGACTGGCAGCTGCAGCGATGTCACCTGTTGAGCTCCTGAGCGTAGTCGGCCCATGGTTGAGAGTCGTGCATTAAGCATCAGATGGGTACAATCCAGGCGGCGCACTCCTGAGGGTGTCCACCGTTAGCGCCGTGAGAGGCTCCCACAGATAGAAATGTGTTGATCTCCTGGGGCCAAAGCCACCGCTGGTGGGAGTTCCTCTACCGCCTTCACCTGGGCTGAGAAGTATTGATGGGTTCACCTCCAGAATGGGCCTGCTTGCATTTGCCTTAGAGAGCGAGGGGCACCGCAGCATGAGCAGCCTGGGATGTTCCAGAAGAGGTCGATCACCAGAGGGCGCAGTTGAAGCTGCACACCTCAGTGCCTTCTTGGGTGCACCAGTAAGGTCATTGGCACCGCAGCATGAACAGTCCTAGTCCTGCTATGGTCAGAAGCAGTGAGGTGAGAATCACAGGATCTGCTTCTGGGTCCGGCAGGTGCACCTGCTGCCTCCCAACGGTCCCCCGACCTCAGGCTCATCTGTCAGTATCTACAGATAACCAGCAGTGCAGCAGTTCAGGTGGCCCGGCAGTATTTTAATGTCCTTGCTGGCAAGCCCCCTGCAATGTAGCCCGCACCACGGGTGGGCCATGATGTAGTCAGCCTCCAACAAGCGGCCAGGGGCGGCACGTGTCACAGACACCAGAGTGCAATCAGCCCTGTATCCAATTGCAGCACAGTCAGGCTATAGGTGTGAGAAGAGTCTAGCCCCAGCTACCGGGAGGCATGCCCAGTTGTTATGTGATCAGTATTCCAGGAGGGCTGGGTCAGTGACACCTATCAAGAGCTCCCATAGCGGTTCAGAGGGTGAGAACAATAGAAAGCGCCATTGCACAGGCGGTTTGGCTCCCTCTGGTGATGAGATTGGTTAAGCATGTCCAGGTTAATGAGGCCAATGAGGGTTTCATATTTATTTATTTATTTGTGGCTCCAAGCAAATTTGGCATGACAATGCAGGTGGGCTTCAAGACTTGTTCAGGTGAGGGTGCATCTCTGGGCTGGGCCACAAGAACAGATTGGCATTTCAGCGCTTTTGAGGTCAGGTCTGATCCACCCCCCCTCGGGCAGCCAGGGCCCCCAACGTTGCTGCAGCAGCAGGCCTGTGAGCGGGAAAGTTTCTGAAGGCTGGCGCTGATCTTAGGCACAGGGGCAGCTATAATCAGTCCACTGCAAGTCTACAATGACAGCCAGGACCAGGCCCAGATCGCCCCCTGGTTAAACTGCCCCAGTCACCAGCGTCCGCGATGGAGGGTGAGGGCCCAGAGCGGCTTATAGAGGTCCAGGGCCAGTGCATTTAATATTTATTCCGCAGACCACTGATGGCTCACCCGCAGGCACTGCACCAGCAGCACCCTCACCAAAGGCACGGCAGGCACAGAGCCCCAACTGCGAGTCTGGAAGGAAATGTCAGCATGGGAGCAGACCGGGTGCAACAACTCACTACAATGCTTTCTGCTTCACTCCCGCAGTCAAGCCTAGGGCTGATATGGCTCCCGGCTCACTGCTGGCAACACATCCAGGGGGGGAGGGTACGCAGACAGGAGGGCAGCGGCACCAGCACTCTCCGGCTCACCTGTCACAACCAAGCACTCTAGCCCATAGTTCGTCCCGATCGGACTCTCGTTCAAGGCAGCCTCCGATGTGGCCGCCCCCACAGACCCTCCGTCAGGCCAGTGGGGGGCAACCAGGGCCGCCGATAAGTTTGTTTCTGCCTCCCTGGTGAGCACCACAACTACAGTCACCAAAGGCCTTCCGCCATGCGGGTGTACATCTCCGCTGGGTTCTTCTCCTGGAAACTGCTCCTGTGGGGCAATCTACATGGCTATTAGGTGCACCAGTAGGGGACAGCTCCAGGAAGCAAATGGGGCAGTTCAAGGTGGTGGATGGCTTAGGTTGGCCAGGATTAAAGGCGGATAACACGGGTAAGTGTGCAGTGCCTCTACAGAGTGTGTCTGCCATCTTGGCCCTGCTAACCACGCCCCTACATAAGTACTGAGTGTTATGACATTCAGAACAATTTATGTTGGTGCTTTAAAGGGAGCCGTACTTGCTATAGCAATTACGCTTCTTATAAGACAGCAAGAGTGGCCTCTTACAATTGAAAGTATACATGACTCAAGTAAGGTTTTTTTTTTAGAATGTCAAGATCTTTTACTCTAGCTGTTACCACGGACTGTCCAGTTTTCACAAAGCATGGATCCTGCTTTAAGAATCATAGTACAAGTGGGTAGCCATTTTGTTGAGCAGATTTTAAAATGAACCATGCTCTGCATCCACTCCATATGGGATGAAGACTGTGGAAAAAAACATTCGGTCTTATTTCTAACCTCATTCTGTCATTATAACTCTAAGATGCCCTTCATGTTTGCCATTTAAGCATTCCTAGTTATGACGTGTGCATGTTATGCACAAGCATTGTATCTGCATGCCTCCTGTCTCCTTGAATTGAGTGAATTGCCCAGAGAGATAGTGTTAAATTAAGTAATTTAACTCTATATACTTCAAATGAATCTTTAAGGCTTCTTCTGCTATTCTTAAAGTCATACCTGAACTAAATGCCCTTTCACCGAAACATGGGAGTCACACAGCAATGCTCACAGACACGCAGCTAGTGGGTGATCAGAGGATGGCAAGCACCCATTATCAACAGTGGTCAATTCAGGCAACAGTACTTGGCTAATCTGCAAGTTGACTAATTTTACTTGCCAACAGTTTGACATAACAACCAACGTAGAAATACCACCAGGGCCATCTCCTATTCCCATATCTGTCATGACTCTTAACGACGCAGGCCTTCTTTATTAGGCGGTCTTTGTCTTTCTTTCCAAGCACAATCACAGTTGTTTGTGGCTCATGATTTCATTGAACTGAAATGACGTTTTGTCCACTGGTTCCATGCAATTAGCAATTATTTCAGTGAAAAAAATAGTTTGCTACTTCTGACTCCTCTTCTTACCCACTGTCCCAAGCTTACCGTTTTTGTGATGATACTTTGTTCTAGAAATAGTCTTGCATTGGAAAATGTTTCATCTTACTCTTTCCACACTGTAGAACAGATGTATTACATATATTGTTATTCCTCCTTTATTCTGGCATAGTTACCTTTAAAAGCTTCTCTAAATTTGTACTGCTTTGTCACAATCGGCAAATGTTCAAAATAGCAACAGCATTCATGTTTGGCAAAATCCACCTTTTGAAAAACCACCGAACACCAGGTACAAAAAAATGCCCCATTATGCATTATACTTATCGTGATGTTATGGTTCTTAGTAAAGCCATCTTCTCTCATTCTCGTAGAACACTGCAAATCAAACTGGAAGGATTTTTTGGTCGTCAGGAATCCTGGAAATCACTTGAAGAACTCAAGAGGGTTTTTTGGACCCATAAAACTGCTACTTCAGGTAGGAAATTTCCTTTCACGAGGCAGTGTTTACATTGTGTGTCTAGCTCACTTTAAGCAATCTGATTTCTGAGGCTTGCATGCATTCCAGAATGAATGAATGAATGAATATTAGCCTTTTAGAGCGCGAACTGTGCCCGGAGGCGTCAAGGCCCTGCGGAAGGGCCATCAGACAATGGTACCTGTGGGGCTCATACTGATAGACTGGTAAAGAGCCAGGTCTTTAAAGCCTTGCGGAAAAGAGAGTGAGACTCTTGTCCCGAAATTACAGAGGGGAGGGAGTTCCAGAGCCTGGCAATGGCGACAGAGTAGGCTCTGCCCCCCCATCTGACTCTCTTAAACCTGGGGACTACCAACAGATTTTCATTGGCTGATCTTAGCAGCTTGGTAGGAACATAACGACGGAAGAGACCTTTAATACCTTCTGAACCTAGATTCTAGAAGGCCTTGTGAGTAAGACAAGGAGCCTTAAACAGGATTCTCTGGTTTAAAGGAAGCCAATGCAACTCACTAACAGTGGCCGAGACTGAGTGGAATTTAGGAAGGTCCATCACCAGTCTGGCTGCGGCATTCTGTACCAGCTGCAGACGATGAGTGCGCCCTTTGTTTATACCCAAATAGAGGGCTTTACAATAATCTAGCCTAGATAACACTAGGGCAATGACTGCCTGCTTTCGAGAGGAGAAGGAAAGAAATTGCTAAATTTTCTTAAGAATCCTGATGGTCCCGAAGCAGGTGGACACCGTTCTATTAATCTGGGGGCCCAAGGAGAGAGAGTTGTCCACAATGACACCAAGATTTTTTCCTTGGGACACTGGGCAGGGGCCAAGCGTGTCAGGCCACCAGGCATTGGACCAGATATGCTGTTGTTTTCCAAAGATCAAAACCTCTGTTTTGTCCCCGTTAAGTCTAAGATAGTTTTCTACCATCCAGGAGGAGACTGCCTGCATACAGTTCTTAAAATTGGTGGCAGACTCCTCTATGCTATTAGTGATGGACACCATAATTTGGGTGTCGTCCGCATAGGACAACACCTCCAGTCCAAAGGATCGAGCGACCTTGGCCAGAGGAGCAACATAAATATTAAAAAGGATCGGACTCAATGAGGAGCCCTGAGGGACTCCACAGAACATCTTGCCAGGGGCCGAATAAAATTGATCCATTTTCACTATTTGTACCCATTCACTGAGGAATGAGGTGAGCAGCTTAAGGGCAACGCCCCCGACCCCCATTTCCTTAAGCCTGTCCACCAATTTCAGAGGGGATATAGTGTCGAAGGCTACTGTAAGGTCAAGAAGAATCAACAGAGTGGTATGTCCAGCGTCAACCTGAACGCGAATGTGGTTGATTACGGAGGTTAATGCCGTCTCCGTGCTGTGATCACTTCTAAAACCATGCTGCGAACCGTCGAGCAGCTGATATTCCCCTAGGTAGGAGCTGAGATTGAAATTCAAATGTTTCTCTAGAATTTTTGCTGGGACAGGTAACAGGGAGATGGGCCGGTAGTTTTTTAGTTCAACCGGATCCAGTGAAAGTTTTTTCAAAAGAGGTTTGACCACTGCACTCTTCCAAGGGATAGGGTACTGCCCAGCTGAAATTGCTCCATTGAGCAATGAGGTGAGGTGGGGTACAATGACTTCCCTCCCTAATTTCATAAACTTCAGCACTTCACAATTCAATTACAATTTAAGGATTACAACGATCTAACAACCGGATGTGTTTTTCATTATAAACAATGAGATTTATAAAACATTTTCAGGCTGGCGGGCTTTTTTTTTTTTTTTAGTTGAATATTTTTCATTTAGAATCAAAAAGAAAGGTAAAGATTACAGTCATCAAAAGGCAGGAGAACGAGGTATTGAAATACCGAACATTATCAATTAATGGGCAAACATTAATCATCAAATACAAAGCTAATAATAAAGCGTAAAAAGTTGAGCAAAATACATGTCTAACTATAATCGATTTTATACAAAAGAGAGAAGGAAGAAAGAGAAAGGAAAGGAATAAAAAATAAAGAAAATGGAAAGAAAAAAGGAAAGAAAGAAAAGGTAAAAGAGAGAAGTATAGAAATTAGGATAGAGATGAGTGCATAGACAAGAAAGTAGTGAAAGGTACCCAGAACAAATCAGATTTAATTTTCTGAGATAACGATGAAGAAGAAACAATAGATATTGTGTGTTCATCATAAATAAGATTCCACCATGTTAACGAACATAGTTTATAATTATCTTTCCAACGAGAAAGTATAACTTTAAAACCAAGTGCAATAAAAAGATTAAATAACATCGGTTTTGGAGAATGGTCATGAAAATAATCAGCAATAGTTCCAAGAAAAACATTCTGAATTGATAGCAGTATATTACATCGGAATATCTTTGAACATTTAGACCAAATAGATTTCTAAAAATTAAAAACATTATGGCAGGAGGAAAGACAAGACCAACATAAAGGTGAAGTCGACAAATCAATTTTATGAATAGAAGTAGGTGTAAAAACAGCTCTATTATACAGGAAAAATAAAGATTGAGTGATATTGGCAGCTTTGGAGGTAGTGAAAATGTTATCCCATTGTTGAACAGAGAGGAGCACAGTAAGGTATTGCTCCCAAGTAAGTTCAAGAAGGGATTTAGGTCTATAAGGAATAGGAGCAGATAAAAGCTTATAAATAAGGGATGCTTTAGGATCGGAATCACAAGCAATATTATACAGTGGTGACAAGGGAGTAAATGGAGTAGAATCAGAAGGAAAGTTATTGGTCAATAAAAAAGATTGAAGTACATGAGAAAGTTTAGAATATTGGGGTAGGCAAGAATTGGGTAAACTATAGCGCTCTTGTAATGAAGCAAAAGGGAGAACATAATTTTGGGAAATTAAATTGATGAACATATAGGATACTCTTTTCTTTCCAGTGTTTAAAATAGAATTACTTATGCCGAAATTTAAAGAATTTGTTATACCAAATTGAGGAGGCAAGGAAAGCTTCATAAAAATCAGATCCATGGGTAAACAGCAAATTCATTAAATGGTGGGAGTATTTTAAAATAGGGATTTTAGAAATAAAAGTAAAGTTGGTCATACAAATAGCATCATGAAAGGAAAATTCATGCAATAAAGAACGTTCAAAGTTGATCCAGCTAGGCATAGGGAAGTCTTGATAATTTCTGGACAAAGCACAAATTTGCCGAATGAAAAAAAGCAGTATGATATAACTTGAAATTAGGGAAGCGAACGCCACATTCATTTTTAGGTCTAATTAATTTAGTTAAAGCAATATGAGCATTTTTATTATTCCAGAGAAATTTAGTACAAAGAGAATTGATTTCAGTGAAGTAATAATTAGGAATTTTGAAGGATATCATAGAAAGTAAAAAAAGGACATTAGGTACAATCATCATTTTAATAGTATCCAATCTACCCCACCAGGATAAATGAAGAGGGGACCAAGTAGATAATAAGTTTTGGATTTTAAGTTTTAGAGCATTATAATTGTGGGAGAGAGTGTGTGAAATAGTGGAAGAAAACCAGACACCCAAGTATTTAATCTTAGAAGGACACCACATAAAGTTAGTATTAGAAAACATAAACTGATAGCATGAGAAATGTAATGGTAACATTTCAGTTTTAGGGAAGTTTATTTTAGAGTATGAATCAATATCTTGTAAAAAGGGAGGCAGGGAGGATAAGGGGTTAGATAAGTAAACCAAAATATTGTCTACATAACTGGAGAGATTGGTTTCGAGGGAGTTATATTGAAAACCTGATATAGAAGGATTACAGCGAATACGCTCAAGAAAGGGTCCAGACAGAGAAGAAATAGTAGAGGTGAAAGGGGACAACCCTGTCTAGTGCCTCTGTGGAGGTTTAAGTAAGAGGAAAAACAGCCATTGACAAAAACACAAGCACGTGGTTTAGAATATAGTAGTCTGATGAATGAAGTAAACTTAGGACCAAAACCAAACCAATGGAGAGCTTTAAACATAAATTGCCAATTTATACGATCAAATGCTTTTTCAGCATCAAGAGATAGTGCAGCAAGAGGGGAAGGGCAATTTTTCCCCAATGTAAGGATATTAGAGTACATCCTAGCATTATCTGAGGCAAGTCTACCTTTTATAAATCCAGATTGATCAGGTTTAAGAAGAAGGATGATAATATCTTCTAATCTAGAGGCAAGAATTTTTGCAAAAACTTTAAAGTCATAATTAATTAATGAGATTGGATGATAATTTTTACAAAGGGTATGATCTTTATCTGGTTTAGGGATGATAATAATGAGAGCATCTAAAAAGGAGCCTTCAGGTTTAGATTTTAATAAAAAAAGAAGTAAAGAGTTCAAGTAAGTTAGGAGCAAGAATAGATGAGAAAGAGGAAAATAATTCGAAAGAAAAACCATCAGGGCCAGGAGCTTTAGCTTTCTTTAAAGATTTAATAGCATCTAAGATCTCCTGGAGAGTTATATCTTCTTCAAGAGTAGCCAGAATGTCCAGTATTGAAGGAGTATTAGGAAGGTCATTAAAAAATGAATGAATATTAAATGCAGAAGGATGAGTATCTTCCGTATATAACGATTCATCATAGGATTAAAATATGTTACCAATATCAGAATAAGAGTGTAATATAGTGTTTGTGTTGCCATTTCGAATAGGTCTAACATTTTTCTTTCCTGATTTAACTTTTAGATAGTTAGCCAACATTTTACCAGCTTTATTTTGACCCCCTGATATTTCGATTTAATTTTGAGAAGGATGTTACACGCATCAGTAGTAGCCAATTTATTTAGGGATGATTTGGCTTTAATAAGATCTCACCAATGGGAGGGGGATTTAGAAGTAAAGTAAGCATGTTCAAGAGTCTTAATGTATTGTAGAGTGGAGAGGTATTGGGAAATCAATATATTTTTTTGGGCAGTATAAGCAATACTAAAAGCCCTAAAAGAAGCTAGCTTTAAAAGTATCCCAATTGTTATGAACTGAAGTGTCAATAGATTTATTAAATTGGAAAAATTCTTTAATGAAAAAGGTGGCTTCCAAGATAAAATTTGGATCAGATAACAGACAATTGTTAAACCTCCAGCGAGCATGCTTGGTATTATTAAAGGATGAGTCAAAAGAGGATAAAACAGGGGCATGGTGCGAAATATAAATAGAGCCAATTTCTGACGATTGAATAGAGGGGAGTAAAGATTTAGAAACTAAAACATAATCAATTCTAGACTTAGGGGCCGATTCCGATTCGGGCCGGAAATCTCTCCGACCGAGCCGGATCCGGAGAGATTTCCGACCGAGCCGGACTCCCGCAGTCCGACCGAGCGAGTACGATGCGGCCGTATGCTGCCCGACTCGATTCGGTCGGACTCCCATTGAAGTCAATGGGAGCCGGTCGTACAACGCGTACACGGGCTCCCATTGACTGAATGGGTACGTCGCGAACAGGGGGGCCCCCTACAGTGGGTACGCGTCGGTGCGACTCGCACCGTACATGCATGTTTAGGGGGGACCCTTGGGTCCCCCCTGTGTGCGACTTGTGCGGCTACGCGTGCAGGGGGGTCCGACAAGGACCCCCGAAGTCCGGCTCCGACAGCTCTTTGGAGCCGGACGCTACGAGTCGGTCGGGCTGTTCGAAGCGCGCATCGTACTTGCTCGGTCGGGAAACGTCTCCATTGCGTGGTGCGAGCCGTGTCCGTATGAGTCGGTCGGAGCGGTTGGGACCCGGGAACGAGTCGGTCGGCGATTTCGCGTGCGCCTGCATCGTACTTGCTCGCTGGGATGACTGTACGAATCGGTCGGGAAAAAGGCCTCCGAATCGGATCTGGTAAAGCCGAATCCGATTCGGAGCCCTACCGGCCGGGATCGGAATCGGCCCTTAGTGTGATGGACATTTGAAAAAAAATGTAAATTCATATGTATCAGGTTACAAGTCTTGCACACATCATAGAATGGACGAGAGGCAATGGCAGATTGGAAGGCTTTATGTGATTTATCAGTTTTAAATTTGCATTTGGATTTCCTGTCAGAAAATGGGTCTAACCAATCATTGAAATCACCAGCAACAATAGTATTAGGATTAGTAATTGAGGATAGTTTTTATTTAATATTATACCAGAAATTGTTTCCTAAAGAGAGTGGCATTAAGCATTACCTATCGTCCACTCGTATCACATTCAATTGATAAAACTTGGATATTTAACGATTTATGACATAAGATAGCCACACCACCTTTATGATTAACAGCAGGAGAAAAGAAAACTTGACCCACCCATTGACGCTTAAGCTTGAGCGATTCAACATCATTACAATGGGTTTCTTGTAAAAAAGCAATATGACAATTAAATTTAGACCAATGTGAGAGTACCTTTTGACGTTTAACGGGATGACCCAGACCACGAACGTTCTACAAGATGACATTAAATATGTTGCTGGGTAGAGACAAGGGTACAGGAACTGTGATGACATATTGCAAAAATGATGGAGGAACAGGAAGACATGATACATTAACAATCGGATAACATGAAGTTACTGCCAAAAAAATAAAGAACAGAAACAAATAAACACTCATACATTTATAGATAGAGAAGAAAGGGAAATAAATAAAAATGAATGTGGAAAAGGATAAAAAATATAAGAAGAAAAGAAAAAGAGGTAATATAGTAAGAAAAGAATGAAAGGACAGATCAAGGAAATAAAACCAGATCTGAAGTAAAAAGAAAGGAGAATGAGTACCAGGCATGTCAGTACCGAAAGCAAGAGCGACAACGGAGAAGAATAATGAAGATTGATATAATAATGCCATACAAATAGATTGAAAGACAAGTAGAGAAGTCAGAGAGGCCATACATAATAAACAGATTAGGAGAAATGCGTGTTAGTATCCATGGATTGCTTTGTAATATTTTGTAGGAACATTTTTAATTTGACCGGATCTTCAATGGATCGTGAGACTCTCACGTAGGTAATTTTGCAGAGACAAGTATGCAAGATGCCATAACGAATGTTCAAATGTCTCAGTTGTCGACTAAGAGCTAAGAATTCTTTATGTCGAGCATTGGTTGCATTGGAGATATCTTGAGACACGAAGATATTGTGACCAGACCATACAAGGCAATGTTTTTCGCTGGCAGCTTTCAAAACACGCATCAGATCAGTAAATTCCATAAAGAGCATTATGATGCCACGAGGTCTAGTAGATTGAGGTTGGAGACGACCCAGGCTGTGAGCTTGTTGAATATTTAGAGGAGAAGTAGATTGAAAGTCTAGAAGATCAGGTAGAAATTTTTGCAAGAAGGTCAGAAGGTCATGGCCCTCCATATTCTCAGGTAAACCATAAAGGCGAAGATTATTCCTTCTATTATGGTTTTCAAGATCTTCAGTGTGTATTTTAAGTTTTGGAATTTCGTGTTCCAACGCGGGGATCTTGGCAGTCGCATACTGAAGGTGGCCTACACGTTGTACCATATTGAGTATTTTGCCTTCCATAACAATCCAACGATCTTCAATTTGTTGTAGTTTTTCATTAGTAGCGTTCATGAAAGGTTTGAGGGCATGCACCTCATCCAAAATTGTGTCTAAAACTAAATTTTGAGAAGACTGGATCGGAGATGGAGGATCATTTTTGGCTCTCTTAGGCTTGGTACCAGAAGACGATGGCTTAGTGGTAATCTGGGAGTCACTAGCCATTCTGATAAAATGCACCGATCGTTGAGTGAGCTTATGAGGGGATTGAAGTCTGCCCATACTAGAAGAGGTGGAGAGTGAAATCCGTTAAGATGGTGAGGGACAGACTTCAGAGATGTACAGCGATATTCTGAGGAATTGACGGCCTTCTGAGTGTGACTATTGGTCACCTATATATCAGCAAGATAGAAAATAGGGAAGTCGATAGTTCCCACCGGCTTGCAAGGGCGCAATGAAATAAGGGAACAAAGACCCCCTGACAAGCTGCTTAACAAATTATAGCTCCGGACATTAAATCACTTTGACACTATAGGGAGTGCAAACCATTAATCGGGATGAAGAACAAGACTCTAAAGCCGATAAGAACGATGAGTGCCAGTCCGTGAAATAAAATAGAACGTAAAATATCCTGCAGAAACATAGAGCTTCGTGTCACATCCGTATCACAGTGCCCATGGACATACTTATCTTGTATTCAATATATTTTGCCAGGAGCCAAAATATTAGGGCAGTGTAAAATTAGCATTGTCCCTCCCAGCTGCAAAAATTATTTGGGGCAATAACTCGATCATTGTAGGCATTTTCCTAAAGTATTTAGGGCTACACAAGGTCTCCTTTTATCCAGGAACACGAAATAGGAATGACCAAGACTGTCAAAAACAAATAAACGCTCACCCAGCTCATTTGGAAAGATTCCTGAGGTGATGAACTGTAATGCGAGCAGTGAGCAGCGCGCAAAGCGCCAAGAAAATGGCGGCCGCTCGCGTTTAAGGAGATTTTCACTGCAACAGCAGGGCAGCGAGAAAGGATCTCATGAGGTTCCCAACAGCTCGTAGGAACGTCAGATGGTACAGGAACAGGAGACCGCTGCAGGAGGCATGGAGAATGGCCAGGAAAGGCAATAAAAACAACGTGTTAGTTCCGTGAAATGACGGAGCTCAGCCGTCCGCCGCCATCTTGCTTCAGCGCGAAGCCTCTTCACGGCTGGCGGGCTTGTTATCCATTCGAAATTTACCTTTGATGCCTCCTTTTCCTGCTAATAGGATACTTGCGTGTTTGATTGTAGATAGCAGAGGAATGAGTGAGCTTGGCACTTGAAACCCTTAGGCACATCATTGGTTAATCAGGTTCATCACTGTGATTTAAACACCTGAGTAACCCATTACATATGCAGATTTTAACACACAGGTATCCATCTGAAAACAACCATGATTAAAATGGTAGTACCTTGGTCAGGCTGAACAGCAGGCCTACAGTATCGCTTATACTCAAAATAGCCTTAGAGGTTGTACGAGTACAGGGCATCAGGAGGCATCAGTGTTTGTGTGTGCTTCTGAGAAGTATAAGCTTTTTTTGCAGAGTTATATAGCACTAAGTGGCCCGGGGGCATTGGACTGCTTTAAGCGAGCACCAGTTACATAACACAAGGTCTGATTCTGTGTATTTAGGCACAGGGATGTTAAATGATTTTTCCAGAATCACAGGATATTGAACAGATACTGGGACATGAACCAGCTTCTCAGGTCCAAAGTCGGCAGCTCTGGCCGTTAGGCAACACCCTCTCGCCTTGGAGATGCACTCGGCTGGCAGCATCCATCGGCCAGCACTCAAGCACACTGTTGATACTCAGGGCTCTGTTCCCACCTCCACCTTATTAAACACCAAATGATGTACCCACACACACGACTCACTGTACCATACTTTACAATGTAACCTCTTGCTCCTGTTGGAGGAAATCATTCAATATGCACAGCTACGTATACAGTGTAGCTAGCTAGTGATCTCCTCTTGTGAGTTTAACTGAAATTGTGGTGGGCATATTGGTTTGGGTTTTAGCCCATATAACACCGTGGGGCTCAAGGTGATTTTTGTTTTTAATCTGCTGCAATCACTCATCCTGTGAGGGCTGTGCTGTCTTCTGCAGCCACACCACTCGGTGTCACACACAACACCATAGAGTGCTGAGCTTATGTGGTGGTTGCAGAAGAGAACTACTTTGCTTTATGTTCTCCACTCACCGGTGCATGCTTATAAGTAAAGTAACAAAATTTCACTCACCCTACATAATACCTCATACACTAAATTGCTGTGCTGTTGGCTGATCCAGAATGTGAATGACATTTACAACAAAGCTAGTGACTGAACTGTGCTGACACCCTGCCCATGCCATGTATGCTGCCCTGTGACTGGATTCCAAATGTGAACGAAAAGCTAGAAATGCATGAAAGGGAGGATAGCCTCATTATATGATTATATTAGGTTTATTTTTTCTTCATTACATGATTTTGGAGAAAAAGGTACAACTGTCACTACAGAAAACTACAAAAAAGGTTTACATTTTAATTTGTAAAGAACCATAGCTCAATACATTTAAATAAAACAATATTTATGTAAAGTGTCACTGCCATTTTCAGCATCGTGCTCCACATAGTACAAAATATGCCGAATCTCACCATCAGGAGGAGTTTTAAGCATCGAGTAAAAATTGTTTTACTGTCTTGGCAGTTGTCGTTTTAATCTATTGCTGTAGTAAAACGTGTATGATGCTGCAGTTTCAAAAACAACCAAATAGACATGTAAAAATGTGACAATATACCGTTGAGACTAAGTCACACTTGAAAGAGGAAACACAAAGTAATGATTAGGTGTCTACATTCCTTGAACTATGTTCAATATCATAAGAAGTGTAAACATCCGCTCTTCTACTTGGTTTTGCTTGACCATATTCGGAAAAATCTTCCTACAGGACCCATCCATCTAGATTTTCAAGAGGAGTTTTCAAATTATTAATTTTCCTCCTGAAAATGTGACGCCAAGTCCCCCAAATATCTGGCAGTAGGAGTAGCATTGTATTTTGAGAAATGCTTATAAACCCCCGAAAAATTGTTTTCCAGAGTTTTGGCCCATGGAAATGTATGGATATTTTCAAAATGATGTGTTTTCAAATTACATTGTTCTATTTTTATAGAAATTTATAGTACATATAACGGATGTTGGAATTAAACTTTAACCATAGTACGACATCGTGCATATTTTGTGGATATACTCTAGGCAGATGTTTCTTTAAATGGATCTATATAGTTACAGTTTTCAAAAAGATTGAAATTACTCCTTGGTGATGCTGAAGAATGTTGAAAACGATCGTGACAAGAATACTATGGAAAATATAAGAGCACTGAGTTGGGAATTGACATTCTTCTGATCTGACACCCTGGAGCTTCTCTTGTAGTCTGACTATGTTAACTAATGGAATGTGTGTACTACATTAGACCTCAAAACAAGGGAATAGGCCCTGAAAGAATGTTTTATGTCCATCCATGTTTGTGTGGTGGTCAATAAAAAAAATGAAAGATGGTTTATTAACATTTCTAAGGTTAGGGAACTCTGCCTTTTGGGGGGGTCAACTTGAGTACTGAGGAGGCTGTGGCAAATTAACTGTTAGTGTATCAATGCCTTGTGGTACTGGTTAGCTTAGAATGATTGTATTTGTACGTGCTGAGAGTTTTGCTCCATGCTACCCAGTTGAAAGTTCGTTTTCATTCTTTCTTGGCACACTCTTGAGACTTTACTGGTTAGCCTCTCTTTTACCTCATCTCACAGCATATGACATTCCACATACTGTCTCCCAGAGAACCCCTCACTTCTCCCATTCTTCTCACTACACATGCTTATCTGAGGATCAGCTGCAGTTCTGCTCTCTGCCCCTGCCAACCTGTCTTCTCCATTCACTTTTGTTCAGCTTTGGCATTTCTGATCTCCATCAATCTGTGTTGCCCCCTGGGCAATCCCAATGGGTGGAGATCTATCGCCCTTAGCAACACTATTGTGTTTTCGCTGGTCTCCGTGCTCAAGGCCTTTTGCTTGTTAATTTGGCCCTTCAATTGCCTGCCTTCACTGACTCCTCACCACAGTGATGTCACTTCCAGTCCTCTTTCCCTGACAGATCGAACGATTCCCCAAGGTACGAGCCCTTGCTCCAAGAGCTGTAAATGATCTGATTGATCTGGGACTAAATGGCTGCTCCGGCAATTCATCCCATATCCCATGCGGTGCTCTCTCATCCTCTGTCCTAAGGCAGGTCCTGTGGTCTTTCCTTCCTCCCTCCGCTTTGCCATCTGCCCATACTGTGAACAAATGCTTCATCTGCTGGCATTCTTGCTACACGTTTTACAAGAGGCATCACCCGGGCAGTCTTGAACTGTGTATCAATTAATAACTTGTTTACATCCTGATTAAATATGAAATATTTTCTATCAAGTGCAAAAAATAACAAGGGGAATGTAAATTAACAATTTAGTCTTGAAAGCAAATTTTGATAAGAAAAACCTTTCCTAATGCATAGAAATTACCATGTTTAAAAAATGTCAGTTCAGATGCGTTAGCATACTAGCAAAATGGATATCGAAATATGCATTTCATCTTTATAAATTGATAATAATATCTCCATCTCGCAACACAAAAGCCAAATTGTTTGAATCGATTACAGATTTGTGCTTTTTGATGACTGATTCTTCACTACACAAAGGGGTATTCAAATGAAGTCATCAATAGAGCTCTAACCAGAGTACAGC
This sequence comes from Calotriton arnoldi, assembly GCA_963921515.1. Classification (NCBI taxonomy): domain Eukaryota; kingdom Metazoa; phylum Chordata; class Amphibia; order Caudata; family Salamandridae; genus Calotriton; species Calotriton arnoldi. The sequence continues at coordinate 1,426,402 of CAWUFW010003080.1, forward strand.
CAACCAACCATAATGAGTTATTAAACCTCAACAGATTCAAAAGGGGATCAGAAACTGCTACAGTACATGCAGTCTGATTTGTGAATAAATATTCAGCTGAAATTATTACCAAACATTGGCACATTTTGAAACTGGATTGCTGGATCAAGATATATATTGGAAATAAACCCCAACTGACAGAAAAAAACAAGCAAAACCCTCAAGAACATTCTCAATTCAAGTGATAGCGTCACATATCAAGGCAAAAATACATTCATGGACTTCAATAAATTCCCTGGGGTCCACAAATGTGGGATCTGCAGTTGTTGTAATCACACAAATCAAAACCCAACTCTCTTATATATTGCAGACTTCACAGAATGAATGACATCAAGAGTTTTATTAATTGTAGGGCAAACATTTGCGTATAATACACCCTAACAAACACCTGCATCTGCAGTAAAATATGTTGGTTCAACAAAGAATGCTCAAAGAGAGATGGGAAGAGCCCTTTTGAGCATTACTTAATGGAGACACGATATCAAATATCTGTATCTAGACCAAGAACACAGTACAAAACAATGGGATAAAAATACATTTTTACTAGGATTATGGAGTTTGACAAATGTGAGATAAAGATTTTATGAATGTAGGAATAATAATTTGGAGTTAATTATGGCCCCTGGATTTAATGACTAAAGAGGGAGCATTAGGACAGACTTGTTCTGAATAGGAACCAGAACTTAACATATTCTTATGTTGTGTCTTTAGTCCATAACATTATGGAAATGTCTTATGTTGTGAATTTGCCTATAAAGAAAATCATATAAACATTTTTAACATCGGTATGTCCATGTACTTACATATGTATACTAAACCAATTGATCATAACAGTAGCATGTTATAATAATAACCAAAATTGAAAACAAATTGGGCTCCTAATAAAGATGGCTTTATCGAGTTGCTGTTCAGTGGTTAAGTTCCATGCAGCTGACCAGATAGGACTGTATTAACATACATATAATAGAAATATCACCAGTAATAGTCACTCTATGGTGATCAGGTATATTAGGCTTCTGCCCTCCTTATCTGAAAACATGTTCTTTAATTGATGAACTGAAGGCCAAATTGAAAGATACATTATTTAAATCCATTAAAAAATACGATATTATTAGAAAGGAACCAACACCATTTTAGTCTTATCTATTGCATTTTACGAAGAGCAGAATAGCATGACAGTGATATAAAATATATCCATTCTATTAAAGTATTCATTGGTATCAGCTGTAGTACTAAACCTTAGTCATGGCAGCTAAGCAACTAAACCACAAAGAAGGAACTATAGAGGAGGCACAGGACACCATGAATGTGAAATAGAGCACAGTGGCCATTTGTGAGCAAGGTTACAATTTAACATACTGATGCGACTTGCCATTGTAGCTCCATGCATATTGATTACCTGCCAGAAAGGAATATGTGATGTTACAACGCGTGGTGTTACCACGCGGTAGGTAACAACACGGTCGTTACATCGTCTGCGTTGTTACCACGCATGGCATTACATCGCAAGTCGTTTCAACGACTTGCGCTAGATGGCGCGCTAGACTTAGGAATAGTATAAATTATTATTCCTACTCCAGTTAGCGCAACAGCAGGGAAGGTGTTGGATTTAAAATCCAACACATTCCCTGGTGTTGCACGCCACCTAGCGCAAGTCGTTGAAACGACTTGCGATCTAATGCAATGCGTGGTAACAACGCAGATGATGTAACGTCCGCGTTATCAACCCGCGTGGTATTACCAGCGTTGTAAACGCTGTCTCCCGCCAGAAAGTAACCAGACAGGAATCGCTGATACTCACACGGGTAAATATTACACCATTTGGTAGTAACTTTTATTGAAGTCTAATTCCGACTTAGAACATAGAGGAATACATTTTTCCTTTTCAGGTCACAACACTGTTATCCACACCACTGAACATTTATTGTTTTTTTTTAAATTCAAACTTTAACTTTCTCGGGTACAAGTCACCTTCCTCTGTTCTATGGAAGGATTGTGGCAGTCCTTTCAATGTAAGTTGTTTAACCCCCAAACACCACATGACCTAGCTAGAAAACCAAAAGTCTCTACCTCTCTAGAGCATTCCCTTTGAGCTCTCCCCCTAAAAAGATTGCTAAAGGATTCCCTTCCATTAATCTCAGTTTGTTTTTTGTTGGTGTGCCACAGACACTACTCCAGACCATAGAGGGCCAGGTCTATTGCCAGGCTTTCTTTTTTTTCTTTGTTACTTTCTTCAAGGTCATTGATTAGTCGTACAAGGGCGCTCATCTCGGGGTAGATTTACAAGCCCCTTGCACCACCGGTGCGTCACTTTTTGTGATGTACCGGTGGCACATTTCAAAGCTCCATATTTACAAGGACAGGAAAAGCCACCCTGCGTGGCTTTTCCTGTCCTTGTAAATATGGCCCCTTTAGACGCAGCACTTTGCGTGAAAGGGGCGTTCCATGGGTGTTGCTGTGGGCGTTCCCACGCACCACCCATGGAACCAGACACATTTCCAGATTTACGAGGAATCGTAAATCTGGAAATGCGTGTGAATGCTACGCCTCCCCAGGGGAGGCGTAGGGAGGCGCAATGAGAAGAAATGTATTCATTTCTCCTCGTTTTTTTCCCTGTTTCTATGCGCTCCTCTTCTCAATTATTGGTCCAGATTCCACGTTTTTTTCAGCAAAGGCTTGGTGGTTGTTCCCTTGTTCGTAAGGCGGCCCTAGGTTGGAATGCATGGCTCTTCGCAGTATTTCAGACTCCCGCACTTTTAAAAAAAAGTTGAAAACCTTTCTGTTTTAAGCTCTGATTCATGATCCGCTCAGGTTTCCGCGCCGGGACACTCTCTGGAGTAGCCGAGCGCGTTACAAATGCATATAACATAACATAACATGCCTGCTGCATTCTGCACTAGAAAGAGGAAATCACCTCTAATGATTGTTTTTTTTCAGGAAGGGAACCCTTCCTGAACAAAAACAATCTCCCCACGACGCAGGCATCCTTGCACCATGGTGCAAGGGTGCCTGAGCCGGCGCATGGCAGCAGTTTGTGCGCCAGCGCAGGGGGAAGCACAGAGATGCGACATATTGTTGTAAATATGTCGCATCCCTATGCTTTAAAAAGTGACTCAGTGCGGCGCAGCCAAATGGCTTGCAGCACGCACTGAGTCACTTTCATTGTAAATCTGCCCCCTCATGTTTTGGAGGACCTTTCTTACACATGACATTACCACTGGTAAGTGGACTGGAGAGCAGACCGCCTCAATGATTTTCGAAAGCAGCCCATCCCCTGCTTTTGGGGTTGAGCCAGCCTGGCTCTGTTTTCCTCCTCTTTCATCCTCCATAGTTCTTCCATTTTGAACCTGCACAGAAGTGGGGTGGAACTTCATCCTCCTTCTCCTATCAGATGCGGATGAAGCTTTCTACCTGTGTGTGCATCAGCACTTTTTTACAAGTCGGGATTTTTCATGTCTAGGGCTGCAACCCACCTGTAAAATGGTGCTGTTTGGTGCCAGTGTGTCAAGGCCTTGATGCTGGCAAGAGGCTGCGCACAAGATGGGGTCATTGACATCACTTGAGATCATGGCAGTCCATCCATCCATGCAAGTAGCATCCTAGCCCACAGTACACCACAGAAACACCAGAGGACCAGATGGCCACAGCGAAGCAGATGTCCTGCCATGGGGTTTGTTCCTTCCTTCATAGTTTATAAGGCATGAATGAAACTTCATTAGTTTCTGGTGCGTTTTTTGTGAAGTTTAAGAACTCGATTCACATTAAAAGGTAGCCCAAAAGGCAGCTCTCCCTATTGTCTTACAGTCCTTAGCAAATAAGCGCCAGTGTTTCTTCTACACCTAATGCAACAGAGCATCTAAATCCAGAATAATAAGGTACCAGCCGAAGCAATGTCAACATTCCTTCTACAGGTTGAAGACCATATAGAATTTCCCAAAATCCAGCTGCCAATAGGGTAAGCAAATAGCAAAATTAAGTTCTAACGTTTTAAAAAGCAGCAAAAAAAACTGTCCATTATGTGTATTGTGACCCTATGCTTTGTGATGCAGAGATAACACTGTGAGAAATACGATATATTTGTCAATATAAAATGTTATTGTGTGTCTTGTTGGGAAGTTCAAGTTTTATAAATTCTCTAAATTGTTATGGCTAATCCACTGACTCTAGTGGAGGAAACAACTCAGTTCCTGTGGCATAAAAGCCCCTGATAAAATAGTAGTATTATGTATCAGTGGTAAATACTGTTGTATGTGGACCTGCACCAGAGAAGCTACCTCAACCTACCGGGCCTTTTACTCTTATTAAAAGAAGGACAGGTGGAAGGGAGGGATGGTCAGACCCTGGGTGGAGGTCATAGGTCCCAGTTAATTAAAATGGAGTCTTAAATCATCAGATGGTCATAAATCATTTATTTATTTATTTAGAAGATTTATAAAGCACACAGCTACCCAACAGGGTTTCCCGGCGCTAAGCAGGACAAGCGAGGATGCAGCTAGTTGGAGGAGAGGAAATTAAACCTGGCTATAAAGAAATGTCTTGAGTTTTTTGCGAAAGGCTAAAAGAGACTGACAGATCCTAAATCATCATGGCAGCAATCGATCATTGATATACACCATAAATCATGCAAGAAAGTCAGTATCCATCCATCATACTCAGTGATCCACAGTCTTAAGCCAGCTTGACAACACCGTAAATCATCTTTGGCAGCACCATCTAACACAGGCTGCTGTCTATGCGCTGAATGTGAAGGCCGCTCAGGTTGCACACAGCAGCCAGCTTCTAGGCTTCCCTTCCTATCTGTGTGACATCTGAGGCACTTTCCGGCCATGCCCGGGCTGCAAGTGCCATGTCTGCTTTGTGACTATTCCATCTGTCTCTCTCAATTGACCCCCACCCCATGTCCCAGTCAAGCATCACAAAGACCACGGCTATTGCAACTCTTTCCTTTCCGACAGACTACTGGCCGCCCTTATGTGTTATTGGTGCAGTTTAATTGTGCTGTCTCTGCCATGCTGCGGTAGTTTCATGAACTTTAGCAGCTCCCCTACATCGCTAGGCCCTCTTCGTTTAAGAGCATCCTGCTAACTTAAAAGGCTTTCATGGTAGCTCCCTTCCTGACAGGAGACAGAATATAAAATATCTGCCATTACTTAAAAGCGCCAATGTATTTATATCATACTAATGCGCACATACCGCTTCTGGCATCTGCTCCCACCTACCAATCCTTCCTTCCTGCCTCAGGGTGAAGCCCTCCTCCTTTCTGAGATGTTGCTGTCCCCACACATTCGTAGTCAGCAACTGACTACTGGTGTCAGTCTTTTAAGCTTCTGGTGGTGGTGATGATAACGCCCTCCTTGTATTGGTTCCTTTAAGAGGACGCTGGACCAATCCAGAACACGGTTTTCCCACATCGAGGTAGGGCTACTTGCTGATGACACGGGGCCCGTATGCTCTCTGCTTTCACCCCGAACGCCCCTTATTCCCTTGTGCTGATGCCGTACGTCCTGAAGTCCTCAGGGCACATTATCTGTGGTCCCCTGATGGTCTGTCTTCACCTCCTAGGCCCGCTCTTCTTATTTCGATAGCTCTTACCACATCCCTTCCCCTTGTGTTGAACTGCACATGCTTCCCAAGCTCGTGATGCACATGCTGTTAGCCGAACATTGTGATCGGAAAGTTCTAAGTCGATTAGCACCAGTTCTTTCTCTATGCTCCCTGTGTTAAGAATAAATTAATAGAGCTCTGTTAATTGTCCCATGTCATTACTGCAAAAATATTATAGATATGTTAATTTCCATTTCCCACTGTAATAGACTCTTCCTTCCAATTCCTTCAAATGCAGAAAACACTCGCAGGAAAATAATAAACTCAAGGTAGGGCAGCAGAAATAAGTGAGAAGAACCTATCCTCCTAATGATAAAAGCACTCACAAATGCAAAATATTTTCCAGACGGTGTAATCTTAATAACATTCCTGTGCTCTGTCTCATAGAGTATGTGTCCCAACACTGGAAAGAAGATGCATTCTTTGGGTACCAGTTCCTCAATGGCGTGGATCCAATGATGATCAAGAAGTGCAAAAAAATCCCAGACAACTTCCCAGTGACGGACAGCATGGTGGCAGGCATCCTGGGACCAAAGACCAACCTTACAGCAGAGTTACAGGTATGTACAGTTGGTCTTGGTTTCCAAAGGTCTGCAAACTGGTGTGTGTATAATGGATCCCCATGGAGGCTCCACCAGCTCTCTTCTTTTTTGGTGTTTTCTTGACTGTGCATCTATCTGCAAGAGCATTCGTTACTAACTCTTAAACCTTTCCATAATGTAGGTTTGCTTTCTGCCCAGAGGACTATATCTCTCTCCTCGTGTTTCCATTTTATTACATGACCTACAACTTCACATCTCACAAGTGCATTGAATGATTACAAATACAATTATTTATCTCAAATATGCATGTGTATAGCAAGCAATTAACTTTTTTGTTTTCTCACTGCAGCAAACTGCTCACGCATAGCACATGCAGCAGTAGTTCAATTTTTTACACACGTAGCTCAATACAGCACAGGTAATAGACTTACAGTTACATACACACACAACAGCCGCAGATGCACAAATGCTAAAATATCGTTTAGATTGTGACCCTGAAAATTCTTGTTACTCTCTGGACACTCAGCATGTCAAAAGTTAGACCTATTAACTTTGGCAATGCTTGTTTTAGATTATCCTAAGATAAATGTTAGTTACTTGACCACTCTTTCTCAGGGGGTTGTATCCTATGAGAGTCTTTATTATATTTCAGATCTCTGGGTGTGTATTGGTAATTTGAGTATGTTGCATCCTTTTCACTTGAGACCTAACCAACATTTCATAGCACTTAATATTAACTAGTATTTGTTTAGGGTGCAGACATGATTGGTGTGGTCCTGTAGTGTTTTGGCCAGGAGAGGTTGCAGGCCAGAACCATTCTGAGTGGTTTGAGAGATCTGGATGTGTTTTGTCCTCTTGTGGGCAGAGTTGGGTTGTGCATGAGGGCTGGAGATGTGCTCAGTTTAGGTTGCATTGGCTCAGCATGTCTGAGAAATTATATTGGAGACTGGAGAGGTGTGTGGGTAGGATGCCCTTTGTGTGGAGTTTGGCCAGATAAATAAGGGATATAGCTGTGGGGAATGGATGAGCAACGGCGGATCTGAGTAACCGCACCTCCCTGCTTTATTCCTTTTCTTGTATATGAAACTGTAGCAGATAGTATGATTGGGTGTGCACATACAGCTCCTGCACCTGCCGTTGTTGGATGCCAGCTGCCAGGCAGAGAGAAAACTGTGAAAGTGGTGGAGCGGTGCACTACCAAAGAGTTTTTTTCAATAAATCCAAATGTTCAATTTGTTAAGTGGTAATCAATCCTTTATTTTCAATATCAAAATAAACAGATTCCAGCCAACGCGTTTCGTTCATACATTGACTGCCGACCAGACGAGACTAATAGGACTGTGTCCCCAGAGACACAACCATCAGGTACTTACCATGGTAGCCTTCAAAGCATAACACTTGTGCATCGACAGCAGGAACTTGGAACATAGACGTACGTTATTGGGCCAAATGCATGCCCTCACGTCCGAACGCCTTTTCCAATGATCCCAGACCAAAGGCTCTTCATTGCCTCTGTGTTCCTGCGTCTCCTTCACATCACCATTTGCCCTGAAGAAGTTCATTTTATGTATGAACGAAACGCGTTGGCTGGAATCTGTTTATTTTGATATTGAAAATAAAGGATTGATTACCACTTAACAAATTGAACATTTGGATTTATTGAAAAAAACTCTTTGGTAGTGCACCGCTCCACCACTTTCAAAGGGATATAGCTGTGTTCCAACCATACCTTTGTTGGGTTTGTTGATGCTGCTTATCATGATAGTATTAGAAAGAACTTTAGCTAAAATAGAGCTTGCTGTTCATAAATAGCAATCTCAGCTTATAATGGCCAGGTTACTCGTTTTAATCTTTCTGAAGTTGAATGTGAGTAGCATAGAATTTGGGAACAGCTTTAAAATGCCCTGTTGGGTAATGCCAGGCACATATTCAATCGAAACTTGTAATGGGAGCAGAGCAAAATCTGAGTGCCAGGCAAACCAAACAGGTGTGCCACAAAGGGCTTCTGCTCCAGATATAGGCTCCCAAATTCAGTTGTCATGCAGTGGGTCTTACTGACAGCACATCCTTCTATTGCCATATTTTACTAGAGTTCATAGATGGCCATCACATTTTAGGTAATGTTTGTTTTCATTTGCCATGTGACTCTCACTATGTGGATGGTTCCTTGGTTTGGAAATGATATACCAATCATTCACCATTTTGGTTCCATCTTTGAAATACAGAATGTTACTTAAATTTGCATTCAATATGAATGACATGAATGCAATATTTAATGTTTTGTATCACTAAATGTAAGGAAGCTTATATGTACCTCATGCCTATGTCCATTGACCTTGACTGGCCAGTGTTAGAAATGGGATTCCTGGTTGGCTGAGGTATGCATCCAGACTAGGCTTAAACCACCACTCTAGACAGGGTAAGCCAAGTACACACTAAATGATAACCTGTGCTCACCCTCTGGTAGCTTGGCACAGAGCAGTCAGGCTTATCTAAAGAGGCAATATGTAAAGTATTTGTGCCACACACACAGTGACAAAATAAATACACCACAAAAATACTCTAAACAGGTTTATAATAATAGATTATTATATTATAAACAAAACAGGACCAAAATGACCAAAATCCAGTGTATAGAAGTTGAGATATTTAATTTGAAAGGAATAAATGCAGTAAAGTGCTTAGAAGCATGTAGCTCTAAAAAGGTTACTTTAGGTTGAGCTGGATCAGGACACAGTAAAAGTTCATGCAGCCCTTATGGAAGCGCAGGCCGGCTACAGGACCCACACAGACCCCGGTGAACAAAGTACCTTTCCTTGTCTCAAACAACAAGATGCGTCAATCTCCTCCAATTAGTGAAGGCACTGCATCAGTTCCGAAGACAGGTGCTGGAGTTGAGAGACGTCAAGTGATGCGTTGGAGTCTGCCATGCAGTCGAGGGCGATGGGTCGATCTCACCAAGCTGCAATGGCAGCGATACACTGTCCGATGCGTAGATCTCTGGTGGCAAATCTCTGGTTCCGATGCGATGTGCCTATTTTACTCCTGTAACCGGGTCGATGCACCGGTTCTGTTACACACAGACAGGAGATGCTTCGAAATCAGTGTTGCAAAATTCTGGGCCACTTCCAATGAGCCAGGCACAGGAGCAGGGGTAGAGACTTTGTTATCTCTGAGTCGCAAGCAACAGGAGGAAAGCTAACAGGCTCTTCGAGATCACTTGGAGAGAAGTCAGAGTCCAGCTCTCCTTCTGCATATTCAGGGAGCAGCAGACAGCAGGGTAACACAAAAGAAAAGCAGGCCTTTCAAGTCTGCAGTCCAAAGATGAGTTATTTAAGCAGCACAGCAGTCCTTTTGACAGAGATTCATTTCAAGATCCAGAAGTGTCTGATTTTAGGTGGTCAGGGACCCAGTACTTATACCAAAAAGTACCTTTGATGTGGTGGGGGACTTTAAAGAAGCTCTCTGAAGTGCACAAGTATCCCTTTCAACTCAGTCCTATCTGATAGGCTATCTGTGGGGATAATCAGTCCTTTGTGTGGGGACAGGCCACAGCCTACTCAAGTGAATTGTTATCACCTCCTTTCTATCCTGCCCAGGCAAGGTCATCAGAATGCTGATGTATGCAAATTGGTACTCAGACACACCTATCATTCCTGTGTTGTGGCTATCTAGAGGGAGTGCACAAAGTGTAGCTGTCACGCACCCCAGACGTGCATTGGATACAGGCTGTCATGCACTTAGAGCAGTAAATGTAGAGAAAAATCCACTTTCTAAAAGTGGCATTTCCAAAACAGTAATGTTAAATCCAATTTCAGCAATAAGGAGGATTTATTAATATCATTCCAAAGATATGAAACATGAAAGAGGTACTCCTCTCTGATCATTGTTATTATGCATTTTAATAACTCCACATGTACATTGTGCATTTGCTGCTGTGCTAACTCTGTAAAGAAATATCTATATCTATATCTATATCTATATCCATATCTATATCTATATCTATATCTATCTATATATATATATATTGTATCTACCTCAAAACTGTATCACCAACATATCCTAAAGTCTTCCGTATTCATATTGTCACTATATATCTATATTTACTCCAAATGTAACCTATGTAACTACAGCTATGCCAACTGTGTGACGCGCTCGGATTCCTTCGGGTCAAGTTTGCGCTATGAAAACTCGATAAATAGATAAATGGGGAGAGGATATGGCCTTACAGCTATAGTGGTCGACCTCAAAGCTGGGGAATTGGGTTCGAGTCTCGGCAGGGAGGCTCAACATCCTGTCATTCTGGGCAAATCACTTAAACTCACCGTGCCTAACAAAAAAAAATGTGTCCATCTGTAACGCAACAGGTGCTCATGTAAAGCGCTCTAACATCTTCGGGTCGAGTTCGCGCTATAAAAAACTCTGGGAAAAAAATAATAAGTATTAAGGAATTCCCAATGCTAACCTATGAGAGGGTTAGGCCTCACAGTAATGAAAAACTAATTTGGGTGTTTGTCACTACTAGGATATGTAAAAATGTAACAACATGTCCTACCTTTTACTTACATGGCAGCCTGCCCTTAGGGTTACTTAGGACCTACCTTGGGGTGACGTATATGTAATAAAAGGAGAGTTTTAGGCTTGGCAAGTAGTTTCAAATGCCAAGTCGAAGTGGCAGTAAACTGCACACATAGGCCCTGCAATAGCAGGCTTGAGACACGTTTGAAAGGCTACTTGTGTTGGTGGCACAATCAATGCTGCAGGCCCACTAGTTATGTCATAGAGGGGTACCTCCAAGACCATCAATCAAATCTTTCCTATTGAAGAAACTAAATTATTGTTTCTTCAAGCATCCGTGATTTAGCAGATTTTTACTTCTGTTTGTTCAATCGTGTACACTGAACTATATTGCGCCACAATCAATGAATCCAAGTACTTTTAGGAAAAGTTGACCAAGAGTTCTCTTTCTCAATTCATTTTGTTTTTTTAAAAAAGACACTTGTAAACATATGCAAACATTGTACATGGGGAGTTTCGCATTCATTTAACAGTCATTGCAATTGAGAACCAATTAATTTGGGACAAAACATGTATAAACAAACAGCATTCAACATTACATGACAAGATTAATTATACATGTAAAAAGAAACTAAACAAAAATACATACATAAGGGAAATACACTGTGTTGTGTCCAGTGTCCTACACTTTCCTATTTATGGGGCATTTATCATTGTAGCCCTCATGCTTGTAGTCTGCAACATTACTACTTGGCCCTTATTCTGTTGGTGGTCAGAGCTTGGACTTATGTTTGGATGGAATCATTAATTTCTTTAACTGAGATGGCCAATTTAATGCGCAGATATTGCACTCAATGATCGCCCTTGGCCCTGTTTATAAGTGCGCTGATGCGTTTCGACCTTCTAAAGTGGGCCTATGATGTATTTCAGGGAAGGTCTTCTTCAGGGCTGTAAACTTTGTGGACACGTTAAAATAACTGTAGTCTGTCGGTTTTCACAAGCGGTATGTCAGGTTTCTTAGAGAACACCTCCTAATTCATCGTGTGGCCCTGTAGGTTTATTTTTAAACGGAGAACTTCTGATGGTTTCTTTTAATTGTTCAACTGGGGGTCCCAGGGACGCCTGCATATTTTGTCTGCATATTTTGTCTGTGTCACCAATGTCACCATGTTTAGGAGAGAAGCACATTCGCTTAGCACTGTTAGCAGTGGTAAAGTGCTCAGAGTCCTAAGGCCAACAAAAAGAATTAGCAAAAAAAAACAGGAGGTAAAAGGCAATAAGTCTGTGGAAAGACCACCGTAAGGATGACAGGTCTAACACGTGTCCCCTCAAGCTGAAAGTGGGGAGATCTACCCAACATCTAAGGAATTCTCATCACTAAGGTCGAAAAACCGAGATAGAGCATCAGCATTGGTGTGTTCTAACCCAGGACTGTGCTCCACCCTGAAGTCAATGCCCTGTCAGGAAATCAACACCCGCAACAGTTATGGATTCTTTCCTCTCATTTGCATGAGCCACCTGAGGGGCCTGTGGTCAGTCTGAATAAGGAAGTGTGTGCCAAACAGGTATGGCTTCAACATCTTCAGTGCTTAGACCACAGCAAAAGCTTGCCTCTCAATAGCGCTCCAACTCTGTTTCCTGGGGAGTAACCACTTGGAGATGAAGTATACAGATTGGTCTAGGCCCTCCTCATTAACTTGGGATACTACTGCCCCTATGCCATGCTCTGAGGCATCTGTCTGAATGATAAACCCCTTGGAGTAGTCAGGGGCCTTGAGCACAGGAGCTGTGCAAATGGCCTGCTGAAGGGAGTCAAATGCAGTTTGTCATGCCTCTGTCCAAATTACATTCCTGGGCTGCTTCTTCGAAGTCAACTCAGTCAAGGGGGCAACAATGGTGCCATATCTCTTGACAAACCTCCTGTAGTACCCATTGAGGCCTAAGAATGCTCTGACCTCAGTCTGGGTTTTGGGCGGCAGCCAGGCCATGATGGTTTCTTTCTTGGCCTAAAGGGGTTGTACTTTTCCCCTGCCCACTAGGTGTCCCAGGTACACCACAGACCCCTGCCCTATCTGGCACTTACTTGCCTTGAAAGTCAGTCCTGCGTGCTGCAGAGCCTGAAGCATTTCCTGAAGTTGAAAAAGGTGGTCCTTCCAGCTGCTACTGAAGATAGCTATGTCATCCAGATGAGCAGCGGAGAAGGACTCCATATCAGCAAAGACCTGGCTCCCAAGCCTCTGGAAGTTGGCACGGGTATTCTTTAATTCAAAGGGCCTCACCCTAATCTGAGAGTGGCCCTCTGGAGTGGAGAAGGGTGACCTCTCCTTTGCTCCCTCTGTTAGGGCTATCTGCCAGAACCCTGATGTAAGATCAATGGTACTGAGATATTGGGCAGTCCCTAACCTGTCAATCAACTCATCAGCCCAGGGGATGGAGTGAGCATCTGTATAGGATATTGAATTTAGCCCTCTGTAATCCACACAGAACCTCACTTCAGGTGTGGTGCCTGGTGGGGCAGCTTTTGGTGCCAAACCCACACGACTGGACCAGGGGCTACTGGAGGGTTCTATAACCCCAACAGTTTGGACACTTCAGCCCTAATGTTGGACCTCACCTTATCTGACAACCTGTAAAATGCATTCATAACAGGGAGGTTGTCCCTAGTGTTCACATCATTGGCACATAGGTGGATAGTCCCAGGGATAAAGGATAACAGAGAAGAGCATTGTCCCAACACTTGGTTGCAGTCTCTTTGTTGTTCAGGAGTTAGAGTGGGGGAAAGGCTTACTCCTTCCACAGACCCATCCTACTCCTTGGAGTCCAAGAGGTCAGGGACAGGTTCACTCTCCTCTTCCCCATCTGTCATCAACAGTATGGTGAGCCCAGACCTCATAGTGTGGTTTGAGGCAATTTATAAGCAGCACCCTCTGGGGTTGCCTAGGGGTCTTGAGGTTCACCAGGTATGTGGACTCACCCTTTCTTTCACTCACCTCATATGGTCCATTCCAGCGGTCCGAGAGGGCCTTGGGCTCTACCGGCTCCATCGCCCACACTTTTTGACCAGGTTGAAACTCCACAGTGGTAGACTTTTTATCATACCACTCCTTTGTGACTTCCTGTCTGGCTTCAAGGTTAATGGAAGCTTGCTTCCACAACTTCGTCATCTGGCTTTTAAAGACCAGCATGTAGCTCACCATATCCTGGGGTACCTTCCTGGGAGCTTGTTCCTACCTTTCTTTCATCAGACTCAGAAGTCCTCTGACGGGGTGCCCATACAACAGCTCTAAGGGGCTGAAACCCGCTCTTCTCTGTGGCACCTCTCTGTAAGCAAACAACAGGCATGGTAGGAGGATACCCCACATTTTCCCCAGGGCCTCAGGCAGGCCTCTGATCATGCCTTTCAGGGTCTTGTTGAAACTCTCAACAAGCCCATTGGTTTGTGGAAGGGGTGGAGAACTTGTAAGTTACCTCATACTCCTTCCACATTGACTGCATATATGCAGACATGAAGTTTGTGCCTCTGTCAGACACAACTTCCTTGAGGAAACCCACTCTGGTAAAAATCCCAATCAGGGCTTTTGCCACTGCAGGTGCAGTCATGGTCATGTCAGAGGGATTGCCTCTGGATACCTAGTGGCACGATCTACCAGAACCAGGATAAACCTATTGCCTGAAGCAGTCTTGGGATCCAAAGGCCCTACAATGTTGATGCCCACACTCTCAAAGGGTGTGCCAACGACTAGCAATGGATTATGGGGGGCTTTAAGCCCCTGCTCTGCCGTCATGCTGTTGTGGCAGGTTACAAAAGTCCTACAGAACATATATGAGGAATTCTTGATCCCAGGCCAATAGAAGTGGGGGACAAGCCTTGCAACTGTCTTGTCCTAGTCCAGGTGCCCTGCCAGGGGAAATATGTGAGCCAGCTCCAGTAGAAAGGTCCTGTGGCATTGGGGGACCACCAAGGCCCTTGCTGTTCCAAGCCCAGATGCCTTAGTCTCACTGTAAAGGTGGCTGTCCTCAGAGCAAATGTGGTGACTACCAGAGGGATCGCCTGCTGCTTGGGCTTCAGCCTGTTGCCTAATGCGCCCAAGTGTTGGGCACTCCCTTTGTTCCCTAGAGAACTCCTCCTTGGTTTGTTCTCCTTCCATGTGCTGTCCAGCAAGATCAGGCAGGTCACCAAGGGAAGCAATGTCCTCCTTAGTGGACTCCAGGGCAGCCACCGCATGTGCCCACGCATCTCACTGGAGGTACATTCAGGGCCTGGTTTCCCATGCCCTCTGCCTCTCCCCTTCCTAGAAGCTGGCTGGGCCATTGTTTCAGGCTCCAGCCTCTTTTGACTCCCATCCTGGGCAGCCATGGACTGTGTGGTAGCACAGATCCAGTCAGGAAACCCTAACATCTCCACATGAGCTTTACTACCTTCCAGGTACTGTGCTCAAACTCATTACCTAATAAACAGTCCACAGGCATGGCAGGGCTCACTGCAACTTTCAGAAGACTTGAACCCACCCCCCCCCCCATCTCAAATGAAACAAGGGCCACAGGATAGTGACCCTCTCTGTTATCAGCCACCAAAACCTGTTGGAATGCATGGGGAATTACCTGCTCTGGGGAAACCAGCTGACTCCTCACCATAGTCATACTGGCTCCTGTATCCCTCAGAGCCTCAACCCCTTGCCCATTGTTGGTGACCCATTGCCTATACCTTGTAGTATATGAGGACACATGGATCTTTGGAACCCTCTCTTTGTCACCCAGGGACACTAGGATAACCCCACTAAACTCCCTCCCAGTAACTGGGACACACTCCTCCACCAGCACTATAGTAGCTATCCCTGGAATCTTTCCTCCAGTGAGAGGTGGTGCTCTTTTTGGACACTTGGGATCCTCCTGGTAGTGTCCATACTTGTAGCCCTCATAGCACGTAACTGGCTTGGGCTGCTGACCTTTGTCACAGTTGTTTTTCTTCTGGTAGCCAGATTGGGAATGTGAACCAGACCCTTTCCCCTGTGAGTAGTTGTGGGGCCTGAAGAGTCCCTCCTAAATGCCTTTCTGGACAATCTGGTGCTGACCCAGAGTCTGACTCCTCAGCAAGCTTCCAGGAGTCAGTAAGCTTGCTATCAACCAGGTGTTAGCACAACTCTGGAAAACAAGTATCAAGAATGTGCTCTCTAAAAACAAGTTGTAAAACCCTTCATAATCATTAACTTTGCTGCCCCACATGCAGCCCTTCAGTGCCTTACCAGCATAGTCCATGAAATCTACCCATGTTTGTGTAGAGAGTTTGTGACTGGCCCTGAAATCTTGCCTGAACTTCCCTGGGGTCAGCCCAAATTTGCTGACTGAAATGGGCTTCATGGCACTGTAGTTGGTCTGGTCCCCTCCTCTAATGTAAGGGGTGTGTCCCTCCCCACTGTGGGCATGTACCACCAAATACTACCCATGCATACCTCCTCTGGTACCCTGTGCACTTTAAAAGAAACTTCATAGGCTGCCAACCATTTATCTATGTCATCCACCACATTATAACTGGGCACCATATCTTTTGGGATATGAAATCTGGACTCATGTCAAGACACAGCAGGTATGCTGCCACCAATATTGCTGTTGATGGACCCCACTTGGAGGATTCTAATATCCAGCTCTCTGAGGCTCAGCTCATGGGCTATCTTCCTTTCCTCAATGGCCAGCCACTACTCTTCAAGAGCTTGCTTCTAATCAAGCTTAGAAAGGGCAAGGGTCTGCTCCTTGTCCTTCTCCATCCTGTCATCTCTAAACTTATTTTTTTCCTCCTTCCTGTCCTCCAGCTCCTCTAGTGACAGGTTCTATGAGGACACACTGCTGCCTGGTCTAGAGTGGACTTCCAGTCCTTGGAGAAAACTGCTCCCCCTCTCTATAGGTTTCATGACAGGTCCCGAGGTGGGTGTACAAGATGAAGTAGGCTTGTATCATTGATGTACTGATTAATTCTCTGTATTTTTTCACTGTGGCAGAAGTTGAGGGCATTGAATTTTTCTGTGAGGAATAGCTGGGTCCAGCAAGGGGCTTATGCAATACTTGTCTTCAACAGCGTTCTTGTTCAGTTGGTGGCTTCATTAATGGTGATGGCATAGTACTTTGTTTTGGCTGTTGTGATGAGCTCTCTGTAGGTTGCACGGAGAAACTTCAGTATCAGGAGGTCCTTGGAAGTTCTGTTTCTTTTCTATTTTCTTTCCTTTTTGCAGATGGGTTGTTTGTCAGCAGTGTCTTTAGAATAGCAGCTGCTGAAGACTTTGGGGCATATGTACAAGGGAAGTTCCTGGCTTAACGCCTCACTCCGCCACTTCAGAAATGCAGGTTGCACCATATTTACAAGAATATGGCTCAGCCCTGCATTTCCCCCTGCGCTGGCGCTACTCTTAGTAGCCTAGCGCCAACGCAGGCACCCTTCCTGCACATAAACAATCTTTAAATGCTGTTTTGTAACTTCTATGTGTGCTGCTTAATGCAGCACACAGAGAAGTTGCAAAACGGCATTTAAAAAAAATTATTGTTTATGTGCAGGAAGGGGGACCTTCCTGTACATAAACAATCACTGTCCTTTTACTGTTTTCATGTGTGCTGCACAACGCAGTACACATGAAAACAGCAAAAACGAGGAGAAATTAAACATTTCTCCTCGTTGCGCCAGGATAAGACCAGGTTTTCCCTGGTCTTAATTCTGGCGCTGCCTCCTATTTATGCCTCCCTTGTAAATAGGGGACAGCATCAGAATCAATGGGTGTTGCGGTGGAACGCCCACAGCAACACCCATTGCCCTCCCCTTTCACGCTAAGCATAGCGTAAAAGGGGGCCTTATTTACAAGGCAGCGTTAAGCCACTAAACATGGCTTGTAAATAAGGGGAAGCCCCTATCCCCACAGGAACATTCTAAAAAGTGACGTTCCCGAGGTGATAAGAGCTTGTAAATATACCCCTTTGTTGTATTTGGGGTGTGGATGTTCATTTAGCTTTCCAAAACAATGTTGCAGTTGTTTACAATGGTGTTTGCATTGGATGTGGCTTTGATGGGGTGGAAAATGTGTTCAAGCATGTCCATGGAAAAGTGTCCAAAGGAACTGAAGGTTTGGTCTTCTCTTTTGTGTTGACCTTGAGTTATAAGTAGTACGTTGAGCAAGGAGATGGGGATGGCAAAGTGGTTGGTCCAGTCCAAGGGAATAAGTAGTTTGCTTTGGATTGTTGGTGATGTTGAGAAGTTAAGGCTGAGGATGTAGCCTTTTTACTGTATTGAGTGTGTGACACAATGTACCATGTTGTGTATCGATGAGGGTGGTTTTTTTTAGCTTATAGTTTCTCAAAGGTTGATGTCACCCAATAGGGTGGTGTGGTCATGTCGGATGGATGAGGTAGTGAGGCAATGAAAATTCATCAATGTAGTCCTTGTTCTACCCTGTATTTTTATATTATGTAAGAATAAATGTTGTATACACGTCCTGCCTTCAGTTAAACCAGGTTTAACCTTGTGCTTATAATCTGCTTCCTTGGCTGGGATTTCTGGAAAGCAGCAGTGATAAATTTGTGAATAGGCTACATACTTCACTCTCTCTCAGGACAATAGACATCCTGAGGTTTTGCCCCTTGAGCTTTACCCTGCCTCCAGTTTGACAGGCATCTGTCACAAGAGTTTTTTCTGCTTCAAGACCTGCTGTGATAAAGGATAGGCTGCTTGCTGCTGCCTTCTGTCTCAACAGCATCTTGAAAGGGGGAGTATGGCATTCTGCCTCCAGCCTTCTCTTTTGATTTTTTGTAGTCAAAAGGTAATTTCGCCATTGGTTTCATCCATTTGCAAATGCAGAACTCAGAGGGCTGAGAGCAACTTGAAGGGGTGTGTTTACCTTTACCTTTTAATCCTAACTGGGTTTGTAAGGGATAAACTTTGGAACTTGAACTTTTGGGAGGAGTTATGTGGTAGGCAGAGAGACTCTTTGCCAAGGCTCTACCCTGCTATCTTGCTAAGCTGTAGAACAAGGCCCTGTAGGATATCATTTAAAGTTATTCACAGGAATTGTGTTTGTACTTTTGAGAAAGGAAGTGGATTTTTCTAGGATTTAAATCATTCAGCAAATCACTAGTGGGTAGACATTATACAACAGGGCTCCCACCACTCTCACACTGGAATAGAAAAAGTACAAAACAGGGTTCTCTAGCATGAAAAATCCACCTGCGGTAAAATAATACACTTCAGTATTACTGGACATCGTATTTTATATATACAGGTTGTACTTAAGCCAATCGATACCTCCCTCATAATCTTTTATTGGTCGAGCAGACAAAAGAAATATAACCAAATGTCAACTTATTAGAAATTTCTCTAATCAGCTTTTACTTTACGTTCTGTACAGTTCA
This sequence comes from Calotriton arnoldi, assembly GCA_963921515.1. Lineage (NCBI taxonomy): Eukaryota > Metazoa > Chordata > Amphibia > Caudata > Salamandridae > Calotriton > Calotriton arnoldi. The sequence continues at coordinate 1,445,490 of CAWUFW010003080.1, forward strand.
TGCATTTAAAATCATCAAATTCCACACTGTCCTTGTTAATATCACAATTTGGTCAATGAGACGTCCAGTCCTATAACTTGAAAAAGGTCTGCCTGTAGATAGTCCATAAAATATCAAGTCTCCAGTTTGTGTAGTAGCAATGAATCCTTCCAGTATTTATTGGGAACTTCAGTTACTTCCCTCTTTATTCTTCCATGGAGTACTCCACACTACATATGGTCGACACGTTTCAGTCTGGTCACTTTCATTCACCTCAGGACTCAACAACCTAGTGTGTGAACATTAAGTCTACTGCAATAAGTCATGCAGCAAGTGCCTCAGATGGCCTCAGGTGCCCACTGCCACAATGGTAAATCAGGTAGATCTGTTTTGTGCTCTCGATGGTGCACCTTAGTGCTTTTTCTGTGCAAGGAAATATGTGCTGGAAGGTTGTGAACAGGTATGAGTGTCAAGCCCGCGTCTCAGTAGTAAAAGCCATTTGTGTTCTGGATAAGAGTTTTGCATCCTGCTATTTTATGTGTGGTGTACCGTTACTTCTAAGTGTGCCCCCAGCTGTGAGAAACTCTGAGGTAACAGTATGCCTTGCGTAACATGCCAGGTTGTGAGATTTTTGTCTATAGCTGGGATTACTCTCACTATTGAGACACAGGCTTGACACACATATAACTCTGGGAAGGTCTATCAAATTTCAATCATGATTGCCTGTGGAAAGTGTGGCTCCTCCCAGTAGCCAGTGTGCCACTCTGCACTTATTAGTACATGCAAAACTTGTCAAGTGGGGTTTTAAACTGGTCCCAGTTGAGGTGGTAGAGGAGGGAGCGACAAAGGGCAAAAAACGCTGATGTCATATTATTGTTCTTGCCTAAAGATGTAGATTTATGCAGAAGTAGGTAAGCAAGGTACCAAACTCATTCACATCAGAACAGAGAAAAATAGCCAAGAAAAGTCTTTCAGAAGAAAGTTCAATAGGAAGTCAGACTGTAAAAGAGCAAACATCAGAGACAACAATAGTAACAAGTAGGTGAGAATCGCAACACAAAAGAAGGGAACGAATGCATTACAATGCCTCCATTACTTGTCAATGCATCCTTTATAACGGATTCAAACAGAAACTGACATCACAGAAAAAGACACCTTCATCTTGAATTGGAAACCTCTTGCAATAATCTCGTGGCAGACCACAATCTTGTAAAGGGGCTTGCATTAGGATTGGCCATTCCCTTTTCATCCCTGTTGTCAACTAGGCACATGAAGAACCCCAAACGTGGGATGTTTCCTCTGATGCAGGGCTTTATAGTCCAACCACTGCCCTTTCCTTTTGATTCTCTGTGCAATTAGCAGAGTCCCACTCTGGGTGTCCACAACTGCTTAAATGCTGGTGCAGTCTAGCCCATGAGGAAGCCCAACCCCTTGCAGAGTCCTGAGATGCAGTGCCTGGCTGCGTAATAAGTGCACCATCTCTTTCTGAATGCTTTCCACCCTATGGAAGGTCCCGGAATGCATACAGCCCAAAGTTAACTTCAGATCTGGACTGAGACTTAAGGTAACTTTGGCACATGTACCACTAAATAGGGGAATGTGATGCCAGAGATGCAGATGAGAAATGTGCATGTTCTTGGAAGATTTCTTTACAGTCCTCTTCTTAAATCAGGTTATTTTAGTGGAATATTTTGCTTGCAGAGTCAGAAGGGATATTTACTAGATGTGTTTGTATAATGTGCCCATTTATAAAGAGCTCCCAGCTACACAAAACGATGTACTTTCGAGGTAGACACTATTGAAAGTTTTTTTAAGGGTTTTTCAGTGATGTCTTATAATTTCATGTTTAGTTGTATCTGGAAAAGAATGTTGTCATGGGCTGGTGAGTGGTCAGAGATGTGATATCTTCTGCATCTGCACCACCATGCCATCTTGCAATTCTGGATGCGTTAGTTGATGGTATGTTCCGATGCCAAGCTCACCCTGTAATGTTTCCTCTATATGCAGAGAGGAAAAATCTTCATTGCGGATTTTAAGATATTGGAAGGTGTTCCTGCAAATATATTGAATGGTCGTCAGCAGTACATAGCTGCTCCCTTGTGTCTATTCTACCTCTCACCCCAGAATGAGATGATACCCCTAGCAATCCAGGTAAGGTGTTGCCTAGAACTTTGAAATTTCAAGACATTTGTTAATTTTTTCAGAATGTGAATAAATGTAAGTGGTCGGTTTTCTGAGAGAATGTGTCAACTGTTACTTGAACGATGTGGACTAATAGTTTTCCTATTGGCTAGAACCAACACACCTCTTTATTGACACAAAGGTTTGCCTTTATGATGACTACGGTGTTTTGTACTATGGAGCTAGTCTTTATCTGTGTTTGGGATTTTTACAATGCACAGTTCTATAAAATCTTTTTCCCAGAAAACATACATGGATTTTGACTGATTGAACAAAGAAAGAAATTAAAACAACTCGGTAACCTCACTCTAAATCAAACACTCTTCTAGGCACTTGCATTTTTAACCACTAAGGGGCCGATTCCGATCTCGCTCGGAAGGGCTCCTAACGCGATCCGGCCGGAAAAAGTACGAGCCATACGCGTGTTTTCCGACCGACTCGTCCAGCCGTACGAGCGAGCAAGTACGATGCGAGAAACGCGAAATCGCCGACCGAATCGTTTCCGGGTCCGAACCGCTCCGTACGACTCGGCCGTAAGCAAACCGTGCCGTGCAATGGAGGCGATTTCTGACCGAGCCAGTACGATGCACGATTCGGACAGCCAGATCGAGTCAGAGCCTCCGACACATAAACGCTCCGGGAAGCGGACCTCGGGGGCCCGAGGCGGACCTCCCTACACCCGTAGCCTTATGAGTCGATCACAGGGGGGGACCCAAGGGTCCCCCCGACACATGCATGTACGGTGCGGGTGGCACAGATGCGTCCCCACTACAGGGGGCGCCCTTGTGCGCAACGTACCTTTTTCGTCAATGGGAGCCTATGTACGCGCCGTACAACAGGCTCCCATTGACTTCAATGGGGCTCCGAGCGACCAGTGTCCGTCAGTGCTTGTTCGCATCGTACTCGGGCGCTCGGAGCCCCGGAGCACGAGTCGGTCGGAAAGCGCTCCGGTTCCGAGTCGGACGGAGCCTTCTCCCAGCGAGATTGGAATCGGCCCCTAAGTGTTTTTATATGTATCCACAGTGATCTATATAAATGACTATTACAGAATACTGTTAGGCAATGCAAATGTATTTTCCGCAAAGCCAATTTCAGTGCTCATATCTTTCTCATCTGTGCTCTGCCTCTGAGCATCACCCAGTATCTATGGCTGATGTACTTTCTTTGTAAGCTGGATGTTGCTTTCCTGTCAAGAGCCAATGTCTTGCCCTCTTCTTCTTTCTATTTTGTGGGTGTCCTTCTCATTTCTCATGCTCTTTGTTTCTCTTTCTTTCCTCTAGACAAAATCATGGGCTTCACATACACCTCTATACACCATTAACCACAAAACAAAAACCTGTTTACAAAATGTAAATCAATGGTGTCTGCCTTCAAGTAGAAAAATGTATTTTACAAGAGAACCCTTCTGCTTATCTTGTGCTTGATTCATAAGCATTATTCTGTGAGTACGCTGACTTACTCCTCAATTGAAAGAGCCGGTCAATCTACTCATTGCCCCAAAAACCTCAAGAAATGGTTCCAATGAGATCTCAGCAAGACACGTCTTGATTGTTCTAATGGTTCTTTCTTGTCATCTTTAGTGTACAAGGTTCCCACAGTGGACTGAGTTCATATGAGTGGATAGTCACCTAATTTTAGCAGCTCTTTTTCTGAGAGCTAGCACGCATCCAGTGGCTGTTCCCCACTTTGATGTTGGCTAAACATTTGTTTCTCACAATAGGTGCAGACCATTTGTCATCTGTCACTTTCTTCCTGTGGGATTTCTGAGAAATCAAGATTGTGTAATGTTAGAAAGTTTGCAATGTTTTTGGCATTCTGTTTCAGTAAACATCATGCAAACATTCTCTAAGTCTAATGTGTTTTGTAACACTCTTGAGCTAAGCTATGACAGCAGCTGCTTGGTCAGTAACCACGAAAGTCAAGTAACTAGCTCTTTGTGCATGTTCCTCTGCAGCTAAAACAGACTCCAGGTCCGGAGAATCCCATCTTCCTGCCGAGCGATAATGAGTGGGACTGGTTGCTTGCCAAGATGTGGGTGAGGAGCTCTATTTTTTCCATCCACCAGGCTCTTTCCCACTTCCTACGTACGCACATCTTTGCAGAGGTGTTCTGCATTTCTACATTGAGGCAGCTCCCCATGTCTCATCCTCTCTACAAGGTAAGAAAGAGAAATCAGACAGTGCAAAGAGGCTGTTAATTCCAGGCTCAATAAATGGACGCTCATTGCTCATGCTGCCCATGCATTGTTGGGTACAAAACATCAAGAATGATTGAGATTCTTGGAGGACTGGACATTAACACAGTATATGGCTACATGTTATAGAAGAGCAGAGGCAGTGAGAATATAAGATCTGTTTGAAGCAACCACTGTACCTGTGTCTCTAATAACTCCCCCGGTCTCTCTTTAGCTCCTGATCCCCCACCATCGCTATACTTTGCATATTAATACTCTCGCCAGAGAAGTCCTTATTGGACCAGGAGGATCCTTTGATAAGGTAAGATTTGAATTCATCTTTGTAGACCAACTCTGTTGATGGCATCCAAAAGAGGTCATGATAAAGACAGATAACATAATAAACATAGCATAGCATGTGATATTGTAAAGCACATGTTCACCCTTCGGTCTAAATTTATAGATGTTTATTGCTACTCAGCGGCACTTATTTTAAAGACCTCTGAAGTATGAAATGCTAAGTGGAACATCCGGTATTCAAACCTATGACCATGAGGTCAAACACAGATCAATGGTGTGGATGCATTAGTCCACTGACCACCAGACCCAGCTCGAGGAGGTGGATGGAATGAAAGTTATGTCCCATGGTGGAGGAGCACAGATTTCTGAAAAAATGGATGGGAACTACTAGGAATAAGATGAGCTTTTTAACTCCTTTATGACATATTCTTACATGTCCTTATTGAACATAATTGCACAGTGCATCCACCTGCAGTCTTATCACAGAGGCTACTAATTATTTTCGCTTATCCAAAAAAGGTATTTTGTTGGCACATTTTTATGTGAGTGACAACCTAAAAAGAAATCTTCCCAGTCCCCACCAAACATATATAAACCCTACATAAATGATGCAGGATGAGGGATTCTTGTATGGTCTTTTAGAAGTCTCATGGCCCCTGACCGTAGACAGGTGTTTGTACTTGAAGAAAATAAGCTTTGAAGATATCCACTGTCAGTACTTCTATCTCTCCACTCACTTTGCTTGAAGTAGTTGGGAAGTCCATACAGTGGATTGGGATTTAATCATTGTATTGGGCACGTCTAATTGAGGTGAAGTAGAACATTTCCATAACCTGTCACTAATATCTGAATAGTTTCTAGGTGTTTTTTAGAGGCTGTATCTGAGTAGGGCTGCTAATCCGGAAGCAACAGAAGTCTCAGCAGTCATGACTTGGAGGCTGGATGCTTTGCTATTTGTGATATTTTTCCTATAGAACACCACATAAACCTGGAAAATAAACTTTCCCAACTTATAGATACTTTGCATATTCTGGCAAAATCTATTTGTCCCCTGTCCTTTACCTGGATACCTCTTAACCTGGACAGGAATCAGCTAGCTTTGACCAGTAGTGCCCACTTACAACTCCCCATTGTGTAAATTAGAGTCACTCTTGACCTTCCTATCAGACTGCCACCACCATGCCATCTGTAGTCAAGCTTATGGCCTCTTCAATTGGCCTTGCTCATTCATAAATGTATATGCCTTGTAATTGGCTATGGTGGTGCTCCGACAAGCATTTACTACCATTTATTTTTTGTACAGAAGCATTCAACAGAACATTTTACATACAATACCATATTGGTCACTTAAAATGATGGTACACTGAAGCACAACATATAATATTAATCTAGTGCTAGCACCAAACTTCAGACAAAAAATGTCATATACCCAGTGTGATATAGAAAAGCTTCAACATAGCTATGTAGGGCTCCCACCATTAGCAGACAACACAGAAACACATTAGACACCACTCCGAACGTTAGTTACTAAAGAACCTGGACACATCCTCAGTGCCACTGCTTCACAAGGAACACATTCGTCAGAGCCATAGTCTCTCCCAAAACAGTCAAATAAGCTACATCATTTGTAACCCAAACTCAGTCTATCTGTAACCAAAGGCAGCTGTTTTTTTCTGTCCTGGGGATGTATTAATAATTGGATAAAACCTCCAGCAGCACCTCTGTGGCATATTATATGCCCAAAGCTACATGAATAGAACATTGGCACACACTCTAGACAGAGTAGATGACAATATCCAAAATGTATAAATTGATGACTTTGGTCTATGAGTAAAACAGTCAGGAGCAGCCTAGAAAAGGTACCTAACCAGAAACTGCAATTTTTATCCACAGAGCACGGCAATTGGAGTAGCAGGTCTTGCTGAACTTATATCAAGAGACATGCAATCCGTGACCTACACTTCCATTTGTATCGCGGACAATCTCAAATCCCGTGAGGTTGAATCCTTGCCCAACTTTTATTATAGAGATGATGGGTTGAAGATCTGTTCAGCCATCGAAAGGTGAGACATGATTCCTTGGTCCCTGGTAGTTTTTTTGTTGTTTTCAGTGATGGGTTATAATATTTTTTTGAATTTTTACAGAATGCCTTGATCAAAAGCATTGCACGGTAAATGTGAATAGCACAAAGTCCATTTGCAAAAGAAAAATAATATTTGTGATTGACAGATTGATACCAAAATTCAAATGAGACACATCAACCAAATAGCTAAAAGGAGGGAAAAGTCATGTATAAAAAAAAGATTCAACCTGTGTTAACATGGAGGAACGTAGAAGAAACATTGATAATGCCTACCACAGCTTGGGGTGATGCTGAGAACAGCCAAGATCTAGAGAGGGCACTGGAAGCCATTGGCAGAGTTGTCCCCTAACTCCATTTTATTGTTATGTTTGATCCTCTGATTTTATTTTACAGATCATTGACATTAGCTGTGCTTGTCCGGTTGACAGTGAATTAAAATTACTACTCCCAGAATGCATTAGGTTGTCAAATGAAAACTAAGGGGTGGCAATGTAGTGTCCAGATATCCTGGAGAGGTAGGTAAACCAACCAAAATACAGGTAAGGAGCAGATCAAAATGGGGTTAATGGTTGATAAATCAAAGAGCAATGATGACTTAGGCCCTAATTATGATGTCGGTCGGAGTTGCCTCCGACTGACACCGTATCCGTGTGGGAACCGACCCACCGTATGTCAGCGGTTCTGAATGCCGTATTACAATGCAACTGCACATGGTGCAGTCGCAAACTCCCATTTCCCATGGGAGCTTGTGCGGTAGTCGGAAAGCCCGACATGAATAGCCTGTCGGAAACCAACATCATAATCCCGATGGCGGAATCGCCGTCCGTAGAGGATTATGTGCGATCTCCGACTGGCCGACGGGCTCCTTGAGCGCGTTGGAAGCCAGTCGGTCTGGCCGTCCAGGTTAAACTCTTACCGCCTACATCGTCATTAGGAGGTCAGACTTTAAACCATGGATGTCGGTTGGAAAGACTCTGACCTGAGGTTGGTGGCTTTCCGACCGACGTCCTAATCGGCCCCTTAGTGATGTGCTAAGGATTTGATAAGCATTGAAATTGAAACTCACAAGAGGTAAGAAGTCATTGTAAAAGTGGCTAAAGGGAAAAACTTGAAGAGTAAATTCACTACATAAAATGCGGTCAGCTGAGATGGAGAGACAAAAAAAGAAAAGATAATAGACAGGGAATCTTACATACAGAACATAAATAGCTTTGGTGTGAGAGCACCAATGCTTGAAATTGGGAGTTATAGATAATTAAGTCTGAGTAATAGGCTTATGAAATGTTAAATTCTGATTCAATTGCAACCAAGGTTCAGAGCCACAGGTGCAAGAGGGACGACTGCACAGGAATCAACTTGTGTTCCAAAACTCTTGAGACAGACAAGCAGATAAACTGCGGATGGGTGAGGGACTGAAAGAAAATGTGAACAATGAGTGTCTGCCATATAAAGGTGAAGCAGAAACCCAAACGAGGAAATGATTAAAGCAAGTTAAATATGGGGAAGTGAAGCAGTGGGTAAGTTGTTAAAGTGTGGGTTTTAGGACTACTAGGATGATGAAACTCAAAATAGCAGGTAGGAGGGGAAAGCGTAATAGTGAACTCAAGTAGCTGAATGTGACAGGCTAAAGTGAAGAATGCTCAGCTAACCACCAGTATTGTGTAGTTTGTTTGACTAAAAGATCAGTTCTCTGCCATGGGATCTTTTTATAGATTCTCATTCTTAGTATGTCCTGTAATGTGTAAACCCTTCATAAGCCAGTTCTGCAAATCTTTGCTGTGTTCACATTAGAACGTCTCATCCTTTTGATTGAATAATTTTGCTGCCGAAAACTATGATGAGCAGACCAGTGTTATGTGATGCCAGCAGGTTTGCTTGACACTTTACCTTCTGTCTTTAAGGCTTCAGAACTGAGCCATGTTTTTCTGATCTTTTGAAAGTGCTTAAAGTTTACACTCAAAAATATGAGTTTCCTGGTTGCTTTGAGCTGTGCTCATGCGAGAGCCTGAAAAATTCATTCCAGCGAGGTCTAATTCATGAGTGAATCCAGACCACACTTCGGTAGATGCTTTGGGATTTTGTGACCTGCTAGTTTTAAATGACCATATCGGATAGTTTGTTTATTTCTCTGGTTGTCTTCTAGGGTGGGCACAGGAGCTCTGACAAGGGAGGAGAGGTTCTGCTATGCTGTATTTAGGATTTAGGTAGAGTGGGACACTGTGGGATTATTTGCAGTAGGGCACACAAGCACTGCTGCAAAAGTGGGTAGGGTTACCCATGGGAACTTTAACCCTATAGGTCAGGGAAGGGCCTGGATAGTGCCAGGCAGAAATTTGGCACCCCTGGGCACACTCTTCAGAACACTACTGGACCTGTGGGAGACAGAACTGCATCTGCTGTTGTGACCTGTGAGGAGAAACCAAAGGGATTGACCTGCTTCCATGTGTACCCAAGACAAAGAAGTGGACTCAAGGGGTCAGTTGACTGACCTCCTGTTAAGTTACAAGGACACAAATGCTGCAAGAAGCCCAAGTTCCGGAAGGAGCCCAGCTGACCAGTTTCAACTGGACCTTGCTGGTAGCTTCTGTTGAAGTGAATCCTGACTCCCAAATGCTGTTCTTGAGGCCCTGGCACCTTCGGCTGGCGTCAGTGTGTATGCCTCCTGTCTAACCCTAAAAGCTGGGGCTTAGAAACCTTTTTCAAAAACTTTTTTACTGGGGAACTCACAGAAGTCTGGGACCAACTTGCCAAGATGATCTGCTGAGTGTGCAGCGCACGTAGGCCTGACTTCTCCATAGCTCCGGCGAAGTTTTCCGCTCTACGTTAGAATTAGTCGAGGGTGTTTTGACTCCATCCTGCGGCTTCTTCAATGCAGCTGTCGACGAGAACTCTATTAACACCTAAGCTCTCCATGAAATGGAAGCCTGAACTTCTCCCACTCTTGTTGACCACTGCATCGGGACCCTGTCTTTATGTAACCTGGTGCCATCGAGCTTTGCTCCAGCTTCAGCTTGCTGCCTTCGCACTAACAAACACATCGATGTCCAGAACTGATTCTAAGCAAAGAAGGTAACTCTTGACCGGGATGAACCCAGTTTCTGTATCCGACTGTCGATCATCTGCGGTCGGACTAACTTTTGACTCTGCCACATTCTAGCATGACCAGTTGTCTGTGGTTGGCGCTGTGCACTTTTTGGTACTTTGTTTTTTTTATCTAAAACATTGAAAATTCATCTCTCTGGTTCTCCTCTTTGCATTTTCCTTGTTTTGGCGTTATTTTGTTAATTAAAAGATTCTCTATTATTTATTTTTATAAATTGGAATGGAATTTCTATTGGGACCTAACAAGAATAGGGCCATTATTACTTGTGGGGGACTACCATCCACCCCAACTAATAATCCACTATCTCACAACTACAATTAAAGAGATGCTAAGTACTGAACTCCAGAAATTCCTTTGTGGAAATGTATAAGCATCATTCTCTTATGCTTAGGTATCTTGATTGTCTGACTATTTCTTCTGGAACCTCAACTGAGCAGCATGCAACTTTGAGCACAACAGCATTAATGCTGCAAATTCTACACCTATTTCCATGAGATCTTCAATTTCCAGAACTGATCCGTAGTGTTATTTTAACCTTGATGGAAATAATAAGGGTGCTTCTGTTTTTCTTCCTCGCCTGGCAAGCTGGAGTGTTTTTGTTTATTATTATTTTTTTTATCAGATTCACTGTAGAGAACTTATTGAGTTTCTTTTCGATTTCTCTTTACTGCTAAAATTAAAATGAAATAGTTTTTTGCTTTGTTATTACTGTATTGTTGAGTTCTCCATTGAAGACAATGGAGTAGCTCGAAGCCAATAATGGCTTCTGCTCTAACATTCCAATGTTTTTTCTGTAATTCCCTGTTTATTATTAGGGGTAGAATGCTCTAAGAGTCTTATAGCCCTTATGCTATACCCATTGTTAAAGGCCCTGTCCGTCATAGTACCTCACCTGTGTCTCAGGCCTACACGGCGGTTCAGGCTGTTAACAACTGATATAACCCTTGGCAGTGGACTATCAACCATAAAACAGGTTTTCCAAAAGACTGAGGGGCATATTCTCAAGGAGCCATTGCCGATTTATCGGCACTTTAGCGCCGCAAAAGTTGCGATAGACATTGGAGACCAAGCAAGGCTTCTACGCCATAGCTGGATTCCCGCACGTGTTGGGGGCAATTGACTGCACACATGTCCTACTAGTGCCCCCTGCCAACACTGCACACAATTACCGCAACAGGAAGCACACGCATTCCATCAATGTGCAGGCAATAGTGGACCACCGGGGACTGTTCACCAATGTCGTCGCCAACTACCCAGGCAGTGTGCATGACTCATACATCTTCTGACAGTCCATCATCAACCAGCGCTTTCAGGATGGCACCTATGGAAATGCACTGCTCGTTGGTAAGTTCCAACAGAACACACCACACAACTCAATACCACAATCACACAATGCACAACTGTGGGAATGGACACGTAACAAAATCACATTCAACATGCCAACCAACATGCACACCTGCCAGACACGACAACAAAAGTTACCGTGGTAAGAGGGGCCAGAAATGTGGACAAACCATACACTAAGGCATAGCACCTCTGCCACACATTTGCAGAGAATCACTGACATAATATCGACAACAACAATATCGACATTTAAAAATATCGGCACAAAATTATCGATAACACTATTATCGACTAACAATACTTATTTAAAAAATAACGCAAATATCGAACCCATATTATCGTCAACAATAAATATCGTAAACAACATTATCGAACACACAAATATCGTTAAATAAAATATCGACATTTCTTTAAAAACATACAATATATCCTAAATATTGAATACTAAAATATAGACAGCAAATTTATCGAATTTAGACAAATATCGACTTTTTAAAAATAACTAAAAACAAGATATCTTCAGCCCAAAATGCATTTTCACAATATAAATACTCACTACACACATTATAACTATAAGATAATACTATTATAACATTTAAACATATAAAACCATAAAATAATAGCAAAACACACTGATATATATTAAATAAAATATTATTAAACAAAACACATACAACATTTAACATTATAACCAAAGTAAAACATACATAAGCAAAGAAATATGTTAAAAAAATAATTAGCACTAACAACTTCTTAATTAGCGTTTCCCATATATGGAAAACAACTGCCAACAACTAAAAAAAAATTAACAACAACGAATGAAAAGCTCACACTAATGAAATACACCAATGAAATTAACCCATCAATTAAACAAACACTATATAATTTCCGAAAATTTACATTTAATATACACTACAACTCTACAGAAAAAAAGAAGAGGAGACTCTGCCGGATTACTTCCAGAACACAGATTTACATCACAGAAAGAAGCTTTACAACTGCACTAAGTAAGTAAAACTGCAGTTAGAAGAAAAAACTACTTATACTCTTCAGCAAAAAATATAAAAAATGTAATTCACTAATATATCTCTCTTAAACTAATATCTCCTCTACAGAAACCTTCTAAAAAGGAACTAAAACTACTTCTGCTACATCAACAATAAAATTACTAAAAAAGTAAGTATATTATCATTTTATATTCAGCAACTCCCTAAAATGACCACCCAAAAACCCACTTATCCACAATGTCCTCATCACCTACAACACAATAGAACAAAAATATTAACATTATATTTTTTCTTCCCAACAGAAACATCTTCAAGGAAACGACAATAGAAGTTAGAGAAATATTCAACACCATCTTTACTGACATCAACAACAACATTGTAAGTATATGCAAATAAATGTAGATGTAATTACTTAAAAACTAGACAATATTATTTCAATTAATTTTTATAAATATTTTCCTTAGAACTAAAAAGACCACCATGACTGAAGGCGCACAATTTATTACATCGCAAAAAGGAAAAATGTTATTGTGTTATATGGGTTATGTATACACACAAGAAAAACAAACTGGTTTAAAAGTATTTTGGAAATGCAGCAAATATTATTTAATAAATGCTATGGAAGAGCTATTACACAGGAAACTACTGTTGTATCTGTAAAAGAACATAACCACCCCCAAATGTAACTGAGATTGAAGTAAGAGATGCTCTTGAAACAATTAAAGAAGCTAGCACTAGTACAGATAGACCTACCACAGAAATACTAAAAGAGCAGTTACTAAGAGTACCCCAACATGCATCTAGCCAATTACCCTCTATTGATTCTTTAAAAAGGACAATAGCTAGACAAAAGAAAGCCACTACAACTACTACACCTGCCCCTAAAACCTTTGAAGAGGTAGAGATTCCCCCTGAACTAAGTATAACACACAGTAATGAACCATTCATACTATTTGATAATAAATGCAGAGATAAAAGAATTATTATATTTACTACTGCAAACAATTTAGTTAAATTACAACAATGTAACACCTGGATGATGGATGGGACCTTCAAAATTTGTCCCAAACCATTTTATCAGTTGTACACAATTCATGTTTTTTTCAAAATACTAATATTCCATTTATCTATACCCTACTCCCCAATAAACAACAAGCTACCTACCTTGAAATTCTAAACCAAATAAAACCTAAAACCAATAATTATTTTCCCCAGAAAATAATTATTGATTTTGAGCAAGCCATGATTAATACTATACTGAAATGCTACCCACATACAGCAATCCAGGGTTGCTATTACCATTTTAATCAATGTCTGTGGAGACATCTACAAAAGTCAACCCTAAGGGGTCGATTCCGATCTCGCTCGGTATGACCTCAAAGAGCCACTCGTAGGCTTACCTTCCGAACAACACGTTCCGGCAGCCGGTCCATCCGGGCAAGGAAGTACGATGCGCAAATGTGTCCAAAAACCGAACGAGCCGTACGCTCCGATCCCAGCTACAGTTCCCGTACGAGCCGGATCCGTAAACGCTGAAACGAGTCGCACGGAGGCAAAACAACAGTAGTTTCCAGACGGGCAAGTATGATGCATACTTCCTACGCGCCGAACGCGTCGCTAGCTCCAGCACGTCTCGGCATCCGGAACAACAGTATTTCAGGTCCTATTCGCGCCAAAAGACGATGCACGGCTACGAGACGGACCAAGTCACAACGCCGACGAGACGTACCAACGATCCACGCCTACGAGACGAACCAACAATGAATCCGATCGCGCAGGTCATCCCTGTACTTTACATCTATGACCGGATCAACAACAGGAACCGACTCGTACGTCGCAGACGGTAAGTCAGACACCCACCACACAAACAAACGTCACGAACCAGCGAAATGCAACACACACATAGGGGGTGGGTATCCTTCTCCACCAGCAGTGCCCAAAACATAGGTGTTGGATGTCTATCACTACCATAGGGGGTGGATACCTACCACTACCAGCAGTCCCCACCCATAGGGGGTGGATACCTACCACTACCAGCAGTCCCTACCCATAGGGGGTGGATACCTACCACTACCAGCAGTCCCTACCCATAGGGGGTGGATACCTACCACTACCAGCAGTCCCTACCCATAGGGGGGGTGGATACCTACCACTACCAGCAGTCCCTATTCATAGGGTGTGGATACCTACCACTACCAGCAGTCCCTACCCATAGGGGGTGGATACCTACCACTACCAGCAGTCCCTACCCATAGGGGGTGGATACCTACCACTATCAGCAGTCCCTACCCATAGGGGGGGTGGATACCTACCATTACCAGCAGTCCCTACCCATAGGGTGTGGATACCTACCACTACCAGCAGACCCTACCCATAGGGTGTGGATACCTACCACTACCAGCAGTCCCTACCCATAGGGGGTGGACACCTACCACTACCAGCAGTCCCCACCCATAGGGGGTGGATACCTACCACTACCAGCAGTCCCCACCCATAGGGGGTGGATACCTACCACTACCAGCAGTCCCTACCCATAGGGGTGGATACCTACCACTACCAGCAGTCCCTACCCATAGGGGGTGGATACCTACCACTACCAGCAGTCCCCACCCATAGGGTGTGGATACCTACCACTACCAGCAGTCCCTACCCATAGGGGGGGTGGATACCTACCACCACCAGCAGTCCCTACCCATAGGGGGGGTGGATACCGACCACTACCAGCAGTCCCTACCCATAGGGTGTGGATACCTACCACTACCAGCAGTCCCTACCCATAGGGGGTGGATACCTCCCACTACCAGCAGTCCCTACTCATAGAGGGGGGTACTCCTCACCCTTAGGTGTTGCTGGACAAACACACCACCCCTACCATCATGTCAAGATTATATAGTGTGTGTTAACTGCCTGCAACTATGACAATGAAAGGGAACACATAATGTCCTCCCATCACTCTTGTGACCAAAAGGTGAATGTGAGGGTTAAACACACAGTTGTCACCGTAACAGTGTTGCAATGGGGTCTAACCCCTCCCTCACTACAGTGACCAAATTGTGAATTTGGGGATCAGAAATCAAGCCTATCATGAACATATTGGTAATGGGGTCTAAACCCCCACTCACCACAGTGATCAAAATGGGATTAAGGGGTTAAAAACGCAAACTCAAATGAAAAAGGTGCTAATGGGGTATAACCCCTCTCTCACCACAGTGACCAAATTGTGAATTTGGGGCTCAGATATCAAGCATATCATGAACATATTGGTGATGGGGTCTAAACCCCATTCAGTCCACGTAGTGGAATCAGCTACTAAACTGCACCCAAAAATGCTTTGATAAAGCAACTTTACATGCTAAAAAAGCATATAACCAATTCACAAAAGTGAACTTTGAAAACTATCAGCCAATGAGAGAGGTGATGATTTTGGGATCCCCCCTAACCTAGGGGGAGGACCAAGCAGATGCCTTGAACACAAAGAGCACATCATGCTGCGATTCAGTGGTGGTCCCATCCTGTTAGGACCACCCCAAGCACAGTTATGGGCAAAAATACAATCCCAACCAAAGGCTCTGCAAAGCATTATGGGATGAGATTAGCAGTGGGCAGTGAATATTATAGTATCCAATATCAAAATAATTCTACAAAGAGCTGCAGTTCAACTGGTCGTTACTAGGTGTCCCTCACGAGTCAAATGCAAAAGCATTGAAATTATTACATCAAGCTGCAGTTCCACTAGTCGTTACTAGATGTCCCTCACGAGTCAAATGCAAAAGCATTGAAACCCTTTCATGAAGCTGCAGTTCCACTAGTCGTTACTAGGTGTCCCTCACGAGTCAAATGCAAAAGCATTGAAACCCTGAGCTGAGAGCTAATACTATAAATTCTACAAAGAGCTGAACTGCAGCTTCATGAAAGGGTTTCAATGCTTTTGCATTTGACTCGTGAGGGACATCTAGTAACGACTAGTGGAACTGCAGCTTGATGTAATAATTTCAATGCTTTTGCATTTGACTCGTGAGGGACACCTAGCAACGACCAGTTGAACTGCAGCTCTTTGTAGAATTATTTTGATATTGGATACTATAATATCCACTGCCCACTGCTAATCTCGTCCCATAATGCTTTGCAGAGCCTTTGGTTGGGATTGTATTTTTGCCCATAACTGTGCTTGGGGTGGTCCTAAGAGGATGGGACCACCACCGAATCGTTCAGCAAGATGTGCTCTTTGTTTTCAAGGCATCTGCTTGGTTTTCTCCCTAGGTTAGGAAGGATCTCAAAATCATCACCTCTCTCACTGCTTGCTAAATTTTCATTTTCACTTTTGTGAAATGACTATATGCATTTTAGCATGTAAAGACAGAGATACTTGTTATTTTACCAAAAGTATATGAGGTCTCTGTTTTATTAAGTGGGAAGGGAAAGAATTTTGTGTCTTACAAATATATACTCAGCCATGTGCAGACAACCATTGCCCATGGGGGCTGACAATGCTCCTGTGTGCAATTAGACTATGTAAGAAGTGAACATCAGAATGCATACACATATATCTGCAGGGACAGACACACAAACTAAGGTATCCTGTGGAGACTGCAGATGTGAGGTGACACAGTGACACACCATGGCACCAATGGGACATACCAACCATGATGAAGGTCCTGAATGATGATGTAGGAGACACAGGGATAGCAGTGGAGAACCTCCAAACAAGATCCAGCCAATGGCACACAAAAGGCATACCAATGCAGTGGTGCAGATGCACAAACACAAACAGGCTGACTCACACTGCATGTCAAACACAACATGTATGTGTGTGTGTCAGTGTACCCAGGCTGGTATGCAACACATGATGGTGTGCTGCACTCAAATCACACATATGTGTGTACAGTGCCAAAAAAAAGTAAATCATGAATTGGCTACCCCTCTGTGGGCAAGAAGGCATCGTTAGATGAGTGGGATCCCAAAAGACTCAGGTGACACCAGCTGGGTGGAACAGCAACCAACACAGCAAGAGACAGACCCACACCATCTGTACCCTCAAGGACCCGACATTGAGGTGACAGTAGCCTGCATGATAACTCCTCTCTGAAGACAAATTGGGATGTTGCCCCTACTGTGGACCATAGTCACCTGCGCACACTGGGTCATGTGTCTTGACACACCAACTATATTCACACTTACACAAACACAAATCATTGGCCATGGCCTGCAATCCAAGGGTAAAATGTAGGTAGGGGCATAGCCATGCCACAACTCACATAAGGACACTCCCAACACCACACACCGTGAATGGCACCAATGTGCATCTGCAAATCCCACATGGACTGGGGACATTGCACATGCACCATGACAATACCAGGGGTGGTAGGGGGGATCCAAGGTGCACAAACGTGTCACACATGGCCAGTTAAAAACCCTTGTGAATGTCTGCCACACAGCACAGTATTCGGTACATGTGCCTGACGTGAAATGTATCAGAATAATTGGGACCCCTGCCACAGTCCCAGAACAATGAGGAACACAGGGAGAGGCACAAAGAACACATGTTGAAACGTTCAAACCGTGCAGCTTTGAATCTGAGCAGTAGGAGCAGCCACACACACATACAAGTGACCCAGTCACAGAAAGATACCACATAGGGAAATCAACTTGATGTTGGAAACACCAAACTGACTTTGCAAATCCTAAATATGTCACACTTCCGTTTGGCCACCTCCCAGGCCCTAACAACAAACACACTGCGGGATGACACGCCAATGGACAGTAGTTTCCCATTCACCTACATCCCAGTAAACACAGGGCAAAAATCTTGGATGAACACAGGACAACTCATCAAGCATCACAGACAGGGACATCTGTAGGGAATACAGGTTGTGTAGAAAAATGGAAGGGAACACACAGAGACATGCTCACAGAACATACCCCATGGGCTCAGGCAATTTCACGGACTGACACACTGCCATGAGGTGACTCCACTCCTGTGGAAGGTCAGGTGTGCAAAAAGTAGTCTGTGCAGGGCCCTGTCATGTATAAATTGTGGTTAGTGAGCCAACAATTACAGCACACTGAAAGCTCTGGTCACATCAGACTGTTTACAGGAGGGTATGCAAGTCATCTGCACATACTCAATTAACATGTATGGCAAGTTGCACTGACGCCACAGATGACTTGGTCACCATTTTAGATAAAACCTGCATGTCCAGTGTAGAAGTGCCCACTGTCTTAAGAAATGACTTTGTGCACAAGTGTAAGCACGACATAAGTGCAACAGTGCAAGCCACAGATGTGACACAGCAAAGGAATTGTGAGGCTCCCTGTGCCCAATTTCATGGATCATGATAAACTCCAATTGCAGCAAAGGATGACATGGATACATACTGTAATAGGACTCAGATACCAGGGACCACATGGAGTCCATCACATTCGAAAAACAATCATTAGCTACATTACAAGTATCACAACTGCAACACAGGATACACATTAACAACATCATGTACATCATATGCAAAACCAGATTTCAAAAGAAATTTGCTTTATTCAGCTTTAAATCATTGATGTGGTAAAACCAAGGAGAACATAAAGGCCCATGGCCAGTCCATTAATTTTGTCCATTAGGTGAGCAACATAAATGACTGCCCCACATTGCTCGCTTGCACTGCTGCAGCCAGGGGACATTACCCCTTAGAGGGGCATACATAGGGGCAGTCCAGGCACCGCAGGGACAGGATCAGGGGATAGCAGTATGGGGCAGGTGAGGGGTGGTGGGTGCAGGAGTGTCAGTGGCAACTGCAGTGGAGGTGTCTGACACAGTGGGCACTGTCACCACAGCAGTGCCCAAGTCAGACGGGGTGGAGGGGGTCTCCACTGCAGTGCCAATGTCAAAGGGAGTGTCTTGGGGAAAAGGTGAAGTGGGCAGGACAGATGGGGGGACACGGACTCCACAGCAGTCGCAGGAACAGGCTGAGGGTGTGAAGTGGGGGGTGAAGTGCATGTGGCAGGAGGGGAGGGCCTAATCATTTTGGGGATGGTGTATCTGTGCGTGGGGGAACCTGGGGCAAGGTGTGGCGGGGGAACTGTAGGAGTGGTGGGCTTGGTGCTGGAGGACGGAGACTGTGTGGTGGTGGTGCGTGAATGGGGAGGGGTCTTGCTCCTCCTGTTCCTGGGGGATTTGCGGATGGGGAAGGTGTCCGTGTGGCAGGGGAACTCCCCTCTGTGCGTGGTGACCACCTCTTCCCCTTGTGAGTGGGATCAGATGGAGTGCTGGGGAACAGGCCAAGGTCACAGAGGAAGAGTTGCTGGGAAGAGGGTGTTGCAGGTGAGGCAAGGGAAGGGGTTTTGGAGGGAGAGGTATCTGAGGACTGCGGAGTGGTTGTGGATGCCTGTCTGTGTGTCTGTGTCCTATCCCCTGTGTGTGTGCTGTCAGTCCCCGGAGTGTGCGTGCTTGCACGTCTAGACTTTGTCTTGCATTGCTGTGTGGTGCTTGGGTCTGATGATGTGCGTGCCTGTACCTGTGTGAGTGTGCGTTGGGTAGGTAGGGAAGTGGGGATTGTGGATGGGGCAGAGGTGGGAGGGGTGAGGGACTGTTGGAGGAGGGACACTGCTGCCGTCAGTGAGGAGGCCATGGACTGATTGGTCCGATGTAGGGCAGACATGTTGGCTGAGATGCCCTCCATGAAGGACACCAATTGTGTCAACAGACCGGTGTGGGCATGGAGGACACTCAGCATTGATGTCTGCCCTACATGGATCTGCTTAAGCAGGTCCACAGACTCCACACTCAGGGCAGCAGGGGATACAGCGGCAGGGGGTGTGGTGGCTGGACTAAAGGAGACACGCTCCCTAACACGGGAGCCTCCACGGACATCAGGGATGGGAGCAGCTGCGAGGGTGGAGATGGTGGTGGTGGCGGGGACAGACGTGCCAGCTGTTGTCTTGGGTCTGCTGACACCCGCCTCCACAAGGGAGTCATCATTGGAACTGGATGCTTCCTCAGCTGAGGTGGTTGTAGCTGAGTGTTCCTAATTGTGGCTCCCCTCACCCTCTGTGCCACTGGGTCCCTCCAACTCCTCCGCGGAAGACCCAGTCTGGCTCTGCGGCTCCTCTTGGTCCATGGAGCTGTCCCCTCCAGTAGTTGTTGATGCTGCTGCAAACAATGAAGAAAAACAGACTCACATTAGTCACCTGTATTGACCTGACACATGACTGTAATTGCAGCACATCACAGAGCAAGCCCTGGCATCATCTGATGATATTGCTGAAATGACTGGCACATATGTGAACCAGGCACTTGTCAGCCTGCCAGTCAACCATGGCCCAAGTACCCATCCTGGTAATGGACCTATCCATCTGGTGCATGTATGATGTCACTATGTATATGTGCAAACATGCCCCACAAATTGCCAGGTGTCTGATCTGTAAGGCTTGTGAGTGTAATGTGTCACTACACACATATCACCTCTCTCTCCAGTGACTCAGTACATGTGTCTGGAAATGGGATGGCCAAAGTCACTGTTGACATGATGGATATGATTCCATCCCCAGACACCATGATGGCCTCATGTCATGACAGTCAATGCTACAATGGAGTGCATGCAGGAGAACTGACAACACTGCAGTATCCTGATTTGCATGTGGCACACCATGCCACAGGCCTGTCTGGCCAATGAGTCTTTACTGTCTCCTGTCACCGTGGCAGTGCATACAGACACCAACAGTGTGCAGTGTGTCACACCAATGTAGTAGCGGGCAATGCAAACTCTAAAGCTCTCAACTACACATGTACAGCCCCTGCTACCCACATCACCAAGAATCAGATGAGCACACAGTATCCAAATCAGACATTTGAGTTTGTGCTAACACAAATCAGTAAACATGGACACATCACAGCCTGTCGGGAACAAAGTGAAGCAGCTTGCACTTTAATTTTGAATCCACCATTAGGCACACTCAAGTAATTATACACCTATGGTTTGCCCCATGTGCTGATAAAACAGCCACATATCATGAGGCAAGCCATCACAAACATTGTAACACTCTTGCAGTCAAAGAAGCTATGCCAGTCCAGAATGACACAGAGGCAGACACCCCATTGCACATGTCAGAATGCTCACATTGTTGCCTGACTGCCAGGATTGGGAGATCCAAGTGTCTCATCTGTGCGGAGTTGGCATACCTGTCCTGGTCCATGTGCAACAGGTGATGACCAGAAACAGTAGGCAGGTGGCTATGCATGTGTCACAACCGTGACATTCATTCTCCAGGGGCACCAAATATTGTATCACATGATGCATGTGTGTCTGCTAAATACCTTCGACACTTATGGTGCCCCAGATCATCAATTACAACACCTTTGTATTGCACACACAGAGTACATGTCAGACATCTGTCTATGTGCAGAAACATGTCAAGGCAATTGCCACACTCATGAAGCACAGAACGAGGCACCTGTAGCAGATGCCAGCCCCAACATTATCCCTGGACAACAGCAAGGGCACACAGCGCTAGTGACACTACTCAGAGACCAAAAGGCCCACACCTGGTCAGCAGATGAGAATGGGGATTCACCAAATGTGTCCACATCAGTGTTGTCTCAGTAGACACACAAACTGTGGGGGTGTTAGGAGGCTGAGGGAGTGCAAATAGCATGTTAGCCATAGTTCACCAGAAAGGGATGAACTTACCCCCTCCTTGCTGCTGTCTGGCCTTCGACTGCCCATCCAGGTCAGGGAAGACCACCGTCAAAATCCTCAGCATGTGGGGGTCAGTTTCCGTCCTCCGCCCCGTCGGCGTGGAGGCGACAGCTTCAGCTGGACCCTGGCGATTCTCCTGGTCCAGACACAAAGGTCCTGCCACCTCTTCTGACAGTTGCGGATGCGGCGCCTGTAGACCCCCACTCATCGCACTGCCCGGGCGATGGTCTGCCAGATTCCCTGTTTGTGATGGGCATCAACCTGTAAGGATGACAAAGTAAGACACCATTACTACACATGCAACATGTTTGTACATCACACATTTGGCCATACATGTTGTTATCACAAGGGAATATGATGTATACAGGTTGAGCAACTATGGTCATGGGCATGTGTCCTGTGTGCAAGCATGCATCAACAAACTGAAAACTGAGCATGAAGAGTCAGACAAGAGATAAAATGTACACATTGACCTCACTGCACCTGTACAGTAATTGTATCCACAAAGTTTGGGAGTTCCAAATACTCAGTGAGCATGCTTGCCACTGGTGAACACAATGCTAGTAGTGCTAGTCAGACTCCATGCACAATTAGGAAGACAGTGGACTGCGCACTCACCTGCTCCCCTGGTTTCCCATACAGCTTGCCGTACTGTGGTAGGAGGCTGTCCAGCAGGGCCTGGTTCTCCTCCTCTGTGAAGGCTGAGGCTCTCTCCACAGTACATGCCATTCTTGAAGGCAGAGGATGTAGAGACAGCAGCAGTGGTAGCGGAGATGTAATGCTGTGGCAGTTGGTGCAGGCAAGTGAAGTCTCTGGGGAACAGACAGTCTTATATCTGTGCTGCAGAGCTGAATCTGTCCCAGACGACCTAAGTGATAGGTCCGACACATTTGCATGTTATGAAGATGACCAATAAATTGCATTGTACGCCACGTACACGCCTCCTGCATCGTTCAAAAATTCAACTACATCACCCCATCGCTGTGGATACATTGTTGTAGGAAGCCAACTGAATTTTATTTGAACACGATTCGTACAACGTTCAAATCCGCGTCCGTCTCCATTACATCCAATAGCCAATGCGTGCGCACAGCTTGGTCCGTAAGTGTACGACGCGTCTTTTGAATACTCACACGCATCGGACACCATTGCAGTCAATAGCCAATGCATGCGCACGGATCGGTCCCTAGGTGGAGAACGCGTCTTTAGAAAACACACACGCATCGGACACCATTGCAGTCAATAGCATAGGCGTGCGCACGGATCGGTCCCTAGGTGGACGACGCGTCTTTAGAAAACACACACGCATCGGACACCATTGCAGTCAATAGCATAGGCGTGCGCACGTCTCGGTCTGTCAGTGTACGGCGCGTCTTTTGAATACTCACACACATCAGACACCATTGCAGTCAATAGCATAGGCGTGCGCACGGATCGGTCCCTAGGTGGACGACGCGTCTTTTGACAAGTCACCCGCGTCTGTCACCATTGCAGGCAATTGCTCAGTGAAGCTACACACACAATACCTTACCATGGACTCAGTTGCTCTACAACATATAAACAGCCTGTCACACAGTGTATGATGTGACATTTCAGGATGTATTACCTGTGTGAGTATGTGGGTCCACATAGGATATTGTATGTTGCACTTAGTGGCACACACTCCCAGGCTTTGCATGGTGTGATGGGGACAGACACCATTGTGTGTAATGCACATCACCACTGTCATTTACAACCGTGCAGATCACACCCGAGGCATGTACACAGTTCTAGGTGCCCATTGTGTGCTGAAATGTTGCATACACCCAGTCTCATGGGTGAAAAGGACTGTGTGTCACTGGGTGTTCCACAGCTAACATTGTGGTGTTGACGCAGAGTATGTGCGTAATGTGCTACACACATGTCTCTGATTATTTGTGGGAGTTGGCAATCGTCATCACCATCCATGTGATTTTGACATGTGAGTCGCTGTTGTGTCTGTTTGTCACAGGCATCCATTTTTTGCCTGTGCAACACTCTGGTAGCACATCATGTGTGTTTTGTGGGTGTGTTGTTACATGTACATCAGATGCTACATGGTGTCAGTGCCCTTGTGCCAATACAAGACTGTTGTGTGTGTGACAGACAAACACCTGTCATGTGGGTAACACATCTGTCCTCCTAGTCACTGAGGTGTGTTTTGGGTACGTGACATGTGTGATGATGTACTGGGAGAGACCACATTGATTGTTCACAGCACAGCTTAGCACTTGTTGTGTAAACATGTAGAGCTGAGATGTTATGTGAGGGGCACCTAGCTGACATTGTTGTCCATGCCCAACAGCACACACAACACATTATTGTGTCTTGTTCTGAAGTTGCATGTGATATTGTGCATGGTCATTGCCACAACTTTCTTTGCTCACCTATGTACTGCAGGAGACCAGCTGTCCATAGACCGTTCCCAGACCTTGCAACCATGTCTGAACGTGACTGCATCCGGCGGTACCGCCTCACCAGGCCACTAATTGAGGATTTGGCGGAGCAGTTGGCACCACATTTGCAACCGGGCCGGACATATCTATCAGCGCTGACCCCCAAGGTGAAGGTGATGGCAGCCCTACACTTCTTTGCCACCGGTACCTTCCAGTACACTGTGGCTAGTGCTGATGGGATGTCACAGACCATGTTCAGTCGTGTGCTTCGCGATGTATTGGAGGCAATGTTGTTATTCCTGAACCGGTACATCCACTTCCCAACACCAGGACAATTCACTGCGATTAAGAGTGATTTTTATGCTTTGGGAAGAATGCCACATGTCATAGGCTTCATAGATGGCACACATGTTGCTTTGGTACCACCACAGGCACATGAGCAGACGTACCGGAACAGGAAACATTTCCACTCAGTTGATGCCCTGGTGGTATGTCTGCCGGACATGACCATCTCACATGTGTGTGCACGTTTCCCTGGTTCGGCACACGACGCTTACATCATGCGGATGAGTCGGATTCCAAACATGATGTCACAGCTGCAGAACCAGCGTGCCTGGCTTGTTGGTGTGTAATATCTGTTTCCCTTGTGTGTTTTGGCAACTTTTGAGATCCACCCACTTCTCCAGACCATTGAGTGTTTGTTTGTTTGTATGTAGGTGACTCTGGATACCCAAACATGCCGTGGTTGCTGACCCCCTCAGGAACCCTGTTACACCTGCGGAGATCCGTTATAATGAGGCACATGGGCGGACCAGGAGAGTGATAGAGCTGACATTTGGCCTACTGAAAACCAGATTCCGCTGCCTGGACAAGACAGGAGGTGCCCTCCAATATGGCCCTGACAAGGTGTGCAAAATCGTTATTATGTGCTGCATGCTACACAACCTGGCAGTGAGGAAGGAGTTGCCTCTCATCCTGGATGATGATGTCAAACAGTCGCCTGCCATGGAGGATCCTGCTCTGGGACATGTTGCCAGTGATGATGAGGGTGAGGGGGATGTACGAACACAGCTCATCAACAACTTCTTCACATGATAGTGAGTATACAGTGATATGTTGTCTATGTTTTGTAATTGGCTGATATGTGTAGGTGTTGCAATGTTGCTGCTTAAGTGTGTCTGTGTGCTCATTGACAGGCTGCTTGCAGTAATGTTTCCTCCTATTGAGTATGTACTGACATACAGTGCTGGGATTGTAACTGCGTTGTGTCTGGCATGTGTATTGGAGATGTATGCTGTCATTTAGTGATTCTAATGGTGTTGTATGTCTGTGCTCCACAGTGTCCTTTGTCTGATGTTTGGTCACGTGTGACCCCCAAATCACAGATTGATGTTGCAGACTGCAGGCTGCCATTGTCCTGACCATGATATGCCACACACTCCTGGACTTCTATGGTTTACCAATAGCTGACTTTGTGCTCACTGTCACGTGAGGTTACCTCCCATCTGTTGAGGACTTATGACTTTTGCTGGTGTAATAAACCTGTGCATCACTTTGGAATGTGCTTTGTCTGTGTCCACACATCCAACATTCATTTGCATGCTGTACCTGTGGGCATCTTGCCACAGACTCAAGAAGGGTGTTGTGTATATGCATCCCACTGCATTCTCTGTTCGCATAAGTTAGCACGGTGAGTTAGATGGGCATGGTAAGTATGTGTTGACGTAGTGGGGTGTCTACCTCATATGTGTCACATCACCATGACTCACATGACTGTGTTTACATAGCTGTAGTAGTTCACATGCACAGACATCTTTTCACAGGTCATCCTCTCAATGACACAAACCAAGTTTTAGTCACAACAGAGGCATGTATTGTGTTATAGTGAATTTTTTTTACATGCATGTGTTTGTAAGTTATACGTTAGTGAAAGTGCTGTACAGTGCAATAGGAATCCAAAGCTCACAGTGCAGTTGGTAGTGTTGATTGATGAAATTACTAGAGTAAAGTCCACAGTCCTTTGGAACATTGGTCCAACTTAGACCCTCCATCACATGTGTGGGAGTTTAGCGACAGTCAACAAGGGGAACGCTTTGCACACATTGGATGATGTCTAGAACAGGTAGTCACGTCCTGGTGGGTATGCATGGCCATTTGCCTCTTACTTGTCCTTCTTCGGATGACCCCTCTTCTTCTTCGGGGGACCCTCAAGTGCAGGCTGCTGCGGTGCAGAGGACTCTCCGCCAGAGTCCACCTCCCTCCCTGTGGCAGTTGCTGATGTAGTGGCAACTGATGTGGTGGGCACACAGGGAGGTGTGGTCATGTTGTTGGCTATCTGGCGGAGGCATGTCAGTATGTCCCTGTGCACCGCCGTCAGGTCATCTATTTTGTCCATTTTGGACTCCATCCGGGTCATGTGTCGTTCCACCCGGGTCATGTGTTGTTCCACCTGGGACATGTGGGAGTCCATTCTGGCATGATGTGCAGCCTGCTGCTGTTGCATGTCCCTGAGGATCCCCACAACCTGGCCAAATCCTCCGGTGCTTTCCTGGTACGCATCGATGATGCATCCCAACTGCGGACCTTCCTGCAGTCCAGCCCCATCTGCAGGCCGTGGCCTCACCCTGACCATCCTCACACCACCCCTGCCCACATGGGCAGGACCTGCCCTGGCAGGCACAGGCAACACTGGGCCCCTGTCTGTGTTGGCACTGGTGTTGTTGTCCGTCAGCTCCTGGGTGCCCTGTGTACCTGTGCCGTTGTGGTCCTGTTGCCTTGGTCTGGCTGTGTTGGCAGGGGTGATTGAGGTGTTTGCAGATGGTCCAGGATTGGTGGCGGGGTGTGCTGATGTTGCAGCTGCTGGGGCTGGGAGCGGGGCCACACCGGAGGTGCCAGGTTGTTCATCCTCATCCGAAGAGGACATAGAGGCATCCACACCGGGTAGGTCAGGGTCATCCAGAGTCTGGGGCAGGGATTCGTCTTCTGTTCTTGCTGGGTCCCCAGCATCCCCTGTGGGTGTAAGAGACACACAATGTATGTAATGTTTCTGCACACATCAACGGTTCACACACATTAGTTGACACTGCACATCATGATGAGTGTATTTACATTGCATTGTCCTACATTGTCAGTGACAGGTGTCTATTTTGGTTTGGCACAATGTCATTTGATGCTTGAGCATTTTGATGGGCACGTAGGGCTGTGTGCATGACCATCTCATTTCATGATTGTTTGACTGTACATGGGCATTGCTACTCATGTGCCCTCATGTGCCTGACACAGGTGTGTCCCTCCTCTCAACATTAGTACTTTGACAATGACAAACATGCACTTCCACTTGCAATGTGTAGCACGTTTGGACGTTGTGTGCTGGCATTTGTGCTTGTATTTGTGAGTAACATTGTTGTGTCTGAACAACATGGTCACAGTACGGTATGGCTGCATTCACTGTGAAGATACTATTTTGTTGTGTGTCCCTAGTTCACATATCATTTCACACATTGGATGGTGTTATCCGTAGCTGATGATGTTGGGGCAGAGTTCTGTGCGTGATGATGTCATTTATGTGGTCAATGTCCTCCATGGTAAGTGGTATTAACCACGGCAGATCACAGACTATTCCATGCTCATGAGAGAGAGGGCCAGAGGTTTGTGTGTTTGACTTATGCTGCTGTGAGTTGTATGCCTACTCCTACCCAGGCCAGGTTACTCCTTGTGTTGCAAGTGTCAATGACAGTGAGGGGAGTGTTGTGTGAGGGATGCAATCAACGCTGCACGATGTAGGAGTGGAATGCAGATCACCACAGTGCCTTGTGTAAATGACACCATGCTACGGTGTCAGCTATGTTGCTGTGGCCATTCCATTCACTTTCATGTGTCACCTGTGAATGGTGTATATGTGGTTTGGGGTGTGGGTTTTGGTATGTGCTATGTCTGCACCTCCCCAATTGTCATAGAGGGCACACACCTTCACAGCCAGGCCAGGGGGCACCCCTGCCACACTGCAGGCCCAGACAGTGAGAGGATACATACAGTTGCGATGGCTGTCAGTGTGAAGGGGTTTGAGGGGGCAAGTGCTTTGGTGTGACTTGCAGCCAATTCATACATCTGGCCAATATGTCAGGCATCTTGCCATGGCATTTACGTTTTGTGTGAGTGGTCACAAGGGGTGTATTTGTTCCTGCTGTGGAGGTGTGTGTATTTGCGGGATTGCTGGTATTTGATGTACTTGCAGGCCCACCTTCTCCCACAGGGACCAGCTAATCGCCCCTTTAGGATGCTTCCATTGCAGGGAGTCCTGGTGTTTGTATGAGAAGTACTCCCAACAGGGCCTTGTGCTCCCCACAGCAGAGCCCAGTGTCAGCCATCTTGGCAGTTCTTTTCCACTCCCTGTGCGGTGAGCTTGGTTCAGGGAGGGCTTGATGGGCCATGTGGGAGGAGGAGTATTGGCTGTGACTACAACTCCCATCATGCTATCGGATACACCCACCTTCCCAGAATACCCAACCTTCCCTCCTGTGACTCAGCTTCCCTGTGAGGTAGTGTAACAGTGCTGGCAAGTTGGCTGACAGTGGTGTCCTGGTCTTTGTATGAGCAGTACTCCCAACAGGGCCTTGTGCACCCCACAGCAGAGCCCAGTGTCAGCCATCTTGGTAGTTCTTTTCCACTCCCTGTGGAGTGAGCTTGGTTCAGGGTGGGCTTGATGGGCCATGTGGGAGGAGGAGTATTGGCTGTGACTACGACTCCCATCAAGCTATCGGATACACCCACCTTCCCAGAATTCCCAACCTTCCCTCCTGTGACTCAGCTTCCCTGTGAGGTAGTGTAACAGTGCTGTCAAGTTGGCTGACAGTGGTGTCCTGGTGTTTGTATGAGCAGTACTCCCAACAGGGCCTTGTGCTCCCCACAGCAGAGCCCAGTGTCAGCCATCTTGGCAGTTCTTTTCCACTCCCTGTGCGGTGAGCTTGGTTCAGGGTGGGCTTGATGGGCCATGTGGGAGGAGGAGTATTGGCTGTGACTACGACTCCCATCATGCTATCGGATACACCCACCTTCCCAGAATTCCCAACCTTCCCTCCTGTGACTCAGCTTCCCTGTGAGGTAGTGTGACAGGTTTGGCAAGATGGCTGACAGTGTTTGTTGGTGTTTAGTACCAATGCCTTGCTGTATTTGTTGTTAGGTTTCTACATGTTATGACCTAGTTCTATGTTACTCTGAGATAGCAGCTGTTGCGTTTGTGTAACTGGCATACACATCACAGAATTAAATTTTTCGGGCTTAATTTTGATTTGCTAACGCTACTTGTTTTCAATGTCCCCTTGGCAGTGATGTGTGTGTGTTGCCACACAATATTGACTAGATTGGTTGTGTACTCACCAGGCTCTGGTATTCCTGGCAATCCATGGATGCCCTCCGGTGGGAGTATGGCCCGCACTTTCTCCTCCCAGGACGTGAAGTATGTTGGTTTTGCAGGAGGGCCACCGCCAGTACGCTGGCTCAAGGCATGGTCTCTGGCTATGAGCTTCTTGAATCCTGACCCTCCTGCGCACATCATAGTACCTGTTCTGGATGTCATCCTTTGTGCGCAGGCACAGTGCTTGTGTGTTCACCTTGTCGACCATCCTCTCCCACATCTTTGTTTTTTGTGACATGGGGGTCTGTTGGACCAAGGTTCCAAATAAATGTGGCTCTACTCGGAGTATTTCATCAACCAAGACTACCAACTCACTATCTGTGAACTTTGGATTCTTCTTAGGGGGCATGGTGCTGGGTGGTTGTGGTGATTGATGTGTGTGTGAGGGTGTAAGTGAGGGTGAGTGGGTGTCAGTTTATCTTGCTTGTTGTGAGTGTCTTTAGGAGGTGATGATGGTATGGATGTTGTGTGGTGGGTGAGTTGTGGGTGTTGCTCAGAGTGCAGTGTAGTTGTCTTCTCTGCTGTCATGTGTTTTGAAATTGAAAAGGATCATGGGAGTGGATTTGGGCCTTTACGTAGGTGGAGTTGTGGGTGTGTCTTTGTTCATGTTTTTTTTTTCTTATTTCTTTATTGATTTGGACATTGCTTGTTGGTTTTTTTTCTCTGGATTTAAACGTAGGTTTTGTTGTGCATGTTGGAGACGTTCAGTTGACTGGGAAGGACGCTGACAGGGGCAGTTGAGAGGTACTCCAAGTCTGTCTCACTCACAATGTGCTCTGTTGCAGCGTTTGCGTACGAGTCGGTCACGACGGGCTGTTTCCAATGGTAGTCACTGTTTCCCGTACGTCTCGTTCTTCCGGATTGTGCTCCGTGCGAGTCGTTTTCCTTTTGCAGGCATTGCATCGTACTCGTACGGTCGTACGGAGCGTGTACGTGTCGTTCGGGTCCAGTCCGGGTCCGTGTAGGTCGATACGTTTCGCGCTCCCTTTACGGGCGAGTCACTGTTTCCTGTACGGCTCGGTCATGCGGATTGCGCTCCGTGAGACTCGTTAGGAAATCACACGCATTGCATCGTACTCGTACGGTCATACGGAGCGTGTACGTGTCGGTCGGACTCCAGTCCCGGTCCGTGTCGGTCGGTACGTTTTACAACCCGAATCGGAATCGGGCCCTAAGTGTGGAATATGCAACTAACAGTACTTTTGCATACCAAGTAAAAAATCTACTTGCACTGGCCTATGTCCCAGTAACTGAGGTAGCAGAACACTATAACCTCCTAATAGAAAGCCCCTACTATAAAAAAAATGAAGAAAAACTAAGCCCACTTTTAGATTACTTCGAAGATACCTGGGTGGGAAGACTCCACAGATCAGGCCACAGAAGACTGCCCAAATTCCACATTCCATGGTGGAATGTGTACTTGAGCACACTAAACAAACAAGCCAAAACTAACAATGCTGTTGAAGGATGGCATAATGCCTTCCAATCAACAACAGGGAGAGGGATACCTACCCTACATAAACTACTCCAAGCCCTCCAACAAGAACAAAGTTATCAGGAACTTAGAATGGAACAATCTGTGACCAAAATAGGCCCTAAACTCACCAAGCAAACCAAAAAAATGTACGAATTACTACAAAGTCAGGTAACACTATACCCAACTACAAGAGGCCAGGAATACCTATCACTAATAGCTAAAACGATACTGTAAATTACTAATCTAAAATTATTAGAAATAGCTTTCTTACAAAAAACAAACTAGACTGTACATATAATTTTTCTTAACTTTGTAAAATATAAATAATTTGTCATATATATTTAATTTAATAATATAAATATATATTGACATCTTAATTACATTTTATAAAAAATAACACATATATAAAATATTTTCCTGCACATTGCCCTCCCACAATTATAAAATAAATTACTTACGGTTTCTGTAGCTGAAGAAAACGTAATCCAAACATCATTAATCCATCCAGGTATCTTTCAATCCAAATTAATGTTAAAATTAACCCCAAAAAAATGTAAAAATACAACAGGTCCAAAACGTAACTCCAGGGTCGATAAATCCAACGGAATTAAACCATAAAAAACCCGAAAATATTTCTTAAAAAAAGAAACGCTCCAGGAAAACCCGAAAAATTAAGAAAGTGTTAAATAAATATTAGTATTAAATACTAATACACACTTCTTAATTAAAAAAACCCGCTATCCTCTCCAAATCGCGATTCCGATAACGAAACCTGTAAAAATAGAAATAAACATACCCACCCACACAAACATACACATACACTATAATAAATCACATATAAAAACACTTTAGTTACCATATATACACATTTCTGTACATATCCTACCCTCTCTACACTAGGCCTCAAACACAAACTCCCGACATCTCGCTAAAACATAACTAACAACCAAAACACACCAAAAACACAATAACCTAACACTACACATACTACATACCACCTAACTACATTCAAATACAAGTAAAATCTTAGTTTAAATTAAGAAAATTACACTTACCTCGCTCGACGCGACGCAGCATCTAACCGCGAGCTTCTCCCCTGTGAAATGACCCAAAACAACAGTAAGCGGTTACAAAATAGTACCTGTAAAACAAAAATGGCTACTTAAATAATAAAACACATACAAAATAATGTCACAACATATAATACAGTAATAAATAAATAACTTTTATGTTTTCTAAAAATATTACAATATTGCAGAAATATGTAAAAAATAAATGTAAATTTTTTCTACTTTGTAAAATTATAATAATAATTAATATAAAATATATTAATAATTATTATAATTACTTATTTTTTGTATCATTTACAATGCTTATCTAAAAATACCTAAAAATGTATAAAATGTTACTTACCTTTTGAAAAACATGTTTGTATAAAAATTAACAATGTAATAATTAATATTATAAATATTTCATATATTAATAATATTAATTAAAAATATATATTACATGTTCAAAAATAATTAACAAGTAACAATGTAATTTTTTGGGGCAAAATATGTATAATATGATATTGTTTAATTAAAATAAAATATATATATATTTACTAAATGTTAAACTGTAAAAATATATGTCAAAACTAATGTATGTTACAAAAATGTAATAAACTAAAATGTCAAAAAATGTTTTCTGCTACAAAAGATAAATACTTGTCTTCTAAAATATAAAAATGTTAAAAACATGTATGTTTACAAATATAAGATATGTGAATAAACATATATCCCACTTATTTTTTCACCCCAAAACAAAAATGTGTATGTATTTTGTATATTCCCTCACTTGTATATAATTGCCTTAATAAAATATGTTTTTTTACCCGAAGTATTTTGTTATTAAAAAATAAAAATCATTTAAACATTAAAAAGTGTTATTATTTTTCTATTAAGTTATTATTATTTAATATTTTCCTTGAATGTATATTTTAATGCAATGTATAATTTTTTTTAACTAATATATATCCTCTCAATATATGATTATAATTATTATAATTGTAAAGATAATATAAAATATTACACATTTCCATCACTACTAGAAATTATAAAAACATTTTAAATGCACACACCTATAAACGTATATAATATTTCTACACCAATTAGTATAAAGTAAATTTATGTGCTCTATACTACACATAAACATTTACTATTCCCACTACAATTAATATACACTGAGGGAAGTTACTCAACACTAAATATATATATTTTACTATTCCCACTAAAGTTAGTAATAAGTCAGGTAAGTTGCAGGACACTAAACTTATATAAATTACTATTCCCACTCCAATTAGTATTAAGTCAGGGAATATGCTGGACACTAAACTTATATATTTTACTATTACTACTACAATTAATATATACTCAAAGAAGGTGCTGAACATTGAAGATATATAATTTACTATTCCCACTCCACTTAGTATTAATTCAGGGAAGGTGCTGGACACTAAAGATATATAATTTACTATTCCCACTCCAATTAATATATAGTCCGTGAAGGTGCTGGACATTAAATAGATTTAATTTACTATTCCCACTGCAGTTATTATTAATTCAGGGAAGGTGCTAGACACTAAACATATCTAATTTACTATTCCCACTGCAGTTAGTATTATGTCAGTGAAGGTGCTGGACACTAAACAAATATAATTTACTATTCCCACTCCAGTTACTATTAATTCAATGAAAATGCTGGACATTAAAGATATATAATTTACTATTCCCACTCCAGTTAGTATTAATTCAGGGAAGGTGCTGGACACTAAACAAATCTAATTTACTATTCCCACTCCAGTTACTATTAATTCAATTAAAATGCTGGACATTAAAGATATATAATTTACTATTCCCACTCCAGTTAGTATTAATTCAGGGAAGGTGCTGGACACTAAACATATATAATTTACTATTCCCACTCCAGTTAGTATTATGTCAGGGAAGGTGCTGGACACAAAACAAATATAATTTACTATTCCCACTCCAGTTACAATTAATTCAAGGAAAATGCTGGACATTAAAGATATATAATTTACTATTGCCACTCCAGTTAGTATTAATTCAGGGAAGGTGCTGGACACTAAACATATATAATTTACTATTCCCACTCCAGTTAGTATTAATTCAGGGAAGGTGCTGGACACTAAACATGTGACCGCCATCATCCTAATATGGATGGCGGTGCCTGCAAGGCACCGCCACCATATTGCAGGCCTTTTCCGGCCGGTAGGCAATCGGGCGGATTGCCTACCGGCGGAAAACCAGCGGACGGTTTTTCCGTCCGCCTGGGTCCCCACCGCCATCGTAATATGGCGGGGGGGAAATGTTAGGCGGGCGGTCAAAAATGGCGGGCGGATCGCCACCGCCATACGGGCGGCGGCGATCCGCTGACATCATAATGACCCCTAAATTCCTAATAAAAATTTAAAAAAATTCTCCATAATTTCAATATAAATTTTCAAATTTAAATTTCAAATTTGTTAAAATAACACTCCCCACCCTTATCCCCTATAAACACAACATCACGCTAATAAAACAACATTTTATAATTTTAATTTTCACATTTTTAATTAAAACATTTTTTTTTACAATTATCTTAAAACACTGCCCACCCTTATACCCTAAAAACCCAACATCCCGCTCCTAAAACAACATTTCATTTTTTTAATTTACAAATATTTTAATTATAATCAATTTGTTGAAAATTATATTAAAACACTCCCCACCCTTATCCCCTAAAAACCCAACATCCAGCTCCTAAAACAACATTTCATAATTAAAAGTATAACATTTTAATTATTTTTAAATTAAAAAAAAAACAAATTTAAAACACTTCCCACCCTTTATCCCCTAAAAACCCAACATCCCACTCCTAAAACAACATTTCTTATTTTAAATTTTCAAATATTTAAATTATTATTAATTTGTTCACAATTATTTTAAAACACTCCCCACCGTTATCCCCTAAAAACCCAACATCCCGCTCCTAAAATGTATATTACATTTATATATTTTTCACAATATACTACAACTATTATTACATTAAAAACAACAATATTTTAATAAAAAATAATACTATAACGATATTTTAAATAAACAATATTTTATACATTCTATATTTTTTATTTCGATATTTTTAACAACACTAACAAACAATATTTTTAAATGACGATATTTTTGATTCAATATTTTCTACTTCGATATTTTATAATTAAAAAAAAAATCGATATTTTTAACATCGATATATATAACATCGATATTTTAGTATAATCGATATACTAAACTCGATATTATTGTATATCGATATTAAAAATTCAATATACTAAACTCGATATTATTGTATATCGATATTAAAAATTCAATATTGTGACTACTTACCATTTGCAGAATGTGGGGAGAGTTGGGAACCACGATTGTGCGAAGGAGGCAATGGACCCATGAATAACAATGTAGATAATGTCAAGTGTGGTGGTGATGTGCTGGACAGTCTTGAGTATGCAGAGCACAGACATGTCCATGTGGACACATACTGCTGTAGTCTGTAGTGTCGTGAGGCTCTGTGTCCTCCATATCCTGACCATAGGCCTACACACACGTGGCCGACCACCTACAATGGGCAATGTCACACCGGCGACGAGGAGGCCACGTCCCACGCCACCAGGCACACATCTCGTCATCGCCTGCAGTGGTGTGTCTGCCAGGGCGGCATCCCTCAACCTGCCACGAGTCCGCCGTCGTGACCGGTGGTGCCTGTGCGCCTGCCGCACCCCAGCACGCTGATCCCCAGACCTGACACGCGCCCAGCGGTGGATGCCCGCCCCTGCGCACTCAGGCCTCACTGCTCACTGGCGTCTCTCCAAGAGGGCCCACCACATGCCAGTGCAATCTCCAAGGCCGGGCTCCGCCAGCTTGGCAGCCTTCTCAGCCAATCGCCGGATGCTGAGCAACAGGCCCCCAGCGCACCCAGCGGCACCCCACCGCGGAGTTGCAAGTTGGCTACTGCTGCTTTCCGACCACACTGCGGTACAGCAAGTATCAGACACATCCTTTCTAGTCCGCCCCTCCAGGCCTGCTGCATCACCGCAGGCTGCACACCCGCTCACCTCTTCCGGTGAGCCGAACTCAGTGCACCACAAGTCACCGTCCGGCCTCCAGCATTATAGCATGATGCACACCCACTCTGCCCTTCCGGTGGGCCTACCTCAGTGCACCACAAGCCATCGTCCAGCCTCCAGGATTATAGCATGATGCACACCCGCTCTGCTCTTCCAGTGGGCCTACCTCAGTGCACCGCAAGTCGTTGTCCCGAGGGGCTACCCCACAAGTCCATCTCCAGTAGCCAACAGCATGTCCTCGGTAACGCCACTGGTGCCCTTCACAGTCACGGGGCCACCCCCGTCCAAGGCAGGCCGCCGGTAAGCCTGGGTAGATCATCTGGAGACGTACTCCGAAGCGCACGACATCCCAGCGCCGCGGCGCACGCCTGTGAGGAGTGCGGAGAAATGGCCCGGGGCTCTGGGCGTGGTTCAGTCCTGGGCTATGGGTGTGGTTCAGTTCCGGCCTGGCCACAAAAGTGACTATGGCGTGTGTCTCCGTAGTAGTGTCTGCACCACCCGGCCTGTAATCGAAAATGTTGCAATGTAGCATGCACCAGGAGGGCGGCCTCGCCCGAATGGATTAATAAAGAAGCGCGAGACCACTCAGGGTCTCGGCTCATACATGCCAACTGTTGTGTGTGTATCTACATTGCCGCAGCTTGAACTGAAGGCCTAGCCTCAATATCAGCGCAAGTTCAGCCAGGCAAGAACTCCACATCTGTGTCCGCCCTATCCTTAACATAGGCCTACACACACGTGGCCGCCCACCTTCAACAGCCAACATTACAGTCTTGCTGTCAGTCCTGCGGACATGCGCAGACAGGCATGACAATGGTGTGCCGTAGGAGTGCAAGTGATGCAACCGCGCAGCACACACAAGTAAATAGGCTCGGTGGGAGGGAGGAGCAGCTGTGAGGCTACGTAATACACATTGTCCTACCACATTTGCCAGCAGCAATACATGGCTAACATGAATCCCAAGGTCGCACAAATCACACACGACGTAACTTGTATGTCTGCCAACACAGCATGCAGAACCACCAGTTAACACTATTCACACTTACCTCTCACAGGTGATCAGGGATATGCACTCTGCCCGTGGATGATGACACCCCTCCGAGACCCGAACACCCCGGCCCAGAGGCAGTACAACGTGGCCCACAAACGCACCAGGGGCATTGTTGAACGTACATTTGGCGTGTTGAAATCACGTTTCAGGTGCCTGGACATCACCGGTGGAAGACTCTTGTACAGCCCAGAAATAGTGTGCAAGATGATCACTGCATGGTGTGTATTGCACAACCTATGTGTACGCAGCAATGCCCCATGGATCCAAGTCCCAGAAGCACCAGATGATGATGAGGAAGATGATGTAGGTG
Organism: Calotriton arnoldi; assembly: GCA_963921515.1. Lineage (NCBI taxonomy): Eukaryota > Metazoa > Chordata > Amphibia > Caudata > Salamandridae > Calotriton > Calotriton arnoldi. The sequence continues at coordinate 1,483,172 of CAWUFW010003080.1, forward strand.
GACCACACCCCACTGCAGCCGCAGCAGGAATAGCCCGAAGGAACACAATCATCAACAATTTCTTTGCATGAGCACGTCACATTGTGACTGTCCACAGCAATCATGGCAAAGTACAAGATGACCACATGACCAGCATGTGCAAATAAAATCTTAGCAACACACATTCCCCGTGTGCATGTCAGTCCTCTGCATTGGCACATTACTCTGATGGGTGTAAGTGCTACATTGAGTGCTAACATTCGCATATGTTGCAAGAAGAGATGGTGTGTATGTCACCTCTGTACCGAGAGGCTGTTTGGGCGTCACGTATTCGATATGCTATATCAGGGTGTCACATGTAGTACGTCATGCCACTCATCAGCATCCCACGTGTACATGAACATGACAAATAGGCCGTCATTGGTGTTCATCAAAAGACAACAGGGGGCCATTTGTTGTCAGAGATGTACCTGCCTGATGCAAATATACACCCTATGTGTCGGGTCCCACACTACGCACATCGCTAACCAGAGACCAACGTATACACACCCCACACACAGGAGTCCTTGCTCATAGTTCACTTGCATGGTATGACCTTCACACTTACGCACCGGCCATCCCAGGAGTCCAAGCGCTCCACACTCAAACCGATCATTGCTCGGAGCTGTGGCTTCCACATGACTTTGACTTTGCCTTTGTGACACACAGCCCTATTTCATACATTGACGTGGGGCTAAGTTTGGAAGTAGCGAGATTGTTGTTTTGGAGCGATGAGGCCACAGCTAGTTCACACATTCCCAGTCATCTCACTGCCTATCTGGGTCATGGACATACATGCGCATTGTAATCAGTTCCCAGGGAACACCGTTGTTTGGAATCACTGCCCCTACATACATCCATACTTTCATACTTGCTTGATCATGGACATGACTCATCTGTGTGAATTTGTATGTCTTAATCACATTCAGTGGAGTGGTGAAGGTGGACCAGTACCTGTCCATGCACACGCTACTTTACAATGTTGCCCCGTGGAGGGCCAGCGAGGGTCCTTTGGGGAGGGTAAAGTACATCGTGGTGCTGAGGGTGTCCATGAGCTGTTGGAGGGTGTTGGGGTCGATGGTGTGTAGGTCCTCTTCTTCATCGGTGATGGGGGTTACGGTCTGCTCTGCAGGAGGTGATGATTCTCCCTCTGCAATGTGAAGGGCAGATGCAGTTTGACATTGTGTTCACATGTATGTTGACGCATTGGCCAAGTTTACAAACAGGCTGCATGTCAATGTACATTGTGACGGTTTGTGTGGAGAAGCCTATTTAATGCTGGACAGTTGACATTTCGCCACCATCACGGATGTGGGGTTGTATTTGTCCATTATAATCTCACAGTTTCCTGCTATGCCAGAAGCGGATGGCCATTTTCTACACACAAGCGGCAGCAGTTGTGTCCTCTTTTCTGTTGTGAAAGTGTTGCAGTTTGGTCCACTTTGTTGTGAATGTTGAGGTGCTCTGTGTGTTATGTGTGTGTGCTGCATTGTGGGTGATTTGCCCCTTCAGCTCTGATTTGGCTGGCCCTTATCCCTTTCAGGCGGAGTGCCTTTCACTTCTGTGCTTATACAGTGCTGAGCTGTTGCAGACTTGGGTAAATTGGGCTCTTGGTCGGAGTTGTGACTCTTGGGCATGGTTTGTCCGCAGATGTGCTGTACTTACTTGTGCATGTGTGCCATTGTGCCCATCTCCCCCGTCCCCCAGTCCCTGGTGGTTACTCACCCTGTTGCTGTTGTGTCAGGTCATGTTGAGCAGTGTCCAGTCCTCCGACTCCTGCCACCATCTCCACACTGATGTCTGTGGACACCATTTCCTCCATCTCATCCAGCTCCTCCTTTGGCGCAGGACTCCCACCCCCAGTCTGCATTGCTGCTTTGCGGTTGTCTGCGAGTTTCTGCTTGGTTTTGCACTTGACATCATTCCAGCGCCTCTTGAACTCTTCCATTGTCCTCCTCAGCACTCCGACTGCATTCACCTTGTCCACGATGGACTGCCATATTCCATTTTTTGTTACCAATGACACAGTGGAGGTGACGAACAGTAGTTGATGGAGTTCTATCACCTCCGTTATCAGGATCCTGTTTTCCTGCGGACTGCACCACGTCTTCCTCTTCTTCTTCTCCTTGCCCTTCCCTGACCCCGAGGTTCCAGGTTGGTCCTCCGTGGGGCTTGTGGGGTTCGGGTTGTCCTCTGTGCTGGCTCCGGCTACCTCCATGGTGCTTCGCAGTTGTTTGTGTATTATTTGTATTTAATTCTTGCCACTTTTCTGGTGAATTTTCCCGCCTTACTTGTGTGACTTGCGGGCCTGGCGCTGCTTTTCGCTGGATTTTTATCGCAGTTGGGCCCATCGCAACTTTTTTCACGTTCGGTTTTCCTTTTTTATCGCCGTCACAGTAGTTGTATCGCGGACATTTGAGGGGTTCTCGGGAAACTATCGCATGTTACCGCCGTGTTGGGAATACGACGTTGACATGGAGTTATTTTCCCGCGATAGACGGCGATATGGAAAATTGCGTTAGCCTATTTTGGCGATGTTTATCGCACGTTCTTGTGAATATCCCCCTAAGAGTTGCTAGGGGACTTTAATATTATACTAGTATTATACTTTAATACGACACATGAAATAAAACCTATAAAGGAGGAAACATGATATGAAATCAGGTTAAGAGGATTCTCAAGAAGTAAGTAAATCACTTAAAGCAACTATCTGAGCTCCCCACTCAAGACAATGCCCGTGGACAGAACACTCTTGCTGAAAATTTACCAGGTTCATTGGGGTGCTCTCACAGCCCTCATCTGATGGTGTTCGCGCATGTGCCTGCAGAGGGTGGTGAGGCAGGACAGAGCGCAATTGTGCTGGATGTAAGGGAGGCTCATTGGTGAAAGAGAGTTGCCTGCTCACCATAGTTTTCACAGGAAATTCTTGGTGCACTTTCTCCCTTATTCCTACACCCAAACAATGTCAAGTCCACCAGTTGCTGGCCATGAAGAGAGGGGGTGAGAGGTAGTCTCAATGAAGAAGTATACACGTATGTGGCTACAGATGGTTACCAGTGCCCAAGCACCAAGATTCCTAGTTCCGGTGTTCAAATGGGGTTGCGCTTATGCAATACACAGTGCTTCAAAGCTGCTGGAGGTGGTGGGGGCGAAGTCTAACCTTAAATCTGGCTTAATTCTTAAATCTGCAGGGTTACAGGAATGTGGTTTGGGAGTGACACTTTATGGCCATTATCATGGGACGTTCAAAACCATTGACGTTTCCTGCGTCCACAGATCACACACATTGTCAAAGACATTTTGGTATGTGGCACAGAGGCTCCATGAGGTGGATCATAAAGTGTGACTATTGATGCTGCTACTACATGGTTTTAGATGTGATTTGCAGGTTTTGAATACCTATGGGTGTTGGCAACCATGACAACGCCATAGTAAAAGAGGGAGCCTGAGTAAGCCTGAGGTTAAGTGGGGACAACTAGAGCCAAATACTGGCTGCAACAGGAACAGAATAGACCTCACCACAGTCATCTTAGGGGTGCTCCACCCCAAGCAGTGTTGTGGCAGATTGTTTTCTTGAATGTTTCTGCACAACCTCCGAAGGCTGCAGAGAGGCCCTGCTCATGCAGGGGCACCCTCTCACTAAAAACCCAGCACCCTGCCTTCAGGATTGATAAGGCCTGCTATAGGGGTGACTTATAAGTTTTAAGTGTAGTGACCTATAGATATAGTGAACCTATATCTAAAGTAAGTGGTGCAAGCACTATCTTACACAGGCTGCTGTAGCAGACCTGGAGTTCCATTTTGCATGGCCTCTCATGGGTGGCATAATACGTGCTTCAGCCCATGGGAGGCCTCTGGGGTACCTATGCCCTCGGTACATGGGTACCATATACTAGGGACTTATAAGGGTACCCCAGTATCCAATCTGGAGTGTACCAAAGTACATGGTTAAGGGAGAAAGCAGATAGACTGGGGTCCTGATTAGCAGGATCCCAGTCAGACTAGTCAAAAACAATGAGACATCAAGCAAAAAGTGGGGGTAACCATGAGAAGCAGATCCTACTTTCCTACAGAACCCCCCCCAAACGAAAGGACATGAGACTAAGCTAGACCAGTTGAGTCTTCATTTTCTAAGTGGAAATATGTGGAGAGTCCATCTGCATTGGCATGGTTACTCCCAGGTCTATGTTCCACTGAATAGTCCATCCCCTGTAGGGAAATGGACCACCTCAAACGTTTGGGGTTTTCACCCTTCATCTGTTTTAGCCATAAGAGGGGCTTATGGTCTGTCTGAACAATGAAGTGAGTGCCAAACAAGTATGGCCTCAACTTCTTCAGAGCCCAAACCACAGCAAAGGCTTCCCTCTCAATAGCTGTCCAACGTTTCTCTCTGCGGGTCAGCCTTCTGCTTATAAGAGCTACTGGATGATCCTGACCCTCTTCATTCAGTTGTGATAACACGGCCCCTACCCCCAACTCAGATGCATCAGTTTGAACAATGAATTGCTTGGAATAGTCAGGACTTTGCAGAATGGGAGCAGTGCACATGGCCTGCTTCAGGTCATCAAATGCATTTTGACAGCTAACTGTCCACTGAACAATCTTAGGCATATTATTTTTAGAGGTCAGATCATTTAAGGAGGTCACTATGGATCCATATCCCTTAACAAACCTCCTATAGTACCCAGTCAGGCCCAAGAAAGCTCTGACCTGAGTCTGGGTAGTTGGAGCAACCCAGTCCATGATGGTCTGGATTTTGCTCTGCATTGGTTGAACCTGGCCTCCACCCACAAGGTGGCCCAGGTACACAACCTTACTCAGCACTATCTGGCACTTGGTGGCCTTGATAGTGAGGCCTGCTTTTTGCAGGGCCTCCAGAACATTTCTTAGGTGGACCAGGTGATCCTCCCAGGTGGAACTAAAGACAGCAATATCATCAAGATAAGCTGCACTATAGTCTTCCAGGCCTGTGAGAACTTTATTCACCAACCTTTGAAATGTGACAGGTGCATTTTTCAAGCCAAAGGGCATTACCACAAATTGATAGTGCCCACCAGGGGTTGAAAATGCTGTCTTGGGTTTGGCATCCTCAGCTAGTCTGATTTGCCAATATCCAGCTGTGAGGTCAAATGTACTCAAGAACTTGGCTGAGGCCAAAGTATCAATGAGTTCATCTGCCCTAGGAATAGGGTGAGCATCAGTCCTAGTGACTGCATTGAGCCCCCTGTAGTCCACACAAAACCTCATTTCTCTCTTACCTCCCTGGGTATGAGGTTTGGGTACCAAGACCACTGGACTAGCCCAAGGGCTATCTGAGGGTTCAATGACTCCCAATTCCAGCATCTTTTGGACCTCAGTCCTGATGCAGTCCCTGACATGGTCAGGTTGCCTGTAAATCTTATTTTTAACAGGCAGAATTTCACCTGTGTCCACTTCATGGGTACACCAAGTGGTCTGACTAGGAGTCAGGGAGAACATGTGTCTGTACTGATTGAGGATCTACCTGCAATCAGTTTGTTGCTGTTCAGTGAGGCTGCCTTCCAAGGCTACACCATCAACTGAGCCATCATCAGGGTTCTGTGAGAGGATGTCAGGGAGTGGGTCACTCTCTTCCTCCTGTCCCTCATCAGTAGCCATGAGCAAGCCCATGTCTGCCCTGTCAACATATGGTTTGAGCCTGTTCACATGGAGCGCCCTGTGGGGGCTCCTGGGAGTTCCTAGGTCCACCAGGTAGGTGACCTCTCCCTTCTGCTCAAGAATGGTATGGGGTCCACTCCACTTGTCCTGGAGAGCTGCTGGGGCCACAGGCTCCAACACCCATACCTTGTGTCCTGGCTGGTACACAATCAGCACAGCCTTTTGATCATGCCAAGCTTTCTGTAATTCTTGGCTAGCCTCAAGGTTTTTCTTGCCTTCTTCATATACTCAGCCATCCTGGAGCGGAGACCAAGTACATAGTCCACTATGTCTTGTTTAGGTGGTTTGAGAGGTAACTCCCATCCCTCCTTCACTAAACATAAGGGACCCCTAACTGGATGTCCAAAAAGAAGTTCAAAAGGGCTGTAGCCAACCCCCTTCTGAGGAACCTCTCTGTAGGCAAAGAGAAGGCAGGGCCACAGGACATCCCATTTTCGCCTAAGCTTTTCTGGGAGGCCCATGATCATGCCCTTTAGGTTTTTGTTGAATCGCTCAACTAACCCATTGCACTGTGGGTGATAGGGGGTGGTAAATTTATAATTTACTCCACACTCCTTCCACATAGCAGTAATGTAACTAGACATGAAGTTTGCACCTCTGTCAGTTAAGACCTCCTTAGGGAAACCCACTCTGGAAAAAATTTCCAGGAGGGCCCTGGCCACCACAGGAGCTGTGGTGGTTCTAAGGGGTATGGCTTCTGGGTACCTAGTGGCATGGTCCACCACCACTAGAATATATCTGTGCTCAGATGCAGTTGGGGGATCCACTGGACCAATTATGTCAATCCCAACCCTGTCAAAGGGAACCCCCACCACAGGCAGTGGTATCAGGGGGGGCTTTGTGGTACCACCTGCCTTACCACTGGCTTGACAGGTGGTACATGAGCGACAAAACTCCTTTGTGTCGTCTGACATGTGAGGCCAGTGAAAGTGAGGGACAAGCCTGTCCCAAGTCTTGCTTTGGCCTTGGTGTCCTGCTAAAGGGATGTCATGTGCCAGTGTCAGTAGGAAGCCCCTAAACTTCAGAGGTATAACCAACCTCCTGGTAACACCAGGCTTGGGGTTTCTACCCTTTGAGTAAAGGAGTCCTTCATCCCAGTAGATCCTGTGGGACCCACTGGCACTCCCAGCAGCCTCAGCAGCAGCTTGCTGTCTGAGGGGTTCAAGAGAGGGGCAGCTGTGCTGCTCCTGACACAGTTCTGCCCTGGAAGGGACCCCTATCCCCAAGAACTCAACCTGATCAGGCTCAAGTTCTTCTGGGACAGTTCCTTCATAGGGACTGGAATCATCTTCCTCAGGAGACTGAACCTCACTCTGAGTCTGGGGGAAGACACTGCCTTACCCCTACTGCTCCTTCTCTTGGAAGGCCCCTGGTCCATTTTTCCAGGATCCAAGGCCTGTTCAGTGGAAGATATTTTTGTCTGTGACCTAGTCACAGCATACACATCTGCAGAGATGCCCAACATTGCTGCATGTGTTCTGAGTTCCACTTCAGCCCAGGCTGAAGTTTCCAAATCATTGCCCAACAAGCATTCCGCAGGGAGGTCTGAGCTAACCACAACCTTCTTAGGGTCAGTTACCCCTCCCCAGCTGAGATTCACAACTGCCAAGGAATGATCTGTCCTGACATTGCTAGCATTGGTCACTTGGTACATCTCACCAAGTATGATCTGGTCAGGGCTCACAAGGTCCTTAGTCACCATTGTGACACTGGCTCCTGTGTCCCTATATGCCATGGCCTCCTTACCATTTATTAAGGGCTGCTGTCTGTATTTGCCCGGATTACTGGGACTGACAATTAGGGAGGCAATATCCATGCCCCCATCACAGACTAAGACAGCCTGAGCTGGAGTTCTGACTAGGCCAGAACCCAACTCAGAGCCCAGGGTTAACCCTACTTCACCCTTGTTCCCTGTACCCCCACTTGGAGCTGAACTAGGGGGAACAGTTGCCTTAGGGACAGTGGTGGTGGTAGGAGGATATTTGGCCCTTGGGCAATTGGCATCTCTAGGCCAATGTGTTTTCTCCTTACACAGGAAGCACCAAGGTTTCTTTCTGCCTCTCCCTTTGATAGATTGTGACTCACCCCCAGATACAGGTTTTTGGGGCCCTGAAGAAGACTTCTGGTCTTTACCCTTCTCCCCACCTTTATCTGCTGATTTAGCATCTTGCTTCTTTTGGTCACCACCTGTGGTCTGGGTTTTCTGCTTCACCCTGGTTCTGACCCACCTATCTGCCTTCTTTCCCAATTCTTGGGGAGAAGTCAGATCAGAGTCAACCAGTTACTGATGCAACAACTGATTTTGGCAATTATTAAGGATCTGCTCCCTCATAATCAAATTGTACAATCCCTTGAAATCATTCACTTTGCTGCCAAGTAACCAGCCTTCCAGAGCCTTAGTAGCACAATCCACAAAGTCTGCCCAGTCCTGAGTCTGTGCCTTCTGGGTGTCTCTGAACTTAATCCTGTACTGTTCAGTGGTTAAGCCAAACCCATCAATGAGAGCACTCTTCAGGACTGAATAGTTGTCAGCATCCTCTTCTCTAACAGTGAGGAGCTTATCTCTACCTTTGTCAGTAAAGGAGAGCCACAAGATAGCTGCCCACTGCTCTTGAGGGACCTTTTGTACCTTGCAGGCCCTCTCTAAAGCAGTTATCCATTTGTGGATGTCATCCCCAACATGGTAGGGAGGGACTATCTTGCTCAGGTTCCTATGATCATAAGTATACTCCTTAATCCTAGGGACACTGTTGCTGCCACCATGGGACTCTAGTCCCAATCTCTTCCTAGCCTTCTGGAGCTCTAAGGATTCCTTATCTAGTGCCAATTGCTCTTGCCTGAGCCTAAGCTTGACTTTCTCAAGCTCTAGAAATGGGCACTCTCTGTAATAAGAGCTATCTCTCTTATGGGATATGGAGGTCCCTATAGAAGTTCCTGAATGGTGAGATTCAGCAGAGGGAGATCTAGATCTCCTGGGTAAACTCTGCACTCTTCCTGGAGGAGTAAAGAGAGGGCCACTGGGGCTTTCTCCCCCACCTCCTGGAATATCTAAGTTGTCCAGGTGGGAATCACTTTGATCCTCCTGGTCAGGGTTTGATTCTAGGTCAAAGAAGGTTTTACTTCCTGGCCTGTCCTCATTCCCTGCCCCACCCACTCTTTCTACCTCATCTGACCCTGGGGTCTTCCTAAGGTCATCTAAGAGTAACACCTCAATGAGACGTTGGGTGTTGGCATTTCTCCCTCTCTTCAGCTCCTAGAAGCACACATGGCTTTCAAATCCTGAAAGCTGAGACCATTGTATCTAGAAGGCAGAGAGCCACTGGCTTCTCCTTTAGAAGACATACTAAGTGTGGTGTGGTGTATGCACCTACCTAACCTAGTGGGAACTAAACTCTCTTAGGTTGGAGAAAGGGTGTGCTAGACCCTTGACTTACCCAACCCCAAGTTCAGTAGAACTTACTTATTCTAATCTTGAAGTATTATATGTGCCTAATACTATAGTCGTTTTCAGTTAATCACTCAATGAGATTTATCTGGTAAAACAATAGCAAGTTTGAATCCCAACCGCTGCACACCAATGTGAGAAGTTGGCCTGGTATATGCTGTCCACTAATTAAAGTGGGCACCTTGCACCAGTCCAAACTACCCTTATGATGTATGAGGTCAAAGATAACCTTTAGAAAGCTATCCTAGTGGTAGCTGTGGAGAGCAGCTTTCAGGCTTAATCTTGAAGGAATGTAAAGCAGCTTGTTTTACCAGAATATCACCTCCTGAATGACTAAATGAAGGAGAACCACACAGTAGTTATATAAAAATATGTATTTATTAGTATAACACTCTCTACTATCCTCTACACAGGGATAGAACACAAAACACACAATACAAGACCAATAAAACAGTGGTAAGTAGCACAATACACAGTGGGCTCCAGGGGGAGACCAAACCATATACTAAAATAGTGGTATAACAGTCATGACTGAGATCAAGACAAGGTCTGGAGCACGTAGAATCGCTGGGACCCCAAGGAACCACCCAAGGTGAGTAGACAGGGACCCCACGGAGGCCGGGTGCAGTGTGGGAACACGACCGCGGGCTCCTTACAATTCTATGGGGAAGTCGCGGTTACACTTTAATAGTTTATGGACCCTTCTAGGAGGACTTCGAGCAAACCTGTTGGAACTTAAGAGTTTGAAGAGCCACCCCACCCGTGAATACCGAAGTACCCGAGTTACCTATCCCAGAGGAGTCGGGTGCATAGGTCTGAAGTGGCGTCGGAAACTGCCGTCGTTCTCAATGGAGAGCTGCAAAGAAGTACTGCTGCCGTGAAGGTGAAAAGGGTCCGGTGGAATCCAAGCCTGGATTCAGGGAAGATGGAACCTGAAAGCAGAGGGGACAGAGTCTGGGTCACTTCAGAGTGACCAGGTGCTCGGTAGACGAATGCCCACCGATGTTGGTTGCTTCAGGTGCGAAGAAGGGATGCTTGACTCTGCAGCCACGAGGACCAGGAGATGTCGAGGATGACCAGGAGCCGAGATGAGCTGTTCCATGAAGGATGTCGAGTGCTGAGGGGTCGGTGTCCGGCTGGAGCACCAACAAGCCTTGGCAATACAACCAGGGCAGGAAGGTCAAACAGGTTACGTGTGGACCAGCAAGGTCCAGGAGACTCACCAAGCACTGGGGAGTCAGGGCACGTCTGGAGCAACCAGGAAAGCCCAGCAGAAATCAAGATGACCCTCAGGGGGACTCACAGGCCGAAGGACCAGGAGTCGCAAGATTGCAAAGTACCAGCCCAAGGTGCACTCGGTGTGAGGAGGCCACAGATCTTTGGTGCAAATACTGCTCGATGTCAGGACTACATGAAGTCCAATGCACAAGCTCGGGAATCGCCAACAAGCATATGCCCTTGCAAATGGATGCAGTCCATAGGGGTTCGGGTTATGCAGTCCCAACGAGGGATACTGGCCTCAAACTCGGAGAGAGGGCAGATAAACCTCAGCGACCTTCGGAAACCCACCTCCTGTGTTGCTGAAATCTTCAGAGTCCGCAGAAGCTCAGGAGCAGCAGACCGGTCAGTTGCGGTTAGGTGCCTGCGAATGCAGGGGAGTGACTCCTTCACTCCAACGGATATTCTTCGGTTGTCTTCAGTACACCACAGGTCCTGCACAGAGCCTGTATGGAGCACAGGCACAAACTAAGCTTCGGACGGAAAGGGGGACGAAGTCGAGCCCAGTCGAGGTTCAGCGAAGTCCAGAGTGTCCAGACGGTCGAAGGTCAGTGGTTTCTTCTTGTAGAATCTTGTCCATATAGAATCTTAGGTCTTACAGCCAGGTAAGCCCTTTTGTACCCACGGGAGAGGGTTGGACAGATTCAGGGGACCCTCCTAGGGGAGGGGCAGGTCAGAGGGGTGGTTACACCCATGTCCTTTGTCCAGTTTCGCGCCAGAGCAGGAGCCAATGGCTCCCAGAACTGGTTTGAGCTGGACTACGCACAGGGACACCAAATGTGCCTCAGGTGCAGACTTTCAGGCACTCTCAGAGTGCACCCACCCAGCCCCAATACACTAAACCCTGTCTGGGAGGTGGTCACACCTCCCTGTGACAGGATGCCTATTGTGCTGCCTTCCTCTGCTCGAGCTTGGCTCAGCAGCAGGAGGGCAGAAATGTGTCTCTGATTGGCAGCATCCATTTTGTGCTGTCCGGGTCGAGAAGGCTGGCACCGGTTAGACCAGTGACCCCACAAAGCTCGCTTCTGAAGGGTGGAATCATACCTCCCACACCAGTTACTGGTGTGGAGGTATGATTCCAAGGTGTTTGATACCAAACACGATATGTTTCTATGCAGCTGTTTTCGAGATAGCATTTACCGCAAGGTTATAATACACCTCTACCTATATGTCTGGCTGAGTCACAGACAACCCGGGAGAATGGTCTCCGAAGGCTGCAGAGAGGCTCTGCTCATGCAGGGGCACCCTCTCACTAAAAACCCAGCACCCTGCCTTCAGGATTGATAAGGCATTCTATAGGGGTGACTTATAAGTTTTAAGTGTTGTGACCTATAGATATAGTGAACCTATATCTAAAGTAAGTGGTGCAAGCAGCATCTTACACAGGCTGCTGTAGCAGACCTGGAGTTCCATTTTGCATGGCCTCTCATGGGTGGCATAATACGTGCTTCAGCCCATGGGAGGCCTCTGGTGTACCTATGCCCTGGGTACATGGGTACCATATACTAGGGACTTATAAGGGTACCCCAGTATCCAATCTGGAGTGTACCAAAGTACATGTCTGTCAATTTAAGGGAGAAAGCAGATAGACTGGGGTCCTGATTAGCAGGATCTCAGTCAGACTAGTCAAAAACAGTGAGACATCAAGCAAAAAGTGGGGGTAACCATAAGAAGCAGATCCTGCTTCCCTACACCCTTACTTTTTTAATTTATATTTAAGTCCATATGCATGTTGACTTTAAGAATATGGAATCAAGGCCTACTTTTATGTAGAGGACATGCATTTTATTTGCCATTTCTCAGCCAATTTAGTTGAGAATATTTCCGACATGGCCTCTGTGCTAGAACTGATCAAAAAATAGATGATTTCTAGCAAGATAAAAATATTGTTGATTACCAGTAAGACAAAGATATGGAGATCAACTCTGGCCTCAAGCAATGGGCCAGCGTCCCGCGCATGTGAGCATTGCCTGTAATCTTTGCATCTTACTTGATGACAATCTCTTGATGGATTTGCAGGTTTTGGCTGTGATACAATCTTGTATCTTTCAGCCTAAACAACTTTATTCCTAGATTTTATTTCGCCATACATTTTTTGTAGCCAACTCCTTCCACCAGTCTATGCTGGATAATGTATTATGGGAATTCAATGTTTCTGAGTCTCCCAAAAATGGTCTGGATAGCTTCACAAGACTGCAAAATGCTGCTGTAACGCTAGTCTTTAATCTGAGAAAAATGTGTTGACATTACCCCCGTTTGGAACGTTTGCATTGGTTTCCTGTGGACATTATTACACAGTTTAAGGTTGTCTGTCTGATGCATAGACAGTTTTTGAGGTCTGTGGTATTGTTATTTCAGGCAGATTCAAGAAGTACTCACCTACTCCTCTATTATGATCTTCTATTTAGCCCGCTTTTCTTGTTCTACATTTTAAATTGCCCAAATGCTGAGGCAGATCACTCTGTGTTCGAGGACCAGCACTCTGGAATTCACTACCTCTTCACATACGTGTTCAATCAAATTATTTTAAATTTAGTAAATCGTTAAAAACATGGGGGCATATTACCAAGGATTTGCGATAATTATCGCAAAGCGCGCTGTTTTTTTTATCGCCGGCTATCGCTGAATTTCATCGCGGAGATAACGCGTTATTATCAACGCATATCTCCAAGGCGATAGAAAATCCAGCGATAGCGGCGAAACCCAGCAATAGCGCGAGAAATCCAGCGATAAATTCACTGCGCTAAGGAAAAGCTCGCTAATAGGCAGGTGAGGACTTAACCTTACAATCCACCTCCCATTGACAGAATAGGTTAAGTCAAGTTTTTATCAGGTGTTAAATTCCAGCGATAATCGCGGTTAGCGCGACTTTTTTTATCGCTTCGCGGGCATTGGTAATAGGGGGAAGTTGTGTTTGCGACTGTTTGCAGTCGCTTTTAGTTGGGAATTCCTTCTTTGCATGTCATTAGCGATAATTGTTGCTGACATGCAAAGCGGTAACAAAACGGCCGCTATCGCCATTAAGCTGTCGCTAACAGCTGTTAGCGACAGCTTGCTAATAGGGCGATAAAAATATCGCTGCTTTATCGGCAAAAAGTGCCGATAAAGTGGCGATACTGCCCTTGGTAATATGCCCCATGGCTCTTTACCACTTAAGCGTAATACTGGTGCTTTGCTGAACTATGTGAAGTAGTTAATAAGTGCCAAAAAAAACTCTGTAAATGAGTGTATGTGTGCTTTATAAATACACGTAAGTAAAGAGAAATGTTTCTTGATTAGTAAAACTCTCCCTGACTTGCTAAAGGGAACTAGCTGTCATACGACCTCAAAAGATACTCTTGTAAACTGATGCATAATTTTGTTGTGGTTAAAGGTGATCTGATACAAAGACCCTGAGTTTAACCTATTTCTGATACCTGATTGGCAGACACAAATGTAGATTCCAGCTTGCTTTTCTGTTTTGCGTTGTGTCTGCTTTTGGTGGTGTGGCTGGAAAAGGGAGTAGCCAGAAAACTAATCTACCTCACCCTTTGAACAATATCCCGATTAGCACTGAGTGAGACGAATGAGCCTAGCACCCTTTTGTCTTCCATAAGTTAAATTCTGAACACTATGTGGCCAAATTGAGCCTTTTACACTTCAAGTCTCAATGAATTTGACCACACATACATCTGTTCTCACGTCTTCCTTCGATCACTTCAGAGGAGAGGTGTGGTGCAGCGGCCAGGGCAGCTGACTTCGGAGCACAGGGTTCACGGTTCGATCCCGGCTCCGGCGACAGCTCAGCTCAGCACCATGTGACTCTGGGCAATAGCTCACTTAATTTCCACTACGGCCCCCAGCGCCTTGAGACCCGTAAGGGTGAGTAGCTGCGCTATATGAAAACTTACTTACACCCTTCCTTTCTCCAACCCTCCATTGTTCTCTCCAGCCCGCCCTTCTTTGCCATTTATCTTTTGTGCTGTCTTGTTGCATTTTTTCCCCACCCCACAGCTCCATCATTCTTTTGTTTGGACACAAATGCCTACAATCAAAGTCAAAGGAGCCATGAAACGCATTTCAAAGATGTTGAACACACTTGCACACTGACATTTAATGCTCCACTCAAGCTTCTAAAGTGGGTTCATGACGGTCCTGTGGATGGAGATCCAGAAATGTGAACACAGCAGGGGGTGTGGAGTTAAGTACTCCTTGGCTGTGGTTGGAACTAAGCACAGTAGAGGGAAAGCTGACCCCAGGCAGTCACTACAGAATTCTTTCAGCAGTTACACTTCTGAGGAAGCAGGAAGATGCTGTGAGGCTGTCTTTACACTAGAATGGACAGTCACTACCCCATTCCTTCAAAGACTAATGAAAAGCTGTGGGATATAGGAGATTCAGGGGCCCCTTTTCACATTCTACAAGGGGGGCCCCCATCATTTCACATTCACCAGTGCTCCAGCTACAGGGGCCTTGCTCAACTCAAACATTGGGTATGGGATTTCCAGATGTGCACTCAAAATGAACCTCAGCAGGCTCACCTGCAGTCGTCATTTCATGAGTTATCAATATAGATGCTTTCAAAAATGGACTCCTGTCCATAAACAGCTGGTGTAACAAAACTGGAGGGGGCCCCCTGCAAAGTGCATGGAGGGAGTCCCCCACGCTCCCGACCCAGTCAGGAGCTCTCACACCTGACTGTGCACTGTGCCGGAGGGGGCCCTCTGAAGCTCGGGGGGCCCCCACACCGCGGCGACTGCAGGGGCTATTATTACTCCACTGATACATGCTGTTGAAGCTCACACTACTACAGCCATACAGAGCAAACATGTATTTACTATCCATGTCCTATATCACGAGGAAAAAGTAAAAGGCTAGGTTGTGGGAATCTAGGTAAATCTTTTACCAGGAGCAGCCGGTAAGCATTCACCTTTACCAGTGAAAAGCAAAAAGGGCTTGTGCCTTTATTAAAATCTTTTGCTGCCATCACTGCCAGTTTCAGCCAAGCAAAAAGTCAGTTTCTTTTCAAGAGTGGTACACTTTAGAGCTCTGTCTTTACCTTGGGGCCATGCTCAGAGGGCTCAAGTTATCACCATGATTCCTCAGTGAACATGCATGCCTGTCATGTTTGCAGTGCCAAAAAAATTAAACACACACTCTTGTTTAGAGTGGAATACAGAGCAAGGTGCATGCTCTCCACAGCCGAAAACAAAAAGGTCGCCCAGTGAGCTTAGCAACATCAGCACCCTGGAGTAGAGCAGTGAGAAAGACCAAGGCAGGTGCCAAATGCAGGTCGTGAACAGTCTCACATGCAGAACAAAAACGTAAGGATTTCCATAGAAGCTTAAAAGTGAAATTTATTTTTGTTTTTGTCATGTCCCATCTTCCAAAGAACATCTTTCCTTGCACAGCAAACCATCTTTGTTTTCAACATTCTCCATCACTATAGCTCCTACTCTCTCCTGTGAATGTCTTAGTTTGGGGAAGTTAAAAAACAAGCATCAACAGGCTTACAGTGTGAAGACCTTGTCTGCTGGCTGCATACTGGGGACCTGATAAGTAGCCCTTATTGTAATACAAACTTGGAGTTTAAATGTTGTGTTGATTTCAGACTGGTGAATGAGGGGAAAGTTGCAAGCATATTCCTGCAACAGCATATCATGTTTCCTATTCCCCCCTGCTAAATGTACATGTTGGGTGAAAGCAAAGGTCTTAGGAAAGATACAAAGTCTCATTTCAGATCTTCCTTCAAATGGTCCACAGAACCCCGACAGAAGTCTTGTATTCTTGGAAGGCCAGACTGGTCATTTAACCCTTTGGTCATTTACTCATGGGTTGGAGCCATTGGAGACAGGTTTTTGAGAGCCGACCCATCCTGGTGGGCTTCAGAAAGACGCTCCAGTTTCCCGGGTTTTATTGCAGCAGGCACAGCCGGGTGAGAGAGGAATGAAAAAGCAATGAGAGAGGCATATTTGATCATTTTTGCTAGGGCTGTTTTATTTCCCACTCCAGCCCTGTATCCTTCCACATTTTATCACGAAAGGCAGACTATCAGAAAGGACAAGTGAGCTCTGTCAATTGGGCGTCACACTCGTTTCCAAAAGCACCAGTGGTGAGATCATTGTTGCTTGATTCCCAAACCAACTAGTGGCTTTGCACCCAGTGCTCTTGAACAACTTGAGCTTGTAACATGGAAATAGGGCTGGGTCACTTCCAGAGTAGCATCTAGAGACTGTGCATCAAATTGGAGTAATAGGTTCTTATTGTGGTGTAAGGATGACATAATGTTGAAAGTGTAAGACAATGCTGAGTGGGAGAATGTGAAGGTTGGAATTTGAATAGGGCAACTTTAAGCTGGTGGTTAAGGTGGTAGCTTTTTATCTGTCCTGTGGTGTACCTGTTGCTCCTGATGTACAGAGAAATAAACTGGCAGCTTACCCAGTTGGGCCTTTTATTCTGGGCCTCCATTGAATTCATCACTCTGCCATCAGCCCTCTGTATCAAGGTTGAATGTGAGCGTAATTTAGAGGATGCAGCAAGACCAGAGATTGTACTTCATTGTACATCTATAAAAAGAGTAAATTCAAGAAGGTTTGAGCAAGTTGACCCAGTCTATCTAATCTAGAGACTTAGGGCCATATGTATGAAAGTTACTGTTTGTGATTTCCAAATATCGATTTGATAGAAATCGCTATTCGGAAATCACAAAATGAGATGTCCATAGGAGAGTATTCTGCCAAATTCGCAATCACAATTAGGACATTTCCTATTTGAAAATCATATGCATGGGAAAATCGCAATTAGGAAAAGTCGCTTTTGGGTTGCAGAATGGTGATATAAGAACCAGGAAGTTTAGAATTACAGGGTGTGGCCACAACTCAGAAGCCTAGGAGCATGCTGGAAGGAAGGTGTGTTCCTGTTTGACTTCTGGCAATGACATTCACATTTCCCTACAACTTTATGTGTAAGGATGATGGGGAAAAGGACCTTGGCAGAAGAAAGCAGAAAGTTATATTTTCTGAAAAGGTGCTGGAGCTGTTAGCTGGTCCATGCTAGCCACACATTCTTAGTCGTTTGACAAAGTATAATGTTCCGTAGCTGAGGCCCAGAAAATCAAAATTTGGAACAGCATCCTGGAAATGTGAACTCTTTTGGTGTCACCCAGAGGACCATACCTGAAATATGAAAATGCTGAAATGACCTAAGATCCCGTACCAAAGAGAAGGTGGCCAGCAGAATATCTGAGGCTCGTGGCACAGGTGGCAGCCCGGCCAAACATCATCCTCCCACTCCAATGGAGACACTTATTGAGGGGAAACTTGAACCTGAAAGAATTGTGGGAGTGTCAGACATTGACACCTCTAATCCTGCAGGCTCCAGTCAAGGTAAATAATTTTCTTGTATGCATTTTTCCATTACATATTCTTTGATAGTCTTCACGAACAACATCTTATCTACCAAAAGCCCATGTAGATGTTTACTGTAATTTACCAATGCAGGTCCTCTGACCTCCTTGCCAGAGTCCCTGTGCCCTGCCTCAGCAGCTCCGCTGTTGTGCCGTTGCCACCTACACCTCTCCTGGTAGGTGTTTGAGGCCGTTTTCTGTCCTTCATTCTTTTTACTGTTTTTTGTTCCTTGTAAATTGTTTTTGTGCCTTGTAAATTGTTTTTGTGCCCGGTAATTGTTTTTGTGCCTTGTCTATTATTTGCCTGTTTTGCATTCCTGTGCCCCTGTTGTGTCTTCCGTGCCCCTTTTGTCACCCTCTCCTGCCACCCCCACAGCCCCTCCCCACCGCCGGTTCCCACTACCGCCTCCCAGCTACGTGTCCCTCCCCCTTCCCTATTTAATGGTGGCCGCTGTGGGGGTGTCCGTACAGGACCTCTGACCTCCGGGCCAGAGTCCCTGCTCCCTGCCCCACCAGCTCCACTGTGGTGCTGTTGCCGCCTACACCTCTCCTTGTAGGTGTTCGAGGCCCGTTTTCTGTCCTTCGTTCTGATTACAGTTTTTTGTGCCCTGTAAATTGTTTTTGTGTCTTGTAAATTGTATTTGTGCCCGGTAACTGTTTTGTGTGCCTTGTATTTGTGCCTTGTCTATTTTTTGCCTGTTTTGCGCTCCTGTGCCCTTGTTGTGTCTTCCGTGCCCGTTTTGTCACCCTCTCCCGCCGCTGCTGCCCCCGCGGTCCCTCCCCCCTGCTGGTTCCCGCTGCTGCCTCCCAGCTTCGCGTCCCTCCCCGTTCCCTATTTCATGGTGGCCGCGCAGCGGACGCACGCAGTGGTCGTGCTGCTGGCACGCCAAAGGCAAGCCCGTCTGTGCCCGTCCGCGACCCTAACACCACCACCGCCAGGGACCCTGGTTCACCGACCACCCACCCCTACAACTCTGCTGCCCTCCTCGCTCTCAACCCCAAAAGGAACAACAACTGCCAGCTGTCCATGCCGAACACCAACCACGGCCAGTTCTCCTGCCACCACTGCCGCCGAACCTTCACCACCCCCCGCACCACCACGGCCGCCGCCCCCACGCTGGATGTCAACACCACTGAAGCGCATCCTCCTCAATGTGCGCTCCCTGCAAGGCATGCCATAGAGATCTGGAACCTCCTCGACACCCTCTCGCCAAACATCGCTTTCTTCACAGAAACCTGGACCAACTCCTACTCCGCCCCCGACATCGCCACCGCCATCCCCGACGGATACCTAATCCAGAGGAAAGACCACCCCAACCGCCCAGGAGGAGGACTCGCCATCGCACACAAGAGCTCCCTCCGACTCTCCACCTCCACCACGAATGACTCCTCCGCCACCACCGAACACAGTCACTTCAAGATCCAGACCAGCCCTAGAACCACCCACGCGGAATCCTTGCATGTAGGCCCCCCGGACCTCGAACAGCGTTCGCCACTACCATCACTGACCTCATCGCTCCCCACGCCATCGCCTCCACTGACTGCATACTCATTGGAGACCTCAACTCCCACCTCGACAACCTCAACGACCCCAATTCCTCCACCCTCCTGGAAAACCTCCCCAACCTCAGACTGCAACAGCTCATCACCACCCCCACCCACAAGGCAGGACACACCCGCAAACCCATCTTCGCAGGAGGCAACAACGTCCGAATCAGCCACACCTCGCAACCCCTCTGGATGGACCACCACTGCGTTCACTTCCACATCAACAAACCCACTGCCCCCAAACCTACACCCCACCCACCACGAAGGAACTGGAGCAAGGTCACCGAGGAGCACCTCTACTCCACCCTCAAACACGACCTGACCGACGCCAACCTCGCTGCCAAAGAACTACACAGATGGTTCACCAATTGTGCAGATGAACTCACACCTCTTTGCATCCCCGACAGAGAGCGCCAAAGGAAGGCCACCTGGTTCCCACCGACCTCCAAGAATCCAAACGCACCTGCAGACGTCTCGAAAAGAATTGGAGGAACAGCAAATCTTCAGAAGACAGCACCAATTACAAGAACGCCATGACAGAGTACCACCAACTCATCAGATCTACCAAAAGGACCTTCATCCAGAACAAGATCACCGCCAACTCCAGCAACTCGAAGGAACTCTTTAGCATCATTCAAGAATTCACTAAACCCCCCAGCGACGCCATGGACATCACCCTCTCCCAGGACCTATGCAACAAGCTCAGCACCTACTTCCAGCAGAAAATCAAGTCCCTCTACGACAACTTCGACAATCTGACACCGGACAGCGAAACCACGCACTTCCCCAGCAACGCCAGTCAACCCATCATCTCCGTCTGGACCCCAGCCACCACAGAAGACACTGAATCAACCATGAAAGGCATCCACTCAGGAGCACCCACGGACCCCTTTCCCCCCTCACATCTTCTACAGAGCCGCCACCGCCTTCGCATCAGAACTACAACGCACCATCAACACCTCCTTCAAAACCGGCATTTTTCCCGATGACTGGAAATGCGCAGAAGTCAAGCACCTTCTCAAGAAACCCTTTGCAGATCCTTCGGACCTCAAGAACTACCGACCCATCTCCCTCCTCCCCTTCGCGGCCAAAGTCGCTGAAAAGACCGTCAACGCCCAACTAACGAAGTTCATCAAAGAGAACTCCATCCTCGATCCCTCCCAATCCGGATTCCACAGCTACCATAGCACCGAGACTGACCTACTCGCCGCTACACACGACATCCGCACCCTCCTCGACCAAGGCCACACCGCGGCCCTGTTCCTACTTGACCTCTCTGCAGCTTTTGACATGGTCTCCCACCGCACTCTCGCCACCAGACTTCACGAAGCAGGCATACAGGGAACCGTCCTTGAATGGCACCGCTCCTTCCTCACCGGCAGAACCCAAAGAATCAGACTGCTACCCTTCCTTTCCGAACACACAGAGATCAAATGCGGAGTACCTCAAGGATCATCTCTCAGCCCGACGCTCTTCAACAGCTACATGGCCCCCATAGCCACCATCGTCAGACAGCACAGACTCAACATAGTCTCCTATGCCGACGACACCCAGCTCATCCTCTCCCTCACCAAGGATTCCGTCACCACCCGACTCAGCTTCCAGGAAAGAATGAAGGACATCACATCCTGGATGAGCAGCAGCTGCCTGAAGCTCAACTCGGAGAAGACAGAGGTCCTCGTCCTTGGACCCTCTCCCACCGCATGGGACAACACCTGGTGGCCCACCACCCTTGGTAGCCTACCCACCCCCACGGACCACTCCCGGAACCTCGGCATTGTACTCGACTCCTCCCACTCCATGACCCAACAGGTCAACGCTGTCACCTCCACCTGCTTCAACACCCTCCGCATCCTTCGCAAGACCTTCAAATGGATCCCCCGAATCAAGAAGGACCGTCACCCATGCACTCATAACCAGCAGACTGGACTACGGAAATGCCCTCTACGCCAGAATCAACAAGTCTCTGCTCCACAAACTCCAGACCATACAGAACACCACAGCCAGACTCATCCTCGGCATCCCTCAACAAGAATACACCTCCCAACACCTGCAAGACCGCAACTGGCTCCCCATCAAGAAGAGAGTAACCATCAAGATACTCACCCACACCTACAAATGCCTTCATAACACCGGACCCCAATACCTCAATGAAAGAATATCCTTCCACGTACCCAAGAGAAACCTCTGTTCCACCGACCTCGCCGATACCCACACATCTGCAGAGCCAGAACGGGTGGCAGAGCCTTCTCCTACATCATGGCCAAGACCTGGAATGAGTTCCCAGTCGACATCGGACGTGCCCCCTCTCTGCACATCTTCAGGAAGACCCTCAAGACCTGGCTCTTCGAATAACCCTGCTTACCCTCACCCCCCCAGTGCCTTGCGACCCTCACGGGTGAGTAGTGCGCTTAACAATTCCCTGATTGATTGATTGATTATGGAAGTTGTAGTGCAACTAAGGGATATGGTGTACTGTGTGTGGATCAATATACTACACATCTACATATAATCTTCATGTCAAAAAAACATAAATCACACTTTCAACATTATCATGCAAACTTAGTAACCATTCATTTACAATAACTGTATACATACATTTCCAAAGATAACACCCAGGATGTGTCCGAAACCATTGACGCTGATGAAGCAATTGACACACAAGTGGAATTTGAGGATACCGCAATTGCTACTCCCACGCTCATTAATTCAACTGCTATGAGATCAAACGTGGCACCAGTACCAGATTTTGAGGAAGGTGTAGAGGCGCAAACACAAGGCAGGAACTCAACTTCAACATAGAGTCCAACTACAAACAGTTCACAAGTATAATGTTTTGACATGTCAGACAATTCTAAATTGTTTGGTGGCGTTGATAAATCAATCATCACAGTACAGTGCCTGCAAGCCAAACAGATAAAAACAGTAAATATTCTTCTGTAAAGCATGTCATGTAAACCTGCAATTGCAGAAAGGTCAAGAGATTTCTGCCATAGCGAAGGAGTAATGTATGTAAAGCCACAGGCCCAAGCAGCACATGACAATCTATGATGCATTTACAAAATCAATCAATCGATTTGCAGTAGCTACCACCACTCTTGCCAGGAGAACTGTGAACATCCAAAATTACATGGGGCAAGATGTAGCAAGCGGGCTGGTCCAAGTGACAACAGTTCAGGAGAACATTCAGACACATAACCTGTCTCTCCCTAATATTTATATACCACCACCTGAAAGCGAAGACGGCTCTAGCCTCAGTGACATATTTGTGCCAGAAGAATGCTGTACAAGGCGAACACACAGATACACATCTGGAACAGATATATCCCTCAACTCCTCAGCCAAGTCCTGCTGAGAAGGCAACCACACCAGAGGTCGTAAATTGTGACTTTTGCATACACTCAGATGTATGATTCTAGTTTGCTATGTTTGTGTTTTGAAACTTTGTTACTTTGTTTAAATAATGACATCCTTAAAGGATACACTTGATGATACACAATAAGAATACATTGTTACAACCTGAATAAAAGGTAATCTTTCAGTAATGGAAAAGCATTACCATCATGTGTGTTGGGTATTTCTTAGATGCTGTCATCATTCTTACCTTAAAAATAGTTGTTTGTGTTCTGTAAATTGCGCTCGACCCTCTGCTGATCGTGTCCCATCCTGCTGATTCTGAAGTGGTGGTAGATCATCATCTGAGTCGGATTCTGGCTCTACATTGACGTTGTGAAGACCCTTCCTCATGGCTAGGTTGTGAAGAATGGCACGTGTGGCAATGTTTTTGCATCAGGTCTTTGGTCTGTAGAGTAGTGCTCCACCAGTTATGCATAGGCATCTAAAACGTGATTTGAGAATTCCAAAAGTCCGTTCAGTTATTGATCATGTGCTTTTATGTGACCTGTTGTACTGCCTTTACCTTCTGGTTCTTGGATGCAAGTATGGTATCAGTATCCAAGAGGGGCGCAGGGCATATGCACTGTCTCCTTAAATAGTATGAGAAGGAGAAACAATTAGACTATTTGGCAAACACTCTTTTGAACACTGTATGAATTGAGTCTGCAATCCTCTTACTAACTAAAAAACATCGCCAAATTCACCCTTAGAGATGGTTATTTATTCCACTGTGGCATAGCATAAAGGAGTCATTTGTGCTACCTAGGAATATTGCTACAAGGTCAGTTATGATGCATGAGGCAACACACACAATCTGTGCAATAATGAATGGGTAATTTTCCTGTTTCTATAAATAACTACATTTGCAGAGGGGAGACACATGGCAATATGTGTGCCATCAACACACCAACACCATTTGGAAACTGTGCAACCCTATAAAACATTAGTTTTCTGTGTCGTATATCTTGGAGTATTTGGAAAAAACATATTGGTTCACTTTGCGAACCATGATGTCCAAAAACCTATGAAAGAACATAGAAAAGGCACTTTGTGACATTCCCCTTACCCTTGCTATAAATCACTGGTAACTGTCAGAAGCTAAAAGGTGTAGACAGCACATTACTTGCACATGTGGTGAGATTGCATTGCTTCTAACTATTGGAGTTTGTAGCTAAGGATGTAACTCAGCAATTAAATGTAAAATTACCTCACTACTCAGTCTATACTTCTTATAAATCTTCTACTTAGTCTGCTCAAACAGGGTAAGCCTCACACTAGATATCCTCTCCTGTCCTCTCCTCCTTCTCTGCCTACCATCCAAAATTCTCATCCTCCGTTCCCAGACATGCAGAGCTGCCATTCTGAAAAAGCCAGATACATTTTGGGTGACTTTTTATCGTTTGCACCTCGTGACCACCTGGTACACATTGATGGTATTTGCATTTCCTAAATGGCCATTTTGCGACTAATCA
The DNA here is from genome assembly GCA_963921515.1 of Calotriton arnoldi. Classification (NCBI taxonomy): domain Eukaryota; kingdom Metazoa; phylum Chordata; class Amphibia; order Caudata; family Salamandridae; genus Calotriton; species Calotriton arnoldi. Next base: position 1,507,410 of record CAWUFW010003080.1, read on the forward strand.
CAATTAAGAAATTCTTTGTATATAGTGTTAGGGATTCGCTATTTGGCAATACTAATTTGCGATTTCCAATTTTGAAATGCAAACAAAGCGATTTCTACATGATGGAAATTGCAAATTGCATCATCGAAAATGGCTCTCATAATACGGTAACACCATTTTGCATTTCTAACGGGCTGAAATAGCAATTCACACCATCAGGAAGTGCAAAATGGCTTCGTACATATGGCCCTAAGTGTCTGCTTTTGATCGAGTATACGTGTAGAGAAGCCATATCAACACTGTTGTCTCGAGTGGAGGTGTGATGAGCGTGTACACTACTGGGCAAGTTGGGGCAAATGTACAAACCTATTTTACAATTACAAATACTCTGAACCTGAGTTCAATCACATTTTAGGAGTTGGTAAACATTTACTTCCTCCTAAAATAGGATTACGATCCCATACTGATTCACTGTTTGGAAAGGGTGTGTTGTAGGTGTCCCTTTTAAATACTCAATTGGTATGAGATTACTGAAATCCAGTTGCAAATCATTGAAAAATTACAGACTCCCTACTTGAGCTGGTGAGTCATTCACTCAGTGGAAGGGGGCCAGCAGGGTCTCACTCCTTTTGTGAATGTAAAAGAAAGTGTGTTCGGGAATAAGCAGTGGTCCATGGGAATCACTGCCAACTTTTAAACTTTTTTTAAAAAACTTAGTTTTAAATGAAGCCATGTTTCCTTTGAGGAAAACAGGCTGCATTAAAAAAATTACTTTATGTAAAGGTGATCAGATGTGGTTGTCTTCTGAAGCTAAAAAATGTAAATCTCTGTATGAGATATATGCCAAACTCTTGTTATACAGTTGACTTATAAACACATGCTAAATAAATGTTAGATGAACAACACTTACTTTCTCTGTAGTAAGAGGTAGAGCTTGATCTCTCTTAATTTTGAAATGTTCCATTTGGTCTTTCACCCATTGACACTAATCCATTTCCTCATCCTCTTAGTTATGTGTCTGGAATTGTGGACTGCTACTATAAGGGTGATGAGAGCATTCAGAAAGACCAAGAGCTTCAAGCGTGGGTGAGGGAGATATTCAAAGAAGGCTTCCTGGAGAGAAAATCCTCAGGTATGATTGCTTGAACTTGTTGCCAGGTGTTTTTGTTCATCCTCCCCATTCACATTCTTCTCCCTGATTATGGCTTGATAGCTGAACCACAAAACATTGAGACGGATTGTGAAATCAAAAGTTTTAAGAACTTTTATGCTTGAAGTGTATTCCAAAGTTAAGTAACAAAATGTTTCCAACATGGTTTGGAATTCATTTTCTGTGTGTACTTCATTTTTAAAATCCTATGAAAATGGAAATTTTGGTTTCAGAACTTAAATCTTATCTATAATTCTATAACATTTTTCAATGTACTAGAACTCTGAAAGCACTTTTAACAATGCTGTCAATGCCATTGGATTGTAGCACTCTATTGTAAATATGCAGAAACTTTGCCAAAATTAAATACCCCACACACATATCATTTCAACCTCACAACTGTAGGCCTAACTACCGCTGGCCTATGAGGCACAGGATCTGCCACCGTTAAATGGGTTGTGCATCTTCATAAATAGTTTTTCTGAATTCTTTCAGGAGTGCCTTCTTCTCTACAGACCCGTGCTGAATTGATAAAGTATCTGACTATGGTGATTTTTACAAGTTCTGCTCAGCATGCTGCTGTCAACAGTGGGCAGGTAATTGTGAATATGCTTCTAGTACTGTAGGTGGTGGGAAAAAATAACCAAGGGAATGAAAGAGTCTAGAAAACTCATCTGTACCATATACATCTTAATAAGGTGTTCATGAGAACAAGCAATGGCAGGGTATCGGTACTTTACTGTCTCAAAACTAGGTGTGTAATATACAGTGCTTTAAATGGGAAAAAATAAGTGCAGGTACTAATTAAAATGAGCTAGATGTGTAGTGAGGGGGCGGGGCTAGGGGTGGGGCTAAATGCAAGACATGATGATACTTAACGACTTCTATATTAGTTGCAGCACATACCAAAACACATGAGAAATGTGTTTATATAAACAAAGCAAGTTAACTCATTACACAAAATGAAAGAGAAATTCTATAATATGTTAACATTTCCTTTTTTTTGCAATAGTTCCACCTTCTTAATGCCATACTGTTAATTGCTGTTGTTTGGCACAATACTATATATTTTTCAGCACGTGAGTAGGAAGAAACTGAAAATACCCCCACTTCGAACCAAAGCTCTTATGGCACAATGTAAATGAAGCAAATCATCATGACCCTCCCAGAAGATAGGTCTTGTCTCTTCCATAGATCTATCCATTCATTCTTTCATCCTAACATTTACCTGCTGATGTCCACCATTTAACCTTTACATTCTGTCGTCTATTCAGTCTTTCATCCATCATTCAGTTTTTCACCATTCCGTCTGTCCACCCTTCATATCCAAACCTATCCATCCATCCAACTCAAAACCTATCCACTCATCCTTTCACTCATCCATCTCTTTATCCACCCTTTCGCTCATTCATCAATCCTTTCGCTCATCTATCCATCAACCCTTTCACTCCTTTATTCCATCCACCCTTTCATTCCATCCACCCTTTCACTCAATCCCTCCTTTCACTCATCCATCATCCACCCTTTCATCCATCCTCCGTCCCTTTCATTCATCCATCCAATCTTTCACTTATCCACCCATCATCCGCCCTTTTATCCAATCATCCACCCTCTTTCACCCAGCAATCCATGCTTTCACTCATCCATCCATCTATACATCCACCCTTGCTCACTCATCCATCCACTCACTCACCCACTGAAAATACCCCCCCTTCAAACCAAAGCTCTTATGGCACAATGTAAATGAAGCAAATCATCCTGACCCTCCCCAGAAGATAGGTCTTGTCTCTTCCATAGATCTATCCATTCATTCTTTCATCCTAACATTTACCTGCTGATGTCCGCCATTTAACCTTTACATTCTGTCGTCTATACAGTCTTTCATCCATCATTCAGTTTTCACCATTCCGTCTGTCCACCCTTCATATCCAAACCTATCCATCCATCCATCTCCAAACCTATCCATTCATCCTTTCACTCATCCATCTCTTTATCCACCCTTTCGCTTATTCATTAATCCTTTTGCTCATCTATCCATCAACCCTTTCACTCCTTTATTCCATCCACCCTTTCATCCATCCTCCCTCCCTTTCATTCATCCATCCAATCTTTCACTTATCCACCCATCATCCGCCCTTTTATCCAATCATCCATCCCCTTTCACCCAGCCAACCATGCTTTCACTCATCCATCCATCTATTCATAAATCCTCCCTTGTTCACTCATCAATCCACTCACTCACCCACCCACCAACCCTCCCTACTATGCTATTTATGAATCTTTGTCGCCGAGCAGACATGTACACACAAAGTGCCACCCATTTTCTTTAAAATACCTCCTGAGAGTGTTTTGATTCTCTCTTTCTCTCACTTTTTTCTTACAAAAAACAGGCATACGAATGCAGGCAAACACACAAACATAAGCAGGCACACAAAAGACTTGGGTATGATGAAAGCCATGTTATACTCTTCACCTACCATGGCTTTTTTAATTGCCACCAGGGCCGGACTGGACGCAGCCTGATTGCCACTGTCAGGGGACTGCCATGATTCCTGTGTTTGCACAAATGCTCAGGATAGTGTGACTGTGATTGACAGCACAGGGCCTGAACGGACCCTGCTCTGTCAAACACAGCGTGATGGTGAGCACCCGACAATTATTCAAATGAGCCCAGCTGAATAGCTCAGCTGGGGCTCAGATCGGGGATACAGAAGTGGCGCCTTGGCTGCCAGAGACACCTTCCACTCCGGCTCACCAGCACTCACAGCCAATAAGCCTACCTTTTCATGAGTACCGGTACTCTCCTCGGCAGAAGAGAAGTGCCGGTACTCAGAGGGATAAATCTAAGAAGTGCCGGTACTCAGTACCGGTGAGTACCGGCCCATTTAAAGCACTGGTAATATATAAATACTACATATATAGCTACTTACATCAGTACAAGGGACTCAGTAGAGCACATTGTGAGTTTGTGACCTTAGAAGTTTACCTGAGGAGGTCAAGAGGTTTACCGGAGGGCATTGCTATGGATGGGGAGGTTCAAGATTTCCTAGAACAAAAAGTCTTCACTAATGGGCTTGGTGCACCCTTGGACAGGAGCACAAATCTGATTGTAGACAATTGGGGCAGCCTTTTCTCATGGGGGGTCATTGCGCAGATGTTTTCCCCATTGCACCCTAGTAACCAGGCAATGTTGTGAAAAATGATACACTACCAGCTGAGAAAGGATGCCTCAAGCAGGAGACTCAGTGTTCATATCCTTTTGGAATGTCCCCTTCGTCTGTGACAATTCCTTGTATATAAACTGTAGCTGACATTCTGACTCCTGACTGAGTCACATACTTTTCCAATCTTCTCTCCAATGGTGATTTGATGCCTAGAAAACAAGGTTACCCTGCATTGAACTCTTGTTTCTGTCTAACAATGATATTTTGTGATGCAGCATTTGTTGGCTTTTCAAGTGAAATAGTTTTTTATATAGCACTCTGACAACCCTGTGTCTGTTGTTGCTATATAAAAATACTTAATTAAAATAATTGCAACTTTCAACTGTTGCTTTTTTGTTCTTTTGGGCTTGGGCCACTCTAGTTTGATTTCCTCTCCTGGATGCCGAACAGCCCCGGCACAATGCGGCAACCTCCCCCCAAGACCAAAGGCACAGCAACCATGGAAAATGTCCTCGAGATCTTGCCTGAGGTGGGCACTACTACCGCCTTAATGGTGACTGTCAGGGTCCTGAGTGAGGAGCCCGGTGACATGGTAAGCATTCTATTCTCTCCTTGCGTATGTTAGGAGCTCCAAGTTGTGGGTAAACAGTACCTCCTTGTGACTTATTTACGTAGAAATATCTGGCATGACATTTTGTCCAACACTTTCTTCTGTAAGGTGGATTGTTACACAAATAATTCAGTGTGATGGAATAAATGAACCAGAGAGGCGATTCTTGTTTTGAACAAAACAGCTGCTTTCGTGATAAAGCAAATGCAACACAGCAACAATAATACAATTACACTTGGTATAGTAACGAGGTAGACTCATTTACATTTTTGGCACAGTGTGTTTCTTTATTTGTTCTTTTAATAGACTCATAAGGTGGTATTTCAGAGTGATTTTGGAAACAGTGAGTGTGGGCCATTCTTTGGAAGCAGTGAGTTCCAGTGATGTGGGCTAGAATGGCGCAATCGGAATCTGGATGTTGTACACTGTGGTTTGGGTGTAACCAGCGAGTTCTGATAGTAAATTCCTATAGCGTAGCCGGGCACTACATTGAAAAGCTAGTCTGGAGAGGTACTGTGGCCACTTTATATGTGATTGTCATTGGTTGAATTTTTGACAAAAGCCTCCCAGCTTTGTGCCTAAGGTAGTGGTGGGCTTGTGTTTTTGCAGGTTGAGTTAGATTTTGCAGACACAATTCCGAACCCTGTCTAGTGAGGAGAAAGGCTTTTGAGGGTGGCCATTGAGCAGTTAATCTAATTTACAAACTGTTACTGAATTAATTCATCTTGGTGGTGTGACAAAGGAGACATGGCTATTTTTCTTATATTTAACATGTGTTCACATGATGCAGTGTCCGTTATAATAGAAGAGTTAAAGTGAACCCCAGTGTTTCTGGCTGACTATAAGAAAGTCTAGATGTCTGAATGAAACTCTTTAGACCTGGACACCGGGATGTCGGTGTGGAGGTGGAGAGAAGGTAAAGAACCTCAGTTTTGGGGAAGGGGGGAGTTAATTGAGAGATATGAAAGCTAATCAACATCTGATCGTAGAGAAGTAGTCAGATTCATGGGTAGAGAATGTGAAAGGATAATATTTGTGTAATCAGTGTAAAGGCATTACGAGAAGCCACAGGAGATGTCATCAAAGGAGCTGGCATATAGGGAGAATAGTAGTGGGCCTAGGATAGACCCAGAGTTGTGGTGATCTCTTACAGAGGGAGCAAAAACATAAGAGAACCACTGAAAAGCACAAGGAGGTGAGGGAAACAAGTAAAGCTGATTCCATGTTTAGGTTATTCTAAAATTACATGATCACTTAGAAAACATCCACCAGCATTGCTTGCTTTTGTTTGTTGCTACCCTAATATCTTCTCTTGATTTATGTAATTGTATTTTTCATTTTGTTTTTAAAGAGGCCTTTAGACACATTACCTGATGAACATTTTACAGAGGAGGAACCCAAACAGTGCATCAAGGCTTTCCACAAACGCCTGTCCCAGATATCTGCAGAGATTGAAAGCAGAAACGCATCTCTGCCTCTCAAGTACAACTACCTGAACCCCAAAGTGATTGAGAACAGTGTGTCTATATGACTAGCTACACAACCAGCAAGAACATCCCATGCTCCTCCCTAGTCAGTATATTGCATATCCTGGCCCACATCCCACTCTGTTCTAGATTCTGACCAGTCAAGTATTAGCATCATTGGACCTTGGTGATGGGTCACTTCAAGGGCTCCAGTGTTACAGGTGCTAAAAACGGAAACAGACTGTTTTTGGATGGGTCGAGTGCAGTGGGAGGGAAGCATTCACAGAAAGCAAGGCATTTTATTTACAAACAAGATCTAATTGACATCTGGCATCTTTCAAACATCTGTCTTAGAAGAACCTAAAAGATGAAGAAACCAGAGATTTCCATGTTGTCCCTTAGTAGGTTTTAGGCAACATTGATTCGCTGAGAGAAAGTGATGTATGTAATTGATACAGACCTGTCACCCTTAGAGAAATAACTGAGCGAACAATATTGTGGAATACAAATGTAGGCACACTGATTATCAGTTCTTGCTTGTAAGAGTCTATAATAAACAAGCTTTGCAAATTAGAGACTTCATCATAAATTGTGTCCTTTTCTTTGAACTGTTTAGAAATGTGTACTTTTATACACTTGCCATACTGCTGTAGACCATTGATGGAATAAATGTTGTTCTGGGTCTTTAATGAGTGAAGAGGTGAAGGACACAATAACAAATCCTAGATTCAGGTGGATGTAAGTAACACACCAGCAAGAATAAGACTATGCAAATTTCACCACATTGACAAGTAATTTGCTTGAGGGAGAATGCAGAAAAATCAAGCCTTGCCAAAGATAATGCATACATGCACATATCCAAATGGAGTTACATACCAGCAACATGCAATGATAATTCAGAGTTTGCCCATTCAATAATCGCCATTGTTGCAAGAAAAACGTGCATATAAAAATGCAGTACTCTGTGTACCCAATCTGACTTTGGCCTCTTCGCCATAATGATACTCATGTAGCTATGAAATAAAGTACCTTAATATCTTTGATATTAACAGACCATATAGTTAGGTTTGCCAGATCGCTCCATCTATACCAAACATTGTATCCAGGTCTGTACTTTGCCTTTGCAAATCACTGTTATCCGATGCACTGGTTTACTGAAATAAATGGAGACTAAATCTCTATGAATTCATTAAATTGTTACATTAAAGCCTGTTACAAAATATTTTATCCATGATAGGTGGAGAAGGAAAAAATAATGCTTCTATAAACAAATCAAATGTCTCTTTGCATGTTCATCAAAATGTATTTTTTTTTATTACTGCATTGAAACAAATTAAGTTTCTGATGCTTGGCAAAAGATTAAAAATATCTCTCTAGTTCTTCACCACCTTTCCCATGTCTTTACTGTCTCAATGTTACCCAATCTTTCTTGTTCCTCTGATTTCCTATTTCCAGCTTTGTTGTTTCGCTTGTGCATCCCCTCTTACTGTTTTTGGCCATTGTCATCCTTCCTATGCTAACCCTTCTGGTTTGATTTCAAGTGCCAGTTCCTGTTTAGTAGACTATGTATCAAACCCATCACTTGGTCTTTCCTGGTTCACTTGTTAAATCTGGTTATACCTTATATAGTGTCACTCTATGCCCCATTCCATGTTCTGGATCAATCCTGTCTACTCCCCACCTTTCGTCCAGTGGCACGTCATTTGTCCATCTCTCTTGGGTTGGTTTTCTTTTCACATGCAGATTCTCATTCCTGAGCTGATGTTGAACTTGGTTCACTCTTTTACCCAGCCCTACTTATGATGAGATGCAGTCTTCCCTGGAAGGTGCTGTGTGTTATCTTGTGTGCTCATAAAACTTTACCTTTGGTTCACTTCATTCCCTGTCTACTATATCACCCAGCCTGTGCCTCTTGCCACATCAGAGGGCTCACGCACACCATCTTCATCACTTCTTATTTTGAGCCATTTCTTTCTAAGCCCTTCATCTCATACTTGCTGCTGCTCTCCTCCCCGTGAGCTTGCCTCTAGTGGTTTGCATTTCCTTCCCCAAAACCAGCGGTCATAAATAGATCCTCATAGCCAACTAGCCCTTGGAGTCCACCTTTCGGTCCTGAGTACAAGTGGGAGCAGGTCCAGCCCTTGGAGTTTCTCTCCACAGGTTCAAAAGCAGGTGCAGGTCTTCTGTCTTTGACAGGTACAGAGGTGGTCTGAAGAAGGTACCCACGGGTGCCACCTTTATGCCTTGCACCACCTTGTAGATGGAGAGATCTGATTGGGAAATGGGGGAAAAGTTCTCAGGGGCAACTCTAGCCACTTTGACATGGATTTCTAGGGTTTTGGCCCTTAACATTTCCACAGTGCTCTGCCAAAATCCAACAAGGCAGACCTTTACTTACCCTAATCAGAGCTCTGGGCTAACCCCTCAGGTGTGTCTAGCAAACTGAGGAACTCCCCCCTGCAAATCAGTTCTGAAACAGGGTTTCCCCTCACTAGATTGGTGCCGCTCTGGCTACTAGGATAATGGCAGGGGCAGGCAGAGGTGTGAGTTACATCTGCCTTTAACAGAGAATGCCCCTGCAAAACGTGTACAGTTGGTGGTCACATACCCCAGGCCATCCTGTCAGGAGTAGGTCACACCTTCTCCAAGCCAAGGCACTTTTCTTTCATTTCCTGATGAGCCATTCACACCTCCTTCCGGGGGCTACATTATGCCATGTGACAAGTGGGGAGGAACTCTAAAAATGCTACTTGAGGCTTAGGCAGGAAAATGTCAATTTTCTAAAATTGGCAATTTCAAAATAGTAATTAAAAAACTGACTTGATCATTTGATTGGATTTTAAATTACTATTAATTTGAATCATAGCTCTAGCTATTCCCAAACTGAAGTTGTGCATTATAAGGTGTTAGAATGTAACCAATTGGTTTTTAATGGGAGAGCCAACCTTGCTGCAGTGAAACATGATTTGAAGATTGTTCACTGCCAGGACATGTAAAATGTGAGTAAGTATGCCCTATTTTTTAAATGCCATGCACCCTGCCCTATAGGCATGTAGGGCCTACTTTTGGAGTGACTTATAAGTAATAGAAATGAAAGTTTAGACCTGGCTAAATGTATTTTGCCAGGTCGAATTTGCAGTTTTAAAACTGCACATTCAGGCTGCAGAAGCAGCCCTGAAGACATGATTTGCCTTGTTACTTTAGTGGTGGCACAATAAGTGCTGCAGTCTACTAGTAACATTTAACTTACATGCCCTGGATACACGTGGTACTATATACAAGGGACTTGCAGGTACTTTAAATGGGCCAATTAGGACTTTTTCCCAGTTCGACGGTTTTAGGGGTCAACGCGCATGCACTGGGGCCTGGTTAGCAAAATCCAACATCAGTCCAAAATAAATGGAATGATAATGCATAACTGAAATACATCTAGGTGTGGGGCAAAGGAATTCAATCTGTTTCAGGAGATCATGGACTGAAGACTAGAATTTGACTTTGAGGCCAATAGAAGTGTGTTCGATTATTTTTTAACCAAGTGACTTTCAGGTAGAGCTGAGTGATACTGGTGTAGAAGTGGAGTTGGAGGTGGAAGGTAACATCCATGAAAATGTTAGAGGTGCGCCGGCGGAAACCTGGGCGATGTCGCAATAGTTAGTATGACTGGTGGGTGAACTCTATCAGTCCAACTACTTGGCACCGGTCTTTCAGTAAGTATTTGAAAGTGGGGGCTAGTACAAGATATAAGCAACAGATTGCAGGTGGTTCAGGAAGATGGTGGGTTCACTGTGTAAACAGTGGATGGGTCAAAAAAGTATCAGCATCCAGAGCGGTTCTTCATCTGACATTTGGAGGATGTCATCCCAGACTTTTGGAAGGATGATTTTAATACAGTGCTTGGGTTGAAAACTAGCCTGTAGGGGCTTGAGGATGCTATTGGGTATAAAATGGTTTTGGATTGGGTAGGTGAGAACTTTTTTCCATTAGTTGTGATATCCATGCAAGGCCCTCAATAGGATATTTGTTTGTTTTATGATGGGTCGAGCAAGAGTTTTTAAGGATGTGATGCCTAATCAAAGATGTAATGCAATAATTGTTCATTTTTGAGAAATGGAACAACAGGAGCATGAGCTGTATTTACAATGGGATTGAGGGTCCAAGGGAAGGAGAAGGAGTTGACTATATTGTTGCCGATTTCTTGGAACTTGTCAATGAAGAGGCACCCAAAAGAACTGCAAATGGGCAGTGGGTCTGTGTGTTTCCTCTCACCTATTACCTTCCTCATTCCATTCCACTCTCCCTCTGTCCTCGTCATGCTGCTATTTTGCTGCCTGCTTCCCCCGTATTCCTTGATGTAAACTGGTGGTTTTCTCCCAGCTCTTTTCACTCCCCTCCTTATTTGCTTCATGAATTCTAACGCAGCAGCTCTGAAGATCACAGTACACCTAGTATTGGCACAATTCTAGGCATGTTTGTTCTGGTTATTTACCTGATAAATTGTTTGAACTTTGGTCAAGGTTTGCTTAAGACGTATTTCTTTAACCATATTAGAACTATATTTAACTGATTTGCATCCAGGTGCAAAAGAGAGGACCTAGGTGCTCAGGAAGGGCTGAGCATTTAGGACACATAGTTTTCAATTGTTTTCTGAAGGAGGTTGTTGGAGCTCCACATGTGCATGGGAGGCTGTTCCAGATGATGGCCATTGCCACTGAGAAGCATCTGTCTTCTCTGGATTTGCAATTGGATTTGGTAGTGTGGAGTAGGTTAGGGTTAGAAGAACTCAAGGGCCTGGTTGTGGTGTTTAAGTTGGTGGAAGGTTAGCTTAACCACTTCTCTAATTTGGAATTTAAGTGTGAGGTTGATGTCCCTGTGGGTGCCTAGATTTCTCCCAAAGCAAAGGTGCAGCATGGGAGAGGGTAGAGGGATTGAATCTGTTTCAGGAGATGGGGGACTGAAGACGAGAATTCCATTCTTCTACTGAGCTGTTTTGTCCCATTCATGTTTGCATTGAGGCCATTAGAAGCATGCTCACTTTTGTTTGTTGAACTCATGACTTTCAGGTAGAGTTGAGTGGCACTGGTGTAGGAGTAGAACTGGATATGGAATGAGTCTGAAATCCATGAGAGTTTTATATAAATGTTAGAAGAGTGGTGACATGGGAAACACCATAATGACCTGGTGTGTCAGGAAGGTGAACTCTACAAGTCTGACTACTTAGCACTGGTCTTTCAGAAAGGATTTCAAACCACAGATGTAGGCAACAGATTGTAGGTGGTGCAGATAGGTGTGGTTCAGTGTCAAAAGCAGCAGAGAGGTCAAGAGGGATCAGCCTGTAGAGTGATCCTTCATTAGACATTTGTAGGATGTCATTCCACACATACAGAAAGGTGATTTTAGCACAGTGTGGGTCAAAAGCCAGACTGTAGGCAATTGGATACAAGGTGGGTTGAGAGGTGACAATGTTTCCATTATGTTTTATATCCATGGAAGGTCCGCAATAGGGTGAAAGTTGGTGGGGTCTGTTTGCCGCACAGCCCCCCTCCCTAGGCTGATTTCAGCCCCGGGGACCCAATCTCCCAGGACCCCGGCCACATTAACAATGGGGAGAGGGGCACACAACCCCTCTCCCGGGGCAAAAATTTGCCCAGGGACCCCATATCCCGGGGCCTCACCAGTAAAGTGTGGATTCTCTGGAGCCTACCCATGGCACCCATTTCCTCTTTGTTGGGAGTAACAGGGGGAGCCCCAATATACCGGCGGCTCCAGCCACCTCCTCACCTCCAGTAGGAGCTGGCATTGCTCCTGTCCACAGAGAGCAGCAAAACATGCTGCTAGCTGTGGGTGGGAGCAATTTTTTCGTCTATTTCTCTGCCAGAGACACAGCAGGAAAAGAAACAGATTAAAAGTCCGCTTAGTGTTTGCTCTCACTTGGCGGGAGCTTTAAATTGCTCCTACCAAGCGAGAGCAAACACGCTATGTCTCGGGAGTGGGCACACCGGGACATAGCAAGAGAACGACCCTGGGGAATGAGGTCCCCAGGGCCATTAATGTCTCCAGGAGGGCCATGCTGCCCCCATCCATTTCCTATCCACAGCTGCACCCTGGGGGACGGGGTCATTTGGGCCGAATGCGGCCTAGGAAGGGGGGTCATGTGACACCCCTTCCCCATTTTTTTAAGGGCGGAACCCAGGGGATAGGGTCCCTGGGGCTTAAATCAGCCCAGAAAAAGGGCAGCACAGCCTCCTTCCCCACTGTAAATATCATCTGGGCCCCAAGGCCAAATTTGGCCAGGGAGGGTGGCCACGAAGCCACCCTCTCCATATTCTTATTTGGCCGGGCCCTGGGGGATGGGGTCCCCAGGGCCAAAATCAGCCTGAGGAAGGGGGACACACGTGCTCCCCCCTCCCCTTAATATCACAGTTATTTTCCTCCTGGCTTGCTTTTTAAAAAAAAAATTGCCATGGATTTGCGCAACCACTAGACATTGGCTACCAGGGTATTCCTACCCTGCAAGCACAAGGAGATGATGGACGCAGTGCTGAAACTTTTCAGACGCTCACCCCCAGTCACAGATTTGGGTTGAATCCATCATCATTCTTTAGCTCATCCCACCTCAGTTCAGACCCAGCTATATGCAAATCAGTCTTGACCCTCTGCCTCATAGGAACAGTCCTGCCCGAACTGCCAAGCCAGGTCTTCCCTGAACCGGAAACAAGCATCCTGGGACCGGTTTCTGGGTAACACCCTTCATCAGCCAGGCTAGCTTGAATTCCTACCTTGCCCCTTTATGGTTTTTTTCCACCTTTCTTACGACTCGGACTAGTCCAAGTCCCTTGATAGCTGTGAACACTTCCTGGTTGAAGTACTGGCAACCAATCAGATCTTAGCATGAGATCTATCAGATCTGTGGAGGATTCACGTCCCTAAATATCTATATTTATTTTTTCTTTAATAACTCCAAAACTACTGAATGGATTTATGCCAAATTATTAAAAAAAAGAGATCTTTCTGGACCAAGATCTAGATTTCTGCCAAATTTGGTGTAATTCTGTTCAGCGGTTCAGGCTGTAATCGTGTCTGAAATCCCTATGGGAAATTGCATGGGGAGAATGCATTTTGGGACTCCCCCACCGAAGTGAGTTGTACACTAGTTTTGAAAATTTCGTGAAGATTCATCAAACGGCACTAAAGTTATTAGCAAAACAAAAAACGCTTTGCCTATAGAAACTAGGTTGTAACTATAACTACCTACTGGCGACAGCCAGTAGGATATATATCTATATATATATATTACCTACTGGCAGTCACCAGTAGGTAGTTATAGTTAGGACCTTGTTTCTATTCAAAAAGCATTTTTTCTTTGCCAATATCTTTGGCGCCAGTTGACGAATCTTCGCGAAATTTTCAAAACTAACTTTGGCTGCCTCCCCTTCTCCAGTCCTGTGTGGAACCGTGTAGTCAGCTACCTTTATTGTTTTTTGTTTGATTTTGTATATCCCGCCTTTTTGGGATAATGCTATCGGCTTCTGTTTGGTCCTCCATCATGGCAGCTTCGACCTATCCTCTTTGCTACTGGTCTGCTCCTTGTTCGCCTGATTGACCTTTTCTGCTAGTCCACCCCTCCCCCCATGGTCTCCCACACCCCTCCCTTCGTATACTTTCACCGATACTCAGGTCGGTTCTGTCTTTCTGACTGCTTTGTTCCCCCTAAAGTACTTTTCCCCCTTGCTGGTCTGCCTGACTCTATCTACATTCCTTACCCCTGTTTACCATTCCCCCTCTGCCTTTCATTCCCCATAAGACGTGTGTTTTGGCTATGCTATGAGCTAACAACTCATATTATTGTGTAATCTCATGTTTTTCTCCTATGTCTATACTTGGCTCCTGTAATTGATGTAATTATGTAACCTGTAACTTGCTGATCCTCATGTAAAGCGCTCTGATACCTCCAGGTCTAGCCAGCGCTATATAAAACTTTGCAAATAAATAAAAAAAAAAAAGAAAATGGCCCACTCCTGTCAGCTCCTGTCTTGAAAGTTTCGGGGTGATTTGTAAAGTGGGGGCTGAGATAAAAGGGGGGTCCCAAAACGCGTTTTCCCCATGTTCATTTCCATAGGAAACTTTAGACACAGCTACAGCCCGAACTGCTGAACGGAATTACACCAAATTTGGCAATAAGGTAGCTCTTGGTTCAGAAAGCACTCTTTTTTTAAATGGTGTAAATCCGTTCAGTAGTTGCTGAGAAATTCAAGAAATAAAAATATTGATATCTGAGTATCGAGGAGGAGTCGCGACTCCTCCCGAGCATGAGCTTCACTCTGATTGGCTGCCAACACTCCAAACCAGGAAGTGTTGGCAGCCATCTTGTGACTCAGTAACCGAGTCACAAGAAAGAGGGGGGAAAAAAGTGAAAAATGAAGCAAATGGGGCAGGGTAGAAACACCCTGACCCTCTAGGCCTGCTCAGGGGGTCTCACAAGGACACCCAGGCCCAAAAAAAGCATTTTTTTTTTTTAAATGGCCGAATTCGCGCTGGGTGCGCGAATCCAGACGAGAAAATAAAAAAAAATCGAAGCGCAGGCTCCCGCGCTTTGTTTTTTATAAGCCCCCGGGTGGGCAGGTCCCGGGGGCAATAACTAATCATAGCAAACTCTGCTTTGGTTTTGGACGCGAGAGCTCTCGCGTCCAAAAAGCAAAGCAGAATTGCTTTTGGGCATGGGGAGCTGCATGTTAGCAGCTCCCCTTGCCCAAAAGCAATGCCGGCTCCCGCAGGAGGTGGGGAGCCGGCAGGGACCGTGGGGGCATTGGGGCTCCCCCCATGGTCCCCAACTTGAGGGCCGGCCCCGGGGGATGGGATCACTGGGGCCAGAAGTGGCCCAGGAGGGGGCCACTTTCAAAAGTGGCCCAGGGAAGGGGGGCCATGCGGCCCCCCTCCCATATAACTTAAACATTTAAAATGAAGGCCATGCCCTGGGAGATGGGGTCCCCGGGGCAAAATCACCCTCAGGAGGGGGGGGCGCGCCGCCCCCTTCCCATTTTTTTTAATAAAAAAATGTGACAGGCCCTGGGGAATGGGGTCCCCAAGGCCCACAAAATGATTGAAAGAAGGGGGGCCACACAGCCCCCCTTCTAACAATTTTTTTTTTAAAGCTGGCATCTCGCCGGAGGCCCCGCCCCCTCCCTGCACCACTCTGCAAATGCACCCCCTCGGGGGATGAAGTCCACTTGTGTCCTGAGGTCCTCGGGACACAAGAGGACCTCATCGCCCCACCAGCAGTGTGCCAAGAGGCTTGTTTGCAGAGTGGTGTAAAAAGGGGCGTGGCCTCGGACCACCTCTCTGCAATCCAGCTGTGTGGCACTTACTGGAGGTACCTGATGGGCTAGTTGGTCCCCAGGGACCCTCAGTATTCAAGGGGACTTCATCCCCAAATTTAGAACGCGCCAGGAGGGGCGTTTGCAGAGTGGTGGAGAAAGGGGGCGTGGCCTGTGTCCAGCTTTCAGCAATCCCACTATCTGGGACATACTGGAGGTAACAGGTAGGCTATTTGGCCCCTAAGGACCCCCAGCAGCGAAGGGGACTTTAATCCCCATCCAAGAGCGCGCCAGGAAGTGCGTTTGCAGAGTGGTGGGGAAAGGGGCATGGCCTGCTATCACAACTTAGCAATCCTGCTGTGTGGGACTTACTGGAGGTAATAGGAGGAGTAGTTGGCCCCCAAGGATGTCCTTGGGGGCCAACTACCCTTCTTGTTACCTCCAGTAAGTCCCACACAGTGGGATTGCTAAGACGTCTTCGGAGGCCATGTCCCCCTTTCTCCACCACTCTGCAAACGCGCCTCCTGGCAGACTACGGGATGGGGAATGAAGTCCAATTTACTCCTGAGGGACTTTGGGGGCCAAGAAGCCCTCCTGGTACTTCCTGTAAGTCCTATGCAGCAGAATTCCTGAGCGCTGGTCGGAGGCCCAGCACCCTTTCTCCATCACTCTGCAAACGCGACTACTAGTTAAAGAAGTGTTTTCAATGTAATAGGTTTCGCATTTGCGAGAGTTAGAGCAATTGGCGATGTAAATGTAAAAGGTTTTTAATAATGTTTTTCGGAGTGGAGTGGATGTACGTTGTGTGTAGTGGAATTATGTGGTAAGTTGTGCAGTGAAATTATGTGAATAGAAAGTATGTGGTATTTATTTTATAGGAATTATGTAGAGTGGGATTATGTGTTATGGAGAGTAATTATGTGGTATGGTAGTCTGTGTTGTGGAGTGGTAACCTCAGGTTTGAGGTATGAGCAGGGCCACTGGAATTATGCAACTGTTTGGCTGCACCAACTTTCGCACAATTATATATTTTCCGCATTAGCCACATAATCCATCATCTGCTCCCTAATCTGCAGATTTGAACAAAAAAAGCCTTGTTTCTAGCTCAAATAGCTCAAACGTTACCAAAAATGCAGCGACAAGTGTTACAGCATGGTGGAAGGCACTTTGCAAACCTAGAATGGTCAACTGTTACTTATTGCTAAATGTGGGTGTTAAATTGGTGCTAATGGTGTGCAAGCCACTCTTGCTTCCTTCTGTGCCTCTCTTGCCTCTTTCTGCATTTCTGTTGCTTCTTTCTGCACATTTCTTTCTTTTTCTGTACTTCTCTTGCCTCTTTCTGCAAATCTCTTCTACTTTCTGCACCTCTCTTGCCTCTTTCTGCACCCTTCTTCCCTCTTTCTGCACCTCTCTTGCTTTTTTGTGTACCCCTCTTATGTCTTTCTGCACCCATTTTGCCCCTTTCTGCACCTCTGTGCCTTCTTTCTGCACTTCTTTTGTTTCTTTCTGCACCTGTCTTGCTTCTTTCTGCAACTCATTTGCTTCTCTCTGTACCCCTCTTGCCTCTTTCTGCACCCTTCTTCACTCTTTCTGCACCTCTCTTGCCTTTTTGTGTACCCTCTTACATCTTTCTGCACCCATTTTGCCTGTTTCTGCACCCTTCTTCCCTCTTTGTGCAACTCTCTTGCCTCTTTCTACACCTCTCTTCCCTCTTTCTGCACCATTTCTTGCCTCTTTCTGTACCTCTGTTACTTCTTTTTTCACCTGTCTTGTCTCTTTCTGCATCCTTCGTGCCTCTTTCTGCACTTCTGTTGCTTCTTTCTGCAGTTCTCTTCCTCTTTCTGCACCCCTCTTGCCTCTTTCTGTACCCCTCTTGCCTCTTTGTGTACCTTTCCTACCCCTTTCTGCACCCCTCTTGCCTCTTTTTCCACCTCTGTTGGTTCTTTCTGCACCTCTTTTGGTTCATTCTGTACTTCACGTGCCTCTTTCTGTACCCCTCTTGCCTCTTTCTGCACCTCTGTTGGTTCTTTCTCCACTGCTCTGGCTTCTTCCTGCACCTCTTTTCCAAATTTCTGCATCCCTCTTGCCTTTTTCTGCACGCCTCTTCCCTCTTTCTGCACTTCTCTTACCTCAGTCTGCCCACCTGTTCCCTATTTCTGCACCCCTTTTGCCTGTTTCTGCAACTCTTTTGCTTCTTTCTGCAGTTCTATTACCTCCTTCTGCACCTCACTTGCCTCTTTTTACGCCTCTGTTGGTTCTTTTGCACTGCTCTTGCTTCTTTCTGCACCTCTCTTGCAAATTTCTGTACCCCTCTTGCCTCTTTCTGTACCCCTTTTACCTGTTTCTGCACCTCTCTTGCCTCTGTCTGCACCTCTGTTCCCTCTTTCTGTACCTCTTTTGCCTGTTTCTGCAACTCTCTTGCCTCTTTCTGCAGTTCTCTTGCCTTCTTCTGCACCTCTGTTGCTTCTTTCTGCACTTCTCTTGCCTCTTTCTGCACCCCTGCTGCTTCATTCTGCACTTCCCATGCTTCTTTCTGCACCAGTCTTGCTTCTTTCTGCACCCCTGTTGCCTCTTTCTGCACTCGACTTCCCTCTTTCTGCACGTCTCTTGCCTGTTTCTGCACCTCTCTTGCCTCTTTCTGCACCTCACTTACTTCTTTCTGCACCCCTGTTGCCTCTTTCTGCACCCCTCTTCCCTCTTTGTGCAACTCTCTTGCCTATTTCTACACCTCTCTTCCCTCTTTATGCACCACTGTTGCCTCTTTCTGTACCTCTGTTGCTTCTTTCTGCACTTCTCTTGCCTCTTTCTGCACTCCTCGTGCCTCCTTCTGCACCTCTGTTGCTTCTTTCTGCACTTCTCTTGGTTCTTTCTGCATTGCTCTTGCCTCTTTCTGCATCCCTTTTGCCTCTTTGAGCACCTCTTTTGCTTCTTTCTGCACTTCTCTCTCCTCTTTCTGCACCCCTCGTGCCTCTTTCTGCACCTCTGTTGCTTCTTTCTGCACTTCTATTGCCTCTTTCTGCACCTCTCTTGCTTCTTTCTGTACCTCACTTGCCTCTTTCGGCACCTCTGTTGCTTTTTTCTGCAGATCTCTTGCCCCTTTCTGCACCCCCTTGCCTCTTTCTGCACCTCTGTTGCTTCTTTCTGTACTTCTATTGCCTCTTTCTGCACCTCTCTTGGTTCTTTCTGCACCTCACTTGCCTCTTTCAGCACCTTTGTTGCTTTTTTCTGCACCTCACTTGCCTCTTTCTGCACTTCTCTTCCTTCTTTCTACACCTCTGTTGCTTCTTTCAGTAATTCTCTTGCCTCTTTATGCACTTATCTTCCTTCTTTCTGCACACCTCTTGCCTCTTTCTGTATCTCTCTTGCCTCTTTGTGCACCTCTCCTACCTCTTTCTGCACCCCTCTTGCCTCTTTTTGCACCTCTGTTGGTTCTTTCTGCACTGCTCTTGCTTCTTTCTACACCTCACTTGCCTCTTTCTGCACTTCTCTTGCTTCTTTCTACACCTCTGTTGCTTCTTTCAGCAACTCTCTTGCCTCTTTCTGCACTTCTCTTGTTTCTGCACCTCTCTTGCGTCTTTCTGCACCTCTGTTGCCTCTTTCTGTACTTCACTTGCTTCTTTCTGCACCTCTCTTGCCTCTTTCAGCACCTGTTGCTTCTTTCTGCACCCCTCTTGCCTCTTTGTGCAACTCTCTTGCCTCTTTCTACACCTCTCTTCCCTCTTTCTGCACCACTCTTTCCTCTTTCTGTACCTCTGTTGCTTCTTTCTGCACTTCTCTGCCTCTTTCTGCACCCTTTGTGCCTCTTTCAGCACCTCTGTTGCTTCTTTTTGCACTTCTCTTCCTTCTTTTTGCACTTCTCTTTCTTCTTTTTGCACCCCTCGTGCCTCCTTCTGTCTTCTGTTGCTTCTTTCTGCACTTCTCTTGGTTCTTTCTGCATTGCTCATGCCTCTTTCTTGCATCCCTCTTGTCTCTTTGAGCACCTCTTTTGCTTCTTTCTGCACTTCTCGCTCCTCTTTCTGCACCCCCTTTGCCTCTTTCTGCACCTCTGTTGCTTCTTTCTGCACTTCTATTGCCTATTTCTGCACCTCTCGTGCTTCTTTCTGCACCTCACTTGCCTCTTTCAGCACCTCTGTTGCTTTTTTCTGCAGATCTCTTGCCCCTTTCTGCACCTCACTTGCCTCTTTCAGCACCTCTGTTGCTTTTTTCTGCAGATCTCTTGCCTCTTTCTGCACCCCTCTTTTCTCTTTCTGCACCTCTCTTGCCTCTTTCTGCACCCCTGTTCCCTCTTTCTGCACCTTTCCCGTCTGCTTCTGCACCTCTCTTGTCTCTTTCTGTACCTCTGTTGCCTTTTTCTGCACTTCTCTTGCTCTTTCTGCACCCTTTGCGCCTCTTTCAGCACCTGTTACTTCTTTCTGCACTTCTCTTCCTTCTTTCTGCACCCCTCCTGCCTCTTTCTGTACCTCTCTGTTGGTTCTTTCTGCACTTCTCTTCCTTCTTTCTGCACCCCTCTGGCCTCTTTCTGTACCTCTCTTGCCTCTTTCTGTACCCCTCCTACCTTTTTCTGCACCCTTCGTGCCTCTTTTTGCACCTCTGTTGGTTCTTTCCCCACTGCTCTTGCTTCTTTCTGCACCTCACTTGCCTCTTTCTGCACTTCTCTTTCTTCTTTCTGCACCCCTCCTGCCTCTTTCTGTACCTCTCTGTTGGTTCTTTCTGCATATCTCTTGCTTCTTTCTGCGCCTTTCTTCCTCTTTCTGCACATGTCCTACCTCTGTAGGCAGAGTTAGAAATTAGCATTTAAAAAACCTTAGAAATTCACTGAAAAAACCATAGGTTTCAGGGGCGCTATACTTAGAAATTAGCATTTAAAAAACCTTTGAAATTCACTGAAAAAAACATAGGTTTCAGGGACTGTTAGACCTGGCATTTCTTGGCGTGGTTACCCCTGACTTTTTGCCTCTACCTCCTCTATTTTTGATCCTGTGATGGATCTCGTTTTGCTGGCTTAGATGCTTTGGCCACTTTGCCACTGCTGACCAGTGTCAAAGAGCAAGTGCTCCCTGTATAAAGTGTTATGGTAATTGGTTGTCCCTAATTGGTATGTTTGTCTTACTAGTAAAGTCCCTAGTAAAGTGCACTAAGGACGCCCTTGGGCTAAGTTAGCGCTATACAAGATTATTTTCATTCATTCATTCACTATATGTGCCAGGGCTGGTAATGCAAATGCTACTAGTGGGCCTGCAGCACTAATTGTGCCACCCACATAAGTAGCCCTAAAGAGAGATCTCAGGCCTGCCACTGCAGTGCCTACGCGCAGTTTGTTAACTGCCTTGTTGTCCTGAAAAGTGCACCCACTTGCCAGGCCTTACCCTTCCCTTTTCTATGCACATCAGACACCCCTATAGTAGGCCCAAGGTATTTCCCTGGGCAGGGTGCAGTGTATGTAAAAGGTAGGACATGTACTGAGGTGTGTACCATGTCCTGACAGTGAAATACTGCCAATTTCGTTTTTCACTGTTGCAAGGCCATCTTGCCCATAGGACAAAATGGGGAATGGTGTGTCAAATGTTTCCAGCATATCTTCCCATCGGCATAACATGGAGAGATGGAGTTTAGTGTGCCTGAGCTCAGAATTTAATAACACATCTTTTTATGAAGATGGTTTTTAAATTGTGTGTTTAGAAACCACGCTTTTAGAAGTGGCTGGTTTCTTGTCCTAACCATCCTGCGTGCCTCTGCCTGGTTGTGTATTGACTGTCTGGGTTTGGATGTGACAGGGCCTGCATTTGGTGTGATGGGAGGAGTAGCCCCCTGGATGTGAGGAGGGCTGTGCTGCTGCCACAAAGGGATGGCTCCACCTCCTGCCGATGGTCTGAGGCCCAGACCCACACTATCAAAGGAAGAGGGTGTGCAATGGCAGGAAGACACCCAGAACTGGTTTGGACCGGGCTCAGAGCCCCCTGAACACAAAGACTTCAAAGGCATTTAGGGGTATAAATGTGAGAGCTGAAACCCCTGAACTCAAGACTGAACTCAAGACTGAAAAAGGATTGAAAGTACTTCGTGATCAAGAGGAACCTCTGCCAAAGAAGAACAGCTGAAGAGACTGAAGAGAAGGACTGCCCTTGCTGTGTGTTCTGGGGCTGGCCTGCAGTTTGATGATTTGACTAAGGAGAGGACAAGGGACTTTGCTGTGTGCTGTGACCCCCTGCTTGAAAGGACTTTGCTGTGTGCTGTGTCCTGAAGTAACTGGTCTCCAAGGGCCCGAGGAGAGCTGGTCCCCTGTTGTGGAAACTCAGGAACATCAAAGTTTCCAACCGTATCTCAGCGACGCTTGGTGCGTGTGCTTTTGCATTCCTGAGACTGCTGTGTGGTCTGTGGTGCCATTTACGAGGTGCCCCGTGACTGCATTGCCCCCGCAGCGTGAAACATCGTCCAAGCTGCTGCATTGCCGTTTGTGGCCCGAGCCGTCATCGTAACTGAGGCTGTGAGTAAGGATCGCCGCCGCGGGCCCGAGCCGCAATGTGCTAAAGGATTTCTTGAAGCTAAGGAAGCTGCAAGGTGAAAGGGATCGTGATCGTTGGTTCGCCAAGAGGAATCTGCCCAAGATCGTCAACGATGGAGAAGGCAGCGCCGTAACCCATCTCGCTACAGCGTCACCTAGCCACGGAGCTGCAAAGTCATCGGGCCACCCAGCAGGACGTCCAACGAGCGGGGAGAGAGAGAGAGAGCGAAGCAGCGCACCCCCCAGGTAAGGCTTGGACTCCGGTCGGGAGCCGCAAGCGTGTGTGGCCTGGGGAGACGTGCAGGAGGAGTACAGAAGTGCTCCGATCTCTCTCCCGCTGCACCGCGTTAGACGCGCTGAGTCCCTGAGCGGCCCATACCTGCCCAGCAGCACCGGGGCCGCCCCTTTAAGCTTACGACCGTTGTCTCTGTTGTTGGGGCCTAGTGGTGCCCGAGCTGATCGCGCAGATTGGCTTCTTGCATTACGAACTGCATTATTCTTGCATTACGAACTGCATTATTCTTGCATTACGAACTGCCTTATTCTTGCATTACGAACTGCCTTATTCTTGCATTACTGAACTGCCTTATTATTGCATTACGAACTGCATTATTCTTGCATTACGAACTGCATTAGTCTTGCATTACGAACTGCATTATTCTTGCATTACGAACCGCATTATTCTTGCATTACGAACTGCATTATTCCTGCGATTACTGAACTGCATTAGTACTCGAATTAAGGACTGTCTTATTTCTACTTTATTCTTGCATTATGAACTGCATAGCATTACATTAGGACTGCATTAGATCATTGTGAACTGCTCATTAATACCGCAAGAACCTACAAGTGATTGTTGGCCTAATAACCGGCAAAGTGAAATATTACGAATACGCATATGTTGGATATCTATCGTTTGGTCTCATCGTATTTCTTTTGATAAAGATACCGCTATTTTTATAAAATCAGTGTGGTGTCCATTTGTGGTGTTATCACTGTGTTACTGGGAGTGTGGTTGCAAATACTTTACACATTGCCTTGGAGATAAGCCTGACTGCTTGTGCCAAGCTACCGGAGGGTGAGCAGGGGTTATCTAAGAGTGTGTCCCTCCTTTCCCTGACTAGAAGCAAGGGTACCTATTTGGACTAAGGTACCTACCTCAGCCAACTAGAGACCCCCAGTTCTAACATTGGTGGTCAGCGGTTGGGATTTGAACTTGTATTTGCAATTGACTCACAGTGATTGGTGTACATCACTAGTTTTGGCGCAGACCACGACTCAACCACATATTGTATTTTTGATTATTTGGTTCTATTTTTGAGCGACCTTTAAGCCACACATCATGTCTCAAAGGAGTCAGGTAGCCAGTGAGGTTGCGGAATTGGAATTCGACATTGAGGCATTGCTTACCTACAAAGTTGATCAATTGAGGCAATTCTGCAGAGCTTTGGGATGCCCCATGAAAAGTAGCGCCAAGAAGGAGGAGCTGCAAACGGCCTTGAGGACCTGGTGGGAAGCCAAAGAGGCTCAGGAGACAGGTGATGCTGAGGTGGATGAGGATGACCCAGGGAATGGATTTGGTCCACAGGATTTGCCAGTGGGAGGACCAGCCTCAGGGGCTGGTAGTAACCATTCTGGGAGGAGCTTTTCCCCAGAGGAGCTGGTGGAAAACCAAAGGGTCGGAGAGCATGAGTTGGAGGTTTTAAAACTTAAGGCTCAAGCAGATGAGAAAAAGCTGCTCATTGAAAGTGAAAAGCGAGCAGAGGAGAGCAAGAACGCTCTCGCCTTGGAAGAGAAGAAGATTCTCTTAGCTCATGAGATAAGCATGAGGGAACTGGACATTAAGGCTAAACAGGTGGAGTCCAGTTCAAATGGTGGCAGCGCACAGCCAGTGCCAGCGGGTAAGGTGTACATTCCCAAAGACTTAGGGGCATATTCTCAAGAACGTGTGATAACCACCGCAAGTGTAGCTTAACGCAACCCTTCACATCGCAGTCTATCGCGGGAAAACAACTCTGTGTCAACGTGGTATTCACAACACGGCGGTACCATGCAATAGTCACATGACAACGCATCAAATGAACGCGTTAAAAACAACGTGACGCCGCAAAAACGCGAAACCCCAATGCGAAAATAGTAGCGATGACGCCAATCGCGATACAAAAAT
Organism: Calotriton arnoldi; assembly: GCA_963921515.1. Classification (NCBI taxonomy): domain Eukaryota; kingdom Metazoa; phylum Chordata; class Amphibia; order Caudata; family Salamandridae; genus Calotriton; species Calotriton arnoldi. Next base: position 1,531,759 of record CAWUFW010003080.1, read on the forward strand.
ATACGAAAACCAGCCACAGGCCTGCAATTCCCACGCGTCATGCGGGAAAATGCACTATAAAAGTAGAAAAAAACATACCAACAAAAGCCAAACAACAGCGAAGCACAATGGAGGCATCCGGAGCAAGTACAGAGGACAACCAGAACCCCACAAGCCCCCGGAGGAACAGCCAGGGACCTCGGGGTCAGGGAAGGGCAAGGACAAGACGAGTAGGAAGAAGCGGTTCAGTCCGCAGGAAAACAGGATCCTGATAACGGAGGTGATAGAACACCATCAACTACTGTTCGTCACCTCCACTGTGTCACTGGCAACTAAAAATGGAATATGGCAGACCATCGTGGACAAGGTGAATGCAGTCGGAGTGCTGAAGAGGACAATGGACGAGGTCAAGAGGCGCTGGAATGATGTGAAGCGTAAAACCAAGCTGAAACTCGCAAACAACCGGAAGGCAGCAATGCAGACTGGAGGTGGGAGTCTAGCGCCACAGGAGGAGCTGGACGAGATGGAGGAAATGGTGTCCACAGTCATCAGTGGGGAGACTGTGGCAGGAGTTGGGGGACTGGACACTGCTCAACATGACCGGACACAACAGCAACAGGGTGAGTAACCACCAGGGACTGGGGGAACGGGGAGAGATGGGCACAATGGCACACATGCACAATGAAGCATAGCACATCTGCGGACAAACCATGCCCCAGACCCACAACTCCCACCAAGAGACCAATGCACACAGGTATGCAACATCTCAGCATTGCATAAGCACAGAACCCAGAGGCACACCGAATGAAAGGGATAAGGGCAGCTAAATCAGAGCTGCAGGGGCGACTCCCCCAAAATGCGGCACACACACATTACATGCAGAGCACATCAACATTGACAACGATGTGGTACAACCCGCAACACGTCCAGAACAGAACAGAGGACACAACTGGTGCCGCATGTGCGTAGAAACTGGCCAATCACATTTGGCACTGCAGGGAAATGTGAGTTGACAATGTACAAGTACAAACACACATCCGTGATGTAGTCGGAATGTCCACTGTCCCGCATCAAATAGGCAGCTCCCCCCAAACAGTCACAATGTACACTGTCACGCAGTCTGAATGTAAACATGTACAATGCGTCAACATGCATGTGAACACGATGTTAAACTGCATCTCCCCTTCACATTGCAGGGGGAAATCCAACACCTCCTGCAGAGCAGTCTGAACCTCTCTTCTCTGATGACGAAGAGGACCACCACACCTTCGACTCCGATGCCCTCCAACAGCTCGTGGAGAGCCTCCGCAGCCCACTTCCAGGATCAGGGCAGCCCAGTTGCCATGAGGCACAGCACACACAGCAGGCACAGCAGGCAGCACCCACCACCACAGTTGCCTCCCAGGACAAACACATGACCTTCCAACGCCGTGTGTTGGGGTGCCAGGAGAAGCTGGCTGAACAGGTGCAGGTGGGGTTCGACTGCATGGCAGCCAAACTAGATGCCATACGTGGGTGTCTAAGTCCCATCAGGGACCACTCACAGTCCCTAACGGACACCCACAGTCCGCTCCATGCTCTCCAACGGACCATGGCTGACATCGCTAGAGTCCTGAGACTGCGACAAGAACGACTGTCTAATCAGAGTGCCTCCAGCGATCTCGCCCGGGAGTTGGGACACATGCGGAGGATCATGGAGAACATGGAGCGGACGCAGGCGGAAAGAGCGGCTGCCACGGCTGCACACCAGTGAGAGGTAGCTGGGTCCCTCAATGCCCTGAAGACCCTCCTCATGGCATTGCTGCCCCAAGGCCTGGCGCTGATGCATGCTGCTGCTACCACCCCATCCACATCTCCGACCCCTGATGTGTCAGTGCCACACAGTGCTGGAGACAGAACACCACCACCCACATGTGAGGCACATGCAACAGCAGAGGACGAAGACGCGGATGAATCTGCCATTGTGGTCAGGAGGACGCAGTAGCATTCATCTCCGCCATGTGGCCTGTTTCTGCTTGGTTCTGCCCTCTGCATCATCACCTTCCACTGTCCCCCGATGCACTCTGCGACACTCACCTTGGACCTCGACATGGACTGCCATATTCTGTTTGGTCACCAATGACACAGCTATCAGACTGCGGACTGAAGTCCTCCTCTCCTGATGTACCTGTCATTCCCTGAAGGACTCTGGCTAGCCCTCCACGGCCCGACAATGTGAAGTGGGGTTGGCATGGCCCTGTACTGCTCCAGCTGCAACACTCCCTTGAATGTGCAATAAACATTCATATTCACACAGATGTGTCATGTCTATGATCTTTCAAGTGTGGAAGTATGGATGAATGTAGGGTCAGTGATTCCCCCTTACGTCCATGTTGCCCATGTTGTGGGACTTGTGTCACAGGGTGACACATTGCCGATTGCGGTCCGGGTGGCGCCGACACTATAACAGAGACATATCCATTAGTCACTTCCTTGTCCAGCCCAGGACGGAACCACGCCCAGAGCCCCGGGGTCATTGTTCACACCCTTACGCTGGACTGGCATACGCCAGGACAGCCCACTCCAATTACGCACACAGGGGGGGATGAAAACGCTACATGTCCCAGGTCTTCACTGTTGGGATCTGCAGCTCACAGGTCTAGTTGTCAGCATGCCACATCCACTCCCTTACGGCTGGTGTACACCCACACCACACCCATCCAGCACAAGCATCACAGGACATGTGACCCTGCCAATAAAAAGGGCCTGGTGCACGTGCTGGACGCCATTTCCACTCTCTCTGACTGGGTGTCTCCGTGTAGTTCCCATGTATGCATGAGGGCTTAGGGCCCTGCCACCTCACATCGCCCAGTGCCGGGGGTGACATGATGGCGTCCGCACCACAGGACTCAATCATTAAGGGTCCATGGCTAGCGGTGCACAGACTTGGTGGCACCAGATACACTGCGGCAGGCACACCGCCACGGGACGGTGTCTTGCGGTGCAGTGAGATAGGGGGACCTAATGTGCTGAGCGGATGTGCAGCCAGCGATGATGCGCCGTCCTGGCGGTCCGGACTGGCAAGGATTAGTGTGAGCCCTGCTGGACCGCAGTGTAGGCCTGAGCCAGAGGGCAGGGCGGGCCTCCCGCCACGTGGCGTTGCCTCGTGGTTCACAGAGTTAGTGGCACCTCAAGCGCTGTGCGGGTGTGCAGCCTGCAATGATGCCGTGTGCACTGATGTGGTCTCTGCCATTGCGAAATCAAGACCCAGAATCATGTGTGTGACCTGGTGGCCCCCGGTGCGGGGCTGCATGATGTGTAGGGTGCCATGGTTGCGGGCACCGGGCTTGGCGATCCGTCCGGAATGTGGTGGGCCCTCTTGGAGACACGCCGGTGGCGGAAGGTGAGCAGTGAGGCCTGGTTGCGCAGGGGCGGGCAATCACTGGTGGGCGGCGGGAGGGGCTGGGGTGCAGCAGCCTGTGTGCGCAGGGGCGGGCAAGCGATGATGGCGTGTGCAACTGTATGGACTCTGCCATTCATGTCTCTAGAAACTGTTTCAGATGAGGGACCTGGGGGACTGCTGTGAATACCGGCACGTGGTTGGAGACACACCGGTGGCAGCAGGTGGGCAGTGAGGCCTAGGTCCGCAGTGTCGGCACTCTCTCACCCTCTCTTTCTCTCTCCCTCTCTCTCCCTCTCTCCCTCTCTCTTTCTCTCTCCCTCTCTCCCTCTCTCTCCCTCTCTCTCCCTCTCTCTTTCGCACTCTCTCTCTGGACTTTGATGGGCGCATGGCACACCTTCTGATCCAGATTTCTGTTTTGCAGGCTTTGACTTACAGAATGTCCTGAGACGACCCGCCATGCCTCTTCAGATTTGTTTTTTTTGGTTTCTTCTGTAATAAACGTATTGTTTGGATATTATGATATGGATGTATGATTTCCCTTTTTCTGACCACACATGTATGTTGGGTGTTGTGATTGTGCGACTTCAGGCGATTTGTTTGGTTCATGATTTCGTGGAGTTGAGGTGCAATATCTTTGTCCAAAGGGGGTGGGGAGGTGCCCCGGGTAGGGCCCCGGGGTGGGGGGGTGGTGGGGTCCTGGGGGTGGTGGCGGTGGGTGTTGTTGACCTATTAGGGCTCCGGGCTGCATGATCGGTTGCTCCAGGGCATCTGTTGTTCTTCATGTGTGGCTATGGGCTGTGCTCCTTGTCTGGTGCCGGTTGTCGTCCGACTTTACACCAGGTAATGAATGATGTAATATGTGACATCATCAGCAGTGCATTGTGGCGGCACGAGTTATAGTTAGCTCAACTAACTATAACAGCCGAATTTCTCTGGTTTTGTACGAGTGAAATGTCCAACTAACTATAACGACCCTCAAACCTGTGGTTTTTTCAGTGAATTTCTAAGTTTTTTTAAATGCTAATTTCTAACTATAACGTCCCTGAAACCTATGGTTTTTTCAGTGAATTTCAATGGTTTTTTAAATGCTCATTTCTAACTATAACGTCCCTGAAACCTATGTTTTTCTCAGTGAATATATATATATATATATATATATATATATATATTCACTGAAAAACCATAGGTTTTAGGGACAGTTATAGTTAGTTGGACATTGCACTCGTACAAAACCCGTGAAATTCCCTCGTTATAGTTAGTCCAGCTAACTATAACTCGCGCCCCGCAATGCACTGCTGATGACGTCACATATTACATCACTCATGACATGGTCAGTGACATCACTGATGACATCACTGATGACATCTCAAATGACATCACTGATGACATCACTGATGACATCATCCAGTGACTGTGTGTTTCTGTAAAGTTTAAATATTTTTAATATATATAGGAAAAGACGTATTGAAGAATGAGTGGGTGTGTAAGTGTCTGTATGGATGATTTAGTAGGTGCGTGACTGACTGTATAAGTGAGTGATTTAACGTATCTTACTGAATGCATGGGTTAGTGACTAAACTGGGTGAATGTCTGTATCCGTCTGTCTGTTGCTGTGTAAGTGGCTGCATGTGTTTGAGAATAGCTACATGAGTGTCTATATGAGTTATTGAATGCTTGTGTGAGTATCTGTATGGGTGCCTGAGTGTTTGTGTGGGAGGGTGTGTGCGACTCTGTGCATAGATGTGTGAGTGGGTGATTCACTGGGTGGATGGTTTCAAGAGTGCATCTGTGATAGACTGTATGGGTGGGTAAGTGTGTGTAAGAGTGTGTTAGTGAGTGAATGTATGTCCCAGTGGTACATGTGTGAGTAACTACATATGTGAAAGGCAGTATATATGTGTTTTGGAGTATATAAATAGCTATAAGCAAGAGTGACTGATTGTGATAGTGGCTGTATGGATGAGTGTGTGCTTGTATCAGTGATTGTATAAGAGCGTAAGAATGTGCTAGTATTTGTATGAGTAAGTGAGCTGGTGTGTGTATAACTGTATAGGTGAGTAAATGGTAGTGTGTTTAATTATTTGCATGACTGACTAGGTGTGTGAGTACCTCTATGGATGAGTGGCGGTGTTTGAGTGTCTATATATGAGTATGAGTGCATATGATAGTCCTGTACTGAGTGACCGTAAATATGAGTGACTGTTCGGGTGAGTGAGTGGATGTGTGCGTAGACCTAAGAATCAGTGAGTGGGTATGTAGTTATTGGTGTTGGAGTGTCTATGGTTTTGCGAATGGCAGTCTGTACTTTAGAGTGGGTGTATCAAAGGTTATATTAGGGTGTGAGAAGATGCATGAAATTATCACATGGATGATGTCATCAGTGATGTCATTTGAGATGTCATCAGTGATGTCATCAGTGATGTCACTGACCATGTCATGAGTGATGTAATATGTGACGTCATCAGCAGTGCATTGCGGGCGCGAGTTATAGTTAGCTGGACTAACTATAACGGGGGAATTTCACGGGTTTTGTACGAGTGCAATGTCCAACTAACTATAACTGTCCCTAAAACCTATGGTTTTTTCAGTGAATTTCAAAGGTTTTTTAAATGCTAATTTGTAACTATAACGTCCCTGAAACCTATGGTTTTTTCAGTGAATTTCAAAGGTTTTTTAAATGCTAATTTGTAACTATAACATGTCTGAAACCTACGGTTTTTTCAGTGAATTTCAAAGGTTTTGTAAATGACAATTTTTAAATGTATTAATTGTTATATAAATTTTTTAAATACTGATTTACTACATTTTTAGAAACAATTTTTTTTACATATTTTATTATTTAAATTACATTGTAATTACATTATACATTACATTACAAAAATACTTTCTCTTAATGAATTACTTTAGTTTAAATACTTTGCAGATAGGCAATAGACTTTTAAGTACAGTAGTTACAGTTGTTGCAATGGGCAACACATTTTCAAACACAATGCAACATTCAGCTCAATGTGAATTTCTAGTTAAATGCAATTAGTTACTTTATGGATTACTTTTTCTAACCACAGGACTGGATCCTAGATTCAGTCCTGGTACATCTCCTGTAAACAGTTGAGTAAAAGCGTTTTGGTTACAGTCGTGATTTTTAAGGAATATTATTGTATTTTAAAAGTTGACACTTTGAAACTTTTTCTCATGGAATCACCAATGTTATCCTATGGAAGGAAATTCACTTAGCAGGTAAAAACTGTTATCGTTACTTTTTCTTACTCATTGTTGGATCCTGGATCCAGCACTGGTGCATCTCCTGTAAACAGTTGAAAGAATGCGTTTAAGTCATACTGTCGATTTTTAAGGAATATTTGTAGTTTGTGAAAATCAACACTTTGAAACTTTTTTGCTGAAAACCAGTCAATGTTAGCCTATGAAGGAAATTCAAGTTACCGGTAAGTACGGTTAAAATTACTTTTGAGGATCAGTACTGGGCTGAAACATGCAGCACTGAGGTCTCTCCTGATAACAGGTGAGTAAATCGGAATTCGTATTTCGGCTGATTTTAGAGGAATATTTTAAAGTTCCAAAACTCCACACTTAGAAGAATTTCCAAGTGAAACCAGTCAATGTTAGCCTATGGAAGGAAATTCAAGTTACTGGTAAGTACGGTTAAAATTACTTTTCAGGACCAGTACTGGGCTGAAAGATGCAGCACTGAGGTCTCTCCTGATAACAGGTGAGTAAATCAGAATTCGGATTTCAGCTGATTTTAGAGGAATATTTGTATGTTTCAAAATCAACACTTAGAAGAATTTCCAAGTGAAACCAGTCAATGTTAGCCTATGAAGGAAATTCAAGTTACCGGTAAGTACGGTTAAAATTACTTTTCAGGACCAGTACTGGGCTGAAAGATGCAGCACTGAGGTCTCTCCTGATAACAGGTGAGTAAATCGGAATTCGTATTTCGGCTGATTTTAGAGGAATATTTTAAAGTTCCAAAACTCCACACTTAGAAGAATTTCCAAGTGAAACCAGTCAATGTTAGCCTATGGAAGGAAATTCAAGTTACTGGTAAGTACGGTTAAAATTACTTTTCAGGACCAGTACTGGGCTGAAAGATACAGCACTGAGGTCTCTCCTTATAACAGGTGAGTAAATCGGAATTCCTATTTCGGCTGATTTTAGAGGAATATTTGCACAATGGTGAAGGGAGGGGGCGGGCCTGAGGTGACATCTTTGCAAACGCGCCCGTGGCGCGTTTTAAGTTGGGGGATTAAGTCCCTTGAATCCTGAGGGTCCCTAGGGGCCAACTAGACCACCAGGAACCTCCAATATGCGCTAGGGCTGCGTTGCAGAGACGTGTAGAGAGGCCACACCCCTTTACACCTCTCTGCAACGCAGCTCTGTGGCGCATTCTGATGTACCTGTTGGGCTAGTTGGCCTCAGGGACCCTCAGGATTGAAGGGTATTTAATTCCCCATCTTAAAACGCACCACGGGGCCTGTTTGCACACATGTCACCTGAAGCCCCGCCCCCTCCCTTCACCACTGTGCAAACGCGCCCGTGGCGCGTTTTAAGTTGGGGGATTAAGTCCCCTTGAATCCTGAGGGTCCCCGGAGTCCAACTAGCCCACCATATACCTCCAAAAGCGCCACAGAGCTGCGCTGCAGAGAGGTGTAAAAGGGGCGTGGCCTCTGTACACCTCTCTGCAAGGCAGCCTCTGACGCATACTGGAGGTACCTGGTGGGCTAGTTGGCCCCAGGGACCCCCAGTATTCAAGGGGAATTGTCTCTTCTGCAAACGCGCCAGGGGCGCGCTTGCAGAGTGGTGAAGGAAGGGGGCGGGCCTGCGGGCCCGATCGTTTTTTTTGTTTTTTGTTTTGCTCTCTGAAGGGGGCTGTGTGGCCCCCTTCCTTTTTCTTTTTGGGCCCTGGGGACCCCATCCCCAGGGCCTTACCCCTTTTTAAATTACCTGTAAAAACGGGAAGGGGGCCGCGTGGCCCCCTTCCCTGGGCCTGTATTGGCCCCGGGACCCCATCCCCCGGGCATGGCCTCTATATTTATTTTTTTGAGGGGGCAGCGTGGCCCCCTCCTCTGGCCATTTTAAGGCCCCGGGAACCCATCTCCCGGGCCGGCCTTTCCATTTTTTTAATTTTTTATTTTTCTCTTTTTGGGGAGGGGGCCGCGTGGCCCCCTCCCGGGCCACTACTTGCCCCGGGACCCCATCCCCCGGGCTGGCCCTCTCCGTTGGGGACTGTGGGGGTCCCCAATCCCCCACAGTCCCGCCGGCTCCCCACGTCCCTTGGGAGCCGGCATTGCTAGCCCACATGGGGAGCAGCTGACATGCTGCTCCCCATGTGGAAAGCAACGCTTTGGATATTGGAAGAGAGAGCAGGTTTCCCTGCTCTCTCTTCCAATATCCAGCAGTTTGCTATGGCAGGACGGAGCCGCGAGGCTCCCGTCCTGCCATAGCAAACTACAGTGTCCCGGGGTAGGCACCCCGGGACACTGCAGGAGCCGGCCCTGGGGGTGGTGGTCCCCAGGGCCATCAAGGGCTTCCAGGAGGGGGCCGCGCGGCCCCCTCCCATTCAGTACACAGCCCCGGGAGGTGGTGGTCCCTGGGCTCTGGGGTCCGTAACGGACCCCCATATTAAAATGTTTAGTGCCCCGGGAGGTGGTGGTCTCGGGCGTGTGGGGCTGGAGCCCCCACACAGGTTTAATAATTATTTAAAAAGCCCCGGGAGGTGGTGGTCTCGGGCTGCGGGAGGGCTCAGAGCCCTCCCGCACCATTTTTTAAAAAGCCCCGGGGGTGGCGGTCCTCGGCTTGGGGGCCCTTGAGGCCCCCACACATTAAATTATCCCCCACCATGCCCCCCGGGACTTGGGCCACCCGGGGCCAACTAACATCGAAGCGCGGAGACCGCGCTTGATTTTTTTTCGGCAGGATTCGCGCACCCTGAGCGCATCCTGCCGATTTTTAAAAAAAATTTTTTTTGCCCAGGGGTCCTTGTGGGACCCCTGAGCAAACCTAGGGGTCAGGGTGTTTCTACCCTGCCCCTTTGTGCGCTTTGCGCACTTAGTTTCTGTCCCTCGGTTCTACCGAGGATAAAATGGCTGCCAACATTTCCTGAATCGGAATGTTGACAGCCAGCTGACAGCCAATTAACATGCAGCTCGTGGATCGGGAGGGTACGCGGACCCTACTCGTCCCTATATATCACTAACTTTTACTTTTCATTTTCTCAGCAACTACTGAACGGATTTACACCATTTAACAAAAAGGGTTCTTTCTGAACCAAGAACTACCTCTTTGCCAAATTTGGTGTAATTCCGCTCAGCAGTTCGGGCTGTAGCCGTGTCTAAAGTTTCCTATGGGAAAATGCATGGGAAAACGCGTTTTGGGACCCCCTTTTTCTCGGCCCCGCTTGACGTATCCCCCGAGACTTTCAGGGTAGGAGCGGACCGGAGCGCCCACGAAGTTTGAAAATTTCGCGAAGATACGTCAACCGGCAAGAGAGTTATTTCAAATAGAATGTCGTGGATTTCCTATGGATAATAGGTTGTAACTATAACTATCTACTGGCGACCGCCAGTAGATAATATATATATATATATATGAATATATATATATATATATATATATATATATATATATATATATATATATATATATGTATATATCCACACAATACCCCTCCAGTAGAAAGAAGTAAGAGGCCACTCGGGGAATTCCTTTGGAAGCGCTTTAATTGACAGCTTGGGCATGATGTATTTCGGCATTTACTGCCTTCATCGGATGCCGCTGCTACTGGGATGCTGCTCCACCCACGCCTTAAAGTGTCCTGCAACACTCCCATTGGTGGGAGTGCGCCCTGCCCCTGATCACATGATCGCACACCAGCTGCAGCAAGATTGTCACTACAACTCCCAGAGTTCACCTTTCCTGGGTAAGAATTGCGGGGGCAAAAAGGATGGCTGAATGGAATACAACCCGATTGGGCTTCTACTATGCAGGGCAAGGCACGGAGTGTCCGAATAAAAAGACCCGGTTTGTAGTGTGTCGTAGGGCTTCCTTGGGTCCCCTTTACGTTGCAGCCCCTCATGTAGGTGTCGGCCGGGCCGTGAGCTGAAATTACAATTAATTCAGTTCCTCGTTTCGGCAAGTTTTCCTCTCGGCTGCCAGAACGCCCCTGTTGCTGTATAAAACAATGCTTTGCCGCGAGCTGTTAAAAATCGAAGAAGGGCTCCAAGCAGCAATAAATGGACCCCACAGCACTCCGCAGGCTCCCAAAACGTGTTTTCTCCATGTTAATTTCCATAGGAAACTTTAGACACGGCTACAGCCCGAACTGCTGAATGGAATTACACCAAATTTGGCAAAAAGGTAGCTTTTGGTCCAGAAAGCACGCTTTTCTTTAAATGGTGTAAATCTGTTCAGTAGTTTTTACAAAATTTAAAGATTTATTGATATCCATATTTGAGAATTGTGGGATCTGATTGGCTGAAACCTCCCGATTACGAGCTTGTTTCTGATTGGCTGCCAACATTTCAAACCAGGAAGTTTTGGCAGCCATCTTGTGACTCTGTACCGAGTCACAGGAAAACAGGTGCGAAAAAGATACAAAACAAGAAAAGGGGGCAGGTTAAAAACACCCTGAGCCCCTAGGCCTGCTCATCGGGTCCCACAAGGACCCCCAGGGCCAGAAAAAGCATGTTTTTTTAAAAACATCGGCCGAGTTTGCGCTGGGTGTGCAAATCCGGCCGAGAAAATAAAAAAACGAAGCGCGGGCTCCCGCGCTTCATTTTGTATGAGCCTCCGGGTGGGCCAGGTTCCGGGGGCAATGTCTAATTATAAAGTGGGGGCCCGAGGGGGCCCCTGCAGCCCTGGGGACCGCCACCTCTCCGGGGCTAAAATAATAAATAAAATTGTGTGAACTATAGAAAATCACTGAGGCTTGTGAAATGAGGACCGCACTACATGAACTGTGCTTTTGCTCTTCACGCTGATGATGTTTAGAAACCACAACAAGCTGAATGCTGCTGGGTGTCGAGTTTCCGTCCTTGTGCCCACTGTGGCGAAGAGAAGTGTTACGGTGACGTTAGGAGAGCAAACAAAAGTTTTGGAGAACTTGTGAGTGCTGTGCCCAGGAGGAGGCAGTGAAGCTTTGAAGTTCTTGCTTCAGGAAGGAGAGACGTGTGTCTTTGCGCCGGGAGGGGATGGCGGGTAGCTCTGCTTCAGGATGTCTCAGAGGAGCCGGTGAATGACGGGTGGGGGCTGCCTCTGGGCTCTGCTGCTCGTTTCTGGTGTGGGGGGTCTGTAGGGCGGGAGAAAAATTCTCTGTGGGGACTTTGGGTCCAACCTCTGCTCAGCTAACATGCAAGAAGAAAAGTAACAGAAAGAGGGAGAGAGGAGCATCACCAAAGCCCTGATATAGGGCATCCTTCTCAAGGGAGACCCTGAGTGACCTCACAGCTGCAGCGGGGATTTGTGGAGAGCTCAGCACACCCCAGACTCGCATGTATTGTGGGATTACATTAGATTCCTACTCTCAGAGTGAGCCTGTCAGGCTCTTCTGTTGCCCCAGTGCCCTTCACAACCCAAGTTTCACTTCTTCGTTGAAAACTGACACTGCAATCAAAGACCTACAAGTGTAACTCGCTCACACAGCAGCCACTGAGATCAATGTTCTGTGTGGTCCATGCTCAGGTAGCCCTACTGTCACCAGGACGTCCCAGGCAGCAGAATCCACTCCCCCGGTGCCTGCCTCAGACCTGGAGAACTGCTCGCTCTTGCACTGCACGAGTGGTGCTTCCGACTGCAACGGAGCCTCATGAATGTCGTCCCGAACCACTACGTGGGTTTACACTACTTTTGATCTCATTTCCTGCAAACGCTTGAGGATTATCGATCCGTTTCACCTTGTACTACCCCTATCACAGGGAGCGTAGTTTCCATTGGTGCAGCAGGTGAAGTGGCACCGATGCCCAGCGGTTTGGGGGGACCACCAAACCCTGATTATTGCTATATTTTACTGTTCGAACAGCAACCAGAGGGCCAATTTCCTTCCTTGAACTAGGGCCCATGATACTCTGGCTACGCCACTACCCCGTCATTGAGAGCAGCCTCTAGTCTACCTGTACCGGTGCCAACCTTTGCTGCAAAAGACACACAATTGATGGACGGAATGCAGAACAAATCAAAACATTCACCCCCAGTCAAGAGATCTGGGTTAAATCCATCATTCTTTTGCTCGCCATGCCACCCCAGTTTAGACCTGGCCATATGCAAATCAGTCTTGACCCTGTGCCTCATGGGAACAGTCCAGCCCGAACTGCCAAGCCAGGTCCTCCCTGGATCGGGAAACAAGCATCCTAGGACCGGCTTCGGGGTTTCACCCCTCTTCAGCCAGGATAGCTTGATTCCAGTGGCACAGTGAGCCCAGGACCCACGCTCTGGGCATACCTGGCGCACTTAGGGCGAGAAAGCAAAAGACACACAATTGATGGACGGAATGCAGAACAAATCAAAACATTCACCCCCAGTCAAGAGATCTGGGTTAAATCCATCATTCTTTTGCTCACCATGCCACCCCAGTTTAGACCTGGCCATATGCAAATCAGTCTTGACCCTGTGCCTCATGGGAACAGTCCAGCCCGAACTGCCAAGCCAGGTCCTCCTGGACCGGAAACAAGCATCCTAGGACCGGCTTCGGGGTTTCACCCCTCTTCAGCCAGGATAGCTTGATTCCAGTGGCACAGTGAGCCCAGGACCCACGTCTGGGCATACTCTGGCGCACTTAGGGCTAGAAAGCAAAAGACACACAATTGATGGACGGAATGCAGAACAAATCAAAACATTCACCCCCAGTCAAAGAGATCTGGGTTAAATCCATCATTCTTTTGCTCACCATGCCACCCCAGTTTAGACCTGGCCATATGCAAATCAGTCTTGACCCTGTGCCTCATGGGAACAGTCCAGCCCGAACTGCCAAGCCAGGTCCTCCCTGGACCGGAAACAAGCATCCTAGGACCGGTTTCGGGGTTTCACCCTCTTCAGCCAGGATAGCTTGATTCCAGTGGCACAGTGAGCCCAGGACCCACGTCTGGGCATACCTGGCGCACTTAGGGCGAGAAAGCAAAGACACACAATTGATGGACGGAATGCAGACAAATCAAAACATTCACCCCCAGTCAAGAGATCTGGGTTAAATCCATCATTCTTTTGCTCACCATGCCACCCCAGTTTAGACCTGGCCATATGCAAATCAGTCTTGACCCTGTGCCTCATGGGAACAGTCCAGCCCGAACTGCCAAGCCAGGTCCTCCCTGGACCGGAAACAAGCATCCTAGGACCGGTCTCGGGTTTCACCCTCTTCAGCCAGGATAGCTTGATTCCAGTGGCACAGTGAGCCCAGGACCCACGCCTGGGCATACCTGGCGCACTTAGGCGAGAAAGCAAAAGACACACAATTGATGGACGGAATGCAGAACAAATCAAAACATTCACCCCCAGTCAAGAGATCTGGGTTAAATCCATCATTCTTTTGCTCACCATGCCACCCCAGTTTAGACCTGGCCATATGCAAATCAGTCTTGACCCTGTGCCTCATGGGAACAGTCCAGCCCGAACTGCCAAGCCAGGTCCTCCCTGGACCGGAAACAAGCATCCTAGGACCGGCTTTCAGGTTCCACCCTCTTCAGCCAGGATAGCTTGATTCCAGTGGCACAGTGAGCCCAGGACCCACGCTTGGGCATACCTGGCGCACTTAGGGCGAGAAAGCAAAAGACACACAATTGATGGACGGAATGCAGAACAAATCAAAACATTCACCCCCAGTCAAGAGATCTGGGTTAAATCCATCATTCTTTTGCTCACCATGCCACCCCAGTTTAGACCTGGCCATATGCAAATCCAGTCTTGACCCTGTGCCTCATGGTAACAGTCCAGCCCGAACTGCCAAGCCAGGTCCTCCCTGGACCGGAAACAAGCATCCTAGGACCGGCTTTCGGGTTTCACCCTCTTCAGCCAGGATAGCTTGATTCCAGTGGCACAGTGAGCCCAGGACCCACGTCTGGGCATACCTGGCGCACTTAGGTCGAGAAAGCAAAAGACACACAATTGATGGACGGAATGCAGACAAATCAAAACATTCACCCCCAGTCAAGAGATCTGGGTTAAATCCATCATTCTTTTGCTCACCATGCCACCCCAGTTTAGATCTGGCCATATGCAAATCAGTCTTGACTCTGTGCCTCATGGGAACAGTCCAGCCCGAACTGCCAAGCCAGGTCTTCCCTGGACCGGAAACAAGCATCCTAGGACCGGTTTCGGGGTTTCACCCCTCTTCAGCCAGGATAGCTTGATTCCAGTGGCACAGTGAGCCCAGGACCCACGTCTGGGAATACCTGGCGCACTTAGGGCGAGAAAGCAATAGACACACAATTGATGGACGGAATGCAGAACAAATCAAAACATTCACCCCCAGTCAAGAGATCTGGGTTAAATCCATCATTCTTTTGCTCACCATGCCACCCCAGTTTAGACCTGGCCATATGCAAATCAGTCTTAACCCTGTGCCTCATGGGAACAGTCCAGCCCGAACTGCCAAGCCAGGTCCTCCCTGGACCGGAAACAAGCATACTAGGACCGGTTTCGGGGTTTCAACCCTCTTCAGCCAGGATAGCTTGATTCCAGTGGCACAGTGAGCCCAGGACCCACGTCTGGGCATAACTGGCGCACTTAGGGCGAGAAAGCAAAAGACACACAATTGATGGACGGAATGCAGAACAAATCAAAACATTCACCACCAGTCAAGAGATCTGGGTTAAATCCATCATTCTTTTGCTCACCATGCCACCCCAGTTTAGACCTGGCCATATGCAAATCAGTCTTGATCCTGTGCCTCATGGGAACAGTGCAGCCCGAACTGCCAAGCCAGGTCCTCCCTGGACCGGAAACAAGCATCCTAGGACCGGTTTCGGGGTTTCACCCCTCTTCAGCCAGGATAGCTTGATTCCAGTGGCACAGTGAGCCCAGGACCCCGAAACCGGTCCTAGGATGCTTGTTTCCAGTCCAGGGAGGACCTAGCTTGGCAGTTCGGGCTGGACTGTTCCCATGAGGCACAGGGTCAAGACTGATTTGCATATGGCTGGGTTCAAACTGGAATGGCATGGTGAGCAAAAAGCGATGGATTTAGGCCCAGATCTCTGTACTGGGGTGAATGTATGACATTGTTCTGCATTCTGTCCATCAATTGTTGTTTTTGCATTTGTCACCCCGAGTGGGACGGGTATGCCCAGACGTGGGTCCCGTGCTCTCCATGCCACTGGAATCAAGCTATCCTGGCTGAAGAGGGGTGAAACCCGAAACCGGTCTTAGGATGCTTGTTTCCAGTCCAGGGAGGACCTGGCTTGGCAGTTCGGGCTGGACTGTTCCCATGAGGCACAGGGTCAAGACTGATTTGCATATGGCTGGGTTCAAACTGGAATGGCATGGTGAGCAAAAAACGATGGATTTAGGCCCAGATCTCTGTACTGGGGTGAATGTATGACATTGTTCTGCATTCTGTCCATCAATTGTTGTTTTTGCATTTGTCACCCCGAGTGGGACAGGTATGCCCAGACGTGGGTCCCGTGCTCTCCATGCCACTGGAATCAAGCTATCCTGGCTGAAGAGGGGTGAAACCCCAAACCGGTCCTAGGATGCTTGTTTCCAGTCCAGGGAGGACCTGGCTTGGCAGTTCGGGCTGGACTGTTCCCATGAGGCACAGGGTCAAGACTGATTTGCATATGGCTGGGTTCAAACTGGAATGGCATGGTGAGCAAAAAACGATGGATTTAGGCCCAGATCTCTGTACTGGGGTGAATGTATGACATTGTTCTGCATTCTGTCCATCAATTGTTGTTTAACCTTTGCTGCGCGCCAAGGGGAGAAGGGCGTCCTCCCCGCAGCATGACTCGGGGCGCAGGGGCTGCTGATGCTCCTGGCGCTCCTGGATGTCCCGGCCCTAGGCTCTGGGGAATACTGTCACGGCTGCTGAACCCGCAGAGTACCTGGCGAGACGTCTTCCAGTGCCCCGAGCGCTTCGACGCAGAGGACGCGACCATCTGCTGCAGCACCTGCGTACTGCGCTACTGCTGCGCCTCAGCTGAGGCCCGCTTGGACCAGGGCAGCTGAAGCAACGACCGCCTGCAGGGGTCGCCGGAGCACGGCCGGACTGACAAGTACGATCAGGACTCGGCAGCCGGTAAGGAGTTACAACCATTCATTTGGCGACTGCAGTACCTAAATCGGCCTCGGGATGGCGTGGGAGGACGGAGAAACCCTGCAAACTTTACTGGCGCTGCACAGGAGGAAGAAACTGCAAAGCGTAGATGTTGTTACATGGTTCCAGTTGTAACTCAAACAGAGGCAAAAACTTGTGTGGGTCAAATGCACCTAATTTAGAAAGCTACTGTTAAGGTCTCAGCCTGGAAACAAACAGGGCCGCCTTTGCCTTCTGCGGTAATTAAAGTCCTAAAATATTTGATCAAAAGATGTTTGCTGCATATCACGTAAGCTACATTGAATCATTAATTCTGTGACTGGTTTATTATAGCTTCAGTCAATAAAACCCACCTAGAGAATGTCCTGAATGCTTTTGGGCACATTTTTAATCGGTTCGTTTCTACTGAAAATCAGCTAAATAAATAGAATCGCTCTAATAGCAGCATCTGTATTACAAGGAATGGATGCCCCGGTAGGAATTAAGTGCTGCTTAAAAGATTTTATTTATTGACTGGAAAATGCCCCAGGAATGAATACATTATGTTAATTGGATTCTGTCAAGAAGGGAGTTTATATTGGCTTAGCCACTTCGTAATTGTGTCTGAAAAACAGCCGTCTTCCAATGCACTTGGCAAAGTGTTTTTTAATTGGAAAACTGAACATCATTTCACTGGTTGAAATTTTAAACGCATTTTTAGGAAATAAAATGATAAATTGAGGATCAACATTTCTTGGAGGATATCCCAAGCCTGCCTAAGTCCTTTGGATGTTTTGTCCCGCTTGCTCACAAGGTTTTCTATTAAAGATTTCGGAAAGATTGTGAGAAAAAAGTAAACAGAAGTTCATTTTGATACTGTAGGTATCTAAGGATTTTAGCGGCCTATTATTGTGACAGGAGTAAGTGCAATTTTTTTCTGTGAACATTTAAATTTCAGTGCTCCAAATCCCCTATGACACAACTGGAGTCAGGAAAAACTATTTGCAGCTTGCCATCTCGAATCTCCACCAGGCTTAATAGGTCAGGCCCACACGAACTTCACTGTATCTTTGTATGTATTTTATACAGTGCTGTTCAGACCTTGAATGTTTGTACATTGAGTATTAACTGAGAACATCAGCATATCCCAAAGAATCTCTGAACAAGACAATGCGCATTGTACAGACGAACTAGGGGCCCGAATATAAAAAGGAGTCTGGAATCGAAGTTCACAACATTTTTCCTGGTTAAATCTGTGCCAACATCGATTTTGTAGGTATAATTCTGAAAAAAATATGAATACATTTTTCACTAACGAAAATATAATCCCGTACTTTTTTGCATGTGTTAAAAGAACAGAGCAAGTCCAAGCGCAGTGGCTAACTATTTGTTTTTTCTGCAAGGGAAACATATTTTCTTCCCCATGGAGAAGTCCTTCCACACCCCAACACCATTGGGTGTGTTCCTCCTCACCCCACCCTGGAAAGGGATATATACTGACTATTTCCAAGGTTGGAAGGGGCAGAAAATAGTTTGTTAATACTCACAAATGTGTAGGTCTGTGGGTGTTCAAAAAATTCCAGGGCAATCAGGCCCTTAAACGCCACTCAGTCAGCACCCTTTGTAGAAGAGTTACTCACACAGAAATCCTTGTGTGAGTAAATCATTTTAACGACTGCAAAACGGACTCCTGTGAATTACAAGTGGTTTTACATTTGTAAAAGGCTATTTGTGCCTGCAAGGTAGACTAACATGTGAAAACAAGTTTTGTGAATGAGGCCTAAGACCTCAGGTAGGTACATTCTGGCTTAACAAAGGGTCATGATTGGACCAGAAGGGGTTTATGATTCTATATGAATTTGCCAGTAGATGTCAGAAAAAAAATATTTGTATTCTAAATTGATTATTGGCATTTAATGGAGAATTCTGTATAAAAATTGATTGACTGAGTCATGATTGGTGGTGAGTGAGACAAAAATAAAGTGATTGTATAGAAACCAAAGAAACCTTATAAATCAACACATTTCCCCATAGACTCAGAATGGTAAAACCCTTTGATACATCAGGCCCAAAATCACATATTATAAATGTATCTGCAGAGGCATGCTGCGGCAGCCGGGGATCGAATTAACCAAACACGTACTAGGCTTGGGAAGGTTGATTGTCAGTGTATGGCCCTGTAGCCATAACATAAGTCAGTAAAGCCTCCTCGAAGCTGCCAGTCCATGCCAGCTATGCCACTAAATAAAAATCCACATAAATTCAAATAAAAATAATTAATAAATCCCTAGTGTAGAGTGTTATTGGTGTTTGTTCTACGGCATTGGCTAAAGTATGGAGGCCTACTGGCAAAACAATTAATAAAAAATGTTTGTGACTTCAAAGACAACTCTGAGACCACACTTTTTAGTAATCATAGTAACCACAATGCTAGTAGGTTATTTTGCATATCTAAATAATAAAGCCCAGTGTTTTAGAGCCTGCTGTAAAAATCTATATGAAGCCTGAGGCCCCCAAATAGAGCCTTGTTTTGTATGTCAACAACATTTATGTACCAACAGGTGAGTGGTTTCAGCTCTTATCACTCCCCGGCCAACCCAACACTTCTCAGCTCTTGTCCAATATCTTGACCAGTCACCAGTGGTTTTTACTAGAACCAGGTGGTAACATAAGGGTTTTTGACATTGGACTATCTAGTCCTATTGAGATTAATTAGTGACTTGAGTACGGGCTGCTAGGATCTGTGCGTAATTTGCAACTCACAGATCTCAAACCAAGCAAGATAGATTCTTGTCTTTAGTGCCTGCATTAAAGATCCACGTGTAACATGCAGCTCACACATTCCCATCTCAGTAATGTAGCTCAGGTGGTTTAGCGGCTGCTGTAGAGATATGCGCAAATTGTAGGCCACATATTCTAATCCTAGCTCAGGTGCACTCACGTTGCAAAGCTATATTTGTCACTTTATACCCAGTGGAATATCAGGGAAGCCGTAGTTGTTAAATACAGAAACCAACTCAAGCGAATATTCGCATTTGAAGATAAACTGGATAATTCCCTCACTGGATTCAGCTTTTCCTGACCAGCAGTGAGGACCCACGGATGGTCGTTTCCAGCACCACCAACCGCCCCCCTTTTCCTCTCTCAACCCAAAGCAGGAGAGACTTCGTCATTTCTGCAGGTGCTAAACCCAGTAAGCTATTTTGCTGGGTTTGAAATCTGTGATATCCGAATGACCCACAGATCTGGGATAAGGTAGTCTAGTGTCAAAAACTCTCATGTTACCAGCTGGTTCCAGTAGAATCCATTTGTGACTGGTCAGATACAATTCTGGCCTAGAAGTAGCAAGTGTTAAGTTGTTGTTAAGTTGTCCTGGGAGTGACTACAGCTGAATCCAGTCAGTCATCTTCTGTTACACAAATGTTGTTTATGTACAAACAGAGCTGTATTTAAGGGTCTCGGTTCCGTTTAGGGCTTTAAAGCAGGCCATACATACCCTAAGCTGGGTTATGTAAATATTTAAAATGACTTACTAAAATTGTTAATATTAAGAAGTATGGTCTAACAGTTGTCTGTGAAATCACAATTATTTTTGGTAAATTGTTCTGCAAGCAGGCCCCATATCTTAACCAACGTCTTACAGAGAAGACCCAAGTGCTTCTAGCTGCAACGGGCACTGACAATGTTAAGTCGCCTGCATTGTATGCAGACATTTTATGAATTATTTGTGAGGAATCATTTAAAATATTTGTTCGTCACAGCTCCGTGTGTCTTCTGAAATGCAATTAGTGGGGGCTTTTGGCTGGTGCAGTAAAAACAAGCATTTGCAATGCAATCGGTCTCGCCTTTGGGACTTTATAAGTGTTTAGCCATGCAGTATATTATCGCAAATTACTGCAATGGACTGTGTGGCAGTGATTATAAGTGTGGCAGTAGTTTTGGCAGTGAACATGGTATTTGAGCTCTTATGAGTGGTTTGAAGATTAATACATTAAATAATTGATACACTTTAACTACATTTATAAATAAGTGGAGCCTACAAAGAAGTTTGTGTACTTTTGTGGAAATAAACATGTATGCTCTGCAGTGTTTAAAGAGCACACAGGAAGAGAAAGGCAGACATTGTTAGAACAGGAGGGCGTGCTCTGGGGAACAGATGTGTAATAGGAGAGAGGAGATGAAAGACGGGAGGAGAAATACAACAAGAGAAAGAGAGTGGGCAAATTAAAGTGAGAGAAAAGAGAAAATATGAATGGTGAGAAGTGATGGTTCTTATTGCACTGAGGGCAGCACCCACTGCGAGGTTATTTAGTGCAAGGAGCTTAGTGCGAGTACAGTACAGCTAGGGCAGTTCTTACTTTGTTGTCACTGAAACCAGGACAGGTACCAGTGCATGGAAAGCTTCCAGTGCGATGCCAGTGCAGCATGGAGCGCCTGTAAACGGCTGAGGAAGAGCCTGGTTAAGCATGTGACCACATGGAGGCAGAGTAGGAAAGCCCGCATTATCGCTGGTGTTCTGCTCTTGATCTCCGGAATATGTTTCACTCTGGACTTCATATGAATTCACAGCTGAACCTCCTTCTGAGAGTTGATTTATCTCCTGCAGCGCGGCATTCTGTTCTTTATGTAAGGGAGTCTGGGTTTTTCAGAAAATGGGTGTAGTGGTGCGATTACGAACAATTATACTGGTAATTACAAGCTGTAAGGGGCGGGAGGTGTTGTTGGGGAAAGACAGGGTGAAATTAGCTGAACTGGAAGCAGTGCCGTGTGCCAGGGAGTTGCTGTAAAGCCTCGAATACATAAGCTATACTTGCATATATACAATACCATCACACAGTACATGGACGCGCGGAAACACACAATTAGGGGGTCTGTTGATTTTAGACAGGATAGTAACATGGGAACGTTTGTTTTGCAGGAATGTGGGGTATGCAGCTGGGGGAGGGAAGGAGCCACGAGAAGCAAACACTGCTCAGGTCAACGTGTGTTCTTAGCAGGCTGGCTGTATTAAAACAAAAACCAGCAATGTCAAAACAGCACGCTTGGAGAAGGATAAACAAACCAGCAGCCGCATGTTTCACTAGAAAACGTATTTCTGGGAACTGAGAGGAAATGCAAAGAAAGTGGGTGGTATGAAACAAGGTGATAGAAGCTTTCTTTAAGATAATCTTACAAAGATATTGGGGGCATATTAACAAGGGTCTTATCTCCGTGTTTTTGGCTTTAAAGCCAAAAAGCGGAGATAATATTATCGCCTCTATCTACAAGGGATGCTAACATGCATTAGCGCATGTTAGCACCCATTTTCCCGACGCCTCGCTTTGGATCTCTAATGAGATGCAAAGTGGGCGTCACTAGGCAGTACTCCTGTAAATTATCGCTGATGTGCACATCGCGATATTTACAAGGAGGTTCACGTATTTAGCAGACGTTAGTTTTTGGCTAAAACCGCTGTTTTCGCCAAAACTAACGTCTGCTAAAATCCTGACTCATGTATGTTTAACATGGGGGTGGATTCTTGTGTTACGACCACAGGGTCGTATCTTCAAGCATATCGCTGTTTTGCAGGGACATCGCTGGAAAACCAGCGATGTTCCCTGCAAACGGCGATTTTCCGCTTATCGCTGGAATTTACATCGCCCTGGAGAAACGCGTTGTTAATAACGCGCTAACAGGGCGATAAATTCCAGCGATAGACGGCGATAAATACAAAAGCGCTAAGCGCGCTTTGCGTTATTTATCGCCGTCCGTTGCTGATATGCCCCTTGTTAAGTTAAATGAACACTGCACCAAACATACAGGACAATGGGTACCGCAAGCTTCTTTAGTGCTATTTATCAGCCGTGCTTTGAACAGAGAGTCCAAGCGTTAGCCATGACTACAAACAGGCTTATCTATAGAGTAAGCGAGCTCAGAGCACCACTGTTTCTGTTTGCGTACAGCGAGGAAGGGCAGAGGTACACCTCACCCTAAGTGGGCAGGACCACCGCACAGCTGCCCAATGAGGGTTGAGTTAATCTTTCCTCAGGTAGGCGGAGATAGGGTGCAAGTGCCCGAGCTATCCAGCAAGGCAGAGTCCCAAACATAGCCACAGAATAGGGAATGTATGTTATAGTAGGGATAATAAATATTACAAAACACCTGTTTGTGACTGACTTACCTTAGGTGCACCTTTAGCTAAAGGCTGAGCCCGCTCTATAATGGGAGGTACCACCGACTGTTGCAGAAAGGCTTGGTGAGCGGCATGTGCAAGTCTACAGCCAATGAGCACTTCTGAATTCTATCTGGCATACTAGCATTGGCAGAGATTCCACCGAACCCTCCCACTCACAGTTAGCTCTAAGAAATATGTTCTGCCGTAGGATCGGATGTGATGCAGCATGGATGTTTTGCTAGAATTAGCGATACAAAGACGTGTGCTTCCCGTGGTAACAGAAAAACACTAAAACATGGCAATCGCAAAAATGTAAATGCAGTGTGTTGGTGGAAAAATTAAAATGCCGCTAGTTAGTCTTGACGTGCTTTTTCTGTGCAACCCAAAACAAACAATGGTGACCTTCCAGCCCAGTTGGCGGGACAGATCAACAATACCCATTTGTAAACATACAGCGCGTGGCGAATGAAAGTAGTACAATGACTACCAGGAAATCTCAGGAACAAACACGGGATTGTCCGAGCCAGTATTTCAAGCCCGTACGACTGCCCCCGCAACGGCAAAACTCTACCTAGAAGCAGCAGCAAACGCAATCTGTTAGCCTTGCCCTCCGGCAGCTGCTGCAACAGAAGCTTAGCATTCGCAAAAGAGGCAGGGAGTGCGGGCCGCAATGTTGCCTCCGTCCAGCTTGCTAAGGCACAACTCGCTTCACTGTAACAACATGGACAACAAAGGGGAGCAGCAGGAAGCGCGCGCCACGATGTTGCCTTCTCCGTTGTTATGCTTGTGAAGCTCCGCATGGAGGTGAAAGCAGGGAACATGAGCAGGGCAGGTCCGGTCCCGCAGGATGAGTAGAGGGGCTCACTCTTACCTATTACTGTCTTCGCCATGGTGAGCTGTGCGGTGCCGGGAGCTGGAGGAGGCGAGTGGTCCGGGCGCGGCAGTAGAGGCAGAGAGAGAGGTGGGCGACTGACTAAGGCACTCAGTCAGAGCGGGGCTGTGCGGGAGGAAGGGGAAGGGGCGGTGGCTGTGATGTAAGGCATCGCGCGCATGTCAAATGTAAATGACTGCGCACTACTTTTAAAACAAGCATTTGCAATGCAATAGAACTCGCATTTATGCAAGTCCTATTGCATTTAAAACGGGAGTGCGGGTGGGCAAAAAGGCACAAACGGGAGTGGGGGGTGGTGGTAGTGGGCCGAGAAGTCACAGACTGCGGGAGGGGAGGGGGGGGGCAATGGGAACAAATTAGTTTTAAAAGTAATGGGGCCAGTAGCCATGGAAGTATACAAATGACGACATGGCCGTTAGGAGGAGGGACTAACAAGGCTAAAACCAATGGGAAGGCAGCATTTAGGACTTAAGCCAATCAAAAAGATGGGCGGAGAGTGGGCGGAGCTTCCACGAAGCTTCCACGCTATAGTGTATACTGCATGCCTCGCAAAGCGAGCAACGCATGCAACGCTAGGCGAGACCTAAAAAAAACATGGCCACATTTGGCATGCAATTAGGCAAGGCCGTTCAGAGAATGGACAGGTGCAGGCTGACTGTCAAGCAGGGGCAGCTGTGGGGGGCGGGGCCGCGCTTACTGATGTGTGCAAGGACTGTGACTTCAGAGCAGGAAGCCGGCCACGCAGTGCCTCACCAACCAATCCTCTTCGAATTCAGATACTTAATCCATGAAGTAACATGTATAGCTGAAACTGGCATGGAATAAGCACGACCACATCCATTTTATTCATTAAAAATGGCAATCGGAATTCTCAATCTAGGAGAGCAAGTAAGATAATGATTTATTATGCACTCTGCACAGAATAGTCAAATACTCGCTCGCTCAGTGGGTTGAGTGCATGCTGCAGAGATTTGTCTGAAATGTACAACTCACAGATTGCAATCTCAATCGAGCTGCTCTGTTGGTTGATCACTTGATGCAAGGATGTCTGTTTACAATCTGAATTCTTGCATTACACTCTCCATAAGCTCAGTAGGTTGCACTCATGCTGCAGAGATTTGCGTGTAACCTCCAAGTCACAAGTTTGAACCCATCCTTCCAGGTCACCAGCTTAAATTCAGGCCATAGAGCATTTTTAGCCCTTCTTCAAAGCTTAGGTTGAGCAATTGCATAACATCTGCTATCAAAGAACTTTTCATTTCGAGATGTGTGCTATATAATGGTCGATCTTTTTCAGTAAGTTTCCCAAAAAGTTTTCCAAGCCAAAAGTGCCCTAGGCAGTTTCTAAGAAGCACAGCTCGCTTCTATACTAAGGATTTTAGGTCCTGAGATCTGTACCAATCTCTGTGTACCTTTATTTTCCTAGCATCACAAGACAGCATTAATCTTCTGTCTTTGCTGGAGGGATTTATTGTAACCTTTATAAAGTAAGACAAACTCTTGCGTTGCGTTCATGACATGCATATAAGCTATGCTTGCCCTCATAGTGGGTAGGAACCCTACACTTGGTGCAGCGTATGGGAGACATGTTTGTGTCCTGTTAAGTCACACCTAACTGATTGAGAGTCTGTTTAGAAATATATAGTTGGGTCCAGACGGTGGAGCCTCTCTTCCTCTCTGGAAGGATGCGGAGGCGGAAAGAAGGTGGGCAAAGTGATGGTCTGCCCAATGTGGAAGGCAGTAACCACCTTTGGCAAGAAGGACGGACGCGTCCTAAGAACAACCTTGTCTGGATGGACAGACAGAAAGGGAGGTTTGCATGATAGAGCCTGGAGCTCACTCACCCGCCGAGCGGAGGTGATGGCCACCAGAAAGGCTGTCTTCAGAGTCAGAAGACGAAGAGGACAGTTATGTAGAGGCTCAAAGGGAGCGCACATGAGAAAGGTAAGAACCAAGTTCAAGTCCCACTGAGGCATCACAAACGGAACAGGAGGGAAGAGGTGTGTAATGCCTTTTAGAAACCTGTTAACAACAGGGGACTTGAAAAGGGAGGGCTGATCAGGAAGCCTGAGGAAGGCCGAAATGGCACAAAGATAGCCCTTGATGGTACCCAGGGCAGAACCCTGTTGGGCCAGGGAAAGAAGGAACAGAAGAACCTCAGAAAGAGGGGCAGAGAGGGGATTCACAGCCTTTGCTGTGCACCATGCCACAAACTTAGTTCCACCTGCAGGCGTATACCACCTTAGTGGAGGGACGCCTGGCTGCCAGAATCACATCACAAACTTCGGGAGGCAAGTCGAAAGGAATCAACTGCTGCCGCTCAATCTCAACGCAAGCAGGTGGAGGCTGGACAGGTTCGGGTGGAGGACCGTCCCTGCTGCTGCGACAGAAGATCCTCCCGAAGAGGCAGACGGATCGGGGATCGACGCTCATACTGAGTAGCTCGGGATACCAAACTCTTCGAGCCCAGTCCGGAGCCACAAGGATGACTTGGGCCCGGTCGCGCCGAATCTTCTTCAACACTCTGGGTAGAAGTGGTATAGGCGAAAGGCGTACAACAGACCGCAACTCCACTCGCGACGAAAAGCGTCGCCGAGCGAGTGCCGCCTTGGAAATTCCAACGCGCAGAACTGATGACATTGCGCGTTCTCTTCGGTGGCGAATAGATCTAACCAAGGCTCTCCCCACTGTAGAAAGAGTCCTTGCGCCACTTCCGAGTGAAGACGCCATTCGTGATCCATCATGCACCTGCGGCTGGAGTTCGTCCGCCCTGGCGTTCAGGGAACCTGCCAGGTGTTGAACCATCAGGAACATGCCCTGATGTTCCAGCCATGTCCAGAGGCGCAGAGCCTCCTGACAGAGGGTCCACGACCCCACCCCGCCTTGTTTGTTGCAGTACCACATGGCGGTGGTGTTGTCTGTGAACACCTGCACTACCTTCCCTTTGACAGAGGGAAGGAATGCCTTGAGTGCAAGTCGGATCGCCCGGAGCTCCAGAAGGTTGATATGGAGCCGGGACTCCGCCGGAGACCAGAGGCCTCTGATCTCCGCTCTCCCATGTGACCGCCCCATCCCAGAAGGGACGCGTCTGTCAAAACTGTGTGCTCTGGCTGGGGAAGGGAGAGGATCTGCCCATGACCCATTGCCGGTTCGAGAGCCACCACTGCAACTGTTTTGCAGTCCCCTCCGCTATCTGGACGTGATCGGACAGGTTGCCCTGGTGCTGCGCCCACTGGAACTTCAGGTCCCACTGCAGAGCCCGCATATGCCATCTGGCATGATCGACCAGCAGGATGCAGGAGGCCATGAGGCCCAGCAGCCTCAGGGTCATCCGTACCGAAACCCAGGATAAAGGCTGAAAGATCAGAATCATAGCCTGAATATCCCGGACTCGCAGTTCGGGAGGATAGGCCCGAAACTGCGTCGTGTCCAGAACTGCTCCAATGAAAAGGAGCTGTGGAGAAGGAATCAGATGCGACTTCGGCACATTGATGGAGAACCCCAGCGATTGCAGGAGTTCGGCCGTAGTCTGGAGGTGGGAGACGACTGCCTGGGACGAGCCCTCCTTCAGCAGCCAGTCGTCGAGGTAGGGGAAGACTGGAACCCCTGCCTGGCGCAGATGAGCTGCGACCACCGCCATCACTTTCGTGAACACCCGAGGGGCACTTGTAAGGCCAAAGGGGAGCACGGGGAATTGAAAATGCTCGAGGCCTACCGTGAACCGCAGGTAACGCCGGTGGGCCGGCAGGACGGGGATATGGAAATAAGCGTCCTGCAAGTCCAACGCTACCAACCAGTCTCCAGGGTCGAGGGCAGTCAAGACCTGAGCTAGGGTGAGCATCTTGAACTTCTCCTTCCGGAGGAAGCGATTGACGTTCCGGAGGTCCAAGATAGGACGCATGTCCTCCTTGTCCTTTTGGGCACCAGAAAGTAGTGGGAGTAGCAACCACGTCCTACTTCTGGGGTCGGAACATGCTCGATGGCCCTCTTGGCCAAGAGGGCCGTGACTTCCTTCTGCAGAAGCATCAAGTGATCCCCTGACATGCGGTGGAATTGAGGTGGCATGGCTGGGGGGGTGGTCTCGAAGGGGAGGGAGTAGCCCCTTCGGACAATGTCCAAGACCCACCTGTCCGAGGTGATGGTACGCCAGTGGTGAAGGTGATGGCGGACCCTGTCCCCTACTGGCGTGCTGTGCACCAGAAAGGAGGGACAAGGAGGGCTTGGAGGCCGCGGACGGGTTGGAGGTGGTGGCCTGACCCGCACGCTGGTTGCCCAAACCGCCACGGCGGTATCCACGTCCTCGGCCACGCGAAGACGCTTGCTGCGCGGGCCGGTGGCTGGGCAGCTGATGTGACTGGGCGCCCCTTCCGTGGCCACGAAAGGGGCGAAACGCAGAGGTTAGCGGAGGGCGCACAACAGAAAGGCCCAGGGACTTGGCAGTAGCCCGTGAGTCCTTAAAACGCTCCAGCGCATGGTCTGCTTTGGAACCAAAAAGACCGACTCATCAAAGGGCATGTCCATGAGTGTATTCTGGACATCACCCGAGAAACCAGTTGTTCTCAGCCAGGCGTGGCGACGCAGCGCCACCGTCGTTGCAAGCGATCTGCCCAGCGAGTCGGCGGTATCAAGGCCACAACGTGTGGTGTACTTTTCCGCATCCCTACCTTCCGCAATGGTGCGGGTAAGCAGTCCCTCCTTTCCGGTGCACAGCACGCCAGTAGGGGGCACGGTCCGCCATCACCTTCACCACTGGCGTACCATCACCTCGGACAGGTGGGTCTTGGACATTGTCCGAAGGGGATACTCCCTCCCCTTCGAGACCACCCCCCCAGCCATGCCACCTCAATTCCACCGCATGTCAGGGGATCACTTGATGCTTCTGCAGAAGGAAGTCACAGCCCTCTTGGCCAAGAGGGCCATCGAGCATGTTCCGACCCCAGAAGTAGGACGTGGTTGCTACTCCCACTACTTTCTGGTGCCCAAAAAGGACAAGGAGGACATGCGTCCTATCTTGGACCTCCGGAACGTCAATCGCTTCCTCCGGAAGGAGAAGTTCAAGATGCTCACCTTAGCTCAGGTCTTGACTGCCCTCGACCCTGGAGACTGGTTGGTAGCGTTGGACTTGCAGGACGCTTATTTCCATATCCTCGTCCCTGCCGGCCCACCGGCGTTACCTGCGGTTCACGGTAGGCCTCGAGCATTTTCAATTCACCGTGCTCCCCTTTGGCCTTACAAGTGCCCCTCGGGTGTTCATGAAAGTGATGGCGGTGGTCGCAGCTCATCTGCGCCGGGCAGGGGTTCCAGTCTTCCCCTACCTCGACGACTGGCTGCTGAAGGCGGGCTCGTCCCAGGCAGTCGTCTCCCACCTCCAGACTACGGCCGAACTCCTGCACTCGCTGGGGTTCTCCATCAATGTGCCGAAGTCGCATCTGATTCCTTCTCCACAGCTCCTTTTCATCGGAGCGGTTCTGGACACGACGCAGTTTCGGGTGAGAATTTCAGTTGGATAAAAACTGACAAACTTTGCCAGCTGTGGTCCGCATTTTGTCAAAGAGCTTCCTGCAGGAACAAGAAACCTGATGTCACAAACATGGCTGCCACTTGGCCCCACATCATAATGGAGCCTGCCTTTCATCCAGTCCTGGATTTTCAGGTACAAGTTCTAAGCCTGCTGGGACTTGTAGGCT
This sequence comes from Calotriton arnoldi, assembly GCA_963921515.1. NCBI lineage: Eukaryota > Metazoa > Chordata > Amphibia > Caudata > Salamandridae > Calotriton > Calotriton arnoldi. Next base: position 1,561,087 of record CAWUFW010003080.1, read on the forward strand.
CAGATTTATCAACGATAACAATGAAACTACAAGGCCTTGCATGTTTAGTGCCAGGTATGGCTGAAAGTGAGCACTTGGCATGGTGCCAATTCACAGCTGTAGGACTGGGCAGTGTAAGTTTGTTCACACATTTTAGGTACTAAATAAGGTAATAAGGTGTGTAGGAGAGTAGGATCTGCTTCACATGGGTACCCCCACTTTTTGCTGATGCTTCACTGTTTTTCGACATTAGTCTGGCTGGGGCCCTGCTAATCAGAACCCCAGCCTAGCTGCTTCCTCTCTAAAATGGTTTCCATGTGCCTTAGGCACACCTCTGATTGGGATCTGGAGTGCCCTTATAAGTCCCTAGTATATGGTATACTATGTACCAAGGGCATAGGTACCTCAGAGGCCTGCCAGGGGCTGCAGCATGTATTATGCCACCCCTGGAAGGCCATCCAAACTGACACCACAGGTCTGCTACTGCAGCCTGGGTAAGGTGGTGCATGCACTCCTTACTGTGATATAGGTTACCTATATCACGAAATACATACACAAATATAAACCTATAAGTCACTCCTAAGGCAGGCCTTATCAATCCTAAAGGCAGAGTGCATGGTTCCTATGTGAGAGGGTGCCCCTGCATGAGCAGGGCCCCTCTGCAGCGTTCGGAGACCATCTCTGATGCTGTTTGTAGGGCAGCCTGACCATATACTCTTAAGCGCATTATATCCTCGCGGTAAAATGCTAACTTTGGAATGGCTGCACCTAAACATGTCGTGTTTGGTGTCAAACATCTTGGAATACTACCCCCCGCCAATCCTGGTGGCGGGGGTAGCATTCCACCCTTCTAGAGGGAAAGACATGTTAACTCTGATGAGTCCGGTAACTTCTTTCCAGAGCCCTGGCATCACAAAATGGATGCTGCTGCCACAGACACGAGTCTGGCCGCCTGCTGCTGGACGAAACTCCGGCAGGGGAGGCCTGGACAATAGGTTTCCTGTCCCAGGGAGGTGTGACCACCTCCCCAGACAGGACAATGTGTATTGGGGCTGGGCGGGAGCACCATCTGTGTGCTTTGAAGTCCTGCACTGGGGGCACATTTGGTGTCCCTAGTGCATACCCCAGTTCAAACCGGATCAGGGCTTGCAGCCCCTGCTTTGGCGCGAACTGGACAAAGGGAAAGGGGTGTAGCCACCCCTCTGCCCTGACCCACCCATAGGTGGGGCCACAGAGTAGTCCAACCCCTATCTTTAGAATAAAGGTAGGAACCCAGTCCTTAGGACTTTAGATTATACCTGGACGAAACTCTGACACTGAATCCTGGACCTTCTACGCTCTACGACAAGATTAGAGGACTGAAGAATCTCCCTTGGGGTCAAGGAGTGACTCCCTGCTTGGCAGGCACCAAAGAAGCATCTGTCTGGTTCGCATTACTGAAGCTCCCGTCGGACGCCGAAGTCATCGCATCACCAGAGGTAGATTCTCAGACTTCCCCGAGGCTACCCTGAGTCCCCAGCAAAGCTGAGGCCCGTGGCTATCGTGGGTGACTTGAGACCGTGACCCCTGGACACCGAGCACATTTGCAAGTGCACCATCTTCTGGGTCTCCCAAGAAGTCGTGCTTTGGGCTCCGAGTAGCCCTAGCCTCCAGCACCATCTGCACTGAAGATCACTGGCCCCCACTCCACGAGTGTCCTGCAAGCCAGCTCCATGTGCGGCATCATGAGGCTCCTTCATGGTCGCTAGCCCGTTGGCTAGTAGCCCTTAACGAAGGCCAATCTTTTCCTTACTTGGCATCCTGATTGCTCCAGGCCTGCCCTCACTTACCCTTGCTGGGTGAGTTCCACAGACCTTGCTGGTCTGCACCATCGACGATCTACATCTTACTCGAGACTTGCCGTTGCCAAGGCTTGTTGGGTCCAATCCGGTCGCCAATACCTCAGCACTCGACAGACATCGTGTACCAGCCCGAATCCTGCTCCTGGTTGCCGACAACGCCTCCCGGACCTCGTGGCTGAAGAGTCAAGACGACTGTCAACGCACCTGAAGCACTCGACATCGGTGGGCATCTGTCCATCGCCTTCCTGGTCACTGGTTAGTGACCCAGACTCTGTCCCCTCTGCTTTCAGGTTCACCAGAACTCCGATCCACTCTTGGATCCACCCGGACACTTTTCACTTGGCCGCCAGCAGCACTTTGCAGCAGATCGCCATTCGAATCGACGACGAAACCCGACCCCGAAAGGCACCTATGCACCCGGCTTCCCTGGGTGAGGTAACACGAGTACTCCGGTGCTCCCGTGGGTAGAGACTCTTCAAAGTCCTAGATCTCAAAGGGTTTTGTCCTAGTCCTCTTCTAAGTGTCCCTTTCCTCTATTTTCCCGATCCCGACTTTCTCCATAGAAGTTAACGGCGTATCGCGGTTGTGTATTTACACTGCACGCGTCTCCCGTGGGTCCCCTGTGTCACTACCTTGGGTGGTTCCTTGTGGTCCAAGCACTTCTAGAGGCTCTAGGCCTAGTGTCTAGTTCAGTCGTGGTTCGCATACCACTTTATTGGTATATGGTTTGGTACGCCCCTAGGGCCCAAACGTGTATTTGTGCTATTACTGTGATTTAATATCTTATAACTTATGTACTTCGAACTCTAGCCTCATAAAGAGACTAGAGGGGTGTGTTTAGCAATAAATACATATATTTTGAATATATACCTGGTGTGGTGCTCTTTCATTTGGTCACTCAAGAGATTATAGACTGGTAAAACAAGCTGCTTTACATTCCTTCAAGACTTAGCCTGAAGGCTGCTCTCCATAGCTACCACTAGGATAGCTTTCAATAAGGTTGTCTTTAACCTATCTACCATAAGAGTCGATTTGGACTGGTGCAAGGTGCCCACTATAATTAGTGGACAGCATATGCCAGGCCAACTTCTCACATTGGTGTGCAGCGTGTGGGATTCCAGCTTGCTATTGTTTTACCAGATAATCTCAATTGAATTGATCAACTGAAAACCACTAAAGGTACCTAAGGTACATATAATTTAAGCTTAGAATAACAGTAAGTTCTACTGAACTTAGAGTTGTGTGTTAAGGGATAGCACAACCCTTTCTACAACTCAAGAGAGTTTAGTAGGCCACACTAGAGTAGGTAGTGCATACACCACACCACACTAGTAATGTCTTTAAGGGCAGGATCCAAAGAATCCTTGCAGGAAGCCATTGAGCTTCCACCCTCCAAGTATGATACACTCCCATTCTTGGAATTGAGAGCTTTATGCAACTTGAGAAAAATAAGGACAGGCCAAAGCCCCACCACCCAACACCTCAAGGAGTTGTTGGTGGCTTATGACCTTAGTAAGACCTGTAGGGACTGAAGGGGTAGGAGCTGAGGGTGGGGCAGAAGAAGAGGAGGAGGCCAGGGGTACCAATACCCCCAGCCCCCTCTGAAACTGGCCAGGAGGGTGACAATGACCCTGACCTGGATAACCCAATCCCTCCTGTGGAAGATGATGAGGATGATCAGAATGATGCCCTCTTTGTCCCCCAGGAAGGATTAAAAGTGTGCCCAGAAGGTCTAGGTCTCCTTCTCAGGAGTCTAACCACTCTGGCACCTCTATAGGGAGCTCTGTCTCATCTCATAGGAGAGAATCCTCTCATGAGAGAAGAAAGAGGCTAGTCCAGTATGAGGAAACTCAGCTGGAACTCAGAAAAAAGCAATTAGCTTTAGATAGAGAATCCCTAGATCTCCTTAGAGAGAGAAGAAAGTTGGGACTAGAGTCCCATGGTGGCAGCCATGTCCCTAGAGATAGGGAAAGGTCCTATGACCATAGGAACCTGAGCAAGATTGTCCCTCCCTACCAGAGTGGGGATGATATCCACAAATGGATAACTGCTTTAGAAAGGGCCTGTAAAGTACAGAAGGTCCCTCAGGAGCAGTGGGCAGCCATCTTGTGGCTCTCCTTTGCTGACAAAGGTAGAGATAAGCTCCTCACTGTTAGAGAGGAGGATGCTGACAATTACAAGGTCTTGAAGAGTGCTCTTATTGATGGGTTTGGCCTAACCACTGAACAGTACAGGTTGAAGTTCAGAGACACCCAAAAAGCACAGACTCAAGACTGGGTAGACTATGTGGATTGTTCTGCCAAGGCTCTGGAAGGCTGGTTGATGGGCAGTAAGGTGTGTGACTTCTCAGGATTGTATAATCTGATAATGAGGGAGCAGATTCTTAATAACTGTCAAAATCAGCTGTTGCATCAATACCTGGTTGACTCTGATCTGACCTCTCCCCAAGAATTGGGAAAGAAGGCAGACAAATGGGTCAGAACCAGGGTGAAGCAGAAGGTACAGAACCAAGGTGGGGAAACCAAGAAGCAAGATGCTAAGAACTCTGACAAGGGTGGGGAGAAGGGTAAAGATCAAAAGTCTTCATCAGGCCCCCAAAAATCTTCTTCTGGTGGGGATTCCCAGTCTACCAAGGGTAAAGGCCAAAGAAAACCATGGTGCAAGGTCTGTAAGCAAAAGACCCACTGGACCAGTGATTGCAGCAAGTCCAAAGACTCCAGTCCAGCGCCCACCAATGCCCCTAAGGCACCTGTTACCCCTAGTACAGTTGGTGGAAGTGCTCCAGCAAAGGGTTTAGTAGGGTTCACCCTGGGAACTGAGTTGGGCTCTGACTTAGTCAGGGAACTGACTCAGGCTGTGTTAGTCTGTGATGGAGGCATGGATGTGACCTCCACTGTGAGTCCCAGTAATCTGGGCAAGTACAGACAACAGCCTTTAATCAATGGACGTGAGGCTTTGGCATTTAGGGACACAGGGGCAAGTGTCACAATGGTGACACAAGACCTTGTGCTACCTGGGCAAGTTATGCTTGGTGAGATGTACCAAGTGACCAATGCTAGCAATGTCAGAACAGACCATACTCTGGCAGTTGTTAACTTCTCCTGGGGAGGGGTAACTGGCCTTAAGAAGGTTGTGGTAAGTGCAAACCTACCAGTCGAATGCTTGCTTGGCAATGACTTAGAGACTTCTGCTTGGGCAGAAGTGGAGCTCAGGACCCATGCAGAAATGCTGGGGATCCCTGCAGATGTGTTTGCTGTGACCAGGTCACAAGCCAAAATGTCTAGCACTGAACAGGCCTTGGATTCTGGAAGAATGGACCAAGTGCCTTCCAAGAGGAGGAGTAGTAGGGTTAAGGCAGTGCCTTCCCCTTGGCTCAGGAGGAAGATCAGTCCCTTGAGGGGGATGATCTCAGCCCTGAAGAAGGAACTGTCCCAGAGGAACTTGAACCTGACCAGGTTGAGTTCTTGGGGACAGGGGGACCTTCTAGGGCAGATCTGAGCCAGGAGCAGCAGAGCTGCCCCTCCTTGAACCCCTCAGACAGCAAGCTGCTGCTGAGGCTGCTGGGAAAGCTAGTGGTCCCCATACAGTGTATTGGGATGATGGACTCCTGTACTCAGAGAGTAGAGACCCCAAGCCTGGTGCTACCAGGAGGTTGGTAATACCTTTGAAGTTCAGGGGCTTCCTATTGACCCTAGCCCATGATATTCCCTTAGCAGGACACCTGGGCCAGAACAAGACTTGGGACAGAATTGTCCCTCACTTTCACTGGCCCCACATGTCTGAAGACAGTAAGGAGTTTTATCGCTTCCTGTGTAACCTGCCAAGCCAGTGGCAAAGCAGGTGGCACTACAAAGGCCCCCTGATACCACTACCTGTGGTGGGGGTGCCCTTTGAGAGGGTAGGGATTGACATTGTTGGTCCCATGGATCCCCAAACAGCCTCTGGGCACAGGTTTATCCTGGTGGTAGTGGATCATGCCACCAGGTACCCAGAAGCTATTCCCCTCAGGACCACTACAGCACCTGTGGTGGCAAGGGCCCTCCTGGGAATCTTCTCAAGAGTGGGCTTTCCTAAGGAGGTAGTCTCAGACAGGGGTGCTAACTTCATGTCTGGGTATTTAAAAGCAATGTGGAAGGAGTTTGGAGTGACTTATAAGTTCACCACACCCTATCACCCACAATGCAATGGTTTAGTTGAGAGATTCAACAAAACCTTGAAGGGCATGATTAAAGGGCTCCCAGAAAAGCTTAGGCGTAGATGGGACATACTCTTGCCCTGCCTTTTATTCGCATATAGGGAGGTGCCTCAGAAGGGGTTGGTTACAGCCCTTTTGAACTTCTGTTTGGCCACCCTGTGAGGGGTCCACTGTGCTTGGTGAAGGAAGGATGGGAGTTACCTCTCAAGCCCCCAAAGCAAGATATAGTGGACTATGTACTTGGTCTCCGCTCCAGGATGGCTGAGTACATGAAAAGGCAACCAAAAACCTTGAGGCTAGCCAGGAACTTCAGAAGGCCTGGCATGACCAAAGGCTGTTCTGACTGTTTACCAGCCAGGACAGAAGGTGTGGGTGTTGGAGCCAGTGGCCCCAGCAGCTCTCCAAGACAAATGGAGTGGACCCCACACTATTGTTGAGCAGAAGGGTGAGGTCACTTATTTAGTAGACCTAGGAACACCCAGGAGTCCCCACAGGGTTCTCCATGTCAACAGGTTAAAACCATATGTGGACAGGGCAGACATGGGCTTGCTCATGGCTACTGATGAAGGGCAGGAGGAAGAGAGTGACCCACTCCCTGACCTGCTCTCACAGAACCCTGACGATGGGTCAGTTGATGGTGTAGCCTTGGCAGGCAGCCTCACTACCCAGCAACAAACTGATTGCAGGCAAGTCCTCAATCAGTTTCGACATATGTTTTCACTGACACCCAGTCAGACCACCTGGTGCACTCATGAAGTGGACACTGGGGACAGTCTGCCTATTAAAAACAAGATTTATAGGCAACCTGACCATGTCAGGGACTGTATCAGGACTGAAGTCCAGAAAATGTTGGAATTGGGAGTAATTGAGCCCTCAGATAGCCCTTGGGCTAGTCCAGTAGTCCTAGTACCGAAACCTCACACCAGTGGTGGAAAAAGAGAGATGAGGTTTTGTGTAGACTACAGGGGTCTCAATGCAGTCACTAGGACTGATGCCCATCCAATACCCAGGGCAGATGAGCTCATAGATATTTTGGCCTCTGCCAAATATCTCAGCACATTTGACCTAACAGCTGGCTACTGGCAGATCAGACTAGCTGATACTGCAAAGCCCAAGACAGCATTCTCAACCCCTAGTGGGCATTATCAATTTGTGGTAATGCCCTTTGGTCTGAAGAATGCACCTGCCACTTTCCAGAGGTTGGTGAACACAGTTCTCACAGGACTGGAAGCCTAAAGTGCAGCTTATCTAGATGATATTGCTGTCTTTAGCTCCACCTGGGAGGATCACCTGGTCCACCTCAGGAATGTTTTACAGGCCCTGCAAAAGGCAGGCCTGACTATCAAGGCCACTAAGTGCCAGTTAGGGCAGAGTCAGGTTGTGTACCTGGGCCACCTTGTGGGTGGAGGCCAGGTTCAACCTTTGCAGAGCAAGATCCAGACCATCATGGACTGGACTGCTCCCACTACCCAGACTCAGGTGAGAGCCTTCTTAGGCCTGACTGGGTACTATAGGAGATTTGTCAAGGGGTATGGATCAATAGTGACACCCTTGAATGACTTAACTTCTAAGAAAATGCCCAAAAAGGTTCAGTGGACAGTTAGCTGTCAAAAGGCATTTGATGACCTCAAGCAGGCCATGTGCACTGCTCCAATTCTGCAGAGTCCTGATTACTCCAAGAAGTTCATTGTTCAAACAGATGCATCTGAATTGGGAGTAGGGGCTGTACTGTCACAATTGAATGAAGAAGGTCAGGATCAGCCAGTAGCTTTTATTAGCAGAAGGCTGACCCCTAGAGAGAAACGTTGGTCAGCCATAGAGAGGAGGCCTTTGCTGTGGTCTGGGCTCTGAAGAAGTTGAGGCCATACTTGTTTGGTACACACTTCCTGGTTCAGACAGACCATAAGCCCCTCTTATGGCTAAAACAAATGAAGGGTGAAAACCCCAAACTGCTTAGGTGGTCCATTTCCCTACAGGGGATGGACTTTACAGTGGAACATAGGCCTGGGAGTAACCATGCGAATGCAGATGGACTCTCTAGGTATTTCCACTTAGAACATGAAGACTTAACTGGGCAAGGTTAGTTTAATGTCCCTACGTTTGGGGGGTTGTGTAGGAGAGTAGGATCTGCTTCACATGGGTACCCCCACTTTTGCTGATGCTTCACTGTTTTTCGACATTAATCTGGCTGGGGCCCTGCTAATCAGAACCCCAGCCTAGCTGCTTCCTCTCTAAAATGGTTTCCATGTGCCTTAGGCACACCTCTGATTGGGATCTGGAGTGCCCTTATAAGTCCCTAGTATATGGTATACTATGTACCAAGGGCATAGGTACCTCAGAGGCCTGCCAGGGGCTGCAGCATGTATTATGCCACCCCTGGAAGGCCATCCAAACTGACACCACAGGTCTGCTACTGCAGCCTGGGTAAGGTGGTGCATGCACCCCTTACTGTGATATAGGTTACCTATATCACGAAATACATACACACATATAAACCTATAAGTCACTCCTAAGGCAGGCCTTATCAATCCTAAAGGCAGAGTGCATGGTTCCTATGTGAGAGGGTGCCCCTGCATGAGCAGGGCCCCTCTGCAGCGTTCGGAGACCATCTCTGATGCTGTTTGTAGTGCAGCCTGACCATATACTCTTAAGCGCATTATATCCTCGCGGTAAAATGCTAACTTTGGAATGGCTGCACCTAAACATGTCGTGTTTGGTGTCAAACATCTTGGAATACTACCCCCCGCCAATCCTGGCGGCGGGGGTAGCATTCCACCCTTCTAGAGGGAAAGACATGTTAACTCTGACGAGTCCGGTAACTTCTTTCCAGAGCCCTGGCATCACAAAATGGATGCTGCTGCCACAGACACGAGTCTGGCCGCCTGCTGCTGGACGAAACTCCGGCAGGGGAGGCCTGGACAATAGGTTTCCTGTCCCAGGGAGGTGTGACCACCTCCCCAGACAGGACAATGTGTATTGGGGCTGGGCGGGAGCACCATCTGTGTGCTTTGAAGTCCTGCACTGGGGGCACATTTGGTGTCCCTGTGCATACCCCAGTTCAAACCGGATCAGGGGCTTGCAGCCCCTGCTTTGGTGCGAACTGGACAAAGGGAAAGGGGTGTAGCCACCCCTCTGCCCTGACCCACCCATAGGTGGGGCCACAGAGTAGTCCAACCCCTATCTTTAGAATAAAGGTAGGAACCCAGTCCTTAGGACTTTAGATTATACCTGGACGAAACTCTGACACTGAATCCTGGACCTTCGACGCTCTACGACAAGATTAGAGGACTGAAGAATCTCCCTTGGGGTCAAGGAGTGACTCCCCTGCTTGGCAGGCACCAAAGAAGCATCTGTCCGGTTCGCATTACTGAAGCTCCCGTCGGACGCCGAAGTCATCGCATCACCAGAGGTTGATTCTCAGACTTCCCCGAGGCTACCCTGAGTCCCCAGCAAAGCTGAGGCCTGTGGCTATCGTGGGTGACTTGAGACCGTGACCCCTGGACACCAAGCACATTTGCAAGTGCACCATCTTCTGGGTCTCCCAAGAAGTCGTGCTTTGGGCTCCGAGTAGCCCTAGCCTCCAGCACCACCTGCACCGAAGATCACTGGCCCCCACTCCACGAGTGTCCTGCAAGCCAGCTCCACGTGCAGCGTCACGAGGCTCCTTTGCGGTCGCTAGCCCGTTGGCTAGTAGCCCTTAACGAAGGCCAATCTTTTTCTTACTTGGCATCCTGGTTGCTCCAGGCCTGCCCTCACTTACCCTTGCTGGGTGAGTTCCACAGACCTTGCTGGTCTGCACCATCGACGATCTACATCTTACTCGAGACTTGCCGTTGCCAAGGCTTGTTGGGTCCAATCCGGTCGCCGACACCTCAGCACTCGACAGACATCGTGTACCAGCCCGAATCCTGCTCCTGGTCGCCGACAACGCCTCCCGGACCTCGTGGCTGAAGAGTCAAGACGACCGTCAACGCACCTGAAGCACTCGACATCGGTGGGCATCTGTCCATCGCCTTCCTGGTCACTGGCTAGTGACCCAGACTCTGTCCCCTCTGCTTTCAGGTTCACCAGAACTCCGATCCACTCTTGGATCCACCCGGACACTTTTCACTTGGCCGCCAGCAGCACTTTGCAGCAGATCGCCATTCGAATCGACGACGAAACCCGACCCCGAAAGGCACCTATGCACCCGGCTTCCCTGGGTGAGGTAACACGAGTACTTCGGTGCTCCCGTGGGTAGAGACTCTTCAAAGCCCTAGATCTCAAAGGGTTTTGTCCTAGTCCTCTTCTAAGTGTCCCTTTCCTCTATTTTCCCGATCCCGACTTTCTCCATAGAAGTTAACGGCGTATCGCGGTTGTGTATTTACACTGCACGCGTCTCCCGTGGGTCCCCTGTGTCACTACCTTGGGTGGTTCCTTGTGGTCCAAGCACTTCTAGAGGCTCTAGGCCTAGTGTCTAGTTCAGTCGTGGTTCGCATACCACTTTATTGGTATATGGTTTGGTACGCCCCTAGTGCCCAAACGTGTATTTGTGCTATTACTGTGATTTAATATCTTATAACTTATGTACTTCGAACTCTAGCCTCATAAAGAGACTAGAGGGGTGTGTTTAGCAATAAATACATATATTTTGAATATATACCTGGTGTGGTGCTCTTTCATTTGGTCACTCAAGAGATTATAGACTGGTAAAACAAGCTGCTTTACATTCCTTCAAGACTTAGCCTGAAGGCTGCTCTCCATAGCTACCACTAGGATAGCTTTCAATAAGGTTGTCTTTAACCTATCTACCATAAGAGTCGATTTGGACTGGTGCAAGGTGCCCACTATAATTAGTGGACAGCATATGCCAGGCCAACTTCTCACAAGGTGTTCCCAGTTTCTCAAACATTGTAGATAAATTGAGGGAAACAAATATTGCATGGGTACATGTTAAGAACTTAAGTTGGACACCAAACGGAGGCAGAGAGGGATCAGGAGATGAAAGCAATTGCAGTTCAACCAAGTCAGAGAATAGTTTTCCCCATGCCAACCCACTAGTTCACAAGCTGGAGTGAAGAATCCAGTCCGCAGTTTTGCACCGACCGGCACCAGTAGCAATAGTCGAAGACGAGGACGAAGACGCTGAACACGTTGAATACGCTGAACTCGCCGCTGAACTCGCCGCTGTTACCGTTCTTGACTCCGCACCGGCCGCACCGGCTGTACCTGCTGTACCGGCTTGGTCGGAGGGCTTGGTGCTGCTTTGGTACTGCCGTGTCGTACCAGCTCACATCGGCTCGTATTGGTGGCCGCCCCTCGCCCTCATTAGCGGTTGGCGTTGGTTGTGGTCTGCCTGTCTGCTGTCAGGAGCTGAGGTGAGCTGAGGCGATGCGAGCTGACTGCCTGCCTTGGACTGTGGACTGTGGCGGCAAAGGCAGCGGTGGAGGTGAGCGGCTGAGGTAGTTTTGGCAGGTAGTATCAGCAATTTTGGCAGTTTTGGCAGATGAGGCTGTGGCCCAGCTAGGCGCTGGGTGTTGAGGGGAGGAGGAGCAGCAAAGACTGGATTACCAGGCTTACTGGCATACTGTCTGCTGTCAGGAGTTGTCAGGAGCTGAGGTGAGGTGAGCTGACTGCCTGCCTTGGACTGTGGACTGTGGCTTACTGACATAACCGAAAAAAAATGTTTAAAGTGAAGGTGAAGGGGTGTGCAGTGGACCTGGCCCTGGTCACTGCTCGAAAACCAACCAGATTTTTGGCAGATTCTTGGCAGTTGCTTGGTAAGGTTGATTTCTGTTTTTTTCCTGTTGGCCCCTCCACCTCCTGACACAGGCTCCTGTTCCTGCTCTGTGTGGAAGAAGCAGAGCAGAGCAGAAGAACAGAGGAAAAACACTACAGAGGAGTAGAGGAGCAGAGGAACGACTGTATATGACTGCTTTGTGCCTTCCATACGCCCTTAATATTTGTAGATCAAACAGATAATTGACAATTGATAATTGACTTTAAATTGATCGATTTATTATATTTTCAAACTGATTTTAACCTTAAAAAAATAAATTAAACAGATATTGAGAATGCGCTCTGGGAAAGAAAGGGCTTTGGGCCCTCCCACAAGACGAACGCGGAAAGCCCAAGCACCAAGAGTGATAAAAAATACTAAAGGGCTGATAAAGGGTTCTAATCAAACGCTAATCTCGCCAATAGCACGGATGTTTGAAAAATCTACAAAAATACCTCATAAGTTTGATTTTATGAGAGATCCAGCAGGAGCACTGATGTCAATGCAACTAGAAGTGGAAACAAAACACTTACAATCTCCGATTAAGCCAACTAACACCTTGGAAAGAAAAATTCAAACATTTGGTCTAGAGCGGGAATAGGAGCAAACTATTAACCCGCAACTTGAAAGTCTACAGGGAGCTATAACTGAACAAAAGTGGACTTAGAGCCTTTAATTCCAGTATCACACACTCAAAGAAATAAAAGTGATGCAGATTTGGGTGAGATTGAAATACTAACAGAAGAAATGGCACAAGATGATATGGTTATGAGTCCAATGACTCCAGGGGCTCCACTACCAATAAAAGTTAAGGTTGAAACAAGGAAAAATAATGTTCATGACCTCGAACAAGGAAAGCAACACAAATAAATGGTAATAGTAACAACCTACTGGGGATGAGTATACCAAAAGGAATGGATTGAGGAATAAATATGGAACTGAGTCATAAAGAGCTGGAAAGTGATACTCCTGATCAGTTACAACCATCGTTTTTCAAGGAAAAACCCTAGGATTCAATGATCAATCAGTATTCAAAATTGCAAGCAGTAGTAAAAAATAAATAGACTGGTTAATACACAGAGCTTATTAGATAATCAAGATACTAATCGGGTTGAGGCTACTCAAAATAAGGAAATATATACTGATCTAAAAGCAAAAAAAATATAGACGATCAGGATCCGGGATCAATATGGGATATATTTTACCAAACATCAGTACTAACCCTTGAAGCATTGACATATCAGTCAAATAAAATGGACACTCAAATAGAAATACTTGGAGTGATGGCAAATGCAGTCTCTGGAATCGATCACTAGTTGGCGGAGTTAAATAGTTTGATAATTAAAGCACAAAATGAAGCGGCCTCAACTTACTTAGACTGTACATGTGCACCTATAATAAATAAATTAGCGAGTATCCCGGAAGTTGTGCATACGATATTAGATGACGTTAAAGAAATTGTTAGGAAAAAACATGATATTAAAGAACAGGAGATGTGGCAATCAGAAAAAAAGAAAAATATGTTAGTTTCTACAGAAAAAAGAAAAGAGATGCAGTTTGGTCACATAACTTACTCCGATGATCGGATTAAATTAAGCTCGGAAATAAAGCAGAGCGTTAATCAAGAGTCAAATAAATTAATAGAAAAGGATACATTGCTTGATCAATCTGAACAGCGGAACAAAGAAGGAGCGGTTAAGGAAGATTTAATAGCCTTAGCACAGCAGAATAAAGAAGGAGAGGTTACGGAAGATTCAATAGTCCTGGAAGAAAACATGGAATTAACAAAAAGACAAATGAAAAACTGCGCAAAGCAAGAAATAAGGCCAAGAAAGAGTTTGCAGCAAAAACAGACTCCAAGTTGGAAGCCCCCAAGGTTACGGTAAAAGAAGAAAAATATATGAAAACACTTATAGGAAAACAAAAAGATGATTTATTGGGGAGACAGCTTGAAAAAATACTGCAAGAGAAAGAAAAGTATTACGATATCTTTATGAAGCCTTTGAAACATCTCACTGACCAAAAACTCTCCACAATAAATAAAACTATATTAGATAACAAGGGCCAAAAGTTCTGTGTACCACGAACGGAGAAAAATAAAGGATTAGAAAGAGATGAAAAAAGTAGTCTGAAAAGAAACGGTTGTGTAATAAAAATGGAATCTATTGAAAATATTCAAAGTGATCAGATTGAAGAAGCAAAGAGCCCTTTGATCCCCGTTAAATTTAAATCCTCATCCAGTAACTGTAAGGAGGAACAAACGTGTATTGATTCAGCGATTCCGAGGACAATCCAAGGAGGGCAAAATACTGCACCAAGAATAGGCGGTAATTTAATTAGACAGAAGGAAAATATAGCTGCACTAAATCAACGGAAAGAGGAAACTAAGAACAATTCGATAAAATCGATAGAATTGTTAGAACTAAAAGAGGATGTGATTCAAATACCAAAATGGGAGAACCTAGTTATTGTAAAAAGTGGTCAAGCTAAACAAGTTGTATATAATGAATATTATGATTGCAAGGAAAGAAAGCAAGAAGTGCCGCTCCCCAAAAGGCCTGCCCAAATTATCCTTAAACCATTATATGACTCACGCGGCAGACAAGACATTTTGAATAGAGGAAACATACTTCGCTTGTTGAAATCAATTCCACTATTAGAAAAAGTGACAACAGAAGATTTAGAATGTGTTGGATTTTTGAAAAATCCTGCAGGTGGGCATCCAATAACTCTGCTGACTGTGGCTACTGATAATATAGCGGAACTAATTATCCATGAACAAGAAATTTTTCGTAGTTGGGGGATAACAATTAGTCAACCAGCCCCAAAGGTATATCCAACACTGCTGATAAAAGAAGAAAGTCCAATAAAAAAAGGGAAAAAGGAAAAATGACGATATGGTCTATTCTATATTAAAAAATCCCCTTGGAAAAATAGATAGTGAAGATGAAAAGCTGTTTAATGAAACAAAAGTGGATAAAGCCAACGGAATAAATAAAGAGTGGATTTTGACAGCATTACATGGAAATGAAGGAAAATGACAGAATACACTTGAAGATAATAAAAAGAATGGAATATGGATAGTTTAATAATAGGAATGTGCTCTTGGAACATAAATGGGATATGTAAAAAGACAAAAAATGTTCAAATAGATAGTCTATCAAGTTCCTTTCAAATTATATTATTGCAGGAAACGTGGGCAATTGACCCATTTTTGATAGAAGGATATAAAGGTTATTTCGAGCCTGCAACTAAAACTCAAACATTTTGTCGCCCGTGTGGGGGTCTGGCAACATTTATATCAATTGATTTGAAAGTTGATCATGAGCAGTTAGCTACGAACAATTCCAATCTTCAAATGGTAAAGATGCGTTTAGCATCAGGTGAACATAAACAATTAAAAGCTCTAATTATAATAAATATATATATCCCACCAAAACAGAAATCGAGGAAGGATATGTGTACTGCCCTGATAAGCCTTTTATTGGAGCAAATAATGAAAGATCCCTTTGCTGATTTCATTCTAACGGGTGATTTTAACTTAAATTTATTAATACCCTTTTTACGAGATGATGTTGTACAGTCTCAAAACCAACAGTGGGCAATTCCTGAGCAAATAATGGATCCTGCTATACATATTAAACAGAACTCAATGGGGCGAAATTTTGATGGATATAGAAGCACTGGGCCTAAGAATATTAAATGGTAGATTCATTTCGGATATACCACTGGCTTGGTCATTTTTTTCACACTATTCGAAATCACGAATTGATTACACGATGGTATCACTAAACATCTTTAATAACATCATGTCGTATCAGTTAAGGAAGGTGCCTGATAGCGACCATAGTCAACAACTAATTAATATAAAATTGTCATGCTTGAAACATCAAAAGTATTTAACAATGCAAGGCCAGACGTGTACTATCAATTATAGGAAACTTATATGGAAAACAAACAATATGGATAAAATAAATGAAAAGGCGCAAGGCATGGTAAAAGAATGTTTTAAAGAAAAACTATGAGGTCGACAATTGACCAATGGGAAAATTTTATACAGAAACTAGTTAAGTCTTTTGAGTCTACATCTAGCGTTGAGATTAAACAAGTGACTGAAATGAAAAAATGGGAAACTAAGATCAATCTAACATATACGGTTAGGAAAACAAGAAGGACCCGCAATACACTTAGGAAACAGATCATCAAGTTCCCAAATAATGAAGATTTACAAATTCAATTAAAAATGGTAAATCAAACTTTGCGGAAACTAATCTGGAACGAAAAAAACAAAGCCAGGCAGGATTTGTGGACCAAAATATACTACGCAAGTAATCAAACAAACTCAAGGGGGTTTTGGAAAATAATAAATGGCTTAGTAAGACCTAACAAAACTGCGGTAGTATCCGTGTTAACTGAAGAAGAATGGTCTACATTCCTTATAAAACATTTAAACCCAGTTGCTAAAGCAAATACTTTGAATGCCAAACAGATTGGGATGGTTAAAGTAGATTTAGAATGTGACATAGAAATTAACATAACAAAAACCCAAGTAGCCAAGCTAATAAAGAAACAAAAAGACGGGGCACCAGGCCCAAATGGCATTTCGTTTTCTCTTTACAAAGAAAATCCGGACTTCTGGTCGGAATACCTAGCAGAGGTTTTCAATGAAGTTGTTCAGACTGGGTTGATTCCAAAATCTTGGAGAGGGTCATTAATATCTCCTGTTTTTAAAAAGGAAACTGGCAATTGCCGGAGAATTATCGTTTGATAACCCTTCAGGATACTGACGCAAAGTTATTTGCAGGAGTTTTACTATCAAGCTTAACAGATTGGGTAAAGGAAAAACGGGTTCTGCCTTTGAATCAAACAGGATTCATTAAAGGTCTAGGTACTTCTACAAACATTTTAATTTTATCGGTATTAATGAATAAGGCAATTTCAGCAAAACAGCCCTTGTATCTTTGCTTTGTAGATTTTAAATCGGCTTTTGACTGTGTGAATAGACAGCGTCTGTGGCAAAAACTAAAAGAGCAGGAAATTCCGGATTTATTATTAAAATTGGTTCAACTTTTGTATACGGACACTTGGATCAGGGTGAGGATCGGTGACGGTCGAGGGCTAACAAGAGAAATACACACGGCTGGTGGATTAAAACAAGGGTGCGTCCTAGCCCCGCTCCTTTTTAACTTGTTTTTAGCAGATCTTACAGCAACTCTAAATGGTGTAAATGCGCATCCACCAAAGCTAGCCGATAAGCAAATATCCAATTTGCTGTACGCAGATGATGTTATTCTTTTAAGTCAAACTAAAATTGGATTACAACGGTTAATTGATTGTATCACAATATATGCAAAGGACAACGATATGATAATAAATGAAGCAAAGACTAAAGTAATGGTAGTTACAAAAAATACAAGAATAAAATATAAATATAAATGGTTACTGGAAGAATCTAGATTAGAGCAAGTTGAATCTTATAAATATCTTGGAGTCATATTTAATGATAATGGGAACTTTCTCCCCCAAAAAAAGGATATCAACAGGAAAGCAAATTCTTTTCTAGCAGCATTTAGGATCATCCAGAAAGCAATAAGTGATTTGTCTTACCGACTTTGACATATGTTAGTGAGGTACTAAACGGGAAGGATGCGGAGATTATTAATAATGCGGTTGCAAGAATTTATAAAACCCTATTTTGTCTGCCTAACAATGCCTCGCAAGCTCAAGTGAGGCTGGAATTTGGGTTAAATAATCAGTTATATGCAAGAAAAGGTCAATCTCTGAAAGTGTGGAACCGTATTAAAAATGATCATGAAAATCAAATCTCCCAGCTACTATGGCATGAAGTAAAAGCTAATAGGAAATTGCAAGTGTGGACTTATTTAAATGCAGCGATACAAGAATTTGGCGTTATACCTATTTGGGAAACTACTATTGCACGGGAAAGCTTTAAAAAACAATTAATAAACTAACCAACCATCTATCGCTGATAAAAGACAAAGAAATATTTTTAAAAAGAAAACATGCATGGCCAATAATAAATGGATTTCAGAAAAAAAGGTCCAAGAATATTTGGAAACATCGTGGTCACAAAAAAACAAACATATTTTCATTAATGCTCGATTTGGCTTAATGCCGGGATTATGTCATTTACCGCCATGGAAGAAATCAGAAGAGGATACTCAATGTAGGTTGTGCAAAACAGGACAAGAGAATATTATTCATTTACTGTGTCTTTGCCCCAAATTAGAAAATGAAAGGAAAAGTATATTTAAGAGACTATTTAATGATCGTGGAATAAGGACATGTAGGCAAGCCTTGATAGCATATTTAAGCGCTGATGATATTTCCTTGAACTCTGCATTTGTAAATTTTTTGATTTTAATTGGGAAAAAATTATAGGAAAATAATTTGAATCCTGTATCTATTGTATTTTAAACAATATTATACTGTGTACTGTATTTATCTGGCTATAACTTTTGGTACTACATACAACTGTTTTAATTTTCTTTTATCTATGGAAATTTTTAGTAGCTTTTGTAAGATTTTAATTAATCAAACAAATAAAAAAAATAAAAAAATAATAATAATAAATAAATTAAAATTAAATTTTAAAAATGAACATTAAACACAGGCCACATCAACACTTTTTTTTGAGGACAGGAAATGCATCCTATTTCTAGGCTCAACTTATGCCGTTGTGTGTTTTATTATTATTAAATTATAGATATGAGCTTCTTCGTGTGTTAGAGGAAGTCATCTCAATCTAGGTTGCTGACAGCCTTTCTTGATTTTGATGACTCCTCGGTAAAAATAGCCTAAAATAAATGTTTTCTGGATTCCAGACACCAGTTCACAGACACAATACACTTTATTGTTGTGACCCTCTGAGCAGTTGTAGGTTAGAATATGTGTGTCCAACTCCTTTTTGCGTGGGAACCACCAGGTCATTTCAGGCATAAGAACAAGAAGTGGTGTACATCAATCAGCCAGGCATCTATATTAGACAAGATTTGACACCAAAGTGGGACCCCTCCCTTGCAATATTAGTCAAGTACTACCTAAGAAAGTGAAGGGCATATTTACAGCAGAATGGAGAAGCGTGGCGTTAGGCAAACATTGCTAACGCCACGCTTCTCCATTCTGAAAACGCAGGGATGCGCCGTATTCACAAGAAAGCGGCGCACCCCTGCGTTTCCCCTAGCGCTAACGCTGATTTCAGCAGCCTAGCGCCAACGCAGGCACACTTACACCATAGTGCAAGGGTGTCTGTGTTGGGGGGAAGATTGTTTATATGCAGGAAGGTCCCCCGTACGGCACATAAACAATCTTTAAATGCTGTTTTGTAACTTCTATGCTTCTATGCTTAATGCAGCACACATAGAAGTTGCAAAACAGCATTTTTTAAAAAATGATTGTTTATGTCCAGGAAGGGGACGAAAACAATCATTGGCAATTTGATGTTTCTATGTGGCAGCACACATGAAACAGGAAAAACGAGGAGAAATAAAGCATTTCTCCTTGTTTCGCCTGTTTAAGACCAGGTTTTCCCTGGTCCTAATTTTGGCGCTGCCTCCTATTTACGCTGGGTGCTGGAGAGGAGGGAGAGGCTGGAGGGAGAGAGATGGAGTGACTCAGATAAAGAGCAATGAGGCAGCTCCATTCCTCCCCCGCCCCAGTCCACCGGACTGATCCCAGAACCCCCCCCAGTCTCTTGGCCAAGGTCCGGAGCGTTGCACATAATGGATGAAGCCCTGGGGAGGTGGCGGTCCCCCGGGCTGCTGGGGCCCCTGCGGGCCCCCGCTAATTTAATGGACATTGCCCCCGGGTCCTGGCCCACCCGGGGGCT
Organism: Calotriton arnoldi; assembly: GCA_963921515.1. Taxonomy (NCBI): domain Eukaryota; kingdom Metazoa; phylum Chordata; class Amphibia; order Caudata; family Salamandridae; genus Calotriton; species Calotriton arnoldi. The sequence goes on from CAWUFW010003080.1 coordinate 1,580,709, forward strand.
TATAGAAAACTTTATTGTTAGTGTGTCTGTGAATGTTGTACACTCATTCAATTAGCTAGACATTACCCGTACACTCTTCCAATCACCCAGTTAGTACCTATACACTTCTCCAATCCCTTAAACATTATCCCTGCACTCATGCAATCACCCAGACACTACCCTTGCACTCTTTCAATCAACCAGGCAGTATCTATACAATGCTCTATTCATTTAGGCAGTACACATACACTTATAAAATCACCCAAGCTCTATTTATACAGTCCTCCAATCACCCAGGTACTAATCCTGTACTCCTCCAATTACCCAGCCAGAACCCTTCAAGTTTTAAAATCACTCAGGGACTATCTATGCACTCCTCCAATCACCCAGTTCGTACCTCTACACTCTTGCAATCAGCAAGACATTACCCGTACACTCATGCAATTACCGAAGTATTAACTATGCATTCCTCTAATCCCCCAGACATTAGACCTGCACTCATACAATCACTTAGGTATTAGCCATGCACTCCTGCAATGCCACAGACATTACCCCTGCACTCAAAATGGTGGCAAAATTCTTGGATTGGCGAAACCACCGTGATTGGTACACCATCGGTACGCAAATACAGAAAACATCACATTATTTTTATAAAAATGTTAAAATTAAGAAAAAGTATTTTTGGGACATTATAGTTAGAAATTAGGATTTACAAAACCTTTGAAATTCACTGAAAAAACCATAGGTTTCAGGGACGTTATAGTTATAAATTAGCTTTTAAAAAACCTATGAAATTCACTGAAAAAACCTTAGGTTTCAGGGATGTTATAGTTAGAAATTAGCATTTAAAAAACCTTAGAAATTCACTGAAAAAAACACAGGTTTCAGTGACGTTATAGTTAGTTGGACATTTCACTCGTACAAAACCAGAGTCCCCAACAGAGAGGGCCAGCCCCGGGGGATGGGGTCCCCGGGGCTACAAGTGGCCCGGGAGGGGGGCCACGCGGCCCCCTTCCCCAAAATTAAAAAAAATAAATAAAAAAACAAAGGACGGCCTTGGGGGATGGGGTCCCCGGGGCCATAAGTGGCCTGAGGAGGGGGGCAACGCAGCCCCCTCCAAAACAATAAAAAAAAGGCCATGCCCCGGGGATGGGGTCTTCGGGGCCGATTAAGGCCTCGGGAGGGGGGCCACGCGGCCCCTTCCAAAGTTTTTTTATTAAAAAAAAATATATAGGGGGCAGGCCCTGGGGGATGGGGTCCCCAGGGCCAATAAATTAGAAAAGAAGGGGGCCACACAGACCCCCTTCTTAAAAAAGACCGGCATCGCGCCAGAGGCCACGCCCCTTTCTGCAGCACTCTGCAAACGCGCCCCCTGGTGCATTTGCAGATGGGGAACGAATTCCCCTTGAATACTGGGGGTCCCTGGGGCCAACTAGCCCACCAGGAACCTCCAGTATGCGCCAGAGGGTGCGTTGCAGAGAGGTGTTCTGAGGCCACGCCCCTTTTTACACCTCTCTGCAACGCAGCTCTGTGGCGCTTAATGGAGGTAGCTGGTGGGCTAGTTGCACCCCAGGGAGCCTCAGGATTCAAGGGGAGTTAATCCCCGACTTAAAACGCGCCACGGAGCATGTTTGCACAGTGGTGAAGGGAGGGGCGGGGCCTGAGGTGACATGTGTGCAAACATGCCCTGTGGCGTGTTTTAAGTTGGGGATTAAGTCCCTTGAATCCTGAGGGTCCCTGGGGTCCAACTAGCCCACCAGGTACCTCCAGTAAGCGCCACAGAGCTGCGTTGCAGAGAGGTGTAAAAGGGGCGTAGCCTCGGACCACCTCTCTGCAACGCAGGCCTGTGGCGCTTACTGGAAGTACCTGGTGGGCTAGTTGGGCCCCAAGGACCCTCAGGATTCAAGGTGACCTAATACCGCAACTAAAAAAACGCACCATGGGGCGCGTTTGCACAGTGGTGAAGGGAGGGGGCGGGGCCTGAGGTGACATGTGTGCAAACACGCCCTGTGGCGTGTTTTAAGTTGGGGGGTTAAGTTCCCTTGAATCCTGAGGGTCCCTGGGGTCCAACTAGCCCACCAGGTACCTTCAGTAAGCACAACAGAGTTGCGTTGCAGAGAGGTGAAAAAAGGTGCGTGGCCTCGAAACGCCTCTCTGCAACTCAGCTCTGTGGTCCTAACTGTAGGTACCTAGTGGGCTAGTTGGGCCCCAGGGACCCTCAGGATTCAAGGGGACTTAATCCCCCAACCTAAAACGCACCACGGGGCGCGTTTGCACACATGTCACCTCAGGCCCCCCTCCCTTCACCACTGTGCAAACGCACCCTGTAGCGCGTTTTAAGAGGTAGTTTTAATCCCCTGCCCTATTATGTACTAGGGACTTACAGAGGAGGTCATGCTAATCACAGGGGTACCCCAACGCATAGTGTTCCCTAGTGTATGTAGGTGTTTTCACTGTATTCTAAGTGTCTTTTAGAATAGCACTGGCTCTGGTTAGTCAGAGTCAGTTACCACCAGTACCCGTCTGAAAAAGTTATGGGCACAGGATGATTTTGCAACAAAGCCTTTTTCTGCTCCTCTGTTGGTTCTTTCTGCACATCTTTTGCTTCTTCCTGCACTTTTCTTCGTCTTTGTGGACTTCTGTTACTTCTTTCTGCATTTCTTTTGCTTCTTTCTGTGCGTTTTTTCTTCTTTCTTCACATGTCCTACCTCTGTAGGCATAGTTAGAAACTAGCATTTAAAAAACCTTTGAAATTCACTTAAAAAAACCATAGGTTTCAGGCACGTTATAGTTAGAAATTAGCATTTAAAAACCTTTGAAATTCACTGAAAAAACCATAGGTTTCAGACACGTTATAGTTAGAAATTAGCATTTAAAAACCTTTGAAATTCACTGAAAAAACCATAGGTTTTAGGGACAGTTATAGTTAGTTGGACATTGCATTCGTACAAAACCCGTGAAATTCCCCCTTTATAGTTAGTTCAGCTAACTATAACTCGCACCTCCGCAATGCACTGCTGATGACGTCACATATTACATCACTCATGACATGGTCAGTGACATCACTGATGACATCACTGATGACATCTCAAATGACATCACTGATGACATCACTGATGGCATCATCCATGTGATAATTTCATGCATCTTCTCAGTTCTCACACCATAATATAATCTTTGATACACCCACTCTAAATTACAGACTGCCATTCTCAAAACCATACACACTCCAATACCAATAACTACATACCCACTCACTGATTCTTAGGTCTACACACACACATCTACTCACTCACGCGTACAGTCACTCATACTTACAGTCACTCAGTACAGGACTATCATATGCACTCATACACCTATATAAACACTCACACACCGCCACTCATCCATAGAGGTACTCACACACCTAGTCAGTCATGCAAAAAATGTATCACACACCCATTTACTCACCTATACAGTTATACAGACACCAACTCACTTACTCATACAAATACTAGCACATTCTTACGCTCTTATACAATAGCTGATACAAGCACACACCCATCCATACAGCCACTCTCACAATCACACACTCTCACTTATAGCCTTTTAAATACTCTAACACACATATATACTGCATTTTACATATGTAGTTACTCGCACATGTACCACTGAGATATACATTCACTCACTAACACACCCATACACACACTCACCCACCCAAGCAGTCCATCACAGATGCACTCTTCAAATCATGCACCCAGTGAATCACCCACTCACACATCTATGTACAGAGTCACACACACCCCACCCACACAAACACTCAGGCACCCATACAGATACTCAGAGAACCAATCAATAACCCATATAGACACTCATGTAGCTATTCGCAAATCCATGCATCCACTTACACACCAACAGACAGACGGATACAGACATTCACCCAGTTTAGTCACTAACCCATGCATTCAGTAAGATACGTTTAATCACTCACTTATAGAGTTAGTCACGCACCTACTAAATCATCCATTCAGACACTTATACACCCACTCATTCTTCAGTACGCCTTTGCCTATAAATATTAAACATATTTAAACTTTACAGAAACACACAGTCACTGGATGATGTCATCAGTGATGTCATCAGTGATGTCACTGACCATGTCATGAGTGATGTAATATGTGACGTCATCAGCAGTGCATTGCGGGGACGCGAGTTATAGTTAGCTGAACTAACTATAACGGGGGAATTTCACGGGTTTTGTACGAGTGCAATGTCCAACTAACTATAACTGTCCCTAAAACCTATGGTTTTCTCAGTGAATATATATATATATATTCACAAAAAAACAAAGGTTACAGGGACGTTATAGCTAGGCTGACATTTCACTCATACAAAGCCACAAAAATTCAGCCGTTATAGTTACCTGAGTTAACAATAACTTGCACCCCCGCAATGCACTGCTTATGACCTCACATATTACATCACTCATGACATGGTCAGTGACCTCACTGATGACATATCAAATGACATCACTAATGTATATATATATATATATATATATATATATATATATATATATATATATATATCTGTCTTGAAAGTTTCGGGGTGATTCGTCGAGTGGGGGCTGAGAAAAAAGGGGGGTCCCAAAACGCGTTTTCTCCATGTTAATTTCCATAGGAAACTTTAAAAAAAAGTTACAGCCCGAACTGCTGAACGGAATTACACCATATTTGGCAAAAAGGTAGGTCTTGGTTCAGAAAGCGTGCTTTTTTAAAAATGGTGTAAATCCGTTCAGTAGTCCCTGAGAAATTCAAAAAATAAAAAATATCGATATCTGGTGGCCGAGGAGGATTTGCGAACCCTTCCGAGCACAAGCTTCATTTTGATTGTCTGTCAACACTCCAAACCAGGAAGTGTTGGCAGCCATCTTGTGACTCGGTACCGAGTCAGAAGAAAAAAGGAGAAAAAAGGATAAAAAAAGAGAAAAGGGGTCAGGGTAGAAACACCCTGACCTCCTTGGTCTGCTCAGTGGGTCCCACAAGGACCCCCAGGGCCACAAAAAGCATTTTTTTAAATATTTTTGGCCGGATTTGCGCTGGGTGCGCGAATCCGGATGAAAAAATAAAAAACGAAGCGCAGATGCGCTTGGTTTCTTTAAGCCCCCGGGAGGGCCAGGTCCTGGGGGCAATGTTTTATTAGGGTGCGGGGGCCCACAGGGGCACCCGCAGCACCGGGGACCACCACCTCCCCGGGGCTTATTTCATTGATGTGAGGGGGCCTTGTGGGCCCCTCCAAGCCCCAGGGACCGCCACCTCCCCTGGGCTTTTTTCATTAATGGGTGGGGGGGCCTCGCGGGCCCCCCGAGCCCCGGGGACTGCCACCTCCCTGAGGCTTTTTTCATTAATGTGCGAGGGGCCTCATGGGCCCCCCCAAGCCCCGGGGACCACCACCTTCTTGGGCCTTTCTTCATTAAAGTGCTGGGGCCCTCGCGGGCCCCCCAAGCCCCGGGGACTGCCACCTCCCTGGGACTTTGTTCCTTAATATGCGGGGGGCCTCACGGGCCCCCCCAAGCTCTGGGGACTGCCACCTCCCCGGGGCTACTTTACTAAACTGTGTGTGTGTGCGTGGCTCCCTGGGGCACTAATTATTGAAGTACGGGGGTCCGTTGCGGGGCCCCGGGGACCACCACCTCCCCGGGGCTTAAATCATGTTGGGAGGGGGACCGCGCTGCCCCCCTCCTGGTGCCCTAGTTGGCCCTGGGGACCACCACCCCCAGAGCCGACTCCAGCAATGTCCTGGGGTGCCCACTCCTGGGACATTGCAGTTTGCAATGACAGGGCGGGAGCACGGCTCCCGCCCTATCATTGCAAACTATGCTTCGCTTCATGGAAGCAAGAGCAGAAAACCTGCTCTCGCTTCCATGAAGCAAAGCAGATTGCTTTTGGACAAGGGGAGCTGCATGTCAGCAGCTCCCCTTGTCCAAAAGCAATGCCGGCTCCCGTGGGAGGCGGAGAGCCAGCTGGGACCGTGGGAACATTGGGGCTAAGGGTCCTTAGGGGCCAACTAGCCCACCAGGTACCTCCAGTAAACCCCACACAGTGGGTTTGCTGAGAGGTGGTCCGAGGCCACGCCCATTTTTACACCACTCTGCAAACGAGCCTCTTGGAGCATTCCTGGTGGGGCGATGAGGTCCTCTTGTGTCCTGAGCATATCAGGAGTAAAGTGGACTTCATCCCCGGAGCAGCACTGCGCCAGGAGGTGTGTTTTCAGAGTGGTGTAAAAAGGGGGCATGGCCTCGGACCACACTCAGCAATCCAGCTGTGTGGGGCTTACTGGAGGTACCTGGTGGGCTAGTTCACCCCCAGGGACCCTTAGGATTCAACGGGACTTAATCTCCCAACCCAGAACGCACCAGGAGGCACATTTGCAGAGTGGTGGAGAAAGGGTGTGTGGCCTGTGTCCACCTGTAAGCAATCCCACTTTCTGGGGCATACTGGAGGTATCAGGTAGGCTAGTTGGCCCCTAGGGACCCCCAGCAGCGAAGGGGACTTTAATCCCCATCCAAGAGCGTGCCAGGAAGTGCGTTTGCAGAGTGGAGGGGACCTTGGGGGCCAACTACCCCTCCTGTTACCTCCAGTAAGTCCCACACAGTGAGATTGCTAAGAGGTCTTCAGAGGCCATGCTCACCTTTCTCCACCACTCTGCAAACGTGCCTCCTGGCACAGTACTGGTTGGGGGATGAAGACCACTTTACTCCTGAGGGACTTTGGCGGCCAAGTAGCCCTCCTGGTACCTCCTGTAAGTACTATGCAGCGGAATTCCTGAGCGCTGGTCGGAGGCCCAGCCCCCTTTCTGCCCCACTCTGCAAACGCGACTACCATTTAAAGAAGCATTTGCAATGTAATAGGTCATAAATTTGCGAGAGTTAGAGCTATTGGCATTGTAAATGTAAAAGTTTTTTACTAATGTTTTTTTGGAGTGGAGTGGATGTATGTTGTGTTTTGTGAAATTATGTGGTATGTTGTGCAGTGCAATTATGTGGGTAGAAAGTATGTGGTATTTAGTGTATAGAAATTATGTAGAGTGGGATTATGTGTTATGGAGAGTAATTATGTGGTATGGTAGTCTATATTGTGGATAACCCCGGGCGGAGTTCACGTAGCCGTGCTACGCGAGGCTATGCGAAGCGGCAAAAAAACTCTGCAACGCTACGTGGAGTTACACGAGCATGCAGAGTTACTTGTTCCGCATGCTCGCGTATGCTCGTGCATGCTCGCGAGATGTTTTTGACGTTCGGCAACGCGGGTTGCATGTTCAGGGAGAAATATCGTGCAAACTTCACCACGCGGTCGCCAATGGGCGCGGCCATCTTGTTTTCCTAGTCTTTGCATGGTTCTGGGGCCTGTTTGTCATCCCTCTCTAATCTTTTCAATCCTTTGTTTTTTACACTGTTTTTCTGATCTTTTTTATTTATTTTCTATCCCTCTCTCTCCCTAAGTGTATATTTTGCATTTTATTTCTACTTGTACTGCGTGTTTTGATTTTTTTCTACTGTTTTATATTACTTGCTTTTTTACTTTCCTACTTCTTCTCCTGACTTTATTTTTTACTCCTACATTTTCTTTCCCGCCCCCACCCACTCAGAACCATGGCTAAGGCTACCTCTACCTCTAATAGTAAGGGGAAGGCGCCTGCACCCAAGAGCCGTCTTCCTTGCGGCAGATGGCGCCCGGAAGGGGTGCAGCCCTGGGCCCTTTTCACCGAGGTGGAGGTGGCCGCCCTTGTTTTTTTTGTACAGCGCCACCTCCCCTTAACCTTGGCAGCAGGCGGCAGGCCCGGCTCTGGTTACGCTACCCAGGATTGTCACCGCCGGTGGACGAGGGTGCACCAAGCAGTGTTTCGCTGCTCTGAGGTCTGGCGCACCCATAACCAACTGACTCACCGGTGCTGAGACATCTTGGACCGGGAGCAGGACCTGCTGGACCTGCTAGGTGTTGAGGTCATGGGGCTTGGTGAGTAGCGACTTATAGTCGTATTATGTGTTCTGTTCTGTTATTGTTATCGCGAATATTATTTTTTTCCCAAAGAGCCAGAATGCTGCTGCTTACATGCAGGTAAGTTATGTTTAAAAATCTTATGTGATTGTTATTCTTCCAGACACTAGACAGGTGCTCGGCACTACTAATATTACTTGTTTCCAACTTTGCGCTCGCTTGGGCTGATTATGTAAGAGAGTTTAGAGAACTTAAGTTAGGTAATGCTAAAGAGACTCCAGTCCTTTCCTTTGTCCTCCTGTCACTAAGATAGTAGTGGATCGATAGGTAGTTTAGTTACTTAGTTTTAGTTGGTAATTTTTTAGCGGTCTGTGTGACGCGTCCACCGTCACGTCACGTGCTGCTGAGTGCTGACTCCAGCCCTTAGTAGAACCTTTTGTAGTTTGTTAGTGAGAGGGTAATATAGCATCTAAGTCATGGGTACTCACAAACTTTCTCTCGGGGGCCAAATTTACAGTGTGGTTTGTGGCCGAGGGCCGCACCGGTGGGGGCGGGGTCAGTGGGGGAGGAGGCAGGGCTAGAGCAAAAAAACTATGACCATGAGGTTGAACACAGGCACCTGCAGCGGACGCCTTCGTCCACTGAGCCACCAGACCCGGCATACACACATCTCTCTCTCTATCTATCTATCTATCTATCTATCTATCTATCTATCTATCTATCTATCTATCTATCTCTCTCTCTCGCTCTGTCTCCCTCCCTCTCTCTATCTCTCCCTCCCTCTCTCTATCCCTCCCTCTCTCTATCTCTCCCTCTCTCTCTCTCTTCCCCTCCCTCTCTCTCTCTCTCCATCTCCCTCCCTCTCTCCCTCTCTCTATCTCTCTCCCTCTCTCTCTCCTCTCCCTCCGTCACTCACTCTGTTTGTCTCCCTCTCTCTCTCTGTCTCTCTCTCTCTCTCTCTCTGTCTCCCTCCCTCTCTCTGTCTCCCTCCCTCTCCCTCCCTCTGTCTGTCTCCCTCCCTCTGTCTGTCTCCCTCTCTCTCTGTCTCCCTCTCCCTCTGTCTCCCTCTCCCTCTGTCTCCCTCTCCCTCTGACTCCCTCCCTCTGACTCCCTCCCTCTGTCTCCCTCCCTCTGTCTCCCTCTCTCTGTCTCCCTCTCTCTGTCTCCCTCTCTGTCTCCTTCTCTCTCCCTCTGTCTCCCTCTGTCTCCCTCTGTCTCCCTCTCTCTCTGTCTCCCTCTCTCTCCCTCTCTCTGTCTCCCTCTCCCTCTGTCTCCCTCCGTCTGTCTCTGTCAGTCTCCCTCTGTCTGTCTCCCTCCCTCTCTCTGTCTCCCTCTCTCTGTCTCCCTCTGTCTGTCTCCTTCTGTCTCCCTCTCCCTCCCTTTGTCTCCCCCTGACTCCCTCCCTCTGTCTCCCCCTGACTCCCTCCCTCTGTCTCCCTCTGCCTCCCTCTGTCTCTCTCTGTCTCTGTCTCCCTCTGTCTCCCTCTCTCTGTCTCCCTCTCTGTCTCCCTCTCTCTCCCTCTGTCTCCCTCTCTCTCCCTCTGTCTCCCTCTCTCTCTGTCTCCCTCTCTCTCTCTCTGTCTCCCTCTCTCTCCCTCTCTCTGTCTCCCTCTCCCTCTGTCTCCCTCCGTCTGTCTCTGTCTGTCTCCCTCGCTCTGTCTCCCTCTCTCTGTCTCCCTCTGTCTCCTTCTGTCTCCCTCTCCCTCCCTCTGTCTCCCCCTGACTCCCTCCCTCTGTCTCCCTCTGCCTCCCTCTGTCTCCCTCTGTCTCTGTCTCCCTCTGTCTCTGTCTCCCTCTGTCTCCCTCTCTCTGTCTCCCTCCCTCTGTCTCCCTCCCTCTGACTCTGTCTCCCTCCCTCTGTCTCCCTCTCTGTCTCCCTCTGTCTCACTCTGTCTCCCTCCCTATGTCTCCCTCCCTCTGTCTACCTCCCTCTGTCTCTGTCTCCCTCCCTCCCTGTCTCCCTCCCTCCCTGTCTCCCTCCCTCCCTGTCTCCCTCCCTCTGACTCCCTCTCTCTCTGTCTCCCTCTGTCTCCCTCTGTCTGTCTCCCTCTCTCTCCGTCTCCCTCTCTCTCCGTCTCCCTCTCTCTCCGTCTCCCTCTCCCTCAGTCTCCCTCTGTCTGTCTCCCTCTGTCTGTCTTCCTCTGTCTGTCTCCCTCTGTCTGTCTCCCTCTGTCTGTCTCCCTCTGTCTGTCTCCCTCTCTGTCTCCCTCTGTCTGTCTCCCTCTGTCTCCCTCTCTGTCTCCCTCCATCTGTCTCCCTCCGTCTGTCTCCCTCTCCCTCTGTCTCCCTCCGTCTGTCTCCCTCTCCCTCTGTCTCCCTCACTCTGTCTGCCTCACTCTGTCTCCCTCACTCTGTCTCCCTCACTCTGTCTCCCTCACTCTGTCTCTCTCAGTCTGTCTCCCTCTGTCTGTCTCCCTCTGCCTCCCTCTCTCTGTCTCCCTCTCTCCGTCTCCCTCTGTCTGTCTCCCTCTGTCCGTCTCCCTCTGTCTGTCTCCCTCTGACTGTCTCCCTCAGTCTGTCTCCCTCTGTCTGTCTCCCTCAGTCTGTCTCCCTCAGTCTGTCTCCCTCAGTCTGTCTCCCTCTGTCTCCCTCTCTGTCTCCCTCTCTGTCTCCCTCTCTGTCTCCCTCTGTCTGTCTCCCTCTGTCTCCCTCTCTGTCTCCCTTGTCTCCCTCTCTGTCTCCCTCCGTCTGTCTCCCTCCGTCTGTCTCCCTCCATCTGTCTCCCTCTCCCTCTGTCTCCCTCTCTCTCTGTCTCCCTCACTCTGTCTCCCTCACTCTGTCTCCCTCTCTCTGTCTCCCTCCCTCTCCCTCTGTCTCCCCCTGACTCCCTCTCTCTGTCTCCTTCTGTCTCCCTCTGTCTCCCCCTGACTATCTCCCTCTCGGTCTCCCTCTCTGTCTCCCTCTCTGTCTCCCTCTCTCCGTCTCCCTCTCTCCGTCTCCCTCTCTCCGTCTCCCTCTCTCCGTCTCCCTCTCTCTGTCTCCCTCTCTGTCTGTCTCCCGCTCTGTCTCCCTCTCTCTGTCTCCCTCTGTCTCCCTCTCCCTCTCTCTCCCTCTCTCTCCCTCTGTTTCCTCTGTTTTCCTCTCTGTCTCCCTCCCTCTGTCTCCCTCTCTCTCTCCCTCTCCCTCCCTCTGTCTGTCTCCCTCTGTCTGTCTCCCTCCCTGTCTGTCTCCCTCCCTCTGTCTCCCTCTGTCTCCCTCCCTCTGTCTCCCCCTGACTCCCTCCCTCTGTCTCCCTCTCCCTCCCTCTGTCTCCCTCCCTCTGTCTCCCTCCCTCTCTGTCTCCCTCTCTGCCTCCCTCCCTCTGCCTCCCTCTCTCTCTGTCTCCCTCTCTGTCTCCCTCCCTCTGCCTCCCTCTCTCTCTGTCTCCCTCTCTGTCTCCCTCTGTTTCCCTTTCTGTCTCCCTGTCTCTCTCCCTCTGTCTCCCTCTGTCTGTCTCCCTCTCTCGGTCTCCCTCTCTCTGTCTACGTCTCTCTGTCTCCCTCTCTCTCTGTCTCCCTCTCCCTCTGTCTCCCTCCCTCTCCCTGTCTGTCTCCCTCTGTCTGTCTCCCTCTCTCTGTCACCCTCTGTCTCCCCCTCTCTGTCTCCCTCCGTCTGTCTCCCTCCGTCTGTCTCCCTCCAGTCACCTCACCCCGCGTGTGTGTGTCAGCCCGGGCTGAGACAGCTTCCCGGGCACACACACAGCCGCACCCGAGTACTTCACAGGTCTTTAAAAGACCATTCACTTGTTAATGAGGGTTTGTTGTATTTCACCTCTTCTTAGCGCCCCTGGAGATGCAGGGGCGCTAAGAAGAGGTGAAATACAACAAAGCCTCATTAACAAGTGAATGGTCTTTGAAAGAATCGCCCGGCCCCCATAGAGCGCTGCTGCAACCGGTGGTGTTTGCTGACACTTTAAGAAAAAAAAAGATAAAACACAGGTAAGATATCTGCAAGGTCCGCGGGCCGCCAAGGAAGGCTTGCCGGGCCGCTGGCGGCCCGCGGGCCGTACTATGAGTACCCGTGATCTAAGTCATCAGCACATCAGCAGCAACCAACCAACAATTTGATGTATGAAAATTTATTCATGCGTCCATCTGTGCATTTTTGAGGACTAAAATAAATGGACATGCAGACTTAGTGAATAATTGGCCCGTCAAAGGGGGTTGATTCATTGATGATTTCGAATGAGATTGAAACTTAGAAGAAGCAAATATATGTTTTGCAATTCATTTCCAATGTCTTTGGAATAAGTGGGCTACGTCAGGTGGTACTTAGGTTTAGGATTCTGGAATCAGAATGGAACACTGGATTAATAAATAATAACTAGACGGTCCGCGAATCCCGCAATACTACTAGTCAAGCAGATTAGATAGGTCAATTTTATTGCAATTGTTGTTTTCCTAAAAATTTTTAGAGCGTTTTTAAAAATATTTTATTTGTTTCACATCAATCATCAATGTTTGTCTCTTTCTTTATTATATCTTACATTATCAGCACCCAGGGGCAAGAAGATGACTGGGTCTGAGGCGGGAGCTGGAGATGCCTCCCAGGGCCAGGACCGCTCCTCTACCGAGGGCTCTGCTGCTGGCCCTAGTAAGTCCTCCTGTTGTTAATATTAATAATTATATTTCCCTAACTTTTACTGCACCTTATTTTTTCCAAACTATTATTTCCGTTTCCTAATTCTATTTTTTACCAAATCTTCTTCGATCTATCTGTTTCTAAATTCTTGTTATCCCTGCCTCTAACTGCCTCTGACTCTGTACTACTACTATAAGTCTGTCTGTAGCTTGCCCAGTTGGCCACTCTTTATTTTTAAAAAGTTTTAAAACTCAGATTCACCAATAGCTCTAGCCACTGAGTCCAGTCCTTTGGGTTGACCTCTTCTTAAACTTGAGAGGCTTTTCGACAATTGCCACCAACAAAATGCCCAACCAGATATTTTATTATTTTTGATAGGATAGGACATACTACTACTGTCCACTCTACTCTAGTACCCGATTTGTACTAGTGATGTATGTGGTGTATGTATGCATTGTATTAACTATTTTCAATCTTGCTAGTGAAAAAGAATAAATAGGGGGAGGCGTATATGGCATCTAAAAAATGTGTAATGTTTTTTCTAGGCGTACCGACCACCAGTGCCGGGGCCAGCGATGATAGCCAGGAGGGAGCAGCGGATGCGGTAGCTGCTGCAGGGGTGGGTGAGCCAGCAGCAGTGGCGGGCGGTGGTAAGTTATACTTATATTCCTTACTTATTGACAATAGTTACACACTCGCTGCAAGGGTGTACACTGTATGTTGAGAGAGACTAAGTTGTTGTGAACAACGGTTGAAGAAGAAGACACCCTTTACTTAGCATTAGCAATAGCATTAGCGACGGGAGTTGAGTAACTAATGGCCTCTTCTATCTGACTTCAACTCAGCTGGGAAAGTTTTATGGAGAATACTAAGAGTCAGACGACCTTGATGGATGGGTTAAAAGAAAAGGGAAAGAAGGATGGAAGGAGGAAGGACGGGCGAGATGCAATATATGGCTGGCAGAGAAGGATGCATGGGATGCATAGGTGGCTGATAGGAATCGGATGCATGGGTGGTTGAAGGATGGGTGGAAGGTAAAAGAAAAGATGCCTGCCTGGGTGGGTGAAACTGTATGGGTGATAGGAAGAATCCTCCGGGGGGTTTCATGGGTCAAACTCAAAGGCAAGCAAGGAAGGATGCATGGGTGGTGGTTTTAAAAAATAATGTATGTTGTTGGTGAAACTAAGGTTTGTTGAGAGATTAAGAAGGATAGACATGTTTACTTTGGATGCCTGGATGGTATTCAATCATCATAGCATAGGTGGAAACTGTCACTGGATGAAGAGACTTTGAAGAGAATGTAAAAGAAAAAGAAAACGCGCCAGAGTGGCAAAGCCAAGGAGAATAGAAGATTAGAATTAAAAAAAATATAAGGCTAGAAGAGCAATGCAATGATTGATAAATGGAAAAATTGCTGGGAAGAGAAACAACAGGACTGTTTTTTTGCAAGGTTTTTGATTCAAGGTTGTATTTTCAGAATACTCCCTTGACTCACAGTAGTTTGCAAGCACAGCATATATATTGTGTATGTATGTTATGAAGCGCCTCCCCCCGACTCCGAGGCCCACTCCCTACCTATGTCATTTATTTTCGACTGTGTCAGCCTGCCATGGGTGGCCTATTGGCTGCATGGCACAATCAATCAAAAGTACCTCATGTCTTCCCATATATAATCAATGATCATTTGGATCAGATACCATCTGCCTTGTTGTAGTAGTCAGGGTGAAAGTGAAATTGAGCAGTTGCCATTGATGTAACAGTGTATGGCCACCCATAATAGAAAAATAAGATAATTGTGTAGTTGTAGACTACAGCTGCCCCAACTGCAGACAGTAGTAAATAAAAATAACGTGAGTCAGCGACACAAGTATGTTTGTCTAGGGTGCAAGCTGACTGAGCTGGCATGCCTACAACAAGGTTAATTTAGCTAAACAAGAGAGAGAAGAAGAAGAACTGTCTACTCCATAGTGCCTAGTAGTAGTGATGCCTGAAACTCCCACAAATGTTAGAGGCCGAGGAAGTGGGAGGATACCACAAATGTTATGTACTAAGCTTGCTAGTGCTACTGTGCCACTATGTGTAGAATTAATTTTGTGTTACTGTTTTGCTAAGAGTATTGGTTACAATTGTCTTTTTTCTTTCTTGATATAGCTACTCCTTCCCAACCAAAAGCACAACCAAACAGGAAGGAGTTGGCAGCCATGGCCCGGCGCCGGAAGCTGGAGGCCAGCTGCAAAGAATATCGGCGGCTGGTGGTTCTGGTGGAGGAGGAGGAGGAGGCGGCAGCAGCTGCAGCCTCCTCCAATGCCCTGGACCCTAGCCAGGCCTCCCCAGTGGTATGGCACCGCGGTCTACCAGCCGCCCACCACGCTTCATTCAACACTGCTGCCCCCCCTGTGGATGCAATTGTAAAGCATTCAAGAGCCGCATGCTCCTCCGGGTGGCGTGCCTAGAGGAGCAGATAAAGGTCCTGGAGGGTAACAAGCGACCCCGCCGCTAGAACTCCATCGAATTGCCCCTTTTTTAATCCTTTATTTGGTGGGTGGGAATTGGGCTGTTGGGGAAAAGTTGGGGTTTATATGTATTATTTATTATGGACAATGGACTCGAGCGGACATTGGTTGGACTCTTTCTTTATCTTTGGACATAGGTTGGGGTTAGAGAGAGTGGTGGGTCAGGTGTTAGTTTATTTTGTTAGGGAAATAAATCATTTATTCTTAAAGTTTACATACGATGTAAATGTTTTGTGGGGGGTTACTCTTTTACTTCACACGGTTTCCTTTGCTACTGCAGGGCCGCAGCCAGTTTTTGATTTAAATGATCTGCCGATAGTGTAACACATGAACAGATAGATGCGGTACCCTCATTTGTGAGTGACTTGTCCTACTAGTACTGTCAGTCTCTCCTCCTAGTCTATGCAGTCTGCAACTGGACTCGGAACAGAAGGGTGTGGGTGTGTGAATTAATTAATCAATTTCCATATTATTAATTATGCCTCCCCAAACTACATCTCTTACCTGTGATTGATGTTTATTTAAACTTAGGCAAAGTGATGGCTGCATGGTGATGATGGTTTGGTTTCCCAAGATGACATGGTGGTGGTGGTGGTAGTAGTAGTAGACACTGGCAGTAGCATTTGAAAAAAAAGAAAATGAGACATTCAGTCATCTGAGGGAGACTCGGGAAGGAGTAGTAGAATGAAGTACAGTACACAAGAAGACTGCCAAACAAGAAACCATGATGATAAGCAATGCTAAAGTAAAATAAAACATAATGGTGGCAGGGATAGCCTAGTACAAGTTACAAACTGTAGTTGACTCTACCTATGAAGTGGACAAGCGTAAACTTTAGTGTTGTAAGGATGATGAATTGATGCCGGCAATTAATTGTGATGGATTATGTTCCTCTGGTAAAAAAATTGAATTGCAAATACTGAGCATGGGTGGGTAAGCAGAAGACGATCCTCGCCCTGCCTTGAGTTAGTGTTGCTTTCACCACATCCGCCCCAGCAAGTGTGTGATCAATTATTGGTGTAAATTAATTTAATTTAGTCACACCTCAATATAAATCACACAGCACTGGGGAAGAGGGTTAGGGTTTGATGAATGGTTGGGAAGGGGTATTTGAGGGAAAGGTTTGACAAAGAGAAACACTACACATGGACAACACACAATCTTGGCAGACGACCATCATAAATCTGTTAAGGGAGAAAAAGAAATGCATGCATGATGATGACTTGATGGTTAATGATGAGTAGTACTAGACTAGTAGTACAGGCCAGGGCAGCAGTATATTATTAATTATTATTATTATGCAATTGCCTTGCCTGTCTGCCCCCAGAGAGACCCAAATTACATACATTTTATGTTCTGTTGTACGAGGCTTCCTTTTAAAACTAGCAAAGAAAATTAAAAAATAGCTGTAGGGGTCAAATATATAAGCAAACATAATAAACAACAACACACACAGTCGTAAAATGATTGAAGAGAAAAAATTAATCAAATGAAATAAAAGAAGACAATACTATAAGTTACTGTGTTATGGTCAAAGTGGGAATTGCATCTCGGCATTCCTCTTGGTCCTTCCTTCCATGGATGTTCCGTCCGTCAATCTTGGGTGCCACTGCCTGCCTGGCGGATGCGGATTGGTAAGGTAAGTGTGAGTTGTTTTTCCCAGTGTAGCACAGGGTAAAGGCTGGCCTGTAAGTGTAGATGGAAAAACAAAAGGGATATTGAAAAATCAAGGAGAAAATAAAAGTTAAAATGCATAAATTACGGAGGAGTGCAACAAGATCACTTTCAGAGGCGGCATGGCTAAACCATGTCTACTTTGTATCCACCATTAACCTACAACAACAACAGGACAGAGCAGGCCCACGGGGCCCACCCAACCTCCACTTAGCTTAGATTTTGAGCCAGACAGAACAAACATATACAACATAGCATTTTCCAAATTAAGTAACTAAATCAATGCACCGCTGTCAGTCATACCACTACACTCGCCTCCACCACTCTACACAGACATGTAGGTCTGCTGTGGTTGTTGTCGACTTGTTTATCTTTTAGACCACTTCATGAAACGCCCTGAGTTATTCCATCAATCATCTCCGATCCTACTGACTGACTGTGACGAGTATAGTATGCAAACACAAGGAGATGATGGACGGAGCGCTGAAAAGTTTCAGCTCTCCGTCCATCATCTCCTTGTGTTTGCTATGTTTTCCCTAAGTTGGCAGGGTATGCCCAGACGTGGGTCCCTTGCTCACTTTGCCACTGGATTCAAGCTAGCCTGGCTGATGAGGGCTGTTAGCCCGAAACTGGTCCCAGGATGCTTGTTTCTGGTCCAGGGAAGACATGGCTTGGCAGTTCGGGCTGGACTGTTCCCATGAGGCACAGGGTCAAGACTGATTTGCATATAGCTGTGTCTGAACTGGGGTGGCGAAGTGAGCTAAAGAACGATGATGGATTTAACCCAGATCTGTGACTGGGGGTGAGTGTCTGAAAAGTTTCAGCTCTCCGTCCATCATCTCCTTGTGTTTGACGAGTATAGTATGGTCATCATGGTGTCCAACTCTGTAGTGTACCGAGTGAGTCCAGATTCCATATTCAAAAATGCAATGGATCGGCCTGCAGTAGAAGTACAATTTTGTTATTAAACAACAAGAAGGGAAACATTGACTTGAGTCACTTTTTTGTGTGTAGATTAAATACGAGTACACTTCATGCACAACAACACAAACACCAATCACTCAGAGTCAACGTCCAATGCATGCCATCATCATTACCTGTTCTTAAGGGGCAGTCCCTCTGAGCTTGGAAAGGAGGATAGCTATAGTCATGTTCTTTGGAGGGATTCGATGAGGCAGCACAGGCACACATTTCTTGTACTATTCTCCATCCAATGTCTGGCTTGAGGGAAATTGATTTAGGGCGAGTCAGGAGGAGTGGACTGGAGCAGGACTCAGAGGAGTGGACTTACTTCTTTAATGACTGCACACAGTTGTAACTCCAATCCGGCAATAAAAGAGTAAGATGGTGGTGATGGATTTGTTGTGATTCGCAGGGACATCTTAAGGATTTTGGGGGCCCTGGGCCAAACATATTGTGGGGCCCCCTGTTCGGAACAGATTTGATCTTCTGATCCAGTTTCAGCTATTTCATGCCTCTTTGACCACGTCACTGACAGTGCACAGACACACTCGTCCAAATTCTAAATGATGTGTTTACATCTAATATTCAGTGTTTTCAATATTGTAGCACAGCAGCAGCAGCTCACTAATATGACTGCAAATAATCTCTGTGACACCCTCCCATTTATCATATGTGAGGTCCAGTGTTGATCTAAAAGAAACTTTTTTATGGATGTTGCATGAAACATAAACACATTTCTCTGCAAAATGTCTGTAATAGACTTTCGCACTTACCCCAAAAAATAAAATTAAAGAAAATGTATTTAAAGCAGTCTGTTTAAGGATTGTTCAAGAAGGTCATCAGTGCAAGACTCTCTGCAGAACAGAGCTGGCTCTATCAGGGGGCCCCCTGAAAGGCTGGGGCCCTGGGCCAGAGCCCACTTTGCCCATGCTTTAAAACGTCTCTGGTGATTCGAACCAGAAAGACAGAGACACACACAAATAATAAAAGTAAATAACGAAGAAAGAAAGTAACAAGTTGAAAGCCTAGTTGTCAGGAAAGTAGAGCTCGTCCTCAAACTCTGGTGGTTCACCCAGAAGTAGGTCATCTAACACACTACTTCCATGACCTAAGTTGCTGTCATCATCTTCCTGCTGTGCTACTTCAGGTATGGTGTAATCCGGTGGTATAAAGTGCTGATTCATTTTTATCATGGTTAACCTCTCCACGTTTTGGGGCGAGAGACTGGTCCTTTTCACTCTTACAACGGCACCAGCAGCACTGAAAACACGGTCAGAAGAGACACTTGCGCAGGGCAAGCCAGATAGTTTATTGCCAGCCTGCTGAGCACTCGCCATTGGCCCCTTTTCCCAAACCAATACACCAATGGGTTTTGATCAATGTAGACCTCTGTTGGGTCATCCAGATAGGCCTGGACCATCCTCTCAATGCTCAGGGGTGCTCCACTGGTGCTCGGCCTCTTTTGCCTTTGTCTCAGCACTGGACCTAAAAAGCCCTTGCCATACATACCATTCCTGTGCCAATTTTACTGAGGCTGATGATCCTGTTCTTGCTGTTGTTGATGTTGTTCTTAGTGGTTTTGACTGCTGTGAGCCAACCGCACTGCCCTCAGGCTCTGAAGTTGAACTTGACGCCGACTGCCCTGCAGTACTTGTTGTGGGCTGGGTAGCGGGCCTCTAATTCCCAGCCATTCTTTTTCTAAGCCTCTGGCTTCCGCAGCTATCCAAGTTTTGTACTTGACAACATCCACTTCTGAAAAAGGAATCAATGTGTTAGTGTTCGGTACTGCTTTGTACCGTGGATTCAGAATTGTGGCATAAATGTAATGGTTGGATGACACAATGCCTCTTTGCACCCTTGTATTTTCAGATAAGCGAAGGGTTAAGCTCTCCGCCAACTCATATGCTTCTTTTTTTTCCTCCACACCTGCGTACATTGCAGACACCCCCTTCAGCTGTTCCTGTAGCATGTGCAATAATGGGATAGCTTGGCCCATAGTACAGTCCTCCTTGCTGACTTCACGTGTGAAGAGCTCGAAAGGAAGTAGCATCTCTGTCAGGCATTTAACTAGGCGCCATTGGTCCATCTCAACGGTCATGCCTTCCACAGTAGCATCCCCTCTTTGCATGACATATTCATTCATTGGTCTGTACTGCTCAAACAGACGTTCAAGCATGTAATAAGTTGAGTTCCAACGTGTTGGCACCTCCTGGATGTGTGCTTTAACTGGTACTCTATGCTCACGTTGAATGATCCTCAGCTGCTTCCGGGCTTTAAAAGAATGGCTGAAATGTGTGCAGATTCTTCTGCAGGTGGTCAGTAAGTTGCTGACTCAGTCTTTTTTTCCAGAAAGTCTTGAACAATAATGTTAATGCAGTGCGCCAAACACAGGACCCTGAAATAGCCACCATCGTACATGGCCCTAACTATATTACTGCCATTGTCCATGGCAACAAAACCAATGTTAAGCCCTCTTTGGTGCAGCCATCCAAAGACCTTGCTGTTAAACTCTTCTAAAATGTTTGCAGCAGTATGAGATTTCTCCATGCGAACATGGCTGCAGTTGCATGTTTACGAGTGGCGTTAAAAATCTCAGCAGTGTCAACACCTGCAGATATCGTTTCTCTAACCCCCACAAAAGAGATCCAGTGTGCAGAGATGCACATGTAATCAGTGGCTTGGCAACTGGTCCACATGTCTGTTGTCAGTTAGATAGTGTGAACAGCACTCTGCTGTAAAGCTTGTCCAAGCAATTCCAGCACGTCGTGATGCAGTGCTGGAACAGCAACTCTGGCAAAATAGGACCGGCTGGGAACCTTCCATTTTGGGCAGATGGCTGTCACAAATTCAAGAAAACCCACCCCTTCCATAAAAGAAAAAGGGAGGAGGTCCAGCGCTAACATTTTAGCCAGCTTCGCATTGTACAAACGTGCCGTTGGGTGGTTGCGTTCGTACTGCCCCTCTAACCTAAACATGCTGAGAATGGTAGCCTGGATTTTTTTCTTTTCTGGTGCCACTGATGCATGTGACATCTTCTTGACACCAGATGTTGTTAGGCTCAGCACACGTTTCGTTGTGGTACTCTCTTGCCTGGGACCCCTTGGTGTCTCAGCCTGACTCTTACTCTTGTGCCACTGCGATGTTGCTGATGTGGATCTGGCCGGCACCACTGCACTGCTGGGGACAGGGCTACTTTGTGTATCAGAGAAAATGTCTCCCTCTTGTTCACCTTCCACCGTGATCGGATCTTCTACTCCTTCATCCCCGCCAACAACAATGGGTGCCGTTTTTTGGCCTCTAAGGTGCGCCTCCCACTGGATCATGTGGTTTTTTTTTCAGATGGGTTGTTTGGTCTCCGGTACCATAGTTTGTACCAAGCTTACCCCGACTAACACCTTGTCCACAAATGGAGCATATCGCAATGTTCACCTCTTTCCTGCTAACCGAAAAGAAGTCCCAAACTGGGGAGGTCAACTTTCTGGAGCATCTGGTGCCACTTTCAATACTGGATGAACTGGTAGGTGGGCATGGAGTTTGACTCTCTGCAGTACCTACTTCTACTGTGGTGGTTGTGCTGGATGTAGGTCGCTGCTGGGCCTTTGCAAATGCAAATATGGAAGCTGGAGGTGGTGTTGATGTTATCTGTGTTGGTGGTATCCGTGCCACATCCCTCACAGCAATTTGAGATGGGGTAATGTCGGTCCCCATTGGGGCGGGACTAATGTCCATGATGACTGGCTCGTCATCATCATCCTCCTCTTCTTCTACATCTACCTCCATAACTCTAAGGCTTTCTGGAACCTTTCTTTTCCCTAGCCTTGTCTCTTGGAGTGTCTCACTCTCAGATTGAGGTGGCGGCTTCCAAGTGGCGTCTACATCATCAGAAGGGGTCTTGCAGAAGTACTCAATGGACTGACCCTCCTTTTCCTTGCCGGGGATCTGGAAGACAATGGATCTTCTGAAAGAGTGGCTTGCTCTTCTTCTTCCTCTGCAGGAAGCTCGATTTCCTGAACTGTCCCCACTTCGGGAGGAACAACTACTATTGTGAGCAGTGGTTGCGGCTGTTGTTGTCCACTTATCTGAGTTTCCTGCATTGATTGGGTACTACTTTGCGATAACGATAAGTCAATTTCAACATCACTGCTCGTTGTCGTGATTAAACTGGCTCCCTCTGCGACAGACATGGGCTTGGGCCTAGGTTGGTGGGGTGGGTCCACTGATGCGGGGGTGCTGCTCCCAGCTTGCTCCCCGGACACCGCTGCTGCAGCGCAATTTTTTGTTTCCCAAAAAAGATCTTGGGCGGCACACCAGTCTTGGTAAGTGGCAGTTTCTTCTTCTCACTGACAACTTTCTTGATACTGGAGGACCTGGTACCTTTCTTTGGGGCCATCTTCTTCAGATGTCAGCAGCACGCAGTGGCACAAGTTGAAGAGATGTCTGTGGTCACACGTCATGTGACGTCGTGCGCAGCAGGACTTCTGTCTGGCAGTACAATGGGTGATGACGCCTCTTCCTCTTTTGTGCACCTAAAAGCAAATAAGCAAGAAGAACATCAGTGAAACGTGGCATTTGTTGTTGTGGTTCAATTACTACTAGTACAAACAAACAAATATAATATATGACTTAGTGTGTGGTCACACTTGTTAGTGTTATTATTAATATTATTAAAGTTGATTAACTCAGTTATTAAAAAAACATAACAACAGTGTAGCCATTTGTGAGACTTTGAC
Organism: Calotriton arnoldi; assembly: GCA_963921515.1. NCBI lineage: Eukaryota > Metazoa > Chordata > Amphibia > Caudata > Salamandridae > Calotriton > Calotriton arnoldi. The sequence goes on from CAWUFW010003080.1 coordinate 1,603,107, forward strand.
AACAAGGGCTTTCATGGTGTACTGTGTACACTAAGGAAGGATAGGAAAGAAGAACAAAAATACAAATGTAATGGAACCTGTTTGGCATTGTGCATCACGTGGGATGCAGCATTCAGGGAGCTGCAACTGGCAATGGGGATGAAAGCAGTAAGCCAAGAGGAACAAAGGAAAGACATGCAGGCCTATGGCAAAAGCAGCACACTAACTACCACCACAAAGTGGCCACCAGCCACATGGTCACTTACAACAAGCAGGAGGCCTGGAAAACAATGAACTCAAGCAGGCCTATATGGCCAGACAAAGGAGGCATGCTAAACAACACAGCTTTAATGCAACAATGCAAAAATGAAAATCCACAGGACTATAAAAGGTTTGCAAGTTGCACAACAACCACACCACACACATCCAGCAAAGGCATTTATTTAACACACATGAACAAAGTGAAATACCCCCAAAAAACATATTTTGCAATTCAATCCAATGCCATTCATGCCCTAAATGATGTTTAAATTCAACAGACACCACAGAAACTGTTGTTTCATGCACCCATGAGTAGCTCTGGGCCTATTGGTTGGAAAACCCATTGGCAGACTAGGCCACATAGTGAATCAATTAAAATCAATAATATTGCAAATGTATTAGAAAAAGTAGTGAACTGTGCTGCATTTTTTGCTGGGTAAAAGAAGAAAAAATTGCATGCAGATCAACAACAAGGCATGGGCACCACAAACAGTTGTTTCATGCACCCATGAGTAGCTCTGGGCCTACTGGCTGAAAGGCCTATTGGCAGACTACTGGGCTAGTGAATTAGATAAATATTGCAAATTAATTTCAAAAGTTGGAGAAAATGCAGTGAAATGTGCAACATGTTTCCTTTATAAAAGATGAAAAATTACTTACAAAGAAACAACTAGGCTACTACTGAACTACAGGCCACCCACCACAAAAATCTTTGAAAAAACGATGAAAAGTACAAAAAAAAATGTAGGTGCAATGCCCCAATCAAACAAACAACACCAATTTTCCAATTTACTTGTGAAATCTCAGATTCAAAAGTCCTCAAATCCAATGATATATGATGCACCATCCACAAAGAGTGATCCTTCCAGCTCCAAATCCAAATTGAAAGTGAACAGGAGATGGACAAAGCACTGGGAGGAGCTAGCTGGACAGGAACAGGAAGTTGGAGATTCTGGGGCACTTCCTTCCTCTTAAAAAAAAAAGTAAAAAAATAAAAAGGACTCCTTGCACAAAAAAGTAAAGCCAAATGTCAATCTGAGGAGTTTTTTTATTCCCAATCATCATTTCCAGAAGATTTTGATACTGCTTGAGAGAGATTCTTCTCCAGATTGCAAATTCTGCGTGTTCGGGATAGCGATGGTCGCAAAACTTCCGCCGGAAGTCCGATGGCGCGCCCCAATGACTGTTCGCGATCGCACACTCTCGTGGGACCGTGCGACTGGCTACCAAATATCGTGGCGCTCGTAAACAGATGGGAAATCTCATCGGCGATCGCAGGCATCCCGGTAAGGCGCTCCCGCGTGCGCAAAAATGCATTTTGAGAGCGCAAACACAAAAAAAACTCAGCTCCGCTGCGGAGCGCAGAGTTTTCGGTAACTCCGCTTTCTACGCGGAACGCAGAGTTGCCAAAAATCCGCAAACTCCGTGAATAGAGCGGAGTTTACCCCAGGGTTAATTTTGGAGTGGTAACCTCAGGTTTAGTCTTCCTCGTTTCCATAGAAGCTAAACTATTAACTCAATGAGACAAAAAAAGACAAGCACTTATGGACCTAGTCAGAGGTCTGAGCAGGGCCACTGGAATTATGCAACTGTTTGGCTGCACCAACTTTTGCAGTATTATACATTTGCCACATAATCCATCATCTGCTGCATAATCTGCAGATTTGAACAAAAAAAAACTTGTTTCTAGCTCAAATGGCTCAAACGTTACCAAAAATGCAGCAACAAGTGGTATAGCATGGTGGAAGGCCCTTTGCAAACATAGAATGGTCACCTCTTACTTATTGCTAAATGTAGGTGTTAGATTGGTACTAATGGTGTGCAAACCACTCTTGCTTGTTTCTGCGCCTCTCGCCTCTTTCTGCATTTCTCTTGCTTCTTTCTGCACCTTTCTTCCCTTTTCTGCACTTCTCTTTCCTCTTTCTGCACTTCTCTTGCTTTTTTCCTGCACCTCTCATTTCTTTCTGCAACTCTCTTGCCTCTTTCTGCACTTCTCTTGCCTGTTTCTGCACCTCACTTGCCTCTTTTTGCACCTCTGTTGCTTTTTTCTGCACCCCTCTTGCCTCTTTCTGCACCCCTCTTGCCTTTTTCTGCACCTCTGTTGGTTCTTTCTGCACTGCTCTTGCTTCTGTCTGCTACTCTCTTGCACATTTCTGCACCCCTCTTGCCTCTTTCTGCACCTCTGTTGGTTCTTTCTGCACCTCTCCTGCCTCTGTGTGCACCCCTGTTCCCTCTTTGTGCACCACTTTTGCCTGTTTCTGAACCCCTCTTGACTCTTTCTGCACCCTTCTTCCCTCTTTCTGCACCTGTTTTGCATCTTTCTGCACCCTGGTTCTCTTTTTCTGCACCTCTCTTGCCTGTTTCTGCAACTCTCTTGCCTCTTTCTGCAGTTCTCTTGCCTCCTTCTGCACCTCTGTTGCTTCTTTCTGCACTTCTTTTGCCTCTTTCTGCACCTCTCTTGTCTGTTTCTGCATCTATGTTGGTTCTTTCTGCACTGCTCTTGCTTCTTTCTGGACCTCTCTTGCCTGTTTCTGCAACTCTCTTGCCTCTTTCTTCAGTTTTCTTGCCTCCTTCTGTACCTCTGTTGCTTCTTTCTGAACTTCTATTGCCTCTTTCTGCACACCTCTTGTCTGTTTCTGCACCCCTATTGGTTTTTTCTGCACTGCTCTTGCTTCTTTCTGCACCTCTCTTGCAAATTTTGGCACCCTTCTTGCCTCTTTCGGCACCCCTCTTGCCTCCTTATGCACCTCTGTTGGTTCTTTCTGCACTGCTCTTGCTTCTTTCTGCACCCCTCTTGCCTCTTTCATCACCCCTCTTCCCTCTTTCTGTACCTCTCTTGCCTCTTTATGCACCTCTGTCACTTCTTTCTGTACTTCTCTTGCCTCTTTCTGTACCCCACTTGCCTCTTTCTGCACCTCTGTTGCTTCTTTCTGCACTTGTCTTGCTTCTTTCTCCACTTCTGTTGCTTCTTTCTGCACCCTCTTGCCTCTTTCTACACCCTTCTCTCTTTCTGCAACTCCCTTGCCTCTTTCTGCACCCCTGTTCCCTTTTTCTGCACCTCTCTTGCCTGTTTCTGCACCTCTCTTGCCTCTTTCTGCAGTTCTCTTGTCTCCATCTGTACCTCTGTTGCTTCTTACTGCACCTCTCTTGCAAATTTCTGCACCCCTCTTGCCTCTTTCTGCACCCCTCTTGCCTCCTTCTGCACCTCTGTTGCTTCTGTCTGCACTTCTCTTGCCTCTTTCTGCACCTCTCTTGCCTCTTTCTGCACTTCTCTTGCCTCCTTCTGCACTTCTCTTGCCTTTTCTGCACCCCTCTTGCCTCTTTCTGCACCTCTGTTGCTTCTTTCTGCACCTCTGTTGCTTCTTTCTGCACCTCTATTGCTTCTTTCTGCACTCCTCTTGCCTCTTTCTGCACCCTTCTCCCCTCTTTCTGCACCTCTCTTGCCTCTTTCTGCACCCCTGTTCCCTTTTTCTGCACCTCTCTTGCCTGTTTCTGCAACTCTCTTGCCTCTTTCTTCAGTTCTCTTGTCTCCTTCTGCACCTCTGTTGCTTCTTTCTGCACTTCTCTTGCCTCTTTCTGCACCCCTCTTGCCTCCTTCTGCACCTCTGTTTGTTCTTTCTGCACTGCTCTTGCTTCTTTATGTACCTCTCTTGCAAATTTGTGCACCCCTCTTGCTTCTTTCTTCACCCCTCTCCACTCTTTCTGCACCTCTCTTGCCTCTGTCTACACCCCTCTTCCCTCTTTCTGCACCTCTTTTGCCTGTTTCTGCAACTCTCTTGCTTCTGTCTACACTTCTCTTGCCTCTTTCTGCACCTCTCTTGCCTCTTTCTGCACTTCTCCTGCCTCCTTATGCACCTCTGTTTCTTCTTTCTGCACTTCTCTTGCCTCTTTCTGCACCCCTCTTGCCTCCTTCTGCACCTCTGTTGCTTCTGTATGCACTTCTCTTGCCTCTTTCTGCACCTCTCTTGCCTCTTTCTGCACTTCTCTTGCCTCCTTCTGCACTTCTCTTGCCTTTTCTGCACCCCTCTTGCCTCTTTCTGCACCTCTGTTGCTTCTTTCTGCACCTCTGTTGCTTCTTTCTGCACCTCTATTGCTTCTTTCTGCACTCCTCTTGCCTCTTTCTGCACCCTTCTCCCCTCTTTCTGCACCTCTCTTGCCTCTTTCTGCACCCCTGTTCCCTTTTTCTGCACCTCTCTTGCCTGTTTCTGCAACTCTTTTGCCTCTTTCTGCAGTTCTCTTATCTCCTTCTGCACCACTGTTGCTTCTTTCTGCACTTCTCTTGCCTCTTTCTGCACCCCTCTTGCCTCCTTCTGCATCTCTGTTGGTTCTTTCTGCACTGCTCTTGTTTTTTTCTGCACCTCTCTTGCAAATTTCTGAACCACTCTTGCCTCTTTCTGCACCCCTATTCCCTCTTTCCTCACCTCACTTGCCTCTGTCTGCACCCCTGTTCCCTCTTTCTGCACCTCTTTTGCCTGTTTCGGCAACTCTCTTGCTTCTTTCTGAACTTCTCTCGCCTCTTTCTGTACTCAAATGGGAAGTGCAGGCTGTCACGTTTAAAGGTCTGCATGCTGTCGTGACTGAGGTATATGTCTACTTGTATATGTATTCTTACATGTGTTATGCATCTGAAGATGGTAGCTTAAAAAGCGGGTAACTTCTCCTATAGGTGGTCAAATCTTCTCAGTTCTGCTCTGTCATTCGGTTGCACAGGCAGAAATGTCCTATGGATATATCTGTTATAGAGCCCCTCAAATATACTATTGAATACCCATGTGCCCTGTATTGTGAGCAGAAAGAAATGCTATCACCTTTTTTACACAAATTTACAGAGTATGCTGTTTGAAACATAGGTATTCAAGTGTTTGTATGTTCCTTTTCATTTAACATGTCACTAGGTAAAAGCATAGACACGCATGCGTACCTTCACAAACTTGGTTAGACTTACAACAGTGAGATGCTTAGGATTGCTGTTTTATATTTGGTAGGCCTAACATTCTGAGCAGTCGATTAATAGTGAACCTTCAAGAGAAAAGTGAGGTTTAAGACATCTTCGGAGAAGGATTAGTGATTAGGGTACTTTGTATGAGTCTGTTGTAAGGTACTTTCAAAGTAGGCCTCTTTCTGCATATCTGTTGGTTCTTTCTGCACATCTCTTGCTTCTTTCTGTACCTTTCTTCCTCTTTCTGCACCTCTGTTGCCTGTTTCTGCACTTCTCGTGCTTCTTTATGCATCTTTCTTCCTCTTTCTGCACCTCTCTTGCCTCTTTCTGCACTTTTCTTGCTTCTTTCTGCGCCTTTCTTCCTCTTTCTGTACATTTCCTACCTATGTAGGCATAGTTAGAAATTAGCATTTAAAAAACCTTAGACATTCACTGAAAAAAACAGAGGTTTCAGGGATGTTATAGTTAGGGATTAGCATTTAGAAAACCTTTGAAACTCACTGAAAAAACCACAGGTTTCAGGGACGATATAGTTAGGGATTAGCATTTAAAAAAACCTTAGAAATTCTGTATCAGTCTGTCAGTTGGTGTGTAAGCAGCTGCATGGGTTGGTCATTAGCTACATAAGTGTCCTTATGGGTTATTGATTGGTTGTCTGAGTATGTGTATGGGTGCCTGAGTGTCTGTGTGGGTGGGTGGGGGGTGTGTGACTCCATGCATAGATGTGTGAGTGGGTGATTCACTGGGTGTATGAGTTCAAGAGTGCATCTGTGAAGGGCTGTATGGGTGAGTGAGTGTGTGTATGGGTGTGTTGGGGAGTGTTTAGATGTCTCAGTGGTACATGTGTGAGTAACTACATATGTGAAAGGCAGTATATGTGAGTGTTGGACTATATAAATGACTATATGTGAGAGTGAGTGATTGTGAGAGTGGCTGTATGGATGAGTGTGTGCTTGTGTCAGTGATTGTATAAGAGAGTAAGTATGTGTTAGTATCTGCATTAATAAGTGAGGTGGTGTGTGTATAACTGTGTAGGTGAGTAAATGGGACTGTGATTGATTCTTTGAATGACTGACAATGTGTGTGAGTAACTCTATGGGTGAGTATCAGTGTGTGAGTGTCTGTATAGGTGTATGAGTGCATATGATAGTGCTGTATTGAAGAGTGTGTACATGTATGAGTGACTGTATGGGTGAATGAGTGGACATGTGTATAGACCTAGGAATCAGTGAGTGGGTATGTAGTAACTGGTATTGTGGTGTCTATGTTTTCAAAAATAGTAGTCTGTATTTTAGAGTGGGTGTATCAAAGGTTATATTAGGGTATGAGGAGGTGCATCAGATTATCATGTGGTTGATGTCATCAGTGATGTCATCAGTGATGTCATTTGAGATGTCATCAGTGATGTCACTGACCATGTCATGAGTGATGTAATATGTGACGTCATTAGCAGTGCATTGCGGGGGCGCAAGTTATAGTTAGCTCAACTAACTATAACGGCCGAATTTCTCTGGTTTTGTACGAGTGAAATGTCCAACTAACTATAACGTCCCTCAAAAACCTGTGGTTTTTTCAGCGAATTTCTTAGGCTTTTTAAATGCTAATCCCTAACTATAACGTCCCTGAAACCTGTGGTTTTTTCAGTTAATATATATATATATATATATATATTCACTGAAAAACCATAGGTTTCAGATATGTTATAGTTACAAATTAGCATTTAAAAACCTTTGAAATTCACTAAAAAACCATAGGTTTTAGGGACAGTTATAGTTAGTTGGACATTTCACTCGTATAAAACCCGTGAAATTCCCCGTTATAGTTAGTTCAGCTAACTATAACTCGCGCCCCGCAATGCACTGCTGATGACGTCACATATTACATCACTCATGACATGGTCAGTGACATCACTGATGACATCACTGATGACATCTCAAATGACATCACTGATGACATCATCCAGTGACTGTGTGTTTCTGTAAAGTTTAAATATTTTTAATATATATAGGAAAAGACGTATTGAAGAATGAGTGGGTGTGTAAGTGTCTGTATGGATGATTTAGTAGGTGCGTGACTGACTCTATAAGTGAGTGATTTAACGTATCTTACTGAATGCATGGGTTAGTGACTAAACTGGGTGAATGTCTGTATCCGTCTGTCTGTTGCTGTGTAAGTGGCTGCATGGGTTTGTGAATAGCTACATGAGTGTCTATATGAGTTATTGATTGGTTGTCTGAGTATCTGTATGGGTGCCTGAGTGTTTGTGTGGGTGGGGTGTGTGCGACTCTGTGCATAGATGTGTGAGTGGGTGATTCACTGGGTGGATGGTTTCAAGAGTGCATCTGTGATAGACTGTATGGGTGGGTAAGTGTGTGTAAGAGTGTGTTAGTGAGTGAATGTATGTCCCAGTGGTACATGTGTGAGTAACTACATATGTGAAAGCCAGTATATATGTGTGTTGGAGTATATAAATAGCTATAAGCGAGAGTGAGTGATTGTGATAGTGGCTGTATGGATGAGTGTGTGCTTGTATCAGTGATTGTATAAGAGCGTAACAATGTGCTAGTATTTGTATGATTAAGTGAGCTGGTGTGTGTATAACTGTATAGGTGAGTAAATGGCAGTGTGTTTAATTATTTGCATGACTGACTAGGTGTGTGAGTACCTCTTTCGATGAGTCGCGGTGTTTGAGTGTCTATATAGGAGTAAGAGTGCATATGATAGTCCTGTACTGAGTGACCATAAGTATGAGTGACTGTACGGGTGAGTGAGTGGATGTGTGTGTGTAGACCTAAGAATCAGTGAGTGGGTATGTAGTTATTGGTGTTGGAGTGTCTATAGTTTTGCGAATGGCAGTCTGTAATTTAGATTGGGTGTATCAAAGGTTATATTAGGGTGTGAGGAGCTGCATCAGATTATCACGTGGATGATGTCATCAGTGATGTCATTTGAGATGTCATCAGTGATGTCATCAGTGATGTCACTGACCATGTCATGAGTGATGTAATATGTGATGTCATCAGCAGTGCATTGCGGGGCGCGAGTTATAGTTAGCTGAACTAACTATAACGGGGAATTTCACGGGTTTTGTACGAGTGAAATGTCCAACTAACTATAACTGTCCCTAAAACCTATGGTTTTTCAGTGAATTTCAAAGGTTTTTAAATGCTAATTTGTAACTAAACATATCTGAAACCTATGGTTTTTTCAGTGAATTTCAAAGGTTTTTTAAATGCTAATTTCTAACTATAACGTGTCTGAAACCTATGGTTTTTTCAGTGAATTTCAAAGGTTTTTTAAATGCTAATTTGTAACTATAACGTGCCTGAAACCTACGGTTTTTTCAGTGAATTTCAAAGGTTTTTTAAATGTATTAATTTTTATATTATTTTTTTCATACTGATTTACTACATTTTTAGAAACAATTTCTTTTACATATTTTATTTTTTAAATTACATTGTAATTACATTATACATTACATTACAAAAATACTTTCTCAGAATGAATTACTTTAGTTTAAATACTTAGCACATAGGCAATAGACTTTTAAGTACAGTAGTTACAGTTGTTGCAATGGGCAACACATTTTCAAACACAATGCAACATTCAGCTCAATGTGAATTTCTAGTTAAATGCAATTAGTTACTTTATGGATTACTTTTCTAACCACAGGACTGGATCCTAGATTCAGTCCTGGGACATCTCCTGTAAACAGTTGAGTAAAAGCGTTTTGGTTACAGTCGTGATTTTTAAGGAATATTATTGTATTTTAAAAGTTGACACTTAGAAACTTTTCCTCATAGAATCACCAATGTTATCCTATGGAAGAAAATTCACTTAGCAGGTAAAAACTGTTATCGTTACTTTTTCTTACTCAGTGTTGGATCCTGGATCCAGAACTGGTGCATCTCCTGTAAACAGTTGAAAAAATGCGTTTAAGTCATACAGGCGATTTTTAAGGAATATTTGTAGTTTGTGAAAATCGACACTTTGAAACTTTTCTGCTGAAAACCAGACAATGGATTCCTATGGAAGAAAAGATAAGTTACTGGTAAGTACGGTTAAAATTACTTTTCAGGGTCAGTGCTGGGCTAAAAGATGCAGCACTGGGTTCTCTCCTGATAACAGGTGAGTAAATCGGAATTCGTATTTCGGCTGATTTTAGAGGAATATTTGTATGTTTCAAAAATCAACACTTAGAAACTTTTTCAGCAAAAAGCAGGCAATGATATCCTATGGAAGGAAATTCAAGTTACTGGTAAGTACGGTTAAAATTACTTTTGAGGATCAGTACTGGGCTGAAAGATGCAGCACTGAGGTCTCTCCTGATAACAGGTGAGTAAATCGGAATTCGTATTTCGGCTGATTTTAGAGGAATATTTTAAAGTTCCAAAACTCCACACTTAGAAGAATTTCCAAGTGAAACCAGTCAATGTTAGCCTATGGAAGGAAATTCAAGTTACTGGTAAGTACGGTTAAAATTACTTTTCAGGACCAGTACTGGGCTGAAAGATACAGCACTGAGGTCTCTCCTGATAACAGGTGAGTAAATCGGAATTCGTATTTCGGCTGATTTTAGAGGAATATTTTAAAGTTCCAAACTCCACACTTAGAAGAATTTCCAAGTGAAACCAGTCAATGTTAGCCTATGGAAGGAAATTCAAGTTACTGGTAAGTACGGTTAAAATTACTTTTCAGGATTAGTACTGGGCTGAAAGATGCAGCACTGAGGTCTCTCCTGATAACAGGTGAGTAAATCAGAATTCGTATTTCGGCTGATTTTAGAGGAATATTTGCACAATGGTGAAGGGAAGGGGCGGGGCCTAAGGTGACATCTGTGCAAACGCGCCCGTGGCGCGTTTTAAGTAGGGGGATTAAGTCCCCTTGAATCATGAGGGTCCCTACGGGCCAACTAGCCCACCAGGAACCTCCAGTATGCGCCAGGGGCTGCGTTGCAGAGACATGTACAGAGGCCACACCCTTTTACACCTCTCTGCAACGCAGCTCTGTGGCACTTTCTGGACGTACCTGTTGGGCTAGTTGGCCCCAGGGACCCTCAGGATTGAAGGGGATTTAATTCCCCATCTTAAAACGCGCCACGGGGCCTGTTTGCACACATGTCACCTGAAGCCCCGCCCCTCCCTTCACCACTGTGCAAACGCGCCCGTGGCGCGTTTTAAGTCGGGGATTAACTCCCTTGAATCCTGAGGGTCCCTGGGGTGCAACTAGCCCACCATATACCTCCAAAAGCGCCACAGAGCTGCGTTGCAGAGAGGTGTAAAAGGGGCGTGGCCTCTGTACACCTCTCTGCAAGGCAGCCCCTGGCGCATACTGGAGGTTCCTGGTGGGCTAGTTGGCCTCCAGGGACCCCCAGTATTCAAGGGGACTTGCTCCCCTCTGCAAAACGCGCCAGGGGCGCGTTTGCAGAGTAGTGAAGGAAGGGGCGGGGCCTGCGGGCCCGATCGTTTTTTTTTTCCTGAAGGGGGCTGTGTGGCCCCCTTCCTTTTCCTATTTTTAGGCCCTGGGGACCCCATCCCCCAGGGCCTTACTCCCTTTTTAAATTAAAATTAAAAAACGGGAAGGAGGCCGCGTGGCTCCCTTCCCTGGGCCTGTATTGGCCCCGGGGACCACATCCCCGGGGCATGGCCTCTTTTTTTTATTTGGAGGGGGCTGCGTGGCCCCCTCCTCAGGCCATTTAAGGCCCCGGGGACCCCATCCCCGGGCCGGCCTAGCACTTTTTTTTTTTCCCTTTTTTTTCCTTTGGGGAGGGGGCTGCGTTGCCCCCTCCGTGGCCACTTATGGCCCGAGGACCCCATCCCCGGGGCCTGGCCTCTCGTTGGGGACTGTGGGGGTCCCCAAACCCCCACAGTCCCGCCGGCTCCCCGTGTCCTACGGGAGCCGGCATTGCTTTACACATGGGGAGCAGCTAACATGCTGCTCCCCATGTGGAAAGCAATCAGCTTTGGATATTGGAAGAGAGAGCAGGTTTCCTGCTCTCTCTTCCAATATCCAAGCAGTTTGTAATGACAGGACGGGAGCGGCGAGGCTCCCGTCCTGTCATTGCAAACAGCAGTGTCCCGGGGTAGGCACCCCGGGACACTGCAGGAGCCGGCCCCTGGGGGTGGCGGTCCCCAGGGCCACCACAGGCTCCAGGAGGGGGCCGCGCGGCCCCCTCCTTACATTTTGAAAGCCCCGGGAGGTGGTGGTCCTCGGGGCTTGGGGTCCAAAACGGACCCCCATTGTAATTTTTCTTAGTGCCCCAGGGAGGTGGTGGTCTCGGGCGTGTGGGGGGCTGGAGCCTCCCACACAGGTTAATCAAAAATAAAAAGAAGCCCCGGGGAGGTGGCGGTCCCCGGGGCTGCAGAGCCCTCCCGCACCATTACACATAAAGCCCCGGGGCATTACACATAAAGCCCCGGGGCAAACTGCTGTTTGCAATGACAGGACGGGAGCCTCGCGGCTCCCGTCCTGTCATTGCAAATTGTTTTGGATATTGGAAGAGAGAGCAGGAAACCTGCTCTCTCTTCCAATATCCAAAGCTGATTGCTTTCCACATGGGGAGCAGCATGTTAGCTGCTCCCCATGTGTAGAGCAATGCCGGCTCCCGTAGGACACGGGGAGCCGGCGGGACTGTGGGGGTTTGGGGACCCCCACAGTCCCCAACGAGAGGCCAGGCCCCGGGGATGGGGTCCCCGGGCCATAGGGCCACGGAGGGGGCCACGCAGCCCCCTCCCCAAAGGAAAAAAAAGGAAAAAAAAAAGTAGCTAGGCCGGCCCCGGGGATGGGGTCCCCGGGGCCTTAAATGGCCTGAGGAGGGGGGCCACGCAGCCCCTCCAAATAAAAAAAAGAGGCCATGCCCCGGGGATGGGGTCCCCGGGGCCAATACAGGCCCAGGGAAGGCGGGCCACGCGGCCCCCTTCCCGTTTTTTTTTTAAATTTTTTAAATTTTTATTTAAAAAAAAAGGGGTAAGGCCCTGGGGGATGGGGTCCCCAGGGCCTAAAAATAGGAAAAAGGAAGGGGGAAAAAAAAAAAAACGATCGGGCCCGCAGGCCCCGCCCCCTTCCTTCACCACTCTGCAAACGCGCCCCCTGGTACAGAGGCCATGCCCCTTTTACACCTCTCTGCAACGCAGCTCTGTGGCGCTTTTTGGAGGTATATGGTGGGCTAGTTGCACCCCAGGGACCCTCAGGATTCAAGGGAGTTAATCCCCGACTTAAAACGCGCCACGGGCGCGTTTGCACAGTGGTGAAGGGAGGGGCGGGGCTTCAGGTGACATGTGTGCAAACAGGCCCGTGCCGCGTTTTAAGATGGGGAATTAAATCCCTTCAATCCTGAGGGTCCTGGGGCCAACTAGCCCAACAGGTACGTCCAGAAAGCGCCACAGAGCTGCGTTGCAGAGAGGTGTAAAAGGGGTGTGGCCTCTGTACATGTCTCTGCAACGCAGCCCCTGGCGCATACTGGAGGTTCCTGGTGGGCTAGTTGGCCCGTAGGGACCCTCATGATTCAAGGGGACTTAATCCCCTACTTAAAACACGCCACGGGGCGCGTTTGCACAGATGTCACCTCAGGCCCCGCCCCTCCCTTCACCATTGTGCAAATATTCCTCTAAAATCAGCCGAAATACGAATTCTGATTTACTCACCTGTTATCAGGAGAGACCTCAGTGCTGCATCTTTCAGCCCAGTACTAATCCTGAAAAGTAATTTTAACCGTACTTACCAGTAACTTGAATTTCCTTCCATAGGCTAACATTGACTGGTTTCACTTGGAAATTCTTCTAAGTGTGGAGTTTTGGAACTTTAAAATATTCCTCTAAAATCAGCCGAAATACGAATTCCGATTTACTCACCTGTTATCAGGAGAGACCTCAGTGCTATATCTTTCAGCCCAGTATTGGTCCTGAAAAGTAATTTTAACCGTACTTACCAGTAACTTGAATTTCCTTACATAGGCTAACATTGACTGGTTTCACTTGGAAATTCTTCTAAGTGTGGAGTTTTGGAACTTTAAAATATTCCTCTAAAATCAGCCGAAATACGAATTCCGATTTACTCACCTGTTATCAGGAGAGACCTCAGTGCTGCATCTTTCAGCCCAGTACTGATCCTCAAAAGTAATTTTAACCGTACTTACCAGTAACTTGAATTTCCTTCCATAGGATATCATTGCCTGCTTTTTGCTGAAAAAGTTTCTAAGTGTTGATTTTTGAAACATACAGATATTCCTCTAAAATCAGCCGAAATACGAATTCCGATTTACTCACCTATTATCAGGAGAGAACCCAGTGCTGCATCTTTAGCCCAGCACTGACCCTGAAAAGTAATTTTAACCGTACTTACCAGTAACTTATCTTTTCTTCCATAGGAATCCATTGTCTGGTTTTCAGCAGAAAAGTTTCAAAGTGTCGATTTTCACAAACTACAAATATTCCTTAAAAATCGCCTGTATGACTTAAACGCATTTTTTCAACTGTTTACAGGAGATGCACCAGTTCTGGATCCAGGATCCAACACTGAGTAAGAAAAAGTAACGATAACAGTTTTTACCTGCTAAGTGAATTTCCTTCCATAGGATAACATTGGTGATTCTATGAGGAAAAGTTTCTAAGTGTCAACTTTTAAAATACAATAATATTCCTTAAAAATCACGACTGTAACCAAAACGCTTTTACTCAACTGTTTACAGGAGATGTCCCAGGACTGAATCTAGGATCCAGTCCTGTGGTTAGAAAAGTAATCCATAAAGTAACTAATTGCATTTAACTAGAAATTCACATTGAGCTGAATGTTGCATTGTGTTTGAAAATGTGTTGCCCATTGCAACAACTGTAACTACTGTACTTAAAAGTCTATTGCCTATGTGCTAAGTATTTAAACTAAAGTAATTCATTCTGAGAAAGTATTTTTTGTAATGTAATGTATAATGTAATTACAATGTAATTTAAAAAATAAAATATGTAAAAGAAATTGTTTCTAAAAATGTAGTAAATCAGTATGAAAAAAATAATATAAAAATTAATACATTTAAAAACCTTTGAAATTCACTGAAAAACCGTAGGTTTCAGGCACGTTATAGTTACAAATTAGCATTTAAAAACCTTTGAAATTCACTGAAAAAACCATAGGTTTCAGACACGTTAAAGTTAGAAATTAGCATTTAAAAACCTTTGAAATTCACTGAAAAATCATAGGTTTTAGGGACAGTTATAGTTACAAATTAGCATTTAAAAACCTTTGAAATTCACTGAAAAACCATAGGTTTCAGATATGTTATAGTTACAAATTAGCATTTAAAAAACCTTTGAAATTCACTGAAAAACCATAGGTTTTAGGGACAGTTATAGTTAGTTGGACATTTCACTCGTACAAAACCCGTGAAATTCCCCGTTATAGTTAGTTCAGCTAACTATAACTCGCGCCCCGCAATGCACTGCTGATGACGTCACATATTACATCACTCATGACATGGTCAGTGACATCACTGATGACATCACTGATGACATCTCAAATGACATCACTGATGACATCATCCACGTGATAATCTGATGCAGCTCCTCACACCCTAATATAACCTTTGATACACCCAATCTAAATTACAGACTGCCATTCGCAAAACTATAGACACTCCAACACCAATAACTACATACCCACTCACTGATTCTTAGGTCTACACACACACATCCACTCACTCACCCGTACAGTCACTCATACTTATGGTCACTCAGTACAGGACTATCATATGCACTCTTACTCCTATATAGACACTCAAACACCGCCACTCATCCAAAGAGGTACTCACACACCTAGTCAGTCATGCAAATAATTAAACACACTGCCATTTACTCACCTATACAGTTATACACACACCAGCTCACTTAATCATACAAATACTAGCACATTGTTACGCTCTTATACAATCACTGATACAAGCACACACTCATCCATACAGCCACTATCACAATCACTCACTCTCGCTTATAGCTATTTATATACTCCAACACACATATATACTGGCTTTCACATATGTAGTTACTCACACATGTACCACTGGGACATACATTCACTCACTAACACACTCTTACACACACTTACCCACCCATACAGTCTATCACAGATGCACTCTTGAAACCATCCACCCAGTGAATCACCCACTCACACATCTATGCACAGAGTCGCACACACCCCACCCACACAAACACTCAGGCACCCATACAGATACTCAGACAACCAATCAATAACTCATATAGACACTCATGTAGCTATTCACAAACCCATGCAGCCACTTACACAGCAACAGACAGACGGATACAGACATTCACCCAGTTTAGTCACTAACCCATGCATTCAGTAAGATACGTTAAATCACTCACTTATAGAGTCAGTCACGCACCTACTAAATCATCCATACAGACACTTACACACCCACTCATTCTTCAATACGTCTTTTCCTATATATATTAAAAATATTTAAACTTTACAGAAACACACAGTCACTGGATGATGTCATCAGTGATGTCATTTGAGATGTCATCAGTGATGTCATCAGTGATGTCACTGACCATGTCATGAGTGATGTAATATGTGACGTCATCAGCAGTGCATTATGGGGCGCGAGTTATAGTTAGCTGAACTAACTATAACGGGGAATTTCACGGGTTTTGTACGAGTGAAATGTCCAACTAACTATAACTGTCCCTAAAACCTATGGTTTTTTCAGTGAATTTCAAAGGTTTTTAAATGCTAATTTGTAACTATAACATATCTGAAACCTATGGTTTTTTCAGTGAATATATATATATATATATATATATTATCTACTGGCGGTCGCCAGTAGATAGTTATAGTTAGTAGATAGTTATAGTTAGTAACTTACCCCCTCCCCCAGCGCCTTGAGACCCTCCCGGGTGAGTAGCGCGCTCTATAAATGCCGTGATTGATTGATTGATTGATTGATTGATTAGGATCACGTTTCCATAGGAAAAGCTTTTTGATTTGCTTATAACTTTGGCGTCGTTTGACGAATGTTTACGAAATTTTCTAAAAAACTTCTCTTTTCAGATCAGCTCCTATGTTGAAAGTTTGGGGATGATTCGTGAAGGGGGGGCTGGGAAAAAAGGGGGGTCCCAAAACGTGTTTACTCCATGCAATTTCCATAGGAAACTTTAGGCTGTGGAAATGCGTAGGCTGTGGAAATCACGTCTACAAAACAACGATGCACGGTATTGCGGCAATGTTGAGTAGGCTGTGGAAATCATATCGGGAAAATAACAATGCACCGTATTGCAGCCTTCCTTTACCTTCCTTTAATATAATGCGCAGTAATGTGTACTTATAATGCGATGTTCACTTTTATCACGGACAGTGAACAAAATTAACGTTTAATTGGCTGAGGTGTTCCAAAAACGAGCTCAATGTTCATTGGCTGCGAGCCATTAAAAGTAAAAGTGTTGCCAGCCATTCCCTCCCCCTGCGCGGAGTAGCAAGGACATCTGATTGGCTCACATGTTCCAAGCAGGAGCTTCCAGAGGTTAATGTTCATTGGCTGCGAACCATTGAAAGTAGAAGTGTTTCCAGCCATTTCCTCCCCGTCCGCGGAGTAGCAGGGACATCTGATTGGTTGACGTGTTCCAAGCAGGACCTTCCCAAGCTTAATGTTCATTGGCTGTAAACCATTGAAAGTAGAAGTGTTGCCAGCCATTCCCTCCCCCTCCGCGGAGCATCAGGGACATCTGATTGGGTAATGTGTTCCAAGCAAGACCTTCCCAAGCTTAATGTTCATTGGCTGTGAAGTATTACAAGTAGAAGTGTTGGCAGCGATTTCCTCCCCCTCTGCGGAACACCATGGACATTTTATTGGCTAAAGTGTTCCGAGTACAAGTTTGCTCGTTATTGGTTGGGAAGGTTTGACGGTTGTGAAGCGTTTTGTGACGCACTTCAATGGAGTACGGGAAAACAAAGTAGTAGCGGGGAGGGTAGGAACACTATTAACTCTGTAAAGTGGTCACAAGGTGGTGAACTGGGATTGTGAAGGTAAAAATTGTTTTTTATATATTTTAAGGGCCATTTATATAATTGGCGTGGGGTGTACAAATCACGGCGGGAAAATAACAGAGTGTGTTGCGGTCTTCTTTTATTAAGTTTGCGGGTGGGATACTTCCCAGTAGCACTATTTACTTAGAATGTGGTGTTTACTTTTCTGACGGAAGGTGTGGTTGCGCAGCAATAATTTCAGTCTAGGTTTGAACAGTTTTTATTTTATTAAGCAATTACAAATAAATTTTCTTCGAAAAGTGAAGCTGTATATATCAAAGAAGTGACAAATAAAAACGCAATTCATAAAATATCCCTTAAGCGTGGCCACACCCTCCCTTTTTTCTGCTATAGTTTGTAAAAGTGTTGCCCCATATTCTTGATAATATAAGAGGGCATGAGTTACTTTTAGATAAAGTAGAAAAGAAGTGCTACAAGAAACACTCCTGCACTACATCATCTCAGGTCACAAGAACAATAACAAGTAAAACACTGTTAAACACAAATGACTTTATATTACATAGAAATGTACGCATCATCATTTTTTACAATTTCTATTCTGTAGAACTCTGGAAAGTTCAGTCGTAGTGCTTAGAGGTCGCTCACTGCTCCGTTAACAGATCACGGACTCCTTTAAGAACATATAGGATAGTAGTAATTTATACACTACGATTCTTATCAATTCTATAGGGAGAACGAGAATAGGAACCACAACAGAGAAAAAGAGAAATACCAAAAATCATTCAAAAATGTAGGGTTTATCAAAGGCATTCAGTAAGAAAGTGTCTATGCAAACAATCTTTTTAAACTGCAATTTCGAAAAATATTCTCACTGTAAAAATATCTGATCAAGTAAGTTAAAAAGGTCAGTAAGCTGTATTTCAGATGGTTTACTCCTGGCGGCGACAAATCTCCAATTCCTGTTGTGTGAAAATATGACACTCTACTGCAATATAGAGAGTGACACTGATGCCACACAGCAAGGAAAAGGAAAATGAAGTCATGAACACAAAACAAGATCAATAACGAAATACTTTGCAGCAGTGAATATGTTCAGAGCTTCTTTTATCCGGGAGTTTGAAATCTTTCATCTATGCGCCAATGGGTCATAAACTACTCTGAGATCATAATGACTGTGATTATTACAATATACATACTCACACTATATGATCCCAAGGGGGAAACAGAGTAAGAACCAGAAGCTGCTGACGTTACATATAAATCTTTAGTCTTCGCGCCGACAGGTCATAAACTCCTCTGAGATCACAATGACTGTTAATATTTTAATATACATATTCACAGTATATGATCGCAAGGGGGAAACAGAGTAAGAACCAGAAGCTGCTGACGTTACATATAAATCTTTAGTCTTCGCGCCAACGGGTCATAAACTTCTCTGAGATCATAATGGGTGGTTATTATAATATACATAATCACACTATATGATCCCAAGGGGGAAACAGAGTAAGAACCAGAAGCTGCTGACGTTACATATAAATCTTTAGTCTTCGCGCCGATGGGTCACCAACACCTCTGAGGTCAAGTACAGTGTCAATACTATAATATACAAAGTCACACTATATAATCTCAAAGGAGCCACAAAAGGAACAATGTTTGCTGTATTCTGTCTGTTTCTGAAAACAAGCTGCTGACGTTACATATAAATGGCAAAAACAACCAATAACACTTTTTTCTAAATACAAATGTTTAAATATTGACAAATAGCTACGTATTATAAATATCTACTATGCCATAATCAAACAACTTGCAACTCTGGAATATGTTTTGTTGCCGCAAAACAAGAATCCGACGCTAGAAAAGGGAACGTGCATCGCAGAATGGACACGCGTAAATAAGTCGCATAAACTAAACTAATCAAACAACGGGTGTTGTTTATATACTTTTTGGTTCTTGAGTAGTCTATGGAAGGAAGATGCGGCTCCGCCCATTTTGATGTCACGCTTTACAGTTGACACATGCTCACGTTTTCACTGTTTAACTTGTGCACGTGTTGGGAAAGGTTACAAAATGTGAAGCGGTAAAGGTTTCAATTTCGATCCTAACACGTATAAGGTCCTTAATATGTACATACGTTGGAGAGCTTAAAAACTGTTACCCGACAAACCGTGTCATTTCCATTCTCATGACTACAAACATCTAATAATTGCCGCAATTCTAAATAGAAGACATAAAAAAAATATCGTTCAGAATAGGAAAAAGAAATACGTGCTAATATTTCTCATCACTGTGGTTTTAAAGTAAAAAAATGGCAGCATTTGTAAAGCGTACAGCTACCTCCAGAGAGGTGTCCCGGCGCTCGGGCGTCGGGAAGATTAAGCAAGGTATTGCCCACAGTGACATAGTGGTGGGCTAACGTGCCGCCGGAGCCGGGAATCGAACTGTGAACGCTGTTGTTCTAAGTCAGGTATCATAGCTGCTGCGTCACACTTTTTCCACACATGTGTTAATTAGTGCTAATTAAGTTTTAAACATTGTTAAATTATAACTTATAACAGACTACTGTTGCAGTTAGTTTTTCACTACAAAATGTATGCACGTCTTTTTAAAATTTACTTAAAAACAATATAGGTTTCAGGGACATTGTAGTTACAAATTAGCATTTAAAAAACCATTGAAATTCACTGAAAAAACCATAGGTTTCAGGCACGTTGTTGTTAGAAATTAGCATTTAAAAACCTTAGAAATTCACTGAAAAAACCATAGGTTTCAGGCACGTTATAGTTAGTTGGACATTTCACTCATACAAAACCATAGAAATTCGCCCGTTATAGTTAGTTCAGCTAACTATAACTCACGCACCCGCAATGCACTGCTGATGACGTCACATATTACATCATTCATGACATGGTCAGTGACATCACTGATGACATCACTGATGACATCTCAAATGACATCACTGATGACATCACTGATGACATCATCCAGTGACTGTGTGTTTCTTTAAAGTTTAAATATGTATTATATATATGCCAAGGTGTATTGAAGAATGAGTGGGTGTATAAGTGTCTGGATGGAGGATTTAGTATGTGAGTGATTACTTGTGTCTTACTGAATGCATGGGTTAGTGACTAAACTGTGTGAATGTCTGTATCAGTCTGTCTGTTGTTGTTGTATAAGCTGCTGCATGGGTTGGTCAGTAGCTACATGAATGTCTATATGGGTTATCGATTGGTTGCCTGAGTATTTGTATGGGTGCCTGAGTGTGTGTGTGGGTGGGTGGGAGGTGTGTGACTCTGTGCATAGATGTTTGAGTGGTTGATTCACTGGGTGTATGGGTTCAAGAGTGCATGTGGAAACAGCTGTATGGGTGGGCGAGTGTGTGTATGGGTGTGTTGGTGAGTGAATGGATGTCTCAGTGGTACATGTCCAAGTAACTACATATGTAAAAGGCAGTGTATGTGAGACTTGGAGTATATAAATGAGAGTCAGTGATTGTGAGAGTGGCTGTATGGATGAGTGTGTACTTGTATCAGTGATTGTATAAGAGAGTAAGTATGCGTTTGTTTCTGTTTGAATAAGTGATGTGGTGTGTGTATAACTATATAGGTCAGTAAATGGAAGTGTGATTGATTCTTTGCATGACTGACTAGGTGTGTGAGTAACTCTATGGATGAGTGGGGGTGTGTGAGTGTCTGTATAGGTGTATGAGTGCTTATGATAGTACTGTATTAATGAGTGACTGCATCTATGAGTGGCTGTATGGGTGAATGAGTGGACGTGTGTGTAGACCTAGGAATCAGTGAGTGGGTATGTAGTAACTGGTATTGGTGTGTCTATGGTTTCGAAAATGGTAGTCTGAATTTTACAGTGGGTGTATCAAAGCAAGGTTATATTAGAGTGTGAGGAGGTGCATCAGATTTTCACGTGAATGATGTCATCAGTGATGTCATCAGTGATGTCACTGACCATGTCATGAATGATGTAATATGTGACGTCATCAGCAGTGCATTGCGGGGGCGCGAGTTATAGTTAGCTGAACTAACTATAACGGGCGAATTTCTATGGTTTTGTACGAGTGAAATGTCCAACTAACTATAACGTGCCTGAAACCTATGGTTTTTTCAGTGAATTTCTAAGGTTTTTTAAATGCTAATTTATTACTATAACGTGCCTGAAACCTATGGTTTTTTCAGTGAATATATATATATATATATGTATGTATGTATATATATATATGCCAGTCGCCAGTGGGTAGTTACAGTTAGGACCTAGTTTCCATAGGTGAAGCGTTTTTTGTTTTACTAATAACTTTGGTTATTTATATTACCTACTGGTCCAGCTTACCTCAGGAGAGACTTATATGTAATAGCAGAGAACTTGATATCTCAGCAACATGTTTTCATAGTGAACTCAGCCTACTAGGATAACTGCATTTACACGGTCTACTGTAGCAGGCCTGAAACATGTTCAAAGGCCTACTTCTCTTGATGGCTAACTTGTTAGTCGCAGTTCTCCAGTACATACCTAACTGAGTGTCTCACTGCCTGTAAAGCTGTGTTATTGGATATGTAGTTAAGCATGTTGGTACATTCCTGCCTCTCTTACTTACTCTGTGGATATGTAAATGTGTATGTAAGGAGCTGCATAGATCACTTGATGGCTGTATAAGTTAGTACAGGGCTATTTATCTATGTGTGCAGCTACAGTCTATACCGGTAGATACATAAGAGCTGCATGTGTATGTAAGTGAATGTTTACATGTGCCTGTCAATATGTGACTAGGTGTAAAAGTGACTTTATCCCTTTATATGTAGGCATTTCACTTGCAGTATAGGTCGCACACAACATCTATACCTGGACATATTGGTGTTGTAATGTGCATATAACTAAATCAAACTTGGAAAACATTACTTATCTTTTAAGCTCATAGTTTCCTGTCTTATAGCCTACCTACAGCCTATCTCATAAGTGACTTTTATGTAGTAGAAGAGGACTTGATGGCTTAGCAACATGTTTGGATTGTAAACTTGGCCTACCAGGACAATTGCATACACACACTGTACTGTAGCAGTCCTGAAACACTCATACTTTTCTGGATGAATGTCTGGTTAGTGCTGCTTCCACAGGACATACCTAACTGAGTGATATATAGGTAGATTACTCACTCTCTACATTAGTAAATCTTGCAGTATGCAACTGTGAGTGGTAGTCACTGTTACTGCTGGTTAAATTGCTGTGGTATGCATGAGTCACTGGGTACATAAGCTCACTGCTCATTTTAGTGTTTCACAGCTTGACTATTTGGTACATTGCTGAACACC
Source organism: Calotriton arnoldi (assembly GCA_963921515.1). Lineage (NCBI taxonomy): Eukaryota > Metazoa > Chordata > Amphibia > Caudata > Salamandridae > Calotriton > Calotriton arnoldi. The sequence goes on from CAWUFW010003080.1 coordinate 1,625,598, forward strand.
TGCATTTGGTTATTCATTATATATTTTTATGCTGTTGTTCTAATTGCTGTGATAATCTTTAGTTGCTTGAAATACTTTCTTTTCATATACTGTTTATTTTTCCCAAACATCCTAATCACCTCCCACCACTTTAAAAGCACTCGTTCACTCTCTTTCTAATATTTGTTTTAGCTACGGATTTATTCGCATACCTGTTAAATGTGATTGTTGGTCTCTTTTTTTCTTTCTCAATATGAGTTTTGTTTCTGTATGCACACAGTTCACAAAAACCAAGCTCAAGAATGGTACACCACGCTCAGACAAGGTAACCACTGGTGGCAACCTTTTCAACTTTGCTTTCAAGGTTACACACTCTCTGAACAAATAAGAACATACCTTTCATATTTTTAAAATAATATAGGTCTTCTGAATGGTCAGGATTATTAAACCTTTCTTACCCTCCTTTAAACAATGCCCAATTAGGTTGGACTTTTGTGCAGATCCGCCGTGGTGCTCAGTGCGGCACCGTGTAACTTTGCGGTGGATCGGTGGCTCCACGCGGGAGAACAAAATCTTTTGAAAAAACTACATCCAAACAGTTTGTCTTTGTCAAGACTCAGGATTCAAATTTGTGTCCTAATACACCTCTTTTCCTACAACTTCTACTACCACTATCCCTTCAACTTTGTATTGTTGTTTTTTTCCGACCCTTCCCCCATGCTCCTGTTGCTCTGTTGCTATGGTGACCAATACTGAAACATACTTTACCAACAGTAGGTCACAAATTCAGTACACTTTCTAGACCAGCATGCTAACTCCTATGCCACCTGTAGTAGGTGCGTTTGAGTGTTTGGACTTACAGACATATCACATACACCATTATCTCCTTGCATTTTTTCTCAATAAAACAACCTAGGGGCAGATTTACAAGCCAGTTGTGCCACTTTTGGGTCACTTTTCCCATGTTAAAAATGACGCAAAAGTGGCGCAAGGGCCTTGTAAATAAGCCCCCTAGTTTTTACCACTACCATATTTATTCCAGCCAATAAATATTACGGGGCATATTCTCAAGGAATTATTGCCGAGTAAGCGGCACTTTATCGCAGCCAAAGTGGCAATAAATTTATCGCACCATTCACAGGCAGGTGCTAACAGCCGATATCACCAGTTTTTCTGCGATAGCAGCCGCAAAAAACATCGCCACGGATGACACCGGCAACTAACGCTAATGAGATGCGGAGTAGGCGTTCCCGTGCAAAAACCCCGCGGAAACACCACTTCGCAACATTCTCAACGACCAGCCAGATCGGCGATAAGATCACAAAACATGCGATAAGGCGCGTTAGCAGCAGGGATTTTACAACTGCTCCTACCTGGTGTTAAGTCGGACGACAACCTGCACCATGAAAGGGAGCCCAGCCCAGAGCCACACCTGAAGAACAACAGATGCCATGGAGCCACTGATCATGCAGCTCGGAGCGCCAAGAGGGCCAAAACACCCACCGCCAACACACCCAGGCCCCCCACCCCCCCAGGACCCCCCCCAGGGCCCTACCCCGGGCACCACCCCGGACAAAGATATTTCACATCTACCTTACAAATTCATGAACACAACAATTCGCCTGATGTCGCACAAGTACAACAATTAACATTCATGTGTGGCCAGAAAAAGGAAAAACATTCATACATCTTAGAATTCCAAAAATAATTATTTTATTCAAATTTAACTCAACACTAATAATTGGAAGAGTCATGGCGGGTCTTCTCTGGACAATCTGTAAGTCACAGCCTGCAAGACAAAATTGAAGATAAGAAGGTGCGTCATGCGCTCAACAAAGGACAGAGAGAGAGAGAAAGAGAGAGAGAAAGAAATGGAGAGAGAGTGAAAGAGAGGGAGAGAGAGAGAAAGGGGGAGAGAGGGAGAAGGAGAGAGAGAGCAACAGAGGGAGAGAGAGACAGTGAAAGAAAGAGAGGGAGAGTGAGAGAGAGAAAGAGAGAGAAAGAGAGGGAGAGAGAGAGACAGTGAAAGAAAGAGAGGGAGAGTGAGAGAGAGAAAGATAGATAGAGAAAGAGACAGTGAAAGAAAGAGAGGGAGAGAGAGAGCGAGAGAGAGAGAAAGAGAGAGAAAGATAGAGAAAGAGAGGGAGAGAGAGAGACAGTTAAAGAAAGAGAGGGAGAGAGAGAGAGAGAGAAAGAGAGAGAAAGATAGAGAAAGAGAGGGAGAGAGAGACAGTGAAAGGAAGAGAGGGACAGGGAGCGACAGTGCCGACACTGCTCACCCAGGCCTCACAGCTCACCTGCTGCCACCGGTGTGTCTCCAACCACGTGCCAGTATACACTGCAGTCCACCAGGTCCCTCATCTGAAACAGAGTCCACAGCTAATGATGGCAGAGTTCATATCATTGCACACAACAACATCGCTTGCCCGCCCCTGCGCACACAGGCTGCTGCACCCCAGCCCCTCCCGCCGCCCAGCATGGATTGACCGCCCCTGTGCAACCAGGCCTCACTGCTCACCTTCCGCCACCGGCGTGTCTCCAAGAGGGCCCACCATGTGCCGGTGCTAGCTCCAAGCCCGGGGCCCGTGACCTTGGCAACCTCCACATAATGCAGCCCCGCACCGTGGTCCACCAGGTCGCACGCTTGATTCTGGGTCTTGATTTTGCAATGGCAGAGATCATATCAGTGCACACGACATCATCGCAGGCTGCACACCCACTCAGCTCTATAGGTGCCACTAACTCTGTGACCCGCGAGGCAACACCACGTGGCTGTCGGCCCGCACTGCCCGCTGGCTCAGGCCTACACTTTGGTCCACCAGGTCGCACACTTAATTCTGGGTCTTGATTTTGCAATGGCAGAGACCATATCAGTGCACACAGCATCATCGCAGGCTGCACACCCGCTCAGCACTTTAGGTGCCCCTACCTCAGTGCACCGAAAGTCACCGTCCCATGGCGCTAGTCCCGTGCCGGCTGCAGTGTATCCGGTGCCACCTACTCTGTGCAACGCAAGTCATGGACCCTTCATTATTGAGTCTCGTGATATGCCAGGCGGACGCAGCCATGTCACCTCAGGCAGTGTGGAAGAACTGGGACACGTAGCGTCGTCGTCCCCCCTTTATACGTAAGCCGAGTGGGCTGGCTCGGCATACGCCAGGCCAGCGTAGGGGTGTGAACAATTATCCCTGGCCTCTGGGCGTGGTTCATATCTGGGCTGCACAGGAAACCAACTGATGCGTGTGTCTCTGTTGCAGTGTCAGCGCCACATGGCCCGAAATCTACAATGTTGCAATGTTGCATGCAGCCGGAGGGCGTCCGCGCACGAAGGGATTATACAAGGAGCACACGGCCGCTCTGGGTCTTGGCTCATACATGCCAACTGTTGTGTGTGTTCATCGCTTTTGGTGCACCATAAGCCCAAGGCCTAGCCTCAATTGCAGCGCGAACGCCACATCACATTCCCAGGATTCAAGCAGTAGTCAGACTGACATTAGGGATGAAAGCCCCTTTGTCTCAATACAGAAGGCGGAAGGACATCTGCACCTCCGACCTTGGAATTGCATGCGGCAGGCACCCCTGAGAGAGATACGATGGCAGATGATGACGACTCCCACTCTACACACAGCGCCAAATGAAAGATCAACGTATCCACACCCCACACACAGAAGTCCTTGCTCGAGGTACTCCTGCATGGAATGGCCTTGACACTTACGTACAGGACAACCCATACGTCCAAACTTTGCACACTCATATGACTCATTGCTCCGAGCTGTGGCATATCATCCACATAACAGCCGCAGGCCAGAAGAGTGCCGGTTCTACGAGAGCGAACAACGCAATGACAGAACATCCCGGGCACATGCACAACCCCTGTCACGTGGAGCTGTACCGTGACCGAATGCTGCGTTTGTTGGGGGCACTGCCACTGGCAGTGTTGCACATCAGTTACCGTCTGAGCTTCCGTCTTGCGTATGTCACCTGCATCCAGCCCTGGTTCCACTGTCGATCATGCATATTTGAGTGGCCCATGGATGTCTGCCTATCCAACACAACGGTAGCTGAACTGGATTATGACATGTGTGTGCACCCCCTGTTGACCAGGAGTGTAATCGTGATACCCGTTCATGGGATGCCTTGATATTTGGCGTATGTGCTGGCAGTTGGGCATCTGAGATTGCACAATTCCTCGTGTGCAGTGACCACATCGAAGCGCTCTCCTATTGGGCTGTGTTGCGGATTGGTGAAACGGCGTGAACGGAGCACATCTGTCCGGACCAGCTAATGGATTGGCTCGCCCCCGTGTTCGTTGAAGTCGACAACGACGTACTCTTGGAACTGATTGCCCATGAAGCTGCGCTCGCTTTCATGGACGAGTAACTACGTTCCTGCAGCCACAAAAGATTGTAACCCATAGCACAGGTCCCAAACACCCTTTTGCATCATGGAGAAATGGACACATATCCCACCATAACAGTGGAAATGGCTGCATTCGCCTGGACTCAGAATGCATGTGCGTGCAACACTGCGGGTTGACACACACCTGTGCAAGGTGAGTGGACAGCGGCGCCTGGCAACGTTCCTCAACCTGACACACCGCTGGAGGGAGAGTACACACATGGCAATGTAGTACTACATGTGACCTTGTTAGACTCCTTCACCTGCTCACTGTCAGCAGAGCAGACAGTCAGGGCAGTCCGGTGGTACAGGACTATGCAGATCCCATGGGCTGTGAGTGGTGTCCCCTGACACGGTGCAATGAGCATTCGCCAAACACCACATTACTCGTCCAGCAAGGCAAGGTGGGCTGAGACCGTTGGCATCCGTAATGATTGGTGTTCATTTGTGCCTCCCCTTGTCTTGCACCTCTACATGTTCCTTTGCTGCCTGTTGGTGTATGATGCATTGGTCTGCATGTTGTGGCCCTTGTCTTGCCCGTACTGACACGCACATGCTAATAAAGTGTACGCAACTTCACTAGTGTTCAACTGTGATGAGTGTTGATTAGCATGCCAAATCGTGTGCCTCAATGAGCATTGTCCGTACACAGGGAGGGACTGACTGACGCATTTCACTTAGGGGTGCGTCCCTATTGCCAGCTCCACCTCTGTGAGCCAGACATTGTGGTTGGGAGAGTTGCTGGTAGACCTGTGCGTTTACGTGTCTTCAGCAATGTGAGTATGGTGTCCAACTTCTTGCCATGTGGATCAATGTGTTCCATCAAACCAGGCTGTGTCCACACAGGTGAGTGTGTGTAGGTATGCGAAGAGATGTTCTGTTGTCACATGTGATGTGTGACACTACTTTAGGCCTCCTACCGACTTTGACATTTTTACACACAGCCCTATTTCATACATGGACGTGGGGCTACGTTGGGGAGTTGCGAAATTGTTGTTCATGATCAATGAGGCCACAGCTAGTTCACACCTTCACAGTCATCTAATTAGCCATGTGTGTCACGGTCAAACATGCACATTGATGTCATTTCCCAGGGTGTACCTTTTTGTGCAATCAATGTCCCTACAGTCATCCATACTGTTCTACTTGATTGAACATAGACATGACACATCTGTGTGATTAGGAATGTTTTATTCACATTCTGTGCAGTGTCGGAGCTGGAGCAGTACATGGCCATGCACACCCCACATTACATGGTTGCCCAGTGGAGGGCCAAACAGAGTCCTTTAGGGAATGACAAGTTAATCGGTAGAGGAAGGGTTGAGTCCGCAGCCTGTTTGCTGTGTCATTGGTAACCAGAGCAGATATGGCAGTCCATGTCGGGGTCCAGGTGAATGTCGGACAGTGTTTCGGGGGACAGTGGAAGGTGTTGTACCAGGGCATGATGCAGAGGGCTGTACCAAGCAGAAACAGGCCATATGGCGGGGGATGAATGCTACAACCTCCTTTTTGACACAGAGTCATTACCATCCACATCTTCGTCCTCTGATATGTCTTCTGTGTCAGGTGTGCGAGGTGTGTGTGGTGGTGTTATGGCTGCATCACTGTGTGCCACTGACACATCAGGGGGCGGAGGTGGTATGGCTGCATCACTGTGTGCCACTGACACATCAGGGGGCGGAGATGTGTGTGTCGAAGTTTCTGCAGCAGTCATCTGGGACAGGCTCTGTGGCAGCAATGGCAAGATGAGGATCTGCAGGGCATGGAAGATCCCAGCTACATCTCGCTGGTGTTCAGCTGTGGCAGCCATCCTTCCTGCCTGCATCCGCTCCATGTTCTCCATTGTCCTCCGCATATGTGCCAACTCTGTGCTGTCGTCGCTGGAGCCTGTCTGACTAGACAGTTCTTGTATCCGAGTAATGGCTCCAGCGAGGTCAGCCAAGGATAGCTGTAGGGCATGGAGCAGACTGAGGGTGTCCGTTAGGGACTGTAAGTGGTCCCTGATGGGACTCAGACACCCACGTATGGCATCTAGTTTGGCAACCATGAGGTCGAAACCCACCGCACCTGTTCAGCCAGCCCCCTCTGGCAGTCTGACACATGGTGTTGGAATGCCATGTGTTCTTCGGTGAGGTGCTGGGAGCCAGCCGTGGTGGTGGGTGCTTCCTGCTGCGTGGTCTGTTCAGGGGGTGGGATCACCTCGATGCAGCTGGGCTGCCCTGCTCCTGGAGGTGGGGTGCGGAGGCTGTCCATGAGCCGTTGGAGGGTGTCAGAGCAGATGGCCAGGGGGTCCTCTTTATCATCACTGAAGAGATGTCTGGTCTGCTCTGCAGGAGGTGTTGATTGTCCCTCTGCAATGTAAAGGGGAGAGGCAGGTTAACAGTGTGTTCCATGTATGTGCACGCATTGTACATGTTTACATACAGACTGCCTGACAATGTACATTGTGACTGTTTTGGAGGAGCTGGGTATTTGATGGGAGACAGTGGACATTTCGACTACATGACGGATGTGAGGTTGTACTCGTACATTATCATCTGACAGTTTCCTGCTATGCCTGATGTGATTGGCCAGTTTCTACGCACATGCGGCACCGGTTGTGTCCTCTGTTCTGTGGTGTAAGTGTGGCACTTTGTACCACATTGTCGTCAATGTTGATGTGCTGTGATTGCTATGTGTGTGTGCTGCATTGTGGGAGAGTTGCCCCTGCAGCTCTGATTTAGCGGCCCCTTATCCCTTTGAGACGGTGTGCCTTTGACTTGTGTGCTTTTACGGTGCTGAGATGTTGGCGACTTGGGTCATTTGTGCTCTTGGACGGATTTTGGACTCTTGTGCATTGTTTGTCTGCAGATGTGTTGTTGACGTCAGGGGTTGTATGTGCACGTGGATGTGTCAGAGTGTGACCTGCTCCTTTGAGGATGTTATCCACACTGGGCCACCTCAGTGTCGTGGCGTGCACCATGTCATGTATTTTGACTGCAGCCATGCTATTGGTCATGCAGTGTCACTTGCATTGTCAGTGTGGCTCACAGAGCCGCTGCTTTGCTGGGTTCAGCACATGTGCATGGGTAGGTTGTGAGATTGGTGATGGGGGGCATTTGTGCACATGATGGACGGGGGCCTACTTGGTGTTTCTATGTGTGCTGCAGTGTGCCAAGGCCATCCGGGACTTGTTCCACAGTCATTGTGGGTGTGTAGTGTGCTACACACAATTGTGCATGTGTGCCATTGTGCCCATCTCCCCCCGTCCCCCCAGTCCCTGGTCGTTACTCACCCTGTTGCTGTTGGGTCGGGTCATATCGAGCAGTGTCCGGAGCCCCAACTCCTTGCACCGTCTCCGCACTGATGACTGTGGCCACCATTTCCTCCAGCTCATCCAGCTCCTCCTGTGGCGCAGGACTCCCACCTCCAGTCGCCGTTGCTGCCTTCCGGTTGGCAGCGAGTTTCTGCTTGGTTTGGCTTTTCACATCATGCCAGCGCCTCTTGACCTCCTCCATTGACCTCCTCAACACTCCGACTGCATTCATGTTGTTCACGATGGACTGCCATATTTCCGTTTGTGTTGCCGATGACACAGTGGAGGTGACAAACAGTTGTTGGTAGTGTTCTGTCACCTCCGTGATGATGATCCGGTTTTCCTGCGGACTGAACCCCGTCTTCCTCTTCCTCTTCTCCTTGCCCTTCCCCGGCCCAGGGGTTCCTGGCTGGTCGTCTGTGGGGCTTGTGGGGTTCGCGTTGTCCTCTGCACTGGGTCCGGGTGCGTCCATGGTGCTACGCAGTTAAATTTTTTTTTCTCTGCTTTTATAGTGCATTCTCATGCATGACGCGTGGGAATCGCAGGCCTGTTGCTGGATATCGCTGATTTTTGTATCGCCATTGGGGACATCGCAACTTTTTTTGCGTTCGTGTTTCGCATTTTTTCGGTGTTGCGTTCATTTTAACGTGGGCATTTGTCGCGTTGTCGTGTGACTATCGCATGGTGCCGCCGGGTTGAGAATACTGCGTTAACACGGTGTTATTTTCCCACGATAGACTGCGATGTGAGAAGTTGCGTTAAGCGAATTTGGCGATAGTTAACACACGTTCTTGAGAATATCCCCCTACCTCTTTTAAATTTTACTATGAAGACATGTTTTTAACTAACTACTTTTTCAAATTTGTCTTATTCTTCTGCAGCCTTTTCCTGTGTGCTACTGCCCCTTTCTTTGAAAATGGTTAGAGTGTGGATTGTGGGCCATAGCTATGTGTTTTGGGCCAGAGAGTCTGCAAGAAAGAGTAATATTGACAAGGACCTGGGTTTGTCTAATGTGGAGATTACTTGGATTGGCCAGAGAGGTTTAAAGTGGCATCAGTTGCTTCCATTGGTTGGAAGCATTATGGATTGCCAACATCCAGACCACATGATTGTGCACTGCGGTGGCAATGACCTGAGCACTCTTACTGGGGTAGGATTGGAAATCCCAATGAAGAATACCTTTGGAAAACTAATGACACTTTTACCTCACACTGCCTTGGTGTTTTCCAACATATGCCAGAGGCAGAAATGGAAAAGGTCATCTGAATTCTGTCCACTTGTGAATAAAACGGTTTCTGCATACCTGAGGGACCATAACATGGGCTCTATCTACAATAGTAACCTACGCTTAGACATGGAAGGCATTTACAGAGCTGATGGAGTGCACATAACAGAGAAAGGCAACAAGGTATTCCTAAACAATTTGAAAGACTGCATCCTGTTTTATATGTAACAATAACATATACATAACACAAAGTCTCTTTTAAGAGCCTCCTTTTTCCCTAAATACTTGACACTTTTCTATGAAAATCATTTTATTTAATAAAATGTTTCCAGGATCCACAAATCAATCACAGATCCGCAAACCAAAAGCTCACAACAAATGCAAAAAAACACAACACAACTGAAATGTACTTAAAAGTAGGTTCTGAGTCAATCATTCACTGTGTGTCTCAATCTGTGATTGAAAGTGTAAATGTCTTAGTGGATCTGGGAATCGGTGCATCAGTCTATGAGTGGATTTGTGAGGGAGTGTGAGAGTGTCTGAGTGGGGCTGTGAGTGGGTGCATGAGTCTCTGAATGAGTCTGTGAATGGGTGCATGGGTGTCTAAGTCGGTCTGTGAGTGGATGCATGAGTATCTGGTTGCGGCCAGCAAATCAGAGCCCTGCTGCGGCACGTGGACCCGCAGATCCAGCACCGATGGATCCGTGGAGGGTCTGCTCCCCTAAATATACAAATTTGGATTTTGGTTATTATCTCTAAAACTATTAAACCTATTTACACCAAAATAGCAAAAGGTACTTCCCTGGAACAAAATCTACATTTCTGATAAATTTGGTGTAATTTCGTTCATCGGTTCAGGCTGTAGTCACGTTCAAAAGCCCTATGGGCTATAGTGCTGAGTGCTATGACCTTAAAAGAAAAGAGTTGTTTTCCAAGTTTGATTAAGTTGTATGCACACTACCAGACCCATATGTCCAGTTGTTCATGCAGTATCTGACCTATATTTCAAGTCACATGCCTGCATGGAAAAAGATACAGCCACTATTATACCTATTGACATATTGACAGGCACACTTAAAGATTCACACACACACACAGCTCTGACATATCCATCAATATAGAAGGCAGCTGCACACACAGTTAAATTCCCCTGTACTAACTTATACAGCCACCAGGTGATTTATACACCACCTTACCCATTCACAGATCCCTCGAGTAACTAATAGAGGCAGTGATGTAGCGATGTATCAACATACTTACTGACATATGCAGTAACACACCTTCATAGGCAGTGACCCACTTACTTAGATATGTACTGGCGAACTGGCACTAACAACTCATTCATCCAGAGAAGTAGGCCTTTAAACATGTTTCAGGGCTGCCTCAGTAGAATGTGTATATGCAATAGTCTGAGATCACAATTTAAACATGTTGCTAAGCCATCAAGTCCTCTTTTACTACATATGAGTCCTGAGATAGGTCATAGGTAGGCTATTAGATAGGGAGGTATGTCCTTAAATGATAAGAGATGTTTCTCAAGTTTGGTTTAGTTATATGCACATCACCAAACCCATTTGTCCAGTTGTCAGTGCAGTCTCCTACCTATACAAGAAGTCACATACCAACATCAAAAAGCTTAGAGGCACTAATACACCTAGTCACACATCGACAAAGAGAGTTAAAGATTTACTCACACACACACACACATACATATAGCTGCTGTGTATCCAGGTAGTTGTACAGACAGTTAAATATCCCATTAGTAACTAACACAGTAACTAACACAGTCAAGAAGGTATCTATGCAGGGCCTTACATACACATTTGCTGATTCATTGAGTAACTGAGAGAGGCAGTGATGTTTCAACATGCTAAGGTACATATCCAAAAACAAACCCTCATAGGAAGTGACACAGTTGTTAGATATGTACTTTCAAACTGATACTAACAAGTCATCCATTCAGAGAAGTTAGCCATAAACATGTAAGCTTCAGTAGAGTGTGTATATGCAGTTGTCCTGGTAAGCCGAGTTCAGTATTAAAACATATTGCTAAGGTTTCCAGTCCTCTTGTCTTACATCTAAGACACTCCTGAGATAGGGTGTAGGTAGGCCATAGGGAGAGAGCTATGAGGTTTTTAGGTAAGACATGTTCTTTCAAGTTTGTTTGAGTTACATACGCACTTGCAGACCCATATCTCCAATTATTGATCCAGTCTACTACCTATACTGGAACTCACATAGCTATGTATAGCAGGATAGAGTGGGGGCGTGGCTAGCCAGTCAAGAAGGCGAACGGGAGCCTTTAACGCTCCGCTTACATCATCTCGATTATCCTGGCAAATCAGTGATAACCCATTTCATCAACCAAAAATATAGGCAATACTTCCCCTTGGTGCACCAGAGATCCTAACTGCTGAAGTACGGTGGCATAAAGTGACCACATCAACGCCGAAGACGCCGGCAGCCCAGCCAGCGGAGTGTGCACGTCTCCCGTAAAATGGACACAAGCGCAGGCCGAAGACTTGAGAAGGCTCCCTGAAAGGTGAGGAGGCATAAGGCACAGACGTGAGGTAGAGGTGAAGATCGAGAAGCTTGGGGCTGTTAAAGACGGGCAAAGCCATATACTGTGTGCGCGGCGAGGGGTCCGGGTGCAGTGACGACACCCTCCCGGTAGCCGAGGTGAGGAACTTCTCTGCTCCGGCTGAGAGACGCAGCACACGGAATGCACAGGAGAGTTCGGTGCCTAAAATGCCACAACAGAGCACAAGGAGTAAGGAGTAGCTGAGCCCAAACACACACCTAGCAGCAACGCACGTGGCGCCGGCCCACCAGATCCGCGCACAGAACCAGACTCCAGAGGCAACGACCTGAGCAGGCCAGGAGTGGAGGTAAGAGCTGAAGCCTGCGCCCAGATGTGCAGTAGACCCACACCCGCGGCCTGGGGGAAGTGCACTGACCTGAGCACGCCCGGGGGAAACCTGTGTCTCCGTCTGTGCGGTCTGGCGCTCTTGAAGGTGGAGGCGGGGGCCTCCCCTGTTTACCGGGAACGCAAAGCAACAGCGTAATTACTGGAGGACCCGTGAGGAATTGGGACAGCACCCACTCTAGAAGAAGGCAGACAGTGCATCTCTCTGGTTGTGATCCCACAGCCATCCCGGATAAGTAGCCACATCGCAACATACTAGACAGAGCCTCCTATTACTGAACCTGAGCACATTAGAGACATTACGAGCAGTGAATTCACGCTCGTTGGCCCCTCCCGGCCTGCTCCTGCCATAACTGGCTCCACCAAGCGCAGACATCCACCAGAAGCGTCTCTCAGAGGTCCCAAAAGCTGATTGATGCAATCGTCCCTGCGAGGACAAAAAAACAAATAAAGAGGAATGTGAAAGAACCTGGGGCACCACAAAGCAAATCGCTTTCAAAATCAGTACTTCTCCCGCAGCTCCCTCACTCAATAGAAGAGGGCAAGACCCGCAAGAGAGCTGCACACAGGCAAAGAGACAATAACCCACAGTGGGCCCTCGAAACCAGGCAACGCCTCATACACCCGCGAACAGCAGAGACCAAAGAGTGAAGGAGTATGACTGGGCACCTCCCCTATCCCACATAACTGGTGACCACCCCCCAATGAAACTTGAAGCTACCAGACAGGTGCCTCCCTGACCATCTATATGCCCTTGGCTCAAAAGGTGGTCATGGGTCGCCTACGTACAAATACACAGCAATCTGCTGCACACTCGGAAACTCAAGAGACTCAACATGCAGAGGTTGAATAAGCAGGAGAAACCCAAAACTTGGCACTCTCTACAAAAATCGACTCTGTTTTAGCTGTGGTGGAAAAAATAGGTGCCACACTAGATTGCACCCGGACCTCGCTGGAGTCCAAAATACATAAGGTTGCATCTGGCTTTACACTATTGAGAGCTGACCACTGCAAGTTGTCGGACAAAGTCCAGATTAATGAACAGACCCTACAAGAACTGAAACCAGTCACCCGCAGCCACTCATCAGCTCTACAATATTTCATGGACCATGTAAACACGCTAGAGGACCGGCTAGAAGACGCGGAAGGCCGCTCGCGCTGCAACAACGTACGCGTGGTGGGCCTGCCAGAGAGAGAGGAGGGACATGACCCGGTTGCATATGTTGAGCACTGGCTGAGGGAGCTGATCCCAGAAGCTGCATTCTCACCCCAGTTCGTGGTGGAACGGGCACAACGGGTGATGGCACACAAACCACCCCCGGGAGCAAGGCCAAGACCGTTGCTCTTTAAACTGTTAAATTACAGGGATAGAGACACAGTGCTGCGAGAGTCCCTGAAGCTTGCTGAGATAGATACAAAACCAGCAAGTCATGTTGTTTCCGGACTACACAATGCAAGTACAGAGAAGACATGGATCATTTACTGAGGTGAAGCGTCAGCTCCGAGCACTGGACATCTGTTACTCCCAAACTGTGGGTTGCTGCTAAAGGACTCACCCGATTCTTCAACACACCCTCTGAGGTCTGGGACTGGCTGGAGGAATCAGGACTACTAACGGGGCCCAGACCACCAATGGATACGCGGTCGCCCCGCCGAGGCAGAAGAAACCGTCGCCATGGCAGAGGTGAAAGCCGCAAACAAACAAGGCCGCAGGAAGCAATCCCTGACATGGAACAAGGACTAACGGAAATACAAGAGGCCCTTCATGTAGCAGCAGCAATCCGGACCAGTTCACAGACCCCCGAACCTGAGACGCGCTCTACTCTCTCTTCGAGCGCAACAGGATCATCACCCACAAGTTCCGAAGATCTGGACCCCCTACAACTACCGGACATTACACCTCAGACTTCAGATGACATAATTTGAACATGTAGCAGCAGTGACCTGATAAGTGTACCCTTCCATTTGTTTATGTATCTGTTATACTGCATTGATTGCACAATCTGGCCAAATAGATAAATGCTTAGATGCACAGAGGACCTGTCCAGCTCACAACAGGAAATGCACCCACAGCACTACGCACCTCCCTCACTAGATAAGACATGTGCATGGCCACATCCTTAACATAACAGGGAACGTCAACTACTCTCAGAAAATATCGAGGCAATGCCACAACCCCACAGGCTCGAAGCACACACCCTCGCAGTTAATCACATCTAACGCAACAGTTGCCACAGTTAGGCCTTACAGTTTGGACGAAATCGAAGAACAGGAGTAAACCTGTTAACCCAGTCAAGACCCGGGTGGAGTATGTAACCAAAAGACAATGTCTCAACCGGTAATCATTTATGGGGGCAAGTACAAGGACAGTACAATCACTTAGGGAAGGGAAGAAAGGAGACCACAAACGGATTTGATAGGAAGTAAACTCTTTGTTGTAAGTAGTTATATCGGCACTACAATACAGTTTATGCAAAAGTAACCAAAACACACAATTGTGCACTGAACATGCTTGTGATAGTGAACGGCGCAGTGACACAAAGGAGTGAAAAACAGCATGATCGGCGCAAGGAATATATACAGAAATTACAGTTTGGACAAGCATTGACTACGGGTTCGCCCTCATAGCGTTTAAACACCACAGTTGAACCCCTAGCCCTAGTAATGTTTTAGCACCCCTAGATTTATCGAATGGCATCCTGGACCCCGACTACATTTTCCCCTCCCCATATGTAGGGGACCCCATAACATACTCATGGCACAAACCAATATTTTGACATGGAATGTGAGGGGTATGCACATGCTTGCCCGAACATATTCTATATACTCCTATCCAGCGCAGACATACAAAAATAGCCTTCCTATAGGAAACACACCTAACCAAAATTGAAGTGGATCGCCTCCGCAAACACTGGAGGGGGCAAATACATAGCACCAACTATTCCTCTCAGGCATCAAGAGCATTAGTGTGGATAAAGGCAGGAGTTCCATATGTGGGAGAAGAGGTAGATATAGATCCAGAGGGAAGATATGTATTCTTAAAGGGCAAATTCAACAGACAACCAATCCTCATGTGCTCTATATATGCACCGAATGTGGAGCAAGCCTCATTCCTAAGAAAGCTCTCCGGGCTACTGGTCATATGGAGTAGGATCCCGTGGCTTATAGGTGGGGATTTCAACGTGGTATTAGACGTAGAACTAGATAGGTCATACCTGCCTCTAACGCGAACCACAGCAGCATCTAACGCGCAGGCCATGCCGGAGTGGCTGACAAACTGGTCGTTGACAGATATATGGCGGTCCCTTAACCCCAACACTCAAATATATTCATTCCACTCCCCAGTACATGGCCTACACGTTTGGCTCGATCGAATAGTTGGGTCGCCCACCCTCTTTCGACTAATCAAACACACAGAATACCTAGGGTGGACACATTCGGACCATAACCCCCAGCTTTAGCTGCTCACATGGGATGTAGGACCTCTCCCGATTCCTACATGGCGGCTTCAACAAGCAGCGCTAGAAGATCAATTGTATCGTTCCTCTTTAGGGACAGCAATACTAGAACATTTTGAGGTAAACAATCACTCCACAGGGGACACCCTATTAGAATGGGACACCTTTAAAGAAGCCTTAAGAGGACACTGCTTGGGGGCCATGTGGAATATACGCAAGCAACTAAATGACACGCTTAGTAAGATAGAACGCCAGCTTCTAAGCCAGGAGATGAAAGAGATAGCAAGTAGTGGGGACACAAGGCGCTTGGACGCTCTACGGACTGAGCATGCAGACCTGTTAGAGCGGCTCCGTTGCCATAACTACGTAGCACACTCGCATGTGACAGCAGATTGGGCAGGCAAAACACTAGCGTGGCTATTGTGGCAAGAACAAACACACCAACCCATAGGTGCCTTAAGAATGGGAACAGGGCAGGTTATACATACACAGCATGAAATACATGCAGCAATGACAAGTCACTACACTGCACTATACCAATTTGTGAGGCACCAAGATGAAGGATCTCTAACAACGTTTCTAGCCTCCGTGCACCAACCAGAAGCAACACCAGAGCTACTAAACGACCTCATAACACCTGAGGAAATACGGGACGCGATAGCAGCACTGGCAAATGGGAAAACACCTGGCCCAGATGGGTTCCCAGCGGAATTCTATAAGGCATACACCACTACGCTGATCACCAAATTGCATGAGCTGTACACCACAGCTTTGAGTGAGTGAAGGCTCCCTCAGTCCATGCGAGAGGTGAATTTGGTATCGCTGCCCAAACCCAACAAGGATCCCATAGACCTGGGATCTTACCGGCCATTAGCCCTCTCAACATTGACTACAAGATACTAGCAAAATCCTGGCTGACAGGCTTGCACAGGTGGTCCCCAATTTGGTCCATCGGACCAGAATGGATTTGTGCCCTCCCGGAGCATCTCACTAAACCTGAAGTGTATGTTCAGAGTTTCGGCTTACTCAGTAACCTCCTGCCCACGATCATGTTGCTTAATATTCAACCTTGAGAAAGCCTTTGATTCTTTGGAGTGGAGATACTTATTCGCCACACTGTCAAGATATAACTTGGGAGACACATTCCTGAGTATGGTACATCTATTATATAACGAGCCGATGGTACAGGTTAAAACGGGCCCCTACATATCTGACTCAGTACAAGTGGGAAGAGAGACCAGGCAGGGATACCCGTTATCCCCCCTACTCTTCTCATTGGCCATAGAACCGCTAGCCGAGGCAATTCGCACCTAGATGAGAGATGACATCAAATTAGGGGATGGCATACACACAGTTTACCTGTATGTGGATGACCTTCTATTGTACATAAAAGACAGTAGCCAAATCCCCCAACAGCTGGCACACATGCTGGGTATTTTCACCTCCATATCAGGGTTGGAGGTGAACGCCTTCAAGTCCTGCCTCTACTCTTTTAGCAAGCAATGCAGGGACCCGGGCTATGTTCTCAATGAGGTGCGAGTGAGATGGTGCACCGACATATTCCTTTATATCAGGAATCTGTATATACAGGAGTCCAGTGGATCTATTAGACAGTAACCTAGGCAGAGCTGTGGCTGCCATCTGCTCTCAGTTGTCATTCTGGAACACGCTCCCATTATCAGTGACAAGAAGAGTGGCCATCACGAAAACGGTGATCCTGCCTCGGTTTTTATATCACTTTACGAACCTGCAGCTGTATATCCCTCCCTCCTTCTTCCGCCCACTGGAAAAGCTGATTAAAGACTTTTAATGGGGGAATTCCAGGCCCCAGTGGCAATAAGCAAACTTTATCTGCCCACAGATCAAGGAGGACTGGCGGCTCTAAACCTAGATCAATACTACCTGGCTGAACAATTGCAGTGGGTGGCCAGATGGTTGGCAGACCACCATAGAGGAGACACTGCGACCACACATCCACCCCTACGCCTTCCTGAATTGATAGGGCTATAACATCCCTGTGCAAAAATCAAGCCACCGGACTCACTATTGCTTAGCATAGCGTACAAATGTTACAGCAGAAAGTTCTACATTACCCGTAAAACCACCCCATATGCGCCTGCCTTGCCACTGGAGGGAACACCCAGGGGCAATACTATAACTACAGCTGCTGAATTACGGAGCTGGCAAGAAACGGGAACACAGGACATGGGAGACCTGTACCAAGAGGGCACCCTGGTTCCGTACACAACATTAGTAGAGGAAGATGCATTGCCCCTGGGGCAATTTCTGCTCCATCGCTCCATACTAACTGCCCTCTCTGCCAGATGAGGCAATTTAACCACTGAGCCAGAGACCCATCTCCCCATACAATATCTGCATGTTATGGGGCAGGGGGGACACTTAACCAAATGTTTCTCAGTTTCGCTAAGACACCACACAGCAATCAACCTAACACCGCTCTGACACCATTGGGAAGGAGACATAGGCCGCCAACTCACAAAACATGAAATGGTCCTCAGTCCTAACCAGTTCGATACACATCCCCAGAAACGTAAGCCTACGCCAAATTCAATTTTATATCACGCACAGAGCGTACCTCACACCCGCAAAGATCAACCAGTACTTTAAGTGCCAAGACGCCGCATGTCCCAGATTTTTGCTTCCTGATGCGGACCTGTTGCATATGCTATGGGGATGCCCTGCTCTGCTAGAATACTGGAAAGCAGTGGCAGACACTCTGTCTCAATGCACGGACCGCGTCCTCCCAGCTGAATGGCACATATATGTCCTGCACCTACACAGCAGAAACCGTAGTAACATAGTAACCTCTAGGTTCTTAGACTTGATGTTGGCAGTGGCAAAAAGATTGATCACCAAGAAGTGGAAAGCCCCTAACTCCCCCCACATAATAGCGTGGAGACGTTCGCTGCTCACATGGGCCAAAGCGGAGAGTTTCGCACTCCACCGTGAAGACACCTTGGGTATACACAAGGTCCCCCTCGCTACCAGCTGGGACGCAATACTGGTATCATTAAGACACATTCACAACACCAGCACGCCGACCCAAATCCCAACTAATGCTGTGCTCTAAAGATATACAACGGAAAAAGTAGGAGACATATAGAGTGATACAGACTTACGGTAGCAAACACCACGTGCACACATAACCCGCTTCATCACATGTTATGAATCGCTGCCATAACACTCACCACCAACGCCAACATAACGGAAGTATCACCTGAGGGAACCAGGAGCCAGTTCTGTTGTTAAGATACACACCTTATTATATTTTTATTTGTCACTGTTCCTTTATATACCGCCTCCATAGTTAGTAAAATATTAGGTACTATGCGTTCACACTACTGACACATAATACGCACCTGAACAACTCCGTAAGCCTGCATTAACCAATGACCAAACACTCGAATTGTTATTTGCAAGTGATGTTCCGTTGTACATGCTATAGTGGTGCGTTAAATGCCTAAGCACTGGTAATTCTTGGTCATAAGATGAACACTGTCGACGCATCCAACAGGAGATCTCTGCAATATGCAACTATAAAACGAAAAACTTTGTCTGCCTGTACAATTTATATAAAAGTGAAAACCAAATAAAAAACAGATTAAAAAAAAATGTATAGAATGATAGAGCCACTAATACACCTAGTCACACAGTGAAAGTCTGTTAAACATTCACTCACTGCCAGATATAGCTCTTACGTATCCAGTAGTAATAGAAGCAGTTGCACACACAGTTACTTGTCCTGGTAATCTAAGTACAGGATCTAAACATGTTACATAGCCTTCAAATCCTCTTCCTCTCCATATAATTCACTCCTAAAATAAGCTGTAGGTGGACTATAAGGCAGGGGGGTATGAGCTTTAAAGATCTATGCATACCAAGTTTTATTTACTTAAATGCTCACTATGAGACCCATGTGCCCAGTTCTAGATGCAGTCTCCTATTTGTACTGAAAGTTACATGACTACATAAAAAAGGATACAGCCACAAAAACACCTAGACACACTGATAGATACACTTACACATGCATTCACACACACAAACAGCTTGTATGCCTCCAGCAGTATTGGAGGCAGATACACAGACAGTTGAATTCCCAGCACTAACTAGCACAGCCAGAAAAGGGATCTATGGAGCATCTTACATATAGATTTACAAATTTACAGAGTAACTAAGAGAGGTAGGCATGTACCAAGATGCTTACTTACATATCCAGCAACATAGCCTGATAAGCACTGCTACACTCAGCTTAGTATGTACTAGAAAACTGGAACTAACAGGTCATCCATCCAGACATGTAGGCTTTTAAACATGTGTTGTGCCTGCTACAATAGGGCATGTATATGTAGTTTCGAAGCAAGGTCTAGTTAACATAGAAAATATGTTGGTACACCTTAAACTACTTTTTCACTACATAGGAATCAGTACTAGTATAGCCTGTAGGTAGGCCATGCAGCAGGGAGTTACGAGCTTAAAAACATAAGACATATTATTTCAAGTATGATTCAGTCAAATGCACACTTGGTGAATCATATGTCCAGTTACAGATCAAGTCCCCTACTCATACTACAACTCATACACCTATTTATTAAAGGATAAACGCACTAAAACACCTAATCACATGGTCAAAAAGGCACTTAAACATTCACTCACACACACATTCACGTCTTATGTGTCCAGCAGCAATGGAGACAGTTGCACACACCATTAAATCCCCCAAAACTCACTAACACAGCAAGCAAGGAAACCTTAGAGCTCCTTACATACAGTTTGAGAGTCCCATAGAGTAACTTACAGTTATAGATATATATTGAAATATTTGCTTACATATCCAATGACACATTCACATAGGCACTGAGACACTCATTCAGCAATGTACTAAAGAACTGTCACGAACAAGTAGTCCATCCAGACAAATATGCGTTTAAACTTGTTTTGGGTCTGCTGCAGTAGAGTATGTATAGCCACTTTCCCTAGGCCGAGTTGACATTCCAAACATGTTGGAACCCCTGACACTCCTTTTCTGCTACATACAAGTCCCTCCTGAGATAGGCTGTAGGTAGGCCATAGGGAGGGTGCTATGAGCTTAAAAGCTATGAGTTTAAAAGGTAAGACATTCTTTCAAGTTTGTTTGAGTTACATGCAGACTTCCAGACCTATATCTCAAATTATAGAGCCAGTCTCCTAACTATACTGGAACTTACATACCTATGAATAGAAGGATAGAGCCACTAATACACCTCATTTAAATATTCACTCACAGACATATAGCTGTAATGTATCCAGTAGTAATAGAAGCAGCTGTACACACAGTTACTTCTAGTAATCTGAGTTCAGGATCTAAACATGTTACTTAGAGTTCAGGTCCTCTTCCTTTACATATAATTCACTCCTAAGAGTTGTAAATGGACTATAAGGCACGGAAGTATGGGTTTTAAAGATCGATGCATCCCAGGTGTTATCTACTTAAATGCACACTATCAGACCCATATGCCCAGATATAGATGTAGTCTCCTATCTGTAGTGAAACTCAGATGTCTACATAATAAAGGATACAGCCACAAAAACACCTAGACACACACTGACAGAGACACTTAAATGTTCATTTTTATACAGGAACAGCTCTTATGTGTCCAGCAGTATGGGAGCCAGATGTACAGACAGTTAAATACTCTAGCACACAGCCAGAAAGGGACCTATGGAGCATCGTACATATAGATTTACAGATTTTTAGTGTAACTAAGAGAGGTAGGTATGTATACAGATGCTTACTAACATATCCAATAACACAGCCTGATAAGCACTGAGACGCTCATCTTGGTATGTACTGGTGAACTGGCACTAACAAGTCATCCATCCAGACGTGTAGGCTTATAAGCATGTCTTGGGCCTGCTACTATAGAGCGTGAATAAGCTTTCCTACTATGCCGAGTTGACTTTCAATATATGTTAGTACGCCTTAAACACCTTTTCAACTGCATACAAGTCACTCCTGAGATAGCCTGTAGCTGGTCCATCGTGAGGGAGGTATGAGCTTAAAAAGTAAGTCATGTTGTTTCAGCTTTCATGTGCACTTACAGACCCATATGCCCAGTTATACATTGATTCCCACACCCATACTGGAACTCGCATATCTATGTGTAAAAGGATGGGGCTACTAATACATCCAGTCAGACTGTGACAGGCACTTAAACATTCACTCACACACACTTATTGCTCTTATATTTACAGTAGTAATTAAGGGAGTTGTGCATACAGATAAATATCCCTAAACTCAATTAACACAGCAGTAAGCAATCCATGCAGTTAGTAGTTTGTGTAAAATAGTTAATTTAATACTGTATTCTGTACAGGTAATTGTATTCTTTGTTTTCTTTCTAGAAATCCACTTGCATTTTAAAAAGAAGATTTAGAATGCCTGTCAAGAGTCGAACAAGAAAGATAGAGAGAAAACACTATTACTAACGTCAAACTGATAAAGTAAAAGAAAATAAGGTGGTGAATGTCCAGATAAAAAAAAAGGAGCAGTGTTTGAACAAATATGCCAGAAAATGCAGAATAAAAGTAGAGTGTTATCTAGAAATGGAATTTCATCTTAACACGGGAAAAAGGAAGGAGTACATGTTTCTAGCAGTAGGAAATGTTCTAAGAAAACAAGGAGTTTATCAAGTAGGCAGAAACAGTTTAAGGAGTTAGGTGCTAAAATGTTTCGGACTAGAGTAATACAGAATTTGTCAAAAAAAGATGAAGAAATATAAGAGGAGTAGTGCTGCTTTTAAGCAAAAGCAACATATTGAGAGCGTTGTTGAGAAACCGTTTCCTTTGAAGAGGAAACTATTTATCTTAATATTGAATAGAATGAGGACAATAGACAAAACTGTACTATGTATGGAAAAAAACAAACTTAAAAAGGCTTATTAACAGAACTAATTTTTGCAAGATATTTGGAGGTGAATGGATGCATATCTCTACTACATAACCTTATTATAATGAGGAAAGCTATTTATAAGAGAACACACTAGTGCATTCAAATGATTTAACTGGTCATTGTTATGAGGTAAAAGATGGTAGTCCTGTTGCAAAAGAGGAGATGGTTCCTAGGAATGTAGAAGAAGTGATAGCTGTAGACACTTAAGAAAGGCGTAGACATGCCCCAGTATTCAAATGGAACTGTAGTAGTATTTGCAGTGTTCGTCTGGAAACAATTGTTTTATTAAGGACTTTTTTACGTCATTTTCAATGCAGAAGTCTGAAACAGAAAATGTAGATTTTCCACAGTCTGATGAGCAGAAAATCTGGATTTTATTAAGGACACGGAGGCTAAGATTATGCAATCTCTTTTTATTGCCAGCTCACACAGCAGCAACAATTAAGAAGAATTTAGAACTTTGAGAACATTCCGAACATCTATGAAGTCCAGCAACAGGCAGCCATCTTCCTTCTTTTTTGCGCTGTGAACAAGATAAATTTTAAGTCCAAATAAATTGCTGGAGAATGTATCCAAGAGAAGAAACGTTCCAGATCTAGACCCGGTTACTCTGAAAGAAAGTATAAAATAGGTTAGACTACCCGGGTGGGTATCAGTGGTGGGATAATCTTAGCCTCCGTGTCCTTAATAAAATCCAGATTTTCTGCTCATCAGGCTGTGGAAAATCTACATTTTATGGCATGACACGGAGGCCAATATTATGCAAGTTCAAAGTGCGTACAATACATTATCAATTACATTAGGCATTGGCTTAAAGTAACAACTTTTGAACATGCTTTCATTTGACCAATCGGCTGCTCTTAAATGTCTTGTAAACCCCCTCCCAAGACGAAGGCTTTGGAGGCTGAGGCACCTCTAATCGAATGTGCTCCTAAAATAGAGGTGTCCGCACCCCCTTCATTCATAACATCTTTAACCCATCTAGCTAAGGTAGGGGGGGAAACGGCTTTGTGAGGCCTTTTATGAGATATCAATAGTTGTGTAACGTCGTTTCTTACGTTAAGGGTTCTCCTTTCGTATTCTTTCAAACATTGCACCACACACAGTCTTGGGTTTCCAGGGAAGTAAGGGTAGAAAATGGTTGAGGAAAGAGTCTTAGTTCTTCTTTTGATATAGAAACATACTCCCTCAGGTTGGTATGCTTTACTGGAGACATCTAAAGCTCTAACATCAGATGTGCGTCTAAAGGAAACAAGACATAGGAGGGTTGTGAGTTTGTAAGAGAGTTTTTTAAGTGACAAATATTGATTATCACCCCAGTTCTCTAAAACATGAAGGATCAGTTTAACATCCCAAAGAGAGGTGTACTTAGGTATCGGTGGTTTAAGGACCCTAATGCTTCTCATAATCCTCCTTGTCAAAGCATTCTGACCGACAGGTAGTCCATCTATCAGGCAATGACCGGCAGAAATGGCTGATCTATAGATGTTTACTGTCCTATAGGATAAACCTGACTCAAATAACTCTGTTAGGTAATTTATTACAAAGACTACATCAGTTGAAATGGGATTGATACCCCGTTGAACACACCAACAAATCCATTTATTCCATGCCAGTCTATATGCCTTTCTCGTGCCGGATGCCCACGACTCAGATATGAGTCTGAAAGCATCTGGCGAAAGGCCAGGGATTTCCCATTGTCTCCGGAAATCTTCCATGCCATCAGTGCGAGGGAGCCCTCTTCTATTAGAGGATGGATTTCCCCTCGAGGGCCTAGAATTAGGGTCTTGAAATGGGGAATTAGTAAGGGGAAGTCTACTGACATTTCTAGAATTACAGGGAACCACGCTTGGGATCTCCAAAGAGGAGTTATCACTACTACTGTTTCTTTGAATCTGCGTGTTTGTAAGAGGAACCTGGGTAGCATGACAAAAGGTGGGAAGGCATATGGCCTTAGACCTCTCCAGTCTTGTAGGAAGGCGTCCACCCCAGCTGCTTGAGGGTCTGGTTTCCAGCTGAAGAAGTGTGTCAGTTGAGTATTCAATCTGTCTGCAAAGAGATGTATGTTGAAAGGGCCCCAAATGTGTTGGATGTGTAGGAATACCTCCCTGTTCAGTCTCCAGTTGCTGGAGTCTCTGAAGTTCCTGGAGAACCAGCCCGCTACTCCATTGCTCAACCCAGGAATGTGTTGTGCTACAACTGAAATTCCTTTGCTTAAACAATAACCCCAAAAGTCCTTCGCTAGTTCGGCCAAGTCCTTGGAGTGTGGTCCTCCCATCTTGCTCACATATTGGACTGCTGAAATGTTGTCCATGCGAAGCATTACACAACATTTCATCTTTTCTTGAGTGAAACTGCGGACTGCAAAGGAGCCCGCTAGGAGTTCCAAGCAGTTGATGTGCATGTTCCTCTCTTGGTCTGACCAGCGTCCCCCTGTGGAAGAATTTCCACATCTTTCTCCCCAACCCTCTAGGCTTGCATCCGAATCTATCACCATTTCGGGTTCCTCCCCGAAGATTGCCCTCCCGTTCCACGCTTGTACGTTCTTGAGCCACCATTCCAACTCGTCCCTTGAGTCCTGATCTAGGGATAACATTTGAGAGTATGATTGATTTATGCGAAGGTATCTTTTTTTTAGTCTTTGGAGGGCTCGATAGTAGAGTGGGCCCGGGAATATGGCTTGGATGGTCGAGGATAGGAGGCCCAGGATTTTCGCTAAGTGCTTTAGTGTAATAGTCTTCTCTAATAAGACTTTCTTTATTTCTTTCCGAATTTTTTTTAATTTGTCTCTGGGTAAGCGTAGCTCTGTGTGGAGGGTGTCCACAATGAACCCTAGGAACTGAGTGTCTTGTGCTGGAGTCAGGCATGACTTTTTTAGGTTTACCACAAATCCTAGTTTCTCTAATATCTCTATTGCCCACTGAGTATGCAGGGATACAGTGTCTTTGGACTGACCCATTATTAAGATGTCGTCTAGGTATATTATTAACCTTACGCCTTTTGCCCTGAGCCATGCTGCTACCGGCCGGAGTACCTTTGTGAAGCACCAAGGTGCTGAAGATAGTCCGAACGGGAGACTGGAGAACTCCCAGATTCTGTTTAGCCATGTAAAGCGGAGGCATTTTTGGTGTGGAGGCCAGATGGGGATAGTGAGATAGGCGTCTTTGAGATCTAATCTTGTTAACCAATCTCCTTTCCTTAGGATATCTCTTAAGAGGTATATACCCTCCATTTTGAAGTGACGATAGACCACCCATTCGTTCAAATCTTTGAGGTTTATTACTGGCCTCATCTCTTTGTTCTTTTTCTCCACCAAAAAGATGTTGCTGACAAAGCCAACCCCTGGGTCGGTTGCCTCTCTGATGGCACCTTTGGCCAATAGGTCTTGTACCTCCTTTGTTACCAACTTTGAGTGTTCTTGAGAGAAAGTGATTTCCCTTGGGATTTTGTCTTGAAAGGGTGTGTCTGTGAATTCTATTCGGTATCCCCTGACCGTTTGTAGTACCCAAGGGTCTTGCGTCACTAAGTTCCAGTTTCTACAGAACTGGGCTAGTCTCCCTCCCACCCTTATAGGGGAATCTAAAGGGCCTTTAGTGTGACGTACCTGATGAGAAGGTTTTCTGTCTTCTATCGCCTCTGATATTCCGGAAGCGTCCTCTGTGTCTTTGGGGATAGAAGTTAGGGTAGGAGCCATAGGAACCATAGGATTGTTGAAAGGACCTGTTGCCTCGTGCCATGAAGGGTCTAGAGGAAGGTGTACCACGGCCGGGGAACCGACCCCTTGTTCGCCCGGCCCTTGCAAAAACTCTATCGTTAAAGACCTTTCTTATTTCTTTTTGGGACTTCTGTATGGAGCTGAATATCCCCACATATTTGGCCATCTCCTTTATGAATTCATCGCCAAAGAGTTGACCCTGGGAAGAAGGTCCTCCTTCTTTAGTGGCTAGTTCAATTAATTTGGGGTCCAGTTTTAAGAGGATGCTCTTCCGTCTTTCATTTGAAAGAGCCGTATTGTCATTGCCAAGGAGGCAAACAGCTCTCTGAGCCCATTCTCGCAGTTCTTTTGGGTCAACCTGAGTATCGTTCAGGTAAGCTGTCTCGGCCATCTCGAAGATTTTGGTGAGGGGGCCAGTAATATCAAGGAGTCTGTCCTGGCAGGACTTCAGGCCTCTATCCAAGCCTCTTCTAGGGTCTTTGCCTCCCTTGTTAATGAATGACACGACCTTTGGGTCGAGTTCGGGTGTTTTGGTTATCTTATCAGGGAGTGATAGCCGCGGGCATTCGGACCGTAAACGAGATCTAACCTCCTTAGGCATCTCTCTCCGCAACCAGAAGGTAATGTATTTGGCCACATGTTGTGAAGGGGTCCATTCGGGTGACAGGGGATGTCTTATCATAAGGGGGTCAAACATATTGTCCCCAAGTGGGTCAAGAATCCCCATCCTAGACCCAGAGGCCGATGATGCCTCATCAGATGTCTCTTTGTTGGCCGTGGGTGTGTCTTCATAATCAGAGTCGAACTCTGAAGAGCAGGACAAATCTAGTTCTGGCTCATAAGTGCGGTCCTCATCAGACTCACTGTCTATAGGGACAACCGGGCCGTCATGCCCATCCGCAGTGTCGAACACACTGAGTCCATCACCGGCGTCATCCGGTAGACCCTCAATGAGCCCTTTAGCTTTCTTGGATTTTTTATGAGGGTGGTCACCTGATGGCCTTTTGTTATGAGATATATCGGGCCAGGAAGAGCATCCGGGTAGGTTAGCAGGATGATTGGAGAGGGTTTCTAGTCTTTTATTGATGGTGTCATCCAGCGACCCCATCAGTTTGCCTAAAGCCCTGTTCACCAGTTCTTCTAATCTACCCTCAACTAATGAGTCTAATTGTTGATCAGACATTCTCCTTTTTTTTTTTAAATGACTAAATTAAATAAAATGATGAAATGTAGGCTAGTGGTATTTAATCATTCAACCATAGGGGTATTCAACCAAACAGAGGGTGTATTAAAGGGTTAAAATTCCTGGTCAGTAGGGGGCAGTTGGGTTAAAAACTCCTGGTCAGTAGGGGGCAGTTGCGTGAAGGAGCTCCTCCTCGGTGTTGTAACTGTCATCGAGCTTGAAACGAAGGGTTTGGTGGTCTAGGAAGGGCCTTTCCTCTAATATGTCAAAACGAGGCTTACTTCCTTCCTGCCGTGAAGTCAAACACATCGGAAAGAGGGTCCCGGTGCGGTCGCGTTGGAGGTAGCGGCCGCACCGGGAGAGAGACGAAGATTGTGCCCCGGGGGAAGCGAGGTGAGAAGGCTTAAATTATTTAATGTATTAGAAATACATTGAGTCACGTACGCGCCGGCAGCCTCAGAAGTCTGAAACAGAAAATTTCTTTTTTGCAAGGATTAGATCCATGCAAAGTGAGGAAGTATAGTAATTTACAGGGACATTCACTAGCATGTCTATCAAAGAACGTGTGCCAAAGCATCCGTCATCATTTTAGGATGTTAACTGTTCACCACTCCAAAATACTAATTTCTGCTAGGAGATTTTAGTATGTAAATTGTCCTGCTTTATGTTTAGGAAAGATGAATAGAACTCTACTTCATGCTACAGTAGCAGAGCTAGAAAAAGTTTGTGAAGCTATTCAGTTTTGTTTTTTTTTGGTCCTGAGGAGGAGTCTAGGGTAAACAAAGAGTTGATTACTGGAGGTGTACAGGAACAGGATACAGGTATTAGTACTGAAAAGTTTGCTCAAGAGATCGCAAAGTCTAACACAGTTTGTTCTTAAAAACCAACCAGTGTTTGTATTTGCTGTTGATGGACTCACTACAAAAGCCAAACTCGCAATGTAGTTGTGTACTCAAAAACTGAACAGGAGAGCAGAGATAAGTGGCAAGAGTTTGCTGTATATTTATTTGTAGACAAGCAGTTTGATTTGAGCACACAACAAATTATATGTAAGTACTGCTTTGTTAAGTGAGAGAATAATAAATTGCCAGCTCGAGCTGTACATAACAAGATAGAATTAGTTTCTATTCCACAAGATCCTAGAGATTTGAATGTTTGCAAATCTATTCTTATAAAATGTATGCATCCTTTCCAAGCTATTGTACATATGGAACCTAAAACTGGTAGATTACCTCCAACAGAACTCCTAGAAGGTCTGAAAGGTAGAGTTGTGTACTTGCCATTAGATTTCAAAAAGAATATTGAAACTATAGGGGTACAGAGAGATTTTGATGAGACACTTTTAATTCTAGTAAATTGTGTCCCTATTAAGAGCAGAAATAATAGCAAGTTAACGGATGTTAGGAAAGTAAAAAAAGCTACATTATATCTGTTAGAAAATAATATATATTTTACAAATGCTGATGTTCAAGATATAACACATATGGAGGAAGAAACATTACCATCAAGTGGTCAGATTGAAAAGGTGGAGAAATTGAGATCAGAACAAATTTATGAACACTATAGCATCCATCCTCTGCATTCTAAAGCAATTGTTGGTGATGCTATTGATCTCTTTTAAAGAGTGAGAAGCAAAAGGAGCTCCCATGAGTGTGTAGGAAAAAACCTTAAAGACTCGCTGTTTTGTCCAACTGTTTCCCACTAGAGCAGGTGGCTGCTATGATAAGCGCCCTCTACAGATACCAGCAGCTGAATAGCGGTCAACGAGATTATATTCAGAGGATCTAAGATTTTGCCAGTTTATTCCATACATTTTTCATCTTCTCTTTGAGAGTGACTTGTCTGGTCTTTCTTATGCTGTCAACCATATACTGAAGACAGAAGTTAATCTTCAAAATCTGTCTGCAAGGGAATTCATTGACAAACATCATGGGAAGGATGAAAACTTGGAGTACAACTTGATTAATGTGATGGTGGGTCAATGTGGCACCAACGGGGATAGGTATCGTCGCCACGGTGAGTTTGAATGCAGGTGAGGAACGTAGGAGCACCTACTTGGTTTCTAACACTTAGGGGCCGATTCCGATTCGGGCCGGAAAACGTACAGACCGACTCGGAGCCGGAATTCTTTCCGACCGACACGTACCCGTGCAGCCCGACCCGCAAAGTACGATGAGAAGCGAGCAAAATCCGACCGACTCGTACGGAACACAAGCCGAACGACCGAGCCGCGCGGAAAACAGCCATCCGGCCGGAAAACCACGCGAATCGAACCGACCGACACGCACCAGGAAGAATCCCGAACGAAACGTACCCGCGAACTCCTACCCGCCAAGTACGATGCAACGCGTGGAAAACACGACCGAGTCGCACGGAGGCCAAGCCGTACGACCGACACGCATACAAAACTGCGAGCCGAAGCAACCCAATACACCGCGACCGACGCGTACGCAGCATAGAAAACAGCACAAACACAGCGTGAACGACTCGGAGAAGCTCGTACGAGACAACTGCAGGGTCCAACTCAGTCACAAGAACGTCTCCTACATGCACTAAAAGTACAAAGGGAAAAACACACAAAAAAAGGCCAAACAAGCAATTACAAAGGCAATAAATACTGGGGGGGGGAACAGGGAACAAAGACACACCCACAACTCCACCCATATAAAGGACACAAATCCCTACCATGATCCTTTGCAAATTCAAATTACCTGCCAGCACTGAACAGACAGCACCCACCCACCCACCCACAGCTCATCCATCACACAAGCCACACACCATCAGCACCTCAACAAATAGCACCCTCACATACACCCAGCAAAACACACACTCACACACCCTCACCTGCACACCAACACACACATCACTCACCATCACCACCCATCACCATGCCCCCAAAGAAGAACCATAAGTTCCTAGATAGTGAATTGGAAGTCCTGGTAGATGAGATCCTCAGGGTAGAGCCACAGCTGTTTGGTACACTGGTCCAACAGACACCCATGTCGCAGAAAACCAAGATGTGGGAGAGGATCGTCGACAGGGTGAACGCACAATCACCATGTTTGCGCACAAAGGTAGACATCCAGAACAGGTGGTATGACGTGCGCAGGAGGGTCAGGGAGCTGTTGAAGAAGGACTACCTCTTGAGCCAACACACCGGCAGTGGCCCTCCTGCCAAACCTGTATACCTCAGGCCCTGGGAGGAGAAGGTGCGGGCCATCCTACCACCAGTGAGCGTATATGGACTAGAAAACATCCCAGAGCCTGGTGAGTACACAACAAATGTACACAATATTGTGCCACAATACACACACATCACTGTCAAGGGGAGAGTCAAACCATGCACCTTTAGCAAATACACACCAACCAGAACAGAATCATGCCAAAATGTGTATGTCAGTCAGATAAACACAACACATGCCATCTCATAGTGATATGTAACTGTGTCATCACAAGTACAAACACAACTACAACTACAGCTAGGCAGTGGCACAAATATAACTAACAAACACATCCAGACATGTAGCCACCACTACAACACCACCTCACAGTGAAGCCCACTGAAAGGAAGGAATCCTGTGTATGCTGGGCAAGTCAGTGTAGCCAATAGCATCATGGGAGTTGTAGTCACAGATATTGCCCACCCTCACAATGCGCACATCAACACTACCATGAACCATGCTCACATCACAGGGAGTGGAAAACAACTGACAAGATGGCTGACACTGGCTACTGCTGTGGGGAGCACAAGGTCCTGCTGGCAACTGTGCACCAACCAACAGCAGGACACCACTGACTGACAGCCTGAAAGACAACTTGCACTCCCTGCAACGGAAGCACGTTCCATGGTGGAGAATCTGGCTGGGTGGGAAGGAGGACTGACAGCACTGACCATAGTTACCAGCAGCTCCACTCACACACACCCCTAACACAAACTCCACACAACTCACCTGGGAGAATGCATTGCCTCACACTCTAATCAAATATCCCACAAAGAACCACAACCCTGGGTCATGCAGTGTGAAGCACAGGGACACACATGGGACTTGTAGCAAAACGAACCCCAAGATAACACTGTCAGCCATATTGTCAGCACAGGCACACAACCCCACAGGGAAGCAGAGTCAAAAGGAAGGAAGCATGGGCATGCTGGGAAGGGGGGTGGAGGCAATTGCATGATGGGAGTGGTAGTCACAGCCCAACATCCCCCACCCACATGGCCCAGCAAGCTCGCACCCAAGCATGCACACCTCACAGGGAGTCAAAAGCCACTTCAAAGATGGCTGACACTGGTGCTCAATTGTGGGGAGCACATGGCCCTGCTGGGAACTGGGCACCAACCAACAGCAGGACACCACTGTCAGCCATCTTGCCATTGCTCTCACACTCACACACAGTGAAGTCCACCCAAAAGCAAGTAAGTATGGGCATGCTGGGAAGTGGGGTGGAGGCAATAGCATGATGGGAGTGGTAGTCACAGCCCAACATCCCCCACCCACATGGCCCAGCAAGCTCACACCCAAGCATGCACACCTCACAGGGAGTCAAAAGCCACTTCAAAGATGGCTGACACTGTTGCTCAGTTGTGGGGAGCACATGGCCCTGCTGGGAACTGGGCACCAACCAACAGCAGGACACCACTGTCAGCCATCTTGCCATTGCTCTCGCACTCACACAGTGAAGTCCACCCAAAAGCAAGTAAGTATGGGCATGCAGGGAAGTGGGGTGGAGGCAATAGCAGGATGGGAGTGGTAGTCACAGATATTGGTCACCCCCACAACTGTCCCATCAACACCACCCTGAACCATGCGCACATCACAGGGAGTGGAAAAGAACTGACAAGATGGCTGACACTGGGTACTGCTGTGGGGAGCACAAGGCCCTGCTGGCAACTGTGCACCAACCAACAGCAGGACACCACTGACTGACATCCTGAAAGACAACTTGCACTCCCTGCAATGGAAGCACGTTCCATGGTGGGATATCTGGCTGGGTGGGAAGGAGGGCTGGATGTCAACCAAATACAACCAATGCAGACCATGTACACACCCCAACATTCATATAGAAATGCCCAAAGTATGCAGGACAATGTGCTACACCAATATCAACCTCTGACTGTGACAACTTAGGACAATGCAATGTACAGGCCCGCATCCAGAGGTACAGTCACAACTGTCAGGTGTGTCAACCATTGATGCCTGCAGAAACATAACAAACATTGTGTGTGTCTCCCAAAAACAGGTGATGATGGGGACACAGCAGCAGACGCTGAGGAGTCCCCATCCCAGGCTCAAGGGGAAACGGAGCTCACTGGTGTGGAACAGCCTCTGCTCTCCTCGGATGACGAAGACCCACCTGGCACCTCCGGAGCAAGTCATCATGCAGCACCAGCAGGACCACCAGCTGCACCCCCTGCACCCACCCCTCCAACGACTGTCAACACACATACCACCCCTGCCGACATGGACAGACCAAGGAGCACCACCACCACCAGCACAGGGACCCTGGACCAACGTGGGGCTATGGACACCAACACCACCAACAACCCCCAAGGGGGCCCAGGGTCACCTGTGCGTGCCACCTCAGGTACTGCACGTGTCGCCAGGGGTGGTGGGAGGGGTGGGAGACATACGTCGCTGAGCGCAGAGGGGTCTGGACTGCATGATGACCCACAACTGGCACGCATAACCGATGCGTACCAGTCCAGCACCGGAGACCTCAGCCAGGCAGTGGGGCTCCTCAGGGACATTAAACAGCAGCAGGCTGCCCATCATGCACGCTTGGACTTACACATGTCCCGCGTGGAGTCCAAGTGGGACACACTGCAAGAGATGACGGCGGTGCATAGGGACATATTACAATGCCTCCGCCAGATGAGCAGCAACCAGTCAACACCTCCCTGTGTGCCCACAACATCTGGTGCTGAAACAACTGCAACTGCCACAGGGAGGGAGGATGACTCTGGTGGAGAGTCCCCTGCACGGCAGCAGCCTGCACTTGAGGGTCCTCCCCCAAAGAAGAGGGGTCGTCCGAGGAGGGGCAACTGAGAGGCCGATGGCCATGTGCAACCCCCAGGAAGCCAAAACCTGTTCTGGACAATCACCATTGTGCACAAACTGTTCACCCTGTTGACTGCAACACAACTCCCCCACATGACATGGGGAGTACAAGTTGGACCAATGTATCAGATGACTGTGGACTTTATACAGGACATTTCTGCTACCAGGACTTCCAATTCATCTAGGAACTTTGGATTGCAATCAAAATGTACAGCACCCACCATCCTGTGCACTATACACACACATGTATGACAATAAACACACTAATACACCATACCTGCCTCTGTTGTGATTCCAACGTGGTTTCTGTCATGGAGATGATGACCTGTGAAATTACACTGTGCATGCTAACTGCGACAGCAAGTACAACACAGGCATGTGAGTCATGGCAACGTGACACATATGAGGGAGACACACCACCAGGGCTACACAACAGATACACACCTAGGCCATCTGACTCATCGCCTACACTGATGTTGCCAGGAAATACGGTGCAATGCACAGACACAACACCTATTCACAGTCTTTGTCAACTAGCCCACTGGTGCAGTAAGCAAATGTCAGTCAGATGTGTGACCACAGACAACGCACATCACAAAGTGAATCACAGGTTTATTACACATTTGCAACATGTTGTAACCACTACAGATGCAAGGTAATCCCACCTGGCAGAAGGCACACAGCCAACAATTGTAGAAGGAAGGAAGTCCATGGGTGTGGCGCACATCACCTGTAGGGACACGACAGCTACCACCCTGGAAATCGAATCACGGTGTCGGGGATCACAGTTCACCAAACGACTCTGAAAGTACCCTGTGAAGGACAGAAATGAAACACAGTCAAAAGCACTGAAGATCAGGACAGAACTGCAATACTCATGCCCAATACATGTCACAAGATACCCACCCAGAACCAAGTTAGCATGTCAACACTGTTGGGGAGTACAGACTACCTGTAAGGACACATCGCTACATGCATACAGTCATGTAGCACATGGACACACTCAAACAGCACCAGAGCACCACCAACACATATCATGCATACTCACATCATTGACATGACATCTCTGGATACTCACATTCAGCTGAAGAAGTTGGTGATGAGCTGTGTGCGGACATCATCATCATCATCATCATCACTGGCATCGTGGTCCAGGCCAGGATCCTCCACAGGTGGCGGATGTTGGTCATCGTCATCCAGGATGAGAGGCAACTCCTTCTGCACTGCCAGGTTGTGTAGCATGCAGCAGACGATGATAATCTTGCACACCTTTGCTGGGGCATATGGGAGGGCCCCTCCTGTCTTGTCCAGGCAGCGGAAGCGGCTCTTCAGGAGACCAAATGTCCGCTCAATCACTCTCCTGGTCCGACCATGTGCCTCATTGTAGCGCATCTGGGCTGGTGTCACAGGGTTCCTGAGGGGCGTCAGCAACCACGGCATGTTGGGGTATCCCGAGTCACCTACATACAGACAATTGCACATTAGCTGAGTTGGAAAAGAGGGTGGAACACTACATTGCAGAACACACACAATGATACAAAGTCAGTACACACCAACAAGCCAGGCACGCTGGTTCCGCATCTGTGACATCATCCTCGGGATGCGACTACTCCTCATCACGTAGGCATCGTGTGCAGAACCTGGGAAACGGGCACACACGTGTGAGATGCTCATATCTGCAAGACATACCACCAGTGCATTGACCGAGTGGTAGTGTTTGCGGTTCCTGTATGCCTGCTCCTGGGCCTGTGGTGGTACCAAAGCAACATGTGTCCCATCAATGGAGCCAATGACATGCGGCATCCTCCCCAGGGCATAGAAGTCACTCTTCACATCAGTGAGTTGTTGGAGTCTAGGGAAATAGATGTACTGGTTCAGGTATATCAACATAGCCTCCAAAACATCGCAGAGCACATGGCTGAACATGGTCTGTGACATCCCACCAGCAGTCGCCACAGTGTGTTGAAAGGTACCAGTGGCAAAGAAGTGTAGGGCTGCCATCACCTTCACCTTGGGGGTCAGCGCTGTAGTGTATGTCCGGCCAGCTTGCAAATGTGGGGCCAACCGCACCTTCAATACCTCAATCAGCGGCCTGGTGAAGCGGTACCGTCGGATGCAGTCCCGTTCCACCATGGTTGCAAGGTCAGGGAATGGTCTATGGACAGCTGGTGCCCTGCAGTGCATATGTGAAGAAAGAAAGATTGTCAGTCACCCCACATATGTGGCATTGACCATACTCAATATCACATGATACATCATTATGAGGCACAAGTACATGATGTGTGCAGTTCCGTAAGGACATGTATGGCACATACATGGCCAACATCTAACATCACAGTTCAACAAGTGGCATCAACAAGTCCCAGCTTGTGCCATGGGATATCATGAGGCCGTGTCACAGTTCCCATCTCCTGCTGCCATGTTCCAAACACACCCCACAGTGACATGTGAGGACAGATGTGCCCCAGGCATCACAGCTCAATGACAGGTAGATTCCCAGGGACCCTGTATTGCCACATGGACACTGGCATGACATGGTGTATCATGAATACACCACAGCAAAACAACCATGAGCCCCACAGGTAGTGGTCCCTGTTGCCTCGGTAGGACAGACATGGACGTCTGTGATACACACACGCACAACATCAAAGTCCATGCACAAACAACGTGGATGTGGAGACTGACTCCCATTGTGCACATGGAATCAGAGACATTCTAAACACAACATGCACACAGACTGTGGAGGACCATCACTATTGTGGCAATGGGTCACCCTGGGACGTACATACCGTCCCACATGGGACTCAGGGGGTATGTGACATGACATACACATACACCACCGTGAAATGTGACCATGCCACATGCTCAGAAATGAACAGTTGCAAATCACAGTGGGCATGTACACGAAACACCAAGGATTCTGTCCCCATGAACACGTGCACAGCCTGGGAGTGGCTGCCCCCAAGTGACACCCACAGAACAACATGTTCACCCCATACACGGAATAGGTAATGCAGCCTTACATGCCTTAGGATACAGTGTGGACAGGCTGTGGTGTTGTAGGTGTGCCCCTCACTCCCTGGGAAGTATATGTGGCTGGCATATGTTCACCTGTGACAGGCATGGTGACATATGCCAGTGACTTGTACAGGGACGCGTTGGACAGCAATGGACCGATCGGTGCGCACACATTGGCCATTGCATTCAATGTGAGTGGGTACGCGTTGTATTCGCAATACGCGTTGGACAGCAATTGGCCGATCGGTGTGCCCGGCCGGCCCATTGCATTCAATGTGTGCGGGTACGCGTTGTATCCGCAATACGCGTTGAACAGCAATGGGCCGATCGGTGTGCCCGGCCGGCCCATTGCAATCAATGTGAGCGGGTACGCGTTGTAACCGCAATACGCATTGAACAGCAATGGGCCGATCGGTGTGCCCGGCCGGCCCATTGCATTCAATGTGTGCGAGTACGCGTTGTATCCGCAATGCAGCGTTGAACAGCAATGGGCCGATCGGTGTGCCCGGCCTGCCCATTGCATTCAATGTGAGCGGGTACGCGTTGTAACCGCAAAACGCGTTGAACAGCAATGGGCCGATCGGTGTGCCCGGCCGCCCATTGCATTCAATGTGTGCGGTGCACGCGTTGTATCCGCAATACGCGTTGAACAGCAATGGGCCGATCGGTGTGCCCGGCCGGCCCATTGCATTCAATGTGAGCGAGTACGCGTTGTAACCGCAATACGCGTTGAACAGCAATGGGCCGATCGGTGTGCCCGGCCGGCCCATTGCATTCAATGTGTGCGGGTACGCGTTGTATCCGCAATACGCGTTGAACAGCAATGGGCCGATCGGTGTGCCCGGCCGGCCCATTGCATTCAATGTGAGCGGGTACGCGTTGTAACCGCAATACGCGTTGAATATCAATGGGCCGATCGGTGTGCCCGGCCGGCCCATTGCATTCAATGTGTGCGGGTACGCGTTGTATCCGCAATACACATTGAACAGCAATGGGCCGATCGGTGTGCCCGGCCGGCCCATTGCATTCAATGTGAGCGGGTACGCGTTGTAACCGCAATACGCGTTGAACAGCAATGGGCCGATCGGTGTGCCCGGCCGGCCCATTGTATTCAATGTGTGCGGGTACGCGTTGTATCCGCAATACGCGTTGAACAGCAATGGGCCGATCGGTGTGCCCGGCTGGCCCATTGCATTCAATGTGAGCGGGTACGCGTTGTAACCGCAATACGCGTTGAACAGCAATGGGCCGATCGGTGTGCCCGGCCGGCCCGTTGCATTCAATGTGTGCGGGTATGTGTTGTATCCGCAATACGCGTTGAACAGCAATGGTCCGATCGGTGTGCCCGGCCGGCCCATTGCATTCAATGTGTGCGGGTACGCGTTGTATCCGCAATACGCGTTGAACAGCAATGGGCCGATCGGTGTGCCCGGCCGGCCCATTGCATTCAATGTGAGCGGGTACGCGTTGTATCCCGGGTACGTGTTGAACAGCAATGGGCCGATCGGTGTGCCCGGCCGGCCCATTGCATTCAATGTGAGCGGGTACGCGTTGTATCCCGGGTACGCGTTGAACAGCAATGGGCCGATCGGTGCGCACCCATTGGCTGAAGTTGAACTTTTGAAGGATGCTGTGGGCGTGTGCAAGTGGTGCAATTCCATGCATTGGCCAGATTCAGAAGATGCAAACGACTTGGACCTATCACTTTGGACACATGGGACAGTATCTGCCTCTGCAGCACACATATAATGCTGGCTGTTCCCCTGAGAGCTCACTTGCCTGCACTACATGCTCCAGGACGACATCTGCCACCACCACTGCTGCTGTATCTGCACCCTCTGGACCCTGCAATGGCACGTTCTGTGGAGAGAGCCCCAGCCTTCAGCACTGAGGAGAACCAGGCCCTGCTGGACGGCCTCCTTCCACAGTACAGCAAGCTGTATGGGAAAGCAGGGGAGCAGGTGAGTGTGCTGTCCACTGCCCTACTAAATGTGCATGTTGTCTGACTAGCAAGGCAAACAGTCTGCACGCCACTGGCTAGCAGGCTCACTGAGTAGTTGTCACCCCCCATAGTGTGTAGTGACATGCACTGAACAGGTATAGTGCAGTGACAGTGCATTTAAACAAGGTTTTACTTCCCAGGCAATGATACCATGTAGTAACTGCTGGCATACTGTCCATAGCCATCATTGCACTGCCTGTGTACATCATGTGCCCCTGTGATTGAGACATGTATATCCAACTGTGTAATGCATGGATATGTTGCATGTGTAGTAATGGCATTCTCACTTTGTCATCCTCACAGGTAGATGCCCACCAGAAGCAGCAGATATGGCTAACCATCGTCCGGGCAGTGAGATCCGTAGGGGTCTACAAGCGCCGGATCCGCAACTGCCAGAAGAGGTGGCAGGACCTTTGGGGCTGGACCCGGAGGATTGCACGGGTCCAGCTGAAGCTGTCGCCTCCTCGCAGGAGGGGCGGACACCGGACCCTGACACCCCACATGCTCAGGATCCTGGCGGTGGTCTTCCCTGATCTGGATGGGCAGCTGAAGTCCAGAGAGCAGCAAGGAGGGGGTGAGTCCATGACTGCATTGTGAACTTTGTCTGCCATGCTATGTGCCCTCCTCTGGCCTGGTTAAACTTCCACAGTACATCAGTCATGTGGTCCAGGACCCATGTCCCTCGATTGTGCACTGCCCACTCCTCATCTGATACCCAGGTGTGGCCCTTGCAGTCAGGGAATTGTGTCACTTGGGTACTGTGTCCTTGCAGTTTGCTTGACTCAAGGTGGGGGACAGTATCTGTTACCCTAACTCTGTGGTGGGCATCATGAGTGGGTCCATTGCTTACACAATGCCTGTGTTCTGACATGTAATCTGCGTGTCACTTTGATATGTGGTCCAATTGCTGAGCTGATCCACCACATGTGCCTGGGGTATCTGGCACACACCCATGCTGTGGGTGGGAACAAAGTTTGGGCCCCAGGAGTGTGTATATTACGTGTGTCACACATACTTAGCCAGCTGCCTACTGTCCAGGGCTCATCCCTCATTCATGTGGGGCAGGACAGTCATGCCTACTCCAGGCCATACAATACACTCTGTACTCCCACTCCTGTGTATCAGCTGACACGTTGTGCTCAGTGATATGTCCCCTCAGGTGTCAGCCTCTGTGTCAGTGTGCCTTGGCTTCGTTGTCAGGACTGCTGGGGTGTTTATCGGTTGGGGCTCAGCATGCCACCGGAGATGTGACCATAGGAGACGATACTTGTGTGACACATAGGTGTTTGATCACCTGACCGTGCAGACTGGGGTATGCGAATGTGAAGTTCAGGCAGCTGTTTCCCATTCACAGCAGATTGTGAGGTGCTCAGGTTCAGAGGGTTGTGTTACAGGTCTCCCATATGTCCAATCGGTATGACCTGGACAGATAAGGGTTCAGATGGTGTGGTGTGTGGGGGATGTACATGTGCACTTGTTCAGCTCCAGGACTTGCATTCCCCATGACCTACTATTGTGACACAGTGCAGAGTGTTGTTGTCTGGCTGCCCTGCCCATGTGACTGGAGACAGTGATGTATGACTTAGCAGGCATGCCTGTGCCATGGCATGTAACTTCCTATGAGTGATCCTGCAGGGGGGTGACATGTGCTACTTGCACACCATTGTGGCAATGGCTATCAGGACATGGGTGCATCATGGTGTCTGTTGCTGGTATGCATCACATGCATTTCATATTTGACTCTGGGCATCCCTTTCATCCGGACACCTGTACTGACTCAGTGGCAAGAGTTGTGATGTGTGCATGTTCACATGCTTAACCGTGTTTTCTGCACTGTCCAACTACTGTGTAGGTGGTGCATGTGTCCACACTGGGGTATTGCCATCCAACAGACACCAGACAGATGGGTGCAAGGCCAGGAGGGATGTGAGTGCCATGGTTGACCATCAGACTGACAATTGGCTTCTCCTATTCTATCTGGGCACTTTTGGCAATGTTCAACTAAGGATGCCAGGGCTTGCTCTGTAATGTGCTGTACTTACTGTGGTGTGTGAGTTCGGTGCAGGTGACTGATGTCTGTCTGTTTCCCTATTGTTTGCAGATACATCCACGGCCACAGGAGGGGACAGCACCACGGACCAGGAGGAGTCGCAGAGCCAGACTGGGTCAGCAGCCGAGGACTGGTCGGAGGGACCCAGTGGCATGGAGGGCGGGGGAGCCACACCGAGGAGTCCTCAGCACCATCCACCTCAGCTGAGGACCACAGCAGCTCGGAGGTTGACTCCCTTGTGGAGGCGAGTGTCAGCAGCCACCACACCCCAGCTAGTGTTGCTGTCCCCGCCACCACCACCACCACCACCCCCACCACCACCGCCCTCCCATCGGCTCCCGTTCCTGAGGTCCGTGGAGGCTCCCATGTTCGGGAGCATGTCTCCTTCGGGCCAGGCACCGCAGTCCCTGCCCCTGTGTCCCCTGCTGCCCTGAGTGAGGAGTCTGTGTACCTCCTTCGCTAGCTCCATGTAGGGCAGACAGCGATGCTGAGTGTCCTCCATGCACACACCACTCTGTTGACTCAGCTGGTGTCGTTCATGGAGGGCATCTCATCGGGCATGTCTGCCCTACAGAGGGGCAATAGGTCCATGGACTCCTCCCTGACGCCAGCAGTGTCCCTCCTCCAACAGTCCCTCGCCCCGCCTGCCTCTGCCCCATCCACACTCCCCAGCACCTTACCTGTCCCAAGCACACACACACCGGCACAGGCACACACCAGCACAGACACGAGCAGCACACAGACACACACGCCACAAACAAGACGCACACGCACGCACAGTCAGGGGACTGAAACCACACTCACAGGGGATGGGGCCCAGGCACACACACACGCATCCACGAGCACTGCGCAGTCCTCAGTTGCCTCTCCCTCCAAAGCCCCCTCCCTTGCCTCACCTGCAACCCCAAAGACACAGCGGCTCTTCCTCAGTGACCTCGGCCTCTTCCCCTCCGATCCAGCTGATCCAGCATTCAGGGGGAAGAGGAAGCCCACCCACATGGAGCGGAGTGCCCCTCGCCCCCGGACACCCTCCCCCAGGCGCAGACCGACTGACGCCCCCATCCGCAAGTCCCCCGGACCTGGAAGAGCAAGACCCCGCCGCCGCCCTGCAGCTCAGACACCAAGTCTCCTTCCTCCATCCCTCAGGCCCCCACTCCACAGGTGCCCCCACCACACCCAGCCCCAGGTTCCCCCACCCACAGATACACCATCCCCAAAAAGCTCAGGCCTACTCCCCCTGCCACTTGCTCTTCCGGCCCCACACCCCCCGCTGCACTTGTCTGTGCCACTGGTGTGGAGACGGTGTCCTCCCCCTCTGTCCTGCGCACCTTACCTGATCCCCATTCTCCTCCCCTGGAGGTAGGCACTGCAGTGGAGTCCACTACCACCCTGTCTGACTTGGGCACTGCAGTGGGGAACCTGTCCACTCCATCTGCACGGTCCACTGCAGTCGTGCCGGCACCCACACCATCTGAGTCATGCCCCCCAGTTGTGCCGGCACACACCATGTCAGACACCTCCACTGCAGTTGTCAGTGGCTCTCCAGCACCCACCACCCCTTCCCTGCCTCCTTCTGGTGAGCCCTGATCCTGTCTCTGCGGTGCCTGTTTCTTTTACAGGACTTCAACTTTTGAACCAACATATGCTGAATAAAGCAACTTTCTGTTCTCTAGTGCTTTTGCTTCTGATGTACATGATGTTGATGATGCTAACCATGCCCTTGCTGCAGTGATGGTGATATTTGGTCTCATGAAAATGGAGTGTTACTGTGCAGGAACCCATGTGGTCCAGGGGGAATGTGTCCTATCCTGTGGTGTATCCATGTCATCCTTAACAGCATCTGAGGGTGTCATGTTTTCAATATTTGGCAATGGGATTTCCTACTTACATTAGCAATGTCACATCTGTGGCTTCCAACCCTGCACATCGGTTGTGCTTGCCATTGTTCAAATTGTCTACTTCCCTGACCGTGTGGCCATCTCCACTGGACATGCAGGTTTGGGCATCAATGGGGAAGGACTCATCTGTGTTGTCAGTGCAACTTGCTATACATGTGTGTTGGATCTGTGCTGATGATTTCGTTGACACTCCCATGACCAGGCTGATGTGACGGGAGCCTTCATTTGGTGCTAATTGTTGACTGTGTGACCAAGTGTTCTGCTGACATGATGGAGCCCTACTGAGGCAACATATGGCACAGCTTTCCTCACACAGGAGTGGAGTCCCCTCATGGCAGTGTGTACTCCTGTGACATCACCTGCGCCCAAGGTGTGTGTTGTATGAGCATGTCTGTGTGTTCACTTCCATTTTGCTGTGCATGCTGGGATCCCTAGTGGTGTTCCTGTTTGTGATGCTTGCTGAGTTGACCTATGTTCCCCCAATGTCTTCTCCCTGGGTTCTCTGTGATGTGGGTGCATGGCACATTACTGGTCATCAGGGTGTCACCCATAGGTGTGTTCGCTGTCAGGGCTGAGTTTGTGGGCAGACGCAGATGGGTCACAGTCAGAATTCCCCTTGGCACTTGTTGTTTTCACCTGTCATGTGATTTCCAGTTTGTGTTAGCTTTCAGTGATTGTGACACGTTGTGTGTGTGACTGCTGGCACTCCTCAGGGTCAGGGCTGCAATGTTGGTAGTTGTTTATGTGTGTTCTTTGTGGGTGACCTTGGCTTCTTCATTGGTGTGGGACTGTGGCTGGGATCCCATTGGTTGGTGTGGTATTGCCGTCATGTCCATGTACAGCGTAGTGTGCAGTGTGTCAGACATTCAGGAGTCTTGTTGAGTGGCCATGTGTGATGTGTTTCTGCACCTTGGTTCCCACCACCACCCCTGGGATTGTCATGGGTGCATGTGCAATGTCACCAGTGCATGTGAGCTTCACTGCTGCACATTGTTGGAGGTCGAGGTGTGTGGTGTTGAGTGTGTCCAGATGAGAGTTGCTGCCCGGCTAGACCCCTGCCTCCATGTTGGCCTTGGCTTACTGGCCGTGCTGATTGATTTGTGCTTGTGTAGGTGTGATGGTAGTTTGTTGCTCAGGACACATGACTGAAGTTCACAGTGTGAACGACATCTAGCTTTGTCATCACAGTGGGATTGTAATGCAGCCCAGGGTCACCACATTGTGGAGACACTGGGGGTAGTGCTGTGGTGTCTCTGTGTCTTGCTGTGTCAGTTGCTGTTCCTACATGCTTGTGTGACATGTGTGATTTGTGCTCCCTCTCATCTAACCATGCCTGATTGCCCACATAGGGTATTTGGATCCATGAGTTACCTTTGTGTGGCACTGTATGCACATCTGTGGAATTGGTATTCAGGCCTCCTCATGTGTTGTGTGGTTGCCTGGGGACACTGGCACCCCCCCCTCACCTGTTGTGTTTGATGTGCAGTGTGGGTCTGCCTGTTTGTGTTTGTGCATCTGCACCACTGCATTGGCATATCTTTAGTGTGCCATTGGCTGTGTGTTGTTTGGTGGGTTTCCCCTGCAGTCCCTGGGACTCCTAGGTCATCAGTCAGCACAATGATCATTGTTTGTGTGTCCCATTGCTGCCATGGTATGGTATCTGTTCACCTCACATCTACAGTCTCCACAGGGTATCTGCATTTGTGTGCCCATTGGTGCCAATAGGTGGGTCTGCATTCTGATGGTCACTTCTGTCATTGTGTCATTGATGAATGTTGACAGTGTCATCCCCCATGGGTGATGTTTGTCTGCACATGGCCAAAGGTATGTCTTATTTGCACTGCAATGTTTGCCTCCCCCAATCTATGTTGCTATGGGACACAAGCACTACTTTGCCACTGATGTGTTTGTTGTTCTGTGACCAGGAATCATCCATGCAGTTTGGCAGTTGCAGCTTTTTCAC
The DNA here is from genome assembly GCA_963921515.1 of Calotriton arnoldi. NCBI lineage: Eukaryota > Metazoa > Chordata > Amphibia > Caudata > Salamandridae > Calotriton > Calotriton arnoldi. The sequence continues at coordinate 1,669,716 of CAWUFW010003080.1, forward strand.
TGTCAACACTTACATTTTGGTCACTGTGATGATGGGGGTTTGGACCCCATTGCCACAATGTTCAAGATGTGCTTCAGCTATGGGCCCCACACTTACCTTTTGGTCACTGTGATGATGGGGTTTGGACCCCATTGCCACAATGTTCAAGATGTGCTTCAGCTATGGGCCCCACACTTACATTTTGGTCACTGTGAGGAAGGGGGTTTGGACCCCATTGCCACAATGTTCAAGATGTGCTTCAGCTATGGGCCCCACACTTACCTTTTGGTCACTGTGATGATGGGGGTTTGGACCCCATTGCCACAATGTTCAAGATGTGCTTCAGCTATGGGCCCCACACTTACATTTTGGTCACTGTGATGATGGGGGTTGGACCCCATTGCCACAGTGGTCATGGTCTGCTTGCATTGTGGGGGCCACACACATTTATGTGTAGCACATGTGATAGGGGGTCACATTGTATGTTCAAAGTCATGTTCAGTGTTGAAGGCATTTGACACAGTCTACACACGCTTGTCATGGTGTTGGGGGGGGTGTCTTTATGTTGCATTGTTTATGTTGGTGTGTGCTTGTTGTGTCATGTATTGGCCATCCTGTGAGTGGGGGTGTTGTTGGTGGTAGGCATCCAGCCCCCATGGGTAGAGGTGGTAGTAGTGGTAGGCATCTGGCATCCCCTGGGTAGGGGTGGTAGTAGTGGTAGGCATCTGGCACACCCTGGGTAGTGGTGGTAGTAGTGACAGGCATCCAGCCCCCCATGGGTAGGGGTGGTAGTAGTGACAGGCACTCAGCCCCCCATGGGTAGAGGTGGTGGTAGTGGTAGGCATCTGTCACCCCCTGGGTAGGGGTGGTAGTAGTGGTAGGCATCCAGCCCCCCATGGGTAGAGGTGGTAGTGGTGGTGGGCATCTGGCACCCCCTGGGTAAGGGTGGTAGTAGTGGTAGGCATCTGGCACCCCCTGGGTAGGGGTGGTAGTAGTGACAGGCATCCAGCCCCCCATGGGTAGGGGTGGTAGTAGTGGTAGTCATCTGGCACCCCCTGGGTAAGGGTGGTAGTAGTGACAGGCATCCAGCCCCCCATGGGTAGAGGTGGTAGTAGTGGTAGGCATCTGGCACCCCCTGGGTAGGGGTGGTAGTAGTGACAGGCATCCAGCCCCCCATGGGTAGAGGTGGTAGTAGTGGTAGGCATCTGGCACCCCCTGGGTAGGGGTGGTAGTAGTGGTAGGCATCTGGCACACCCTGGGTTGAGGTGGTAGTGGTGGTAGGCATCTGGCACCCCCTGGGTAGGGGTGGTAGTAGTGACAGGCCTCCAGCCCCCATGGGTAGAGGTGGTAGTAGTGGTAGGCATCTGGCACCCCTGGGTAGGGGTGGTAGTAGTAGTATGCATCTGGCACACCCTGGGTTGAGGTGGTAGTGGTGGTAGGCATCTGGCACCCCTGGGTAGGGGTGGTAGTAGTGACAGGCATCCAGCCCCCCATGGGTAGAGGTGGTAGTAGTGGTAGGCATCTGGCACCCCCTGGGTAGGGGTGGTAGTAGTGACAGGCTTCCAGCCCCCATGGGTAGAGGTGGTAGTAGTGGTAGGCATCTGGCACCCCTGGGTAGGGGTGGTAGTAGTGGTAGGCATCTGGCACACCCTGGGTTGAGGTGGTAGTGGTGGTAGGCATCTGGCACCCCCTGGGTAGGGGTGGTAGTAGTGACAGGCATCCAGCCCCCCATGGGTAGAGGTGGTAGTAGTGGTAGGCATCTGGCACCCCCTGGGTAGGGGTGGTAGTAGTGACAGGCATCCAGCCCCCCATGGGTAGAGGTGGTAGTAGTGGTAGGCATCTGGCACCCCCTGGGGAGGGGTGGTAGTGGTGGTAGGCATCCAGCCCCCCATGGGTAGGGGTGGTAGTATTGGTAGGCATCTGGCACCCCCTGGGTAGGGGTGGTAGTAGTGGTAGGCATCCAGCCTCCCCTGGGTAGGGGTGGTAGTAGTGACAGGCATCCAGCCCCCCATGGGTAGAGGTGGTAGTAGTGGTAGGCATCCAGCCCCCCATGGGTAGAGGTGGTAGTAGTGGTGGGCATCCAGCCCCACATGGGTAGAGGTGGTAGTAGTGGTGGGCATCTGGCACCCCCTGGGTAGGGGTGGTTGTAGTGGTAGGCATCTGGCACACCCTGGGTTGAGGTGGTAGTGGTGGTAGGCATCTGGCACCCCCTGGGTAGGGGTGGTAGTAGTGACAGGCATCCAGCCCCCCATGGGTAGAGGTGGTAGTAGTGGTAGGCATCTGGCACCCCCTGGGTAGGGGTGGTAGTAGTGACAGGCATCCAGCCCCCATGGGTAGAGGTGGTAGTAGTGGTAGGCATCTGGCACCCCCTGGGTAGGGGTGGTAGTGGTGGTAGGCATCCAGCCCCCCATGGGTAGGGGTGGTAGTAGTGGTAGGCATCTGGCACCCCCTGGTTAGGGGTGGTAGTGGTGGTAGGCATCCAGCCCCCCATGGGTAGGGGTGGTAGTAGTGACAGGCATCCAGCCCCCATGGGTAGAGGTGGTAGTAGTGGTAGGCATCCAGCCCCCCATGGGTAGAGGTGGTAGTAGTGGTGGGCATCTGGCACCCCTGGGTAAGGGTGGTAGTAGTGGTAGGCATCTGGCACCCCTGGGTATGGGTGGTAGTAGTGGTAGGCATCTGGCACACCCTGGGTAGAGGTGGTGGTAGTGGTAGGCATCTGGCACCCCCTGAGTAGGGGTGGTAGTGGTGGTGGGCATCCAGGCCCCTATGTGTATATGTGGCATTGGTGATGGCCATCCCGCCCCTATGGTGCTGCTGTTGCTGGTGTAAGTAATTTCTGCATCCCTCTGTGTGTGTGTGTGATATGTCGGGTACGTGTAGTTTGTTTTTGTGGTTGGTGTCTGACTTTCCTTCTGCGCCGTACGCGTCCGTGCCTATTCCGGTAGTAGATGTAGAATATTGGTAGGATCGGCACGATGGGATTCATGGTTGGTTCGTCTCGTTCGCCTTTCTCTTTGCTTCGCCTTGTCCTCGTCGCTGGCGTGTTCGTCTCGTAGCCGTGGATCGTCTTGTGGCGCGAATCGGAGCTTATGTGCGCCTCTCCCGGATGCTTTGACGTGCCGTGCGTAGCGACGGGTTCGGCGCGTACGGAAAGCGCATCGTACTTGTCCGGCCGGACAGGGCTGCATTTTGGCTTCCGTGCGACTCGATTTTGTGTTTCCGGATCCGCCTCGGTCGGATAACAGGACCTGGAGTGGGTGAGTACGACTGGGTCGGAATCTATGCAGTTGTGCGCATCGTACTTGCTCGTTCGGAATAATGTGCGGATCGGTCGGGAAACAGGCATTCGCCTGGCTTTTTTCCCGGCCGAATAGTGTTAGGTGAGCCTCTGACCGAGATCGGAATCGGCCCCTTAGTTGTGCTAAGTTTGCTTGGGATGACCTGCTTGAATTCTCGCGAGAAGCAAACTCAAACATAAAAGACATCAATCTGAAGACACCAGGAGAACTTTACTAATTGGACCCTGCGAATGTTTGCAGGTATTTTAACCACAGGTTTCAAACGATCATGGTTTTTATCTGCAACAAAACTAATTCACCTCTTGATGAAGTAACTGATTTCTTTTGGCGTAAAGAGTACCAAGCTAGAGGTGCTCCACATATTCATATGTTGTTATGGGAAAAAGATGCCCCGAAGTTCAGAACAGATAGTGATGAGGCTGTCTTGTCTTTCATAGAACAGTATGCGACATGTGCCATCCCAAAACATGATGATGATAGGGGCTTGAGAGAAAAAATTCTATGCTTTCAAACTCATAGATGTCATTGAAAATACAGATGCAAAGTAAATTTTTACACGAGATGTCGATTTGGATTTCCACAATCTCTCATTTCTCAGCTTTATGTCTGCAGTCAGACATACATTGACAAGGAAATCACCCCAAAAAACATACAATCTGAGAAGAACAGAGGTGTCCAAGTATATTAATGACTACAACCCAGTGATTCTGAAGATGTGGAATGCAAATATCGATCTACAATTTGTTGCCGATAACCCCATCACTGTTGCTCGGTATGTCACTTCATACATTACAAAATCAGATCGGACAGAGATGTTGGAGGAGATTTCAGCAGAAAAGACAACTTCAGCTTGAAAATGGTTTCCCATAGGGAGATGGGTTCTTATGAGAGTTGTGACCAATTGAGCTTGGCTAATTTGTTCTCAAAGTCAAGGAGAATTCTTTGGGTAAGTCTAGCCTTTGCAAGCACGTGAAATAGGGTGTTGAAGTCTTTCCAGAAATTCAGTATCTAGCAGAGTTTGATTCAGAAGGCAGAGAAACTGTAAAATCAAATATGTTGGATACGTACTATCCCAAAAGAAGTCAACATCTGGACAACATGCGACTAAATGAAGTACTTCAACATTACAGATTCGAAAAAAATGTAAGGGAAAATATAGAGGAAGGGAAATATGCAGTAGTTAGATGTGATGGTTATTTGGTCAGACAAAGCAAAGGCAACCTAATTAACCACAGAAAACTGAGTTGCCAAACTGCAGATAGAACAGAGTTTTTCTATTTAGCTCTTCTGCAACTGTTCAAACCTTGGCGTGCTGAATCAATACTTGGAGACTACATCTGCTATGAAGACTCTTTCAATGCTGAAAAAAGGCAGCATTCAGTGTTCAGTCTTTTCAAACTACTTGCAAATGTTGAAAGATGACACGGAACAGGAAAAAATATTGCTACTGAGGTACTTAAAGTGAGTTCATAAAGCATCCAAAGTTCTAGGGCATTAAGCCAAGATCCACTTGCACAACCAGTTATTCAAAATGAAACAGCTGTAGCCATGTGTGAAGTGGATACTGCAATGCAACAAGTAAGAGAGGCAACTGTTGATTTTGAACACTTAGTAGCACAAATCAAGGATGAACAGAAAGAAATGTATAATGAGGTAAAAGATAAATTAGGGTGTGGATGTCTGCATGAGAAGAAAGAATGTGAATGCTCTTCATTTAAGCCAATATTACTAGACATCAGTAGTCAAGATGCTACTAGGTAAAGCTTTCTAGTTACATTTCTCACCGCTTATCTACAGAAGACTACAGAATCAAATTTATCATGGATAGTAACAACAACAACTGGTTTAGCTGCACACAACATTAAAGGAATCACTTTACACCAACTACTTATGCTACTTGTTGAACATGAGAATAAACTAGAATACCAGAAGTTATCTGGTGAAGTTCCTCTTGAGGTATCAGGAGTATTAAAAAACCTGACGCTTTTAATCATTGGTGAGGTGAGCATGGTTTCAGACTTAATACTATAATACTAGCCTTCATACACTTAAGAATGCAGCACATTTTGAGAACTGAGTATGATGTGCTATTTGGAGGAACACATTTAATTGTCTTCGGTGACCTACTGCAACTTACTCCGTGAAAGGACAGCCTGTTTTCAAGACACTTGTCCATAATTAAAAAAGAAATTCTTTAGGAAGTATTGGCAATGCAAACATGTGGTTACATTTAAAATACAAGGAACTAGAGAGGAATATGTGTCAGGAATCTGATATAGAATATGGAAACATCCTAAAGGACTTTAGAGTAGGCGTTTTAACAAAAGAGGGGAAACATGCTTTGGAAAGTGTACTATTTTCCACCACAGTAGCTGAACAAATTTACAATTTCATTAAAAAAGACAAATCCACAGTTTTTTTAATGCCTGCACTTCAAGAGTGCTCCAACTTCAACCAACAATTACTGAAACTAGAAAAAAGATATTTTGGAAATTACAGCTATCGATAAAATAGAGCATCAGGGAGTACCATTACCACTAACTGAGAAACTACAAGCAAAATTAGATTATTTGGAGAAGTCTGTCTCAAGCACTGCAGGATTAGCAAAGTGTTTACGTGTGTGTAAAAAGTGTTGAGTAATTTTGCATTGTAATTTAAATGTGGAAGAAGGGTTAGTAAACGGTGCCATGGGCAAAGTTATTGATTTAATTAATTTTCCAAATAGGGATGAGGTTGCGTACTTAGCCCTAAAATCTGATCAGATTGATGACATGAAGCAGATTGGCTGATGTATTGTACGTTTTCAGCTTGTAAAGGACTTATATGTGAAGCAGCACCAGTTTCCAGTGTCTCTAGCTTATGATGTAACAATAGACAAATCTTAAGTGTAGACACTGCTTTTATTAATATTGGAAGTACAGTATTTAAAGAAGGTATGTTGTACCTAGCATTATCCTATTAGAACATTGACCGGTTTGTTTTTAGTTGACTTGGATGATAAGTAAGTGCTGAAATAAGCTGGGTAAGAGAGTATAATTGTTTAAGAAGTGTCTAAGCTCCTCACTTAGGACAGTATCCTATTTATGAAAAACAGATAATCTGTCCTAAGCAGAAGCTTACAAAACAATCAATACATGTTCCTCAAAAGATGAAAAGAAAGACAAAGAAGAAAGCATTAAGAAGGAAAAAGTGGAAAATCAGGGAGATATTGTAGGATAGCCATTAGAAAACCGTTCAGGTGTCAACTGCTATGCAAATGTTGTTCTCAATGTACTATTTCATTTACCATATCTCGTAAATCAAATTGAACAAAACTCAGATAACAGGTTGTTTTCTGCACTATTTAATTTGCTCCACCATTTACTAAGTGACAAACTGTAACTCGTTCTGCTTCAGGCATTAGAGACCTTTTAGATATCTGTAGTGGATCGCTAATATTTACTCTCAACAGTCAACAAGACGCACAAGAATTTAAAATGGTCATCGTTGGGGTTTTCGAAGAAGAAGAAGTGAATATTTATGACTTATTTGGACTGACTTACAAATGGAACCTTTACTGTGAAGACTACTCTTTCACGTCGACTACTGAGTGATTTCTCTACCTAACATTGTCAAATTCTAAAACTGTACCTTTTGACACGCTGATCAAAAAGGCTAGCCAAATTATGAGCTGCCCAAATTGTAGATCAGAATTTATGTCTACATTGCAGTTACAGTGAACTGGCAAATACATTATACTAATGCTACAATGATGCAGAACAGATGGATCTAAATTGGAAACTAAGGGGCCGATTACGATGGCGGTTGTAGGCACCTCCGCAGTGCTGGCGGAAAACGTCCATTTATTTACTCCTGCGGCGGTCCTCGCATCCGCCATATTACAATGGGCAAAGATAGCCCATTTCCCGTCCGTCGCGGAGTTTCCGGACCCGCCTGATTTCACGTTCCGCAATGGTGGCGGAGGGAGCCAATAGAGAAAGACCGCTGTGCGGAATGACGTTACGACCGCCGGACAAATCACGATGCCTCAAACAGCCCATCAGAACGCAGTGGAGAAACCAGCCACCCGGAGACGGCGGAAGCACAACTGCGGAGATAGAAACTCGAATCCGAGACACCTCCACACTTTCCTGGCCGCCATGGATCCAGCTCTACAAGCCCTTCCGCTGCTGTACCTCATCCACTATCAGCAGATAAGATGCCGTCTCAGTCAACACCGAAGGTAAGTCAACAACACATCCCCGCATACAACCACAACACAAAACTGTCGCGCTGAAATACGTGTCCTGTCTACATCAGACAGCCTGGTGGAGACAGGAACATATCCCCCAGTGTAAGTACACATGTCCTGCACGTCCCAAATTGACATCTCTGCATCGGGGTCACCCATCACCATAGAAATTACTGCAACTAGCCCAGTCGTGCCGGTCATGTCACCTCAGTGGTGAAGCCGCGGGAAAACTGGCCCACAATGTAGTAGGAGTCCAGGACATTGTCCCAGACAAGCAAGACCAACATCACAACATCCACACCACATGTAACATAAAAGAAGCACCACTCAGCACAACATATCTGCAGCAAGAAGTCATGTGCAGGGACACTGTCTAGAGTGACATCTCATTAGGATCATCTTTAAATGTATATTAACATGAGTGTAGGGTGAGGCAAGAGCCCCTCCAAAATGACTATAGTCATCATTGCACACAAATAAGGGTCAGTCCACATACAATGTGGAACAGAGGAGGGCAGACCAAGTAGTATTTCACAGTAGGCCAACAAGGTGTTGGAATGAGTCAGTGAGCCCAGGTAGATTACACATCATATTAGACACCACTGCCACACAATCACAGATCACCACAGCCCCCAAGCAGACATTATAGGCCCATCACATACAATGGCAGACCATATCACACAATGACAGCCCATATCATGCAACACAGTGAGAAATTCCTGACTCAAACAGCAAACTCAAGTAAGCACCACTGTGCATTTGACTCACAAGTGTACTGCTGCAATAAATGACACCATGTGAGTATGTCCAGTACATCCACAACACTGACTACACTGCAAACTCACAGAACACCTACACACCATCACTCCACCTCAACAAAGGGAGCACCAACTACAAAGTAGTGAATGAATGCCAAAGTGTCAGGAAGACTCCATCTTGACAGCAGGAAACTCTGACCTGAGACTCAGGACAACCCTCCTCCTACTCACACCTGCCTTACACTCATGTGAATCAAAGTGAGTAATTTAAGAAATGAAGAGTCACTGTGCAGAATAACAACCATGGAACTGTTCACACTGCATGTCAAGTCCTTCAGACAGCTCACGCACTGAAACTTAAGCCTCATACACATACCATAAATCAGCAGCAATGTATGACAATACCTAAACTAGCCTAAAGTGGAGTGCACAGTGCATGAAAAACATGGAGATATCTCAGATAGCATTTGTACATGACATGCAAGAGGTGTAACATATCACACTACACCTAGGCCATCAAATCAGACATGGGTGGCACAGTGATTGAAGTTGAACTAAAGTAACATCTGTGCAATATCCTTGTGATACAGCAATGCAAGCTATGCATTGGCCCAGGAATGATAGGAACTGTCATAAGCCATACAGTGACCAGCCCCACATCTGTGTCAACTCCCTTGACATGTGTAAGCCACCAGCACAACACTCATGGCTCATTGTCACACTCCATGACTGTCAAACCCAAGTATGACCTTCACACATACCCCTCATCTACCCATCTCACACCTTCACTACTCCACACCTGTGAGAAACACAGATAAAGGTGTAAATAAGGTCCTGTGAGTTTCCTGATAACCAATGCCATACCCTGGTGTGTATCTACAAATGTCAGAATCCCACTCAGGGATGTCTGAACCAATGCTGTTCAAAAACCAATTGCCAAACACATGTCTCACAAACAACATCCAAAGAAGTCCAACAAGCTCAGCCATGTGTAGGCAAACAGTGAATAGGCAATGTGACCATAGACAGCACATAATTAGATAACATTTTTAGTCTGGCCAACTGCACAGACACCATCACCCAACCCAATAAAAAAATACATGATCAAATGCCAATCATGAACACTAACTGAGTGCAATAGGACAAAGCTGCTAACACAGACATATACACTCCACCAGTTACCAAGTGAGCATGGTGTCAATGTGTAGCACAAGCATGCACATGCACACTCCTGACAAGTGACTGCTCAAATATAGGAGGCATAGCACAATTGTGCACTCAAAACAAGCTAATGAACAAGACTCCACATTGCTGCATGTGACATTCACACAATAAATGCACACAACAAATTCAACATACATCTGAATGTATCCCAATACACAAACTCCTCACACACAATGTCTTGCAAATATAACATTACACACACATGGACCTGTCAGTGGAAAGAGCCAACACAGGCCAAAGACTGCATCCATCAACAACAAATACACAACATATGCACATACAAAATCATCACATAGCAAACTCAGCTGGACATCAGGGGGACTCACACCAGGCAAGGACAAGGCAACATACACTGACAGCAGTGCATGCACAGTAAGCAGTGTGTGAACACCAACAAAACCATTATCACACATATCTGAGTGCTCCACCATGAACTTCAACACTATAAATCATCACAGGGCACAGATCACATCACACTCAGGATGGGTAGCAGTACCTCAGCAAACACACATACACTTTAGCTATCACCTACTGCTGCACAACTCTGGAAAACACAGATGCATGGAACATGACTAGAGGACTGTGCTGGTAAAACATCTGCGCTGTACATGAGCAACCATGACTGCAATCAAGTAGAAGAAAATAGCACATAAATTGTGAAACAGTCCTGAGTGGAACATTGGTCATGGACACAGATCATCCTCCCACAGTATAGTGTCACACTATGAAGTGGTGGGGAGGGTCACACACTGGCAAGGCATGGGGTGGAAGACATTAGACTGAAGTGGTGTGTACATCAGTATTGGACAGGTCAGGAGTGTACAGAGCAAAAACACATAGAGGAGTAACTCACAATGTGTATCCATCAAAAGCCCCCATTGGGGATGGTCTGACTCTCAATACCACATACTTGTCCAACAAATGTGTAAAGTGACAGCAATGTATGAGAAACGTCACTTATAATGTCAGTTTGCCTGAGCAGGTCAGCACAGTGAGCACAAACTTAAGCAAGAGCCATGGCTGATCAACAAAACACAACACAGACATTGCAGTGAACCACTCTGCATACTCACAACTGACAGCGACAACAAGTAGGTGTACCCCAGGACTGCAAGGTCATACCGACACACTGCACAGTGCTCAACCAACAACTCCTACATGTGCCCACTATCCAAAGCACATGTCTGATAATGTAAACAAACAGGCACTCATTACCTGGATCATACATGTGTGTAGGTGTCGTGTTCAGCGGCACATACACATCAACACTTCTGCCAATGACAGGCCAATCACACTGTATGACTACTCAAGTGCACACATTCAAATGTACCCATGTGACTATGAAGCCAGGCCTACACAAGATGACTACACATCTACACTGCTGTTCACACATCAAGATAGATCCCACAGATATGACGGACCCTGTCCACCACGCAAGTTATCCTGTGGATAGAATTCTCTTCAGTTGTGGTACAGCATCCAAATATGATGGGCCCGATTCACAGAACTAACTTACGTCAAAAACGTAAAGTGAGTACTTTTTGGTATTCACAGAATACACTTACTCATTTTGGTATTCACAGAAGGCACTTACTAATTTCGGTATTCACAGAAGTTAGTAGTCCTAACTTTAGGACTCCTAAATGCCTTCTGTGAATACCGAAAGTCTTAAAGTTAGGATTTTTCTCAGTTTAGGAGTAGTAAAGATAGGACTCCTAACTTTAGGACTCCTAAATGCCTTCTGTGAATACCAAAAGTCTTAAAGTTAGGATTTTTCTCAGTTTAGGAGTAGTAAAGTTAGGACTCCTAACTTTAGGACTCCTAAATGCCTTCTGTGAATACCGAAAGTCTTAAAGTTAGGATTTTTCTCAGTTTAGGAGTAGTAAAGTTAGGACTCCTAACTTTACTACTCCTAAACTGAGAAAAATCCTAACTTTAAGACTTTCGGTATTCACAGAAGGCATTTAGGAGTCCTAAAGTTAGGACTCCTAACTTCTGTGAATACCGAAATGAGTAAGTGCCTTCTGTGAATACCAAAATGAGTAAGTGCCTTCTGTGAATACCAAAATGAGTAAGTGTATTCTGTGAATACCAAAAAGTACTAACTTTATGTTTTTGACGTAAGTTAGTTCTGTGAATCGGGCCCGATATGTGTACAAAATTGGAGACCTGACAATAGAATGATTAGGATAAGAGTAGATCATCACCGACAACCATCAGTGCCCCCTCAAGCCTCTGAGTCAAGAAGCACAAAAGTGCCTGTAACCTCTGGCAACCTCTGAAAAAGAAAATTAAGTATATGCCAATGTGAATGTGGCATACAGAGCATGTGTCACATGATCATATACACATACATCGCACTGCATCATTAGCAAGGGCAGCGACAAAGCTCACAACATGAGTTACAGTCTTTATAACATAAACTCTGTATAGGCATCAAAAGTGCAAAACATCAAGGCCATTGGCCAGTCCAAATTTCAAGTCCGCACATGTGTGCATGAAAACTTGCACATCAAAGAGGTAACACAGTCAACTGCCATGGGAATCACCACAGATCAGGGGATTCAAATGGGCAGTCCAGGCACCGCTGTGTGAGAAATGGTGTGGGGAGGGGGACTTGGCTTCAACTTTGGCTTGAAGTTGAACTGGGAGGGGGCTGATTGTCGGGGCCAGTTGGAGGACTGGACCTGGGAGGGAGAGAACTGGCTGAGGTAGAGGTATCCATGGATGTGGGAGCCTGAGGGCTGCTTGGACCGGGTGGAGTGGTGGCACGGGGAGGTGGAGACATGCTGTGTGGAGGCTCAGTGGCTGAGGGTGAATGTTGAGGGCTGGGTCTCAACTGTTTGGGGATCCGATATCCCACAAGTGTCTTGGCCAGAGTGAGAAGTGAGGTGGGCACAACAGCCTCACTCTTCCCCAAAGGTGTAGCAGGTGCAGGTGGCTCTCCACGTGGGGATTTTCTGGACCTGGTGGTACACTGGGGGTGGCCTTGCCTTTTCCCCTGCATCCCCTGTTGTTGATGTACACTCCCCACTTTGCTCTCTTGTCCATGCTTCACAGGGGTGTGGGTGGGAGTCGACGTTTTGGGTGAAACTGCCTTTGGAATGTGTTTGGGCTTAGTCGTGGCAGGCACCAGGTACACTTCAGACAGGGCAAGTGTTTGTGTGTCCTTGGGATCAGGTGTGGGGATGGGAGTGTCCTTGGATAGTGATGTTTTGGAGGAATCTAATGTGGATGCATGCTTTTTTGCCATATATCCCTGAGTGTCCTGTGATGGGCTTTTTGTCTTGCGGTCATGTGTGCTCGTTTTGGGTTGTGGTGATTGTGTCTGGTACGCTCAGGTGCTGAGGTTGTGGGCTGAGTGTGGATGACTGGGTGCCTGAGGGCTCTGGCGTGTGTGTACTCTGGTCAGGTGGGGCCACTGGCAGGGTGGTTGCCAAAGGGACAGGAGCTGGACTCGGAGTTTGGGACTGCTGAATGGCTGCCGTCACTGTGGAGGACAAAGACTGGACAGTTTGGTGTAGGCCACCCACGTCCGAATGAATGCCCTCCATGAACGCAACAACCTGTGACAACTTGTTGCCATGATCCTGGAGGGCATTCAGGAGAGCAGTCTGACCCACACACAGCTAGCGCAAACTTTCTATGGCCTCCACACTGAGGGCGGCAGGGGAGACAGGGGCAGCGGTGCCTGGGGGGAAGGAGACTCTACCCTTCTTAGGGCTGCGGGCAGGGACAGCACTTGGGGGAGCATCCGGGAGGGTGGGCACTGGACGAGGTATGGCGGAAGAAGATGCAGATCTGGAACTTCCGGGGCCCCCCAACATCGAGGAGTCACCACTGGACTGGGAAGATGTGGAGGTTGGTGTGTCCGGCCGGGAATCCTCCAGGGCACTTCTGTCCCCCTCCGAGGCGCTGGTCCCCTCAGTGTCACTGAACTCCTGTGTTCCAGTCGTGCCAGTAGCTTCCCCAACGCTGTCGGCCCCCGTCCTTCCCTACCCTCGGTAGATGCTGCAAGAGACAGAGACATAGGTTCAGTATAGTGCCATACTCACAAACATCATATGCAATCAAAACTCCAATCCTGCAAATGAAACTCCCATGTTGAACTACTCCATGTACTTTCAGCATATGCCACATTTATGCAATCATCAGCTGATGCATGGAAACATGCATAGTTGATAGTCATGCTCCATGTTGCGTAGACACAGCCAAATAGCTGGGCTTGTGCCTCCCTGTAACCACACATACAATTGTCTGTAGGCACACCTATGTGCCTGTAGGTAAGATAGCTATACATCAAAACATGTTGTCTCTGTCACATATGGAGTATATTTCATGGAACACCACAGATACAAAGTCAAATATGTCCTTTTGCAAGGGCGATCACCTCCTGAAATCCACCATGTTCGGCTTTGAAGCACAACTACAGTTGTCCATTGGTGTCAGCCGTGTAGATGTTACAATTCATTTGATGTGCACAGCACACATCTCTAAATGCACACTAACATGATGCTCACCGCTTTTCACTGCCAGTTGATGTCTCTGACACTCACACTGCAGCATATGTCACAAGGCCACATCTTATTTGTTAATGAAGTGATAATGAGCCCCATGTAACAATGTAGTCACAAACACAATGCACAATAGCATGAGAATGGGAAAATAATGCAAGGCCTTCATAGGTTGTGACATGTCACAGACCAACATCTCCACAAGTGCCTGACAGGCCCTCATAGATGCAAGGCAGGATAGTGTCTTCTGTTGATGAGGAAGTTGGTGGACTCCATTAGGACAGCTAATGTGTGAGAATACCTAGGGTCTGGCATATGACATCCCTACGTTGTGCTGACTGATGACATTGAGGACACATCAATGTGCCAAAAAGTCACTCACTGATTAAAAGCTTAAGCCACAACTTCACCATGCACTGATGCACATGGACACCCCTCCACAATGCACACATACTGAGGACTGACACTCTGAGTAACCTTTGTTCATTATCATCTTTCAAATTACTGTACAACAAGTCAGTCACATCACAATTTGCCATACCCACTGATCACATCCAACCATGTTAAGCCATAGTGCCAAAACAATTTTGCAATAGCCAGGTTCAGCTACATTGCATTTAAATCACAGAGTCTTACCATCCCAGTCAAGTTGCCATGTGCACAAATGGCAAATGCAAATCCGCCAATGCATCACTGCAATCATCACCATCTACCCCATCAGCACTTGTGTGCACTTGCTGTCACTATGGCAGGAAATACAGCATGTTATGCCATGCTGCTGATATTATGCTAATATATTTTGCAATGGTGCTGTCTTCTCTATCATTGTGAAAAAAGGACCCATGGGACAGGTGTGACCTTTACCAACTCACTGCTCACTGAGTCCACATCTGTGCCTGTCTCTAGCCACTAACACATCATCACATGACCACACTATTGTGCTAGCCACACAGCACACACAAGCCTGACAAGTGTACTGGGCTACACACTTCACACAATGAATTATCCTGTGTAGGAAAGTCTCAGTTCAGACAACATTCATACAATGTGAGATGAAAACATGGAAAGATGATTTTATATGACAAGGTTCATGGGTTTTAACACATGAGAAACAAAATGTGGTGCGAATGCAGAACCGCTGCACTCAACACTGAGGCCACTTAGAAGCCATGGCATCACACTAGAGACATCACAGAGGTCCGCACTTGCTCAGGGCTGGGATTCATGCAGTCACTCATACGCAAAGTCACACTTTGCACAATACTCACCCCTACTTGCTGCTGATGGGCCCTCAAGCGTCCATCCAGCTCTGGCTGTGTCACTGCCAAGATGCGGGCCATTAGTGGTGTCATGGTCCGACGCGCCAACCTGCCACTTCGAGGGAGCACCCCCAGCATCATCTCAGTGACGTTTTTGCTCAGGCGGCAGATGTCATCCCACCTCTTGTGGCAGTGTGTATGACGTCGGTTTGAGACACCCAGAGACCGCATCTTGCGGGCAATGGCCCTCCATATGGCCTTACGCTGATGGCCCTTAAGCTGCAGGCATGGGAGACAAGAAGAGGAAGTTTCTGTGACACTGTGTTGTGTACCACTGTGTATCAGTACAGGAGCATGAAAATACATAGCACGCTAATACATCAATGGAGAGCAGAGCCCATACAGCATGTCACATAGTACACTTGGATCAACCCATATCATAGCTATGTATACATCTATGATGATGGACACACTACATGCCCATCTCATACACATGCAGAGTGCCAGCACAGAAACCAATGTAATAATGGGCCTCAGCTGTGATGCACTATGTGAGTGAGCATGACATACAATACACTGGAAATGATGTGTAGTGGTCAGACTCACTGTGTCCTACACTACACACCCCTTAATGTCCTTGCCCATTGCATAGCTACATGTGTCATGGTGGTCACATTTAGGTCCCTGATCTTACATTCTCACACTCTTCTCACAAGGTGGAGTCCTGTCTTGTGAAATCCTCAGGCCTATGATAGCTCATTGAAAAATAGGGTGTTGGACAACACATATGTTTTACTCAGTCCTTTTAGTGATGGGTCCTTGTAACATTGGGCAGTTACTGTGCAGGCCAGAGGGCCTTACACTGAGGATAAACGTGGTCCATCACATAAATCACATGCATGTACAATGTGAATGGAGAAACAGTGCATACACATGCGAGACTCAACACATCATGGAATCAATAGTAGGATGACATGTCCACCTCACATTTAGCTGATGTGTCATAGGTGAATTACCACCAAGAGTGATAGACTCAGGCATTGTACTCCTGTGCAGAATGGACACATCTCCATAGTGTCAATTTGGAAGCTGTACACACATTATTCAGTACCCTCTGGCCAATCTACATTTGAAATGTCACAAATGAGCATATGAACACTTAATGGACTATGACATCACATAGCACAGTGAATGTGTGTTCAGAGTTCTAGTGCCTCATACCAGCAGTGTAACTGTATAACTGCTAAAACACGGTATGTCATTCCCATCCTTAAATGCAGTCAGGGATCTGTGGAAATAAGGATACACACCCCATTGACATGAAGTCAGCATGCTAGGCAGTGTCTCACACATTTACATTACCCAGTCTCAGAACAACATGTGGGGTTTTTTTGGCATAAAAAGAGCTGCACAAGTGTCTATGTTGCCATCCTCCCCACATACTCAAGTGCAATAAGTACTAGTTCATGTATGGACCATGCTGTTGGCAAAATATTGATGCATGAACATTGGCTTGCACTCACAGGCACATACTACTGTACAGTAACATCATGTGAGCATTCTGAGCACCCTCAAACTTTTACTCAGACACTTACCAGTACTTCTGGAGCACCATATAGCCTCCCATACTGGGCAAGGACCTCATCCACCAGGACCTCCAGCTCCTCTGTGGTGAAGGGACGGGCCCTGATGTTCTCTGTTCGAGCCATCACTGGGTCCAGAGTACAGGTACAGCAGCAGTTGGTGGTGATGAATGGCAGGCAGCAGTGTCTGAATGCAAGTGACATGTGTGGCTCTCTCACAGACATTTATAGGCCCCTAGGGTTGTTTCAGTGGTACTCTGCTGATGCAATTGGTCTGCCTGGTTTGCATCTTACAGTTGTATTTAATGACCGTGCCCGCAGTGGCGGTGCACGCCTACCGCGAGTTTCAAAACTATTGCGCTACCGCGATGGTGGTTCCCATTGGCTGCCATGGCATTGTCATAGGTGGTGTCACACCGCGGGGGCCAGGTGGTGTCTTCCGCAATCCTGCATCTTTCAATTGTATCCAATGGCCGTGACCGCAGTGGCGGTGCACACCTACCGCGAGTTTCAAAACTGTATTGCGCTACCGTGATGGCGGTTCCCATTGGCTGCCATGGCATTGTCATGGGTGGTGTCACACCGCGGGGGCCAGGTGGTCTCTACTGCAATCCTGCATCTTTCAATTGTATCCAATGGCCGTGACCGCAGTGGCGGTACACGTCTACAGCGAGATTCAAAACTGTATTGCACTACCGCGATGGCGGTTCCCATTGGCTGCCATGGCATTTTCAAAGGCGGTGTCACACCGCGGGGCCAGGGGGTCTCTACCGCAATCCTGCATCTTTCAATTGTATCCAATGGCCGTGACCGCAGTGGCGGAGCACGCCTACCGCACCTATGGACACATTGTGCTATTGAATTGCCACTTGGCAATTTTCATCACTGATCACTATACATTCACACTATATTGTTGCACCGGGTTGGAAAGTGAAATGAGAGTGTGACATTTAACTCAATGATGCCCACACATGTCATGTAAGTACACATGAGTACATGCATTGGCATGTACTTCCTCACATGTCAAATATGATATTTGTGTGCATGTACACAGATTTGATGTGTAATGGAGTCTCATACTTGTGAACATGTCAATGTGTAAAATGGCTACTCAGCCCACAGTAATGATGGACTGACCACATAATGTGCCTATATCACTGTGTACAGATGTGTATTTATCTTGATAGTTGACCAGCTTGCACACACTGTGCTCATTGTGTAAAAATGTTGTGCTTAGTGAGAATAAAGCAAGAAGGTTTTGCAGGTACAGCAGCTACGTAGGAGTCAGCAGTGTTGCTGTTTGCCACATGTGCTGTGTCAGGTACACCCAGGGCTGGTGATAAAAGATGTAGGTGTGTACCATTTACCATTCACATAGTCTGATTCTGATTTGGAAGTAGTCAGTATGTACATCCTGACCACATGAATGACTACATGAGATCAATGCGTCTGTGCATGTGACTTGTGCATTAAGCTGTTGTTACAGTCCTGTCAATGTTGGTGCTGTGTAAGTCATTATGTAAGATGTTTGCCACATCTCATCTGTGAATTGAATTTACATGTGTCCTCTTTCATTATATGTAGGAGACGACCAAATGTGCATCGGCCTTTCCCAGTGCTGGCGAACATGGAGGATGAGGACATCATAAGGAAATTCAGTCTGAATCGCCTTACCCTTCAAGAGCTATGTGCTCAGTTGGAGCCCCATCTGAGGCCTCACAGAACCTATCCAACAGCTTTGAATTGGAGGTGAGGCGAGCGCTCACCGTGCATTATACAATTGAGCTCTGTTTACCGCTTTTAACAATTTTAGCATTGTTAGTATTTTAAAGAGTATACGTTAGCTTCCTGCACTTTCCTGTTTTTAAACTGTATTTAGTGTCTTTGCACATTACCTTTGCTGCTATTCCTGGCTGTTTGTAAACTTGGTTTCCGCTTCCCCGGTCCAACGCGGCTATCGCCGTTTGATTGGAGGGAAGCGGTCACACCTTCAGGCTCGATCTGCCTGACTTCCGGTCGAGAAACCGGAACAAAGCATTTTTCCCGCGTCAGGCCAGCTACTTAGCCATATGCTGGGCCGGACGCGCAGCGGACGCGCGCAGCGGGCGCGCCGCTTGCGCGCCGAAGGCGCGCCAAAGGCAAGCCCGTCTGCGCTTGTCCGCGCCCGTCCGCGCCAAGTCCCCGACAAGGGCAGGAAATGCTGTTCAAAATGGCCTGATTATTAAATACTCTTCAGCTGCATTACAACTTTTTAACAATGGGGGTCTGTGTAAGAGCTTGATTGCACCCGAGAAGCTACTAGGGGCATGTTCCTGCTCCCACTGCAAATTGGAAATCCCTCTACAGGTATATTCACTAAACCAAGTGTCTCCATCAACATGGCCCAATTAAAAGGGGACTAATCAATGCCCGCTCATTGTGCAAACACTGCCAAGACATCAGAGATTTAATAACGGAGCAGCAGTTAGACTTCTTATTTATTACCGAGACCTGGCTGAAAGAGTGGTGCAACCCAGATATTGCGATAGCCTTGCCACCTCTCTATACGATCTATAGGAAAGATAGAGGGGACTCCAGAGGAGGGGTCTGGCCATTATCCTCCGGGACACTCTACACTGCACTACCTATGAATTAGATACACTTAAGGGAGCCGAAAGTCTTGGTTTTGTATCTCCCTAAATGCCTCTGTGTCATTCTCAGGAGCTTTAATCTCACCGCCCTCCGGGTCACAGTGCCATTTTTAACGAATCACTGGGAGACACCTTAAGTGATTTCCTTCTGAGATAGGCTAACTTCACCCTATTAGGAGATTTTAATTTACACCTAGAGGACAAGAGGGAATCAGGAGTAGACAACTTCCTCCAAATAATAGAACTACTAGGACTGACCCAGATGGTGGATAATCCTACACATCGAGCTGGTCATACGCTGGACGGGGTCTGCTCTAATTTTACCCTCCTCTCAGTAGACCCATCCATCCCGCAAATTTGGTCTGACCATAACCTAGTCCCTCTTACACTCAGTATTCCTATACCTATGAAAGGGCACCAAGATAAACAACCAAAGGTGCACCAGACTAGACGAAACTGGACACATTTAGCCCGCCATCCTAAGTTGGCTACCACCGCTCAAGGCACAGATACCTACCCTCACGGGAATACTGCTGCAGACTCATGCCTCTTTCACAACTGGATGACGGCAACTAGCAACGAACTTATTCCACACGGTAATTCCAACATAAATAAAAAGACAAAACCTAAGAGAGCCCCTTGGTTTACACCTACACTCAAAGCAGCGCATGACCAATGTAAAGGGCAAGAGCGTAAATGGAGAAAAAGCTATGATGCCAAGGAGAAGCAAGCATTCAAAATAAGCAGAATGCTTTACCACAAACAGATTAAATTAGCCAAAAAAGATTATTACTCAAGTAAAATACAGGAAGCCAAACTATTTTTTCCGTAGTAAAGTCTTTCACAAACCCTAAAGCTTTACAAAAAGAACTTCCCCCGTCACAAAGGCTATGCGACCAAATTTCATGTTTCTTCGAAGAAAAGATCATGAACATCCAAAAAGATTTTAACACGGACATTAGCCCCTTGACACATACCAACTCAGAGCATGAATATGGCGCCACCCTATACTCTATCTGCTCATTTGAACCAGTCTCACTTGATCAAACTCGCGAAGCTATTATAACATGCAAATCTGGATCTCCCTTAGATGCCTGTCCCCCCTCAGTTCTTCATCAGATTATTGACACAGTCAACCCAATTATAAACCAGATTGTCAATTCTTCTTTAAGTTCAGGAGTAGTGCCAGAAGATTGGAAGTTGGCAATAGTGAAACCCTTGAAAAAGAAGCCAAATATTGATCCATCGGTCCTTTCCAATTTACGCCCCATATCACTCCTTCCCTTACTAGGAAAAATTACCGAAAATTTGTGCATAAAGAGCTAACTAAATTCATAGAGGTCGCAAAAATCCTCCACCCCCAACAATCTGGTTTTCGCCCTAAGCATTCCACTGAGTCGGCACTACTAGAAATCACAGACTCTCTTAAAATTATTGCAGACAGAGGTAAGAAGGCAGTACTGATCCTGCTCGACTTGTCGGCTGCATTTGATACTATTTCACATAATATCCTCCTTTCCAGGCTCAAATCATGCGGTATCTCACATATAGTCCTGGAATGGTTAAAATCCTTTCTTTCCAGGCGCAGGCAAGCTGTGTCCCTTGGAACGTTCTTTTCAGCGGAACGCACCATCACAACAGGAGTACCACAGGGCTCTTCGTTAAGCCCTCTGCTATTTAATGTTTACATGACCCCACTTATTTCACTAATAACTTCATTTGGGATCGAAGTTACGTCCTATGCAGACGATACCCAAATGATCCTATCTCTGGATCAAAACTCTAAGGAGACTGAACTCAATTTAAAAAAATGCTTCTCTAAAGTCCTCCAGTGGATGACGGATAACCACCTCAAGTGCAATACTGAAAAAACTGAGATATTGCCAATAGGCAAAGAAGTCTCTTTCTCGCCAGAGGAATGGTGGCCAGAGGGCACGTCACCCCCACCTGATACGGTAACGGTGGCAAGAAACTTAGGAGTGCAGTTTGACTTCGCCCTCAGCTTCAAACCACATGCATTGAAGGTTGCAGGGACCTGTTTCAGCCTTATAAAATCTTTGAAAAAATTCTTCGATTTACTCCCACTTGCGGCAAGGAAATCAGTAGCAGTTGCCTTGATACTGGCGCGACTGGACTACTGCAACAGTCTTCTGGCAGGAGCCAACAAACAAATATTAAAAAGACTCCAAGTAGTCCAACACGCAGCAGCACGGTTGGTTTTAAAACTACCACGAAGGTCCTCCGCCTCCACAGCTCTGAAAATCCTTCATTGACTTCCATTACACAAGAGAATACTTTTCAAGATCCTCCTCATCACCTTCAGAGCTTCACTCAAACTAGGGCCTCAATATCTTGCATCAAGATTCACTCCTTATAGCACATCTAGAACCCTCAGGTCATCATCAGCGAATCTACTTAAACCGCCCAGCTTTAGATGCAAAACTAGGGGAGGAAAAACATTAACAGCATTAGGCACCAGAGCCTGGAACCTACTGCCACCACATCTAAGAATGCATAAATCTGAAACACAATATAGGAAGGAACTAAAGACTTGGATCTTCGGAGCCTCAGATGAATTTTGCCTTTCTCTCATCTAAGAGTTTCTGAGCAGCCGCTCACTTCCATACCAGCGCCAGGATGCTCCTTTCGGAGTGGCAGTTAGCGCTTTATAAATACCAATTTTCATTTCATTTTCATTTCATTTTCATTTGACACCAACAGTTAAGGTGAATGCCGCCCTGCATTTCTTTGCCACTGGTTCGTTTCAGTACACGGTGGCCATTGCCGGTGGGATGTGTCAAGTTATGTTCAGCATGGGGCTGCGTGATGTCCTGTCCACAATGTTGACCTACAAGGACCTCTCCATCCACTTTCCAAGGAGACATGAATTGGCAGATGTGAAGGGTGATTTTTATGACCTTGGACACATACCTAATGTTGTTGGAGCCATTGACTGCACACACGTTGGCCTAGTTCCACCACAGGCATGTGAGCACATATACCGTAACAGGAAGCATTACCATTCCATTAATGTGCAAGTGGTATGCCAAGCGGATATGATTATCTCCCATGTATGTGCCAAATATCCAGGATCTGCACATGACTCCTACATACTGCGTAACAGCATCATCACACAATTGATGGAAAATCTGCATCCGGAGCGTGCGTGGCTTGTCGGTGAGTACGCTGAGTCAAGTAGTGTGCTGTATGTGTGACATGCTGTTCTGGTCAACTGTTTATATTACAAAATTGGTCTGTGTATCTCACACCTAGGTGACTCTGTGTATCCCAACCGGCCTTGGTTCCTGAGCCCACTGAGGAATCCAAGGACCCGGGGGGAAGTCTGCTACAATGATGCACATGGGAGGACACGTCGTGTAGTGGAGCGTGCTTTTGGGCTTCTGAAGTCTAGATTTCGGTGTTTGGACAAGAGCGGTGGTGCACAACTCTACTCTCCCCAGAAGATGTGTCAGATCATAGTTGCATGCTGCATGCTCCAAAACCTGGCCTTGCGCAAAGAGATCCCCTTGCTCCTGGACGATGATGAGCAGCAGATGCCCCCTGCGGCAAATCCACACATGCCCAGTGACGATGAAGGAGGAAGGTGTTGACCTGCGTCAACAGCTCATCGACAACTACTTCCATTGAGTGTAAGTAACATTGTACAACAGTGACATTGTCTGTTGGCTTTGATGGTAGTGGCAAGGCATAGATGAGGTTTTTGGCTGCTGGTTGTTGTTGGATTACTGCTAATGGCTGATGTGTGTGGTACAGTGTATTGTTTTCCACATACCTCATGTCTATGTTGATGGTGTTGGTCATTGTTATGTGTGATGGCTTTTGTACGGTGTTAACTAGTGGTGTGCTGTTGCTGTAATGGCAAATGCAAAAAGAACAATTGATGCACAGAATGTAGAACAATGTCATACATTCACCCCAGTACAGAGATCTGGGCCTAAATCCATCGTTTTTTTGCTCACCATGCCATTCCAGTTTGGACCCAGCCATATGAAAATCAGTCTTGACCCTGCACCCAATGGGAACAGTCCAGCCCAAACTGCCCAGGCCAGGTCCTCCCTGGACTGGAAACAAGCATCCTAGGACCGGTTTCGGGCTTTCAGCCCTCATCAGCCAGGATAGCTTGACTCCAGTGGCATGGAGAGCACGGGACTCACGTCTGGGCATACCCGTCCCACTCTGGGTGACAAATGCAAAAAGAACAATTGATGGACAGAATGTAGAACAATGTCATACATTCACCCCAGTACAGAGATCTGGGCATAAATCCATCGTTTTTTGCTCACCATGCCATTCCAGTTTGGACCCAGCCATATGCAAATCAGTCTTGACCCTGCGCCCAATGGGAACAGTCCAGCCCGAACTGCCAGGCCAGGTCCTCCCTGGACTGGAAACAAGCATCCTAGGACCGGTTTCGGGATTTCAGCTCTCATCAGCCAGGATAGCTTGACTCCAGTGCCATGGAGAGCACGGGACCCACGTCTGGGCATATCCATCCCACTCGGGGTGACAAATGCAAAAAGAACAATTGATGGACAGAATGTAGAACAATGTTGCTGTAATGGCATCACCTGACAACTAAATGTCATTCTCTTGTGTCTTTCTAGGTTCCTTCACCCCATCAATGCCTCGTCACAATCAGAGCTTGTGGTACATTGGTATCTGAGTTGACATTGTACATACTGTGATAAACATGGAACTGACACAAAGGCATAGGTGTGTAAAGAGTTTTTATTTTCAATTCGGTTTTGTTAAAATTTAAAGTGGTTGTTAGGAAATTTGTGCAAAGTGAGTGTATGAGTTGTCAGTGATGGTAAATGAGACAAATAGTGTAGTCACCACATTGATGTAATCACACAGTCCAACAAACTCCTGCCATCAACATGGCAATGTGGGATAGGATAATCAACAAAGTCAATGTCCAGGGCAACACAAGTGCCATCATGGCTGGCTCAGCGACTTGGCTTTGGTTGGTGCTTTGCCACGTGATCCTCCCATGGTGTTTCTCGGAGGTCCCCTCTTGCGTTTGGCAGGGGGGCCTCTGCTGCAGGCTCAGCGGTGTCTGAGGAGTCATTGTCTTGCAGCTCACCCCTCTCTGTGGCCGCAGCTGAGGTGGTGGGAGTATCAGCAGGCTGGCCTCTGAAGGGGGGTTGAGCCGTCATTTGAGCAGCATGTCTGTCCCTCAGAACACCCACAAGCTGGCCCATGAGATCCACAAGTTGGCCCATACGTGTGTCCATGGACCTCAGCAGCAGGCGGAGCTCACGCACTTCTTCAACAACCTGGCCCATATGTCCCTGGTTCTGTTGGTATGCACCAAGGACTCTTGCAACGGTGGCCAGGGCTTCTGTCTCAGTGTCCACCTGTGATTGTCCCCCAGTTGCCCTCCCACTGTCTTGTGGATTGTTACCTGCCTTGTTATGTTGGCCTAGGCCTGGCTGCCATGCTGCTTTTCTTTGCGCACGTTACACTGAGCCGGGCCTTCCTCGCCCTTTGCTCGAGCCAAGTTCTTTTGCACTGTCTGCATTTTCTGTTGTTCACCTTTTTGGGCTCAGTCTGCACAAACATGTACAAGGTCGCATAACAATGTATTTTGGTTCTTCCTGATATGGCCAGTCTCGCGCACCCAGACATAACATTATGTGCAATTGCCATGAAGAATTTGGTATGCTTTTAATACTGTGGTTTACTAGCGCTTAACACACTTGGAGAAATCCCTTTCAGTGAGAAGAGCTATGATGTCCTGCTGATGTAATTCTGCATCTAGAGACTGAGGTATGGGGGTTCGCTAGTCAAAGCCCAGAGGTCTTCTATTATTATAATAAACTATCTTACTGCAAGGGGAGGGTGGTAATGTTATTTATACGTTTATCCACTGAGCTCTGAGATGCTTTCCCCGTTTGTATTCTATGGAATTGTAACCATGCTGCTTATATTAGTCATATGCATTATGCTATTAGTACTGACACGTGTACTGTACATTAGAGCACGTAAGTTGGAATAAACATTTTAACCTATCCAGTGTCTCTTCCTACGCACCTTGTGGACAAGTACGAGTGAGTGACGAAAGAGTGTTCTTGCTTCTGCGAGTCCTGAGATAAAGATACCGTGTTCTGGGTTGTCCAAACATTGGTACTTGGGTGCTAATGGGATGCTAAGCTAGTTGGGTTGGGGTTTTTGGGTGCTACGGTATATGGTGGCAAACCACTGTATTCCGGGGTCCCATTTTCCTGTGCATAGCTCTGTGTATGTGCAGAAACCTTATGACATGGCGCGACCACCGTGGGGCAGCTTATCTGCGAGACGCTTGAGTAGTACTTGTGCTTGTCCACAAACCCTCGCGTACGCTTCCGGAGGCGTATGTGACGGTGATACCTCCTATATTGAATGTTTTATAGGTTCTTTCAAGCTTGATGTTATTAAAAAAGGTTAGTTAACAGACCCATTTTTGTGCTCCCTGTTAGGTTGTCGAATATAATTGTTTAGTCATGGCTGGTGTGGCGATAGCTGCACATAGTCGAGGAGCACTCCGAGACCACTTAGCTGTGTATGGAGTGCCCGATACAGGGGTCGAGTTGGTCTTTGTGGTTCAAGCCGATCCGGCTTATCACTTTGAAGTGTTTTACACTTGGATCACTTTTGAAGCGGTGGATGCAGGTGATAAGCTGTTTCATGAATATAAACCCACCGTTATTCCTGCTGCATATCGACCCTATACCACTCTTGAAGTACCTCTCACGGCTTGGCAGCACCGTGTTTGGTTTAATGGCGCCCTACCACAACCAACTACCGCAGTTCGTTTAGGCCCCTTGTCAATTCAGGGGGCCACTTGGCCTGTATTGGCCGGGTATACCCCGCATCCAAATTATCTGGCATTACCGCTTGCGGAACTGCGCACTATGCATACCGAATTGGTGCGAGTGCATCGAGCCCTAGTGACATACGTTACAGGTAGCCTACATGGAGCTGCTCCTGTAGTCGCAGGCCAACCAGCTATAGCCGCTGGAGTGACCATAAGTCCTGTCATGGTAAATTCTGTGATGGGCAAACGTCCACAAAATAAGGACGACTATCCTTACTGGCTTGCAGAAAAGTTCGATCAGATAGAAGCAGTGTTTCCACATACATCCCCAGTAGATAAACACCGCATCCTCACGATAAGTTTGCCAAAAGACATAATCCCCGATTTGACATCATGTGAAAACTGGGGTAAGGTATTCGCAGCAGTTTATTCAAAATGTTTTGGAACTCCTTCCATGACGGTTCTACCCTCTGTAATTAAAAAAGTACAGGATGAACATGGCCCTGAAGCGGCTGTGGAATTAGGGATGAGACTAGTGGGAGTGTTTGATGTAGTAGCTGAGCTGATCCTTGGAAATGTCAAGGGCGATGCTATGAACTTTCAAGTAGCGAATGCTTTGGCTTTGGTCCCAGAGTTGGACAGGCCTCGCGAATTACCGAAAATTATTGCCCGGGCTTATAAAACAATTGGAAGAAATAGCCTGGGCAACAAGCCTTTTGTAAAAATGCAAACTCAATCGCAAACACAAGTTACACAAACAAAAAGTGCATCTGAGAAAGATGATAAACCAGTCTTCACTAAAAAGAGTTGGAGACAGAAAAAACAGGGTAAGCAACAAAAGAAGCCGGGGTCGAGAGGCGCTTCCCCAGTTTCGGTTTCTTCTGAACGTACTTATGATTTACGTGATAGGTCGAGGATTAAATCACCAGAAAGGTTTCAGAGCTCTGATACGCGTTCTCCTCGTTCTTCACAGGCCCAGACGTCGTCACAGGCTGGTGGAGGAGGACGGCAAGATAGAGGAAGGGGCCGAGAGGCTCCCCAGGAGCGAGACCAACCTCGACAACAAGTCAGAGGGAAAGCAGAAGACTTTCATCTTCCTCGACCGCAATTTCAGAAGAAAAAAGTTGCCGCTGTCACAGCGAAATATGCCTCAGACCGTGAGAACGAGACTCCAGAATTGGACGTGGGCAGTGACCCTCCTAGACAGCGCCGCGGAAGTTACCATAGTGCGGGAGGCGCTACGTCCTCATATGGAGGCGACAGCAACTGAAACATTCGTTACTGTAGAGACAGCTGACACGAGAGTGGCACCCCTGACAGACTATATAATATAGTCATACAAATTGAAGGTGACATACCGCGTGAAATAAAAGGGATTTTTTGGGAAAATCTAACCTCTTCATATGACATTTTGTTAGCAGAGGTGGATTGGCCACCCCCATTCGTTTTAGCTGCACATAAAGGAGAGGAGGTAATCCTTCCAAGCTTCTCACGGCATGTCCCAAAAGACAAAGCTGAAGCACTTGCAGCTGAGTGGGCTGTGTACCTGGCACCAGCGTTATACCGCAACCATGTGGGATGGGATGAAGAATCACCTCCTCATGCAATACCTTTGCGGTCACTACCGCAGCCACAACCCCAATATCCCATCAAACGGCAGGCAAAAGGCCCCGTCTCCGAAATTCTGACACAGTTGGAATATCAGGGAGTAATTGAACCATGCGTATCACCTATGAACAATCCCCTTTTCGTGGTTTCTAAACCCGATGGATCGTACCGCTTAGTTTTGGATTACCGGCATTTAAATACTCATTGTCGGAACTTTGCGGTGCAAAATACACACAGTTCTGCGCTTGTAGACAGTCTTGTTCGTAAAAAATACAAAACGACACTTGACCTTTCAAACGGTTTCTACACGCACAACCTAGCCCCGGAGAGTGGTCAATGGACCGCATTCACTTCCGGTGGTAAATTATTCCAGTTCCGGCGATTACCCATGGGCTATAAAAATAGTCCGGGTATATTCGCCGCCCGTGTTGTTTCTTTGTTAAATGACATTGATCAAGACGCATGTTCGTACGTTGATGACATCTATCTGACAGACGACGAGTTATATCAGCATCTGTCCCGTGTGGACCGCATTATTCTTGAATTTGCGGAGCAGGGTTACAAATTTAACTTTGCTAAGTCACACATTGCTGAATTTACCGTTCTGTTCTTGGGCTATGAGCTCAATAACGAAGGTAAGGGCTTAGCCCCCATTTCTTGGAAAAATGTGCACATTTGTGCCCCCCAAATACTCTGAAGAAACTTCAGTCTTTGCTGGGTTTCCTAAATTTTGGGCGTACTTACATTCCCGAATATGCCCAGCGTATCAAGCCTTTGTATGCTTTGATACAACCTACTTATTCAAGGTCTTGCTGGCTGCCTGAGCATACCTCAATTCTGCAGTCTTTGCAGACAGACCTTTTGGAGTCTAAATATCTTTTGACTCGTGATAACCACACAAACCTGGTGATTAGAATAATTCCGGGGGCGGTGGGATTCACCTATTTAACCTTTAATGAAGGTGATACAGTACCCATCGCATACAAGTCACATCTGTACACTTCCGCTGAATTGCGCTTTACATCTGTCGAAAAAGTTCTAACTGCAGTGCAAATGGCGATTCTGAAAGAACGCGCACTAGCACAGGGAA
The DNA here is from genome assembly GCA_963921515.1 of Calotriton arnoldi. Lineage (NCBI taxonomy): Eukaryota > Metazoa > Chordata > Amphibia > Caudata > Salamandridae > Calotriton > Calotriton arnoldi. Next base: position 1,698,711 of record CAWUFW010003080.1, read on the forward strand.
AGCGGATTCTGGTGGTAACACCCTGTCCTGCCCTGGAGGCAGTAACAAAGGCAAGTGTACCGAACTCAAAAGCAATGCATCCCCGTTGGATACAATGGGCTACATCTTTGACGTCTTCGGACGTCACTTTTGTTTTTGATTCTTCTCTTCAGACTCAGGAGTTTTTGCAGTATGAATTCGTTCATCCTCCTCCTTTGTTTTTACTACCGCTTGAGGATTACAAATGTGTGATCTACACCGATGGTTCGGCGCAACCGGCCACTGGGTCCAAGCACGCTTATTCAGCTGCATGTGCTATTGTTGCGGGTTCCTTTGTAGATGGAAAGTTCAAATCCTCTGTAGTGCATACTCGCACACTTGGAGATAGTACCGCACAATTGGCCGAGCTGCATGCATTGCTACTTGCGCTTGAGTTCGCTTCACAGGATGAGACCACTCTTATTGTATGTGATTCTTTTTACTGTGTACAATCTTACAATGACAATCTGTTTTTCTGGTCGAAAAACGACTACAAGGACGCAAAAGGGAGCACAATTAAGCATAAAATGCTTTGGGTTCGAGTGGCAGAATTGCAACAACGTCTGCCTCTCACACAGGTGGTTCACACCTTAGGCCATCAGCGGGTGGGCGCACACGCTATTGGTAACGATCTGGCAGATGAAGCTGCCCGTTCAGCAGTAGTCACGTGTTCAGTAGCAGCGGTTACCAGGTCCATGTCTAAAATAGACCCTGTTATATTAGCAGCTATTGCTGCAACCAAGGAAGGTAATAATTACCCTACAGGTTTCCCTTCCAAGTATTCTTACACATTAAGTCCCGATCAGGTTCCTTATGTAACTATACCTGACGTTGGAGATCGGCTGATCCCCAACGCGGACCGCAGGAGTGCCTTGATATCAGCTGCACACGAAGGCATGGCTTCTGCTCATGCAGGTGTATCAGCTACGGTTTCCATCTTGCAGCAGCGTTATTGGTGGCGTGGATTGTATAAAGACACCCGTGCTTTTGTGCTTTCTTGCGACGTTTGTCAACAGATTAAGCCTTCCACGGTAACACGTCCACCACAAACACCGCTCTGCATTGCTAACAGACCCTTTGGGTGTGTTTACTTGGATCACTGCGGTCCATTCTCATCAGACACTGCCTATAAATACATCTTAGTGGCAGTGGACTCGTGCACACGGTTTCTCTGGGTCTGGCCACAACGGAGTGCTGACGCCCGAAATGTAATCAGGGATTTGCGTGTCTTTGTGGGAATTTTCGCATGCGGCACCTTCCATTCGGACCAAGGTCCAGCGTTTGCCTCTAGGGCTTACAAGGATGCAATGGCTTCGCTTGGGGTGCGGGTGAAATTTTCGTCTCCGTATAGGCCTGAGGGCAACTCTATCGTTGAACGAATGAACCGTGACTTAAAGCAATCCTTAACAGCTAGGGTTATAGGTACTGGCAGGAACTGGCTGGCCCATTTGTATACCGTTCAGCGTGCACTTAATAATCTCCCTAGAAGACCTCTGGGTGGGCGGACCCCATACGAAATGCTCTTTGGCATAAGAATGTTTGTGCCTGACCTTGAGGGTCCAGACATCGCGGCGCAATCCGCCAAGTTTGATGTAGATAACCATTCTGCTATGTTACAGGACTTACAAGAAGCCCGAGACAAACTTGCAACTACACATTTGCCTTCAGCCACAGATCCTGCGTTGCAGATTCCGGTAGCCGGCTGGCTTCCGAAAGTTGGAGAACTGGTTCGAGAGAAGGTTGAAAACAAAAAAGAATTTGGCCCCTCTTTTCGTGCACCGGTTCCAGTTCTTGGCCTGAAGGGAACACGTACAGTCATTTTACCACCGCTTCCTGGTCGCAAAGAGAACAGATACATCTCAGTTGAAAATGTCAAGCTACAGCGCCTGGCCGATCCTGAATAGTGTCACACCAGCGGTCTCTTGTCCTGCCATTTATCGGACATATGTTCGTGGCCCATCTACACGAACGGTCGCTGATGCTGTAATTGAGATGGTCGATTTGCCTGAATCCTCTATTTTGCCTGAAACTATAATTGATCCCCAACTCTCCACCAACATCGACGAGGACGAGTATACTTATCCTGCATCTGAATCGGTGGCACATCAACCAACAACGCCACTTGGCCCGACTCGTTATTCTTTTGATTCGGATTCCACCTCTTCAAAAGTCCCATCCAAGTTCAGTATTTTTGTATCCTGGTTTAGAGACAATTTTTTGATTCCACCCTGGACATACCTCTGGTTGGTACTTTTCTTGATTTTTTTGTTCATGTCCATTGGCTTTGTCACAGTGTTTTTTCTACTAATCAATGGTCACTATTTACCTGAACGCTCTGCTGTAGACTATGTTTCTGGAACTTTGGCTCCTCATTCCTCGTCTCACATCATGAAGCGTGACCACACATTTGTGAACATTTCAGCTTTCCCAGTTGCTGATGGCATCGTATGGGATGCAGTGAATTATCAAATCCATGGTCCGACGGAAATTATTAATGTACCTAATGTCCTTCGTGTTTCAATGGGTGATGTAGTACAAAATAATATTCATTCTGATGATTGGGATGTGCATGCCGTTGAAGCTTTGTTTGCCGATTTAAAATATTATGCATCTTTTAATGCTGAAGATTTATATATGAATTCCGCTAATTATGCCGATTTGTATTGTTACCAACATTGGGGTACTCATTTTCTCCATAAGCCCAGTGCCCTGCGTAGTTCTGTTAACTATACCCAATGGGAACATTGTCCAAACCCCTTGCCAGGTAGCTCTCAAACTTTACGAAATAAGTTTAATTATTTTACTGATTTTAATCGGTCGAACCCTGCATCCTATTATTTTAGACTAAATAACACATCAACTCAGAAAATTATGTTAACACACACCAAATTGCTTTATTCAGGTTCCTTTCTAAGTGCCCTAGCTGTGGGTGGTTATGAGTACTGGGATAATACAGTGGATTTAAAATCTATTTGGGGCTCCAAGCCATGGCAGGTACAGGGAACCGAGGCATTACACCGTGCTTGCCTCATCCCTACACAAATTATGTTCCTCAATGTCTCCATCTATCAGACTACATGTTGGGGCTTAGCAACCACTAAACAATTGAATACTCCATCAATACCATCCCTGTCGAGTTTTCCCAATGAAAGCTCACGATTCAATATGTCCCTCGTGTCCCTGCAGGCTCTGTTACAAAATAATTCGTTCAATGTTTCTGAGCTAGTTCAGTCACCCTGGTTGGTATGGCCTACATCATCAAATGCATGTCAAATGCGTTTTCACGACTCAGGAGCTAGTTACACACAGGATAGGCCTGATCCGAGATTTACTGATTCCCGTACTGTCACTACATATTCTGTTGGTAAATTATGCAAACAATGGCTGCAACATTCGTCCCTTGATTCTGTTAAACAACATTTGTCCCTCCTTACAGGCAATATTGATCTGTCCGACTTTGTTTTGGGACCTCGTGGTCCCCGACCTAAGAGATTCATTTATGAAACGTATAATGAACTCTGGAAGCTATCACAAATGGAAGCTGCTTCCCGTCTTCGGGAAATAGATCAAGCAAATATGGAAAAGGTGCTTGCTGTTGTTGACAATAGTATTAATACCCTGTCTTCTCGCATTTACACTTTAGAGAATATTGTGTCCTCTGTTGTCGATATTGTACAAGATGATGTTTCTGTGTTATATCATGGTCAGAATCAATTGCGCTCAGTTATGCAGTTTGCATGGACTTTACAAACACTTAAGTTAGGTAAAGTGCCTTGGCATTTTTTGAACACCTCTGCCTTGTTTCTACCTTTTAACTTAACTGACAAACAGCAATTTATGTCCATGAAAGATGCAACTTACACTCTATTACATATCGAGAAGATGGATCCTTTGCCGTTCTCTGTTGCAGAACTCGATTCTGCTGTATGGCTAGTTCATGGGGTTATCGTTTTACCTTTTTCCTTGTTTGAATTTGACTCGTGCATGAAACATTATCCTGTGGGCCGTTACCGGCCATTGGGCAGTGCTTTCCTGCATGAACTCTGGTCCTTGCCTTTCATGTATAAATGCCTTCGGGACGGCAAGGAAGTCTTTCTCACGGGGAGTACTGCGACTCGACTATGGGTCATTCGCTTATTTGTAAACACATTAAATTGCATGGCTCATGTAGCGTTTCCTCTCCTAATCTTGCTTGTGTGCTGAAAGGTATTCCTGCTCCTGTTATTTCACCTACTTTCACTCTCCTTTCCAATGGTAGTTATTTACTTTTAAATAACGAAAACTGTTGTGGCCTGCAGGCTGGCATTCCTTACATTGTAACAGTTTCGCACAGGGTTGTCTGCTGCAAAAATGTGCTTTTTCCTCCCCCTCATGGCAAGGTTGATATCTCTATTTGGCCTTCCATCCCTACCATGGAAGCAGATTTCAATAGACTGAGCAGAATAAAGGCACTATTATTAAACGAGGAAGTTATGCTCACGTCCGCCCGGGAGACATTCATTCTCCAGGTGGCGAGTACCCACAGTGAAATACAGGCCCTTTTGAACACTAATCTCCCCCAACATTTTGGGGAGTTAATACATCGTATTTTTAACGCATCTAACACTGAAGGCCTGGTACACTTTTTTAAGGTCGTAGGGTCGGGCTTGGTGTCCTCCTTCCAAACTATTTTTGGTGTCATCCCGGCTTTCATACATTCTATTTTTTCCAGTGTCTTTGGCGGTTTCCCGTTGATCCTCGCTTTAGCGGCTGGTGTCTTGCTCTTAATTTGCTTTCTGCGCAATGGCTGCTCCCCGATGGGACCTGCTCGATCCAGAACGCCTCCAGCTGCTCCGTGAGCGCCTTTTGGCTGGTTTTGGTGTCTTGCCATTGGCGACACTGAGTGTGTCATATACTCTTTCATTTCGCTTTGCGTATTTCACTTGCGTGCAACCTGTGATGACTTGTGTCCGCTGTCCTTTCACCTGGACTCTGGATTATTGCCTCTCCAATTCGTCATTGTCTGTTCCGGATTTTGTTCAGTTGATGGGTCCCTTAGAGGCCCATGAGCAGGACTGTTCCGTTGCTGGCTGTATGGCGCGTGCGGCTGCACTGGGGATTTTGGCGCAATGGGATATCTGGGCGGCTGCCCAGGATCTCCTACAACGAAGCTGTTTCAATTATCACGCAAGCTGTCCCGCATTGCTTCTGGATGCTCCCTTTGCTGAGGAGCATTCCTGCTCTTTTGATCTCATGGATTGGATGGCATCTATGTTTTTTGACGATTCCAATGATGAACTCTTGGAGGGTATGGCATTTTTCTGCACTTACACTTTCATGGAGTGACCTGCCCTTCGCCGTTTGGGCGCTCCCTGTGCTCCAACAGCTGTGTTTTTCCTCTGATGGGCCTCTGTCCTGGCCGCCGGACTGTCCAGGGGAGGGTGTCTTGTGGATTGTTACCTGCCTTGTTATGTTGGCCTAGGCCTGGCTGCCATGCTGCTTTTCTTTGCGCACGTTACACTGAGCCGGGCCTTCCTCGCCCTTTGCTCGTGCCAAGTTCTTTTGCACTGTCTGCATTTTCTGTTGTTCACCTTTTTGGGCTCAGTCTGCACAAACATGTACAAGGTCGCATAACAATGTATTTTGGTTCTTCCTGATATGGCCAGTCTCGCGCACCCAGACATAACATTATGTGCAATTGCCATGAAGAATTTGGTATGCTTTTAATACTGTGGTTTACTAGCGCTTAACACACTTGGAGAAATCCCTTTCAGTGAGAAGAGCTATGATGTCCTGCTGATGTAATTCTGCATCTAGAGACTGAGGTATGGGGGTTCGCTAGTCAAAGCCCAGAGGTCTTCTATTATTATAATAAACTATCTTACTGCAAGGGGAGGGTGGTAATGTTATTTATACGTTTATCCACTGAGCTCTGAGATGCTTTCCCCGTTTGTATTCTATGGAATTGTAACCATGCTGCTTATATTAGTCATATGCATTATGCTATTAGTACTGACACGTGTACTGTACATTAGAGCACGTAAGTTGGAATAAACATTTTAACCTATCCAGTGTCTCTTCCTACGCATCTTGTGGACAAGTACGAGTGAGTGACGAAAGAGTGTTCTTGCTTCTGCGAGTCCTGAGATAAAGATACCGTGTTCTGGGTTGTCCAATCATTGGTACTTGGGTGCTAATGGGATGCTAAGCTAGTTGGGTTGGGGTTTTTGGGTGCTACGGTATATGGTGGCAAACCACTGTATTCCGGGGTCCCATTTTCCTGTGCATAGCTCTGTGTATGTGCAGAAACCTTATGACACCACCTGCCCTGCTGACACGGACCTGTGGCGTTGGGAGTCGATGCACCCGCACACTCTCTCTGGCATCCTCGGATTGTGTGGTGGTGTTGCTAACCACTGAGGCAGGGACAGTGTTGCAGGCAGCAGTGGTGATGGTGGAGGTGGCTGCCGCACAGGTCGTTGTAGCAGGGGTCAGCGCTTTGGTTGTCGCTGTTGTGGTGGTGGTGGGGACAATGAGGCCCTGAGATGGAGTGCGCCCTGGCAGTCCTGAGGGGCCAGGTTGTTGCTCCTCATCCGAGAAACATAGAGAATCAGCATCAGAGAGTTCACGTTCCGGGGGGAGGAGACTGGCTCTGCTGGTTGTTGTTGTTTTCAGCAGCAGTTGCTTGTGGATCTCCTTTTGAAGATAGGTTATATTGTCAGTTAAGTGCACTCCACAGGCTTGGTGTCAGACTTTTGGATGTTACATTTGATACACCAAACAGTTTACATTGCAATCACTTGTTATTGGTAAAAGATTATCAGCATCATGCCATGATGTTGAGGTACATACATTACTTGTCATTAGTGTGACATGTAAATTGCAACCATGGGACACGTACACATAGTGTGTTTACAAGGACATCTCATCATCTAACAACTTGGTGCACATCAACTTTTGTTAATGCATGGTTTTTGTTTACTCTTCATAGAATCTGTTTCAGCTATGCAAAAACTAGACATTTGAATATTTTAAATTTTCTTTCATATCATGTACTGTTGTTTGTTTGACAGATTGACAGTTCATGTTTTGTGTTCATATGGGCCTTCATGCTCTGACACCATGGCACTTACACATTGCATTCTGTGCTGTGCATGATTGGGCCCTGAATTTGCTTCACATGTGACTTGGTGAGTCAAAGTGTAATTTCTGTGACAGTTACATGTGCTTAGCTGTCTGCACACTGGATGTAACATTTGGATCTATACAGAGTTGGCTGACATGTGAGGGATGTTGTGGTCATATGACTCCATGCATTTTGAGAAGGATGACAGGGTGCATGCACTGACTACCTACCTGTTAGGTAACACAGTGGAGGGAAATGGCTGCCACATGGTTCTGGCGGGGGGAGTGTTCCATCTTGCTCAGCTGTGGGACAAGGGTGCCTTGTGGGAGTTGTAGTGCTGGCTGCCTATCCACAAACCCCCCTCCCTGTTAAGATGTCTACCTACCTGTTGGTTTGAGGAGAGCAATGAAATGGCTGCCACATGGTTCTGGGGGGGTGTTCCATCCTGCTCAGCTGTGGGACAAGGGTGCCTGGTGGGAGTTGTAGTGCTGGCTGCCTATCAACAAACCCCCTCCCTGTAGAGAAGGCTACCTACCTGTGAAGTGGAGCAGAGGAAGGTAATAGGTTACACATGGTTCTGGGGGGGGGGAGTGTTCCATCTTGCTCTGCTGCAGGCCAAGGGTGTCTGATGGGAGTTGTACTGCTGGCTGCCTATCCACAAACCCCCCTCCCTGTAGAGAAGGATACCTACCTGTGAAGAGGAGCAGAGGAAGGGATTAGGTTACACATGGCTCTTGGGTGGGGGAAGTGTTCCATCCTGCTCAGCTGTGGGACAAGGGTGCCTGGTGGGAGTTGTAATGCTGGCTGCCTATCCACAAACCCCCCTCCCTGTAGAGAAGGCTACCTACCTGTGAAGTTGAGCAGAGGAAGGGAATAGGTTACACATGGTTCTGGGGGGCAGTGTTCCATCTTGCTCAGCTGTGGGACAAGGGTGCCTGGTGGTAGTTGTAGTGCTGGCTGCCTATCCACAAACCCCCCTCCCTGTTAAGATTGCTACCTACCTGTAAGTTTGAGGAGAGCAATGAAATGGCTGCCACATGGTTCTGGGTGGGGGGAGTGTTCCATCTTGCTCAGCTGTGGGACAAGGGTGCCTGGTGGGAGTTGTAGTGCTGGCTACCTGTACACATACCCCCATGGAAATATTGCTAGCTAGCTTTGAGGTGATTCAGAGGACGAAAATGGTAGATATGTGAGAAATGTGTTGGGAAGAGTGTGTTGTACGTAAGTGCATTTAGGTCTAGGAAGTGTAGCTTTCTAGTTGTGCAAGACAGTACATGGCAGAGTAATGGGATACATTTGTTGGTACTTACCAGCCTCCACTCCCCCGGGTATTCCTGTGAGACTCTCTGGATGCAGTATGGCAAGCACCTTCTCCTCCCATTCGGTGAATGTTAGTGGTGGAATGGGAGGGCCACCGCCAGTCCTCTGAGCCAGCTCATGGTTCTTTTTGGCACGCTCTTTCACCCTGCTCTTGAGGTCATGCCACCTCCTCTTAATGTCACGCAGTGTGCGTAGGGTGGTCCCTACTGCATTGACTTTGTTGACTATCCTTTCCCACATTTGATTTTTTATGACTACTGGTGTCTGTTGGACCATGCTTCCAAACAAATGTGGTTCTACTCTGATTATCTCAGCTACCATGACTGACAACTCATTGTCTGTGAATTTTGGCATTTTTTCTGTGCCATGGTGTGTGATGTGCAAATGGATGACAAGTGCAGGTAGGAAGGTGGTGGTGGAGATGTGTGAGGTGTGTGTTGGTGTTGTTGGTGTGGGTGGTTGTGATGGTGTGATGTGTGATGATTTGCCTCTCCTTTCTGCTGTGGTGTTTGGCCCTTCACTTCTGGAGTTGTGCAAAGGATGCTGGCCAGGGAAGGGGTTGGTTTTATACTCAGCTATGTGGGTGTGTCCAAATGGAGTATTCATGTCAGGTGTGTTTTCTGGGTTGACCTGGGATTTGTATATTTTTTTTTGCCATGGGGATGTGTCATTGGGGTGTGTCAAATGTTTTTGAAGGCAGACACACTTGGAAGCCTTGTTGTGTGGTTGCATTCGACCGCCATTCCTCTTTCCGCGCGACCGCAGCTGTCTGAACACAATGATCGTTCCGCCAGCTCTGCCATTCATCTTTTCGCGCGACCGCGGCAGTCGGGAACGACTGATCGTTCCGCTTGCTCCACCATTTTATCAGGGAAGGAATGTGGAGGCTATTTTTTGCTTTGCAAGGTCATTGAGGCAGAAAACTTTGGCAGCGATGATAGCCTTGTATAAATCCAAATGGATCGCTGCTGCCATATATGAGGCAGGGGCACGGGGTATCAAAAATAAACAAACTTGAATTTATTGGAAATGGTTTCACATGCAGGATGCTTGCAGTTCCCAAAAATATTGCAAATTTGATATGTCATGAGGAGATTCCCTATGTAGATGACCAGATAAAAATCGCACCACTCCTCTTGTGGATTAAGTGTTAGCAAAACCCAGAGACAGATTTGGTTAGAACATTTATATTAGACTGTCTACCCTTCGTTAATGTGAACAAGATACCTTGGTTGATTTATGTAAATTAGGTCTTCATAAATTGGCCCTAATAGAAATGTTCACGTCCCCTAATCATATTGAATGCTAAGATGATAGTGAACTCCAAGAATGTCAACCATTGTTTGGAGGGAAGGTTGCGAGGCACTTTGGATATGAAAGCAGGTGAATATTACTTGCAAATATCCACATTTAAATTGATTGAAACATTTCTGGGAATTCCTGAGAATTCATATTATCGGCTCCTTTTAACATACTTTAGATTTAACTTTATTCACTTTAGAGTTGCTTTTCTGTTAAAATGCGATTGGCAATGGGAATTACCCATATGTCATTGTGATAATGCCACCACACAAAGCACAAGTCACTTTATCTTATTTTGTCCACTCTATTCAGGTCCTAGAAGTAACTTTCTGATTCCTTTGTTGTGCCAGGTAGAGATTATGCAATACCGATCAGCAATATAATTTTTGCAAAAACTAATTACAATAGACATGTGTGGTCAGGATTTTTAAACCAATATGAGCGAGAAAATTTTAATTGATGTCTTGTTTTAAATGAGAATTATACACTTTTCTGAATTTTAGTGATATCATTTATGTAATACTGTATTTGTTTTAATGACCATTACTGTCTTTTATAATGAAATGTATTCATATTATGTGTTATATGCTTTTTATGGCAATTTACTGATGCACTGACTGACTGACTAATTAAATTTTTCCCTTTCACAATACATTGAACAGGACAGGAAGATAGACATTGTTGCTTTCAGTCACAAACTCAGGCACACACTGTTACAGATACAGACCCATCCATGCACACACTGAAGGTATATATTGATATACTGAACCTCACACTTACGTATTCGCTGACACACCCACACAGAGTAAAACATAGACTTGTGCACCCAGTAACACACGCATGCATACACCTGCACACCCAGGTGCGCACTTATTCATACACTATGGGTCCGATTATGAGTCTGGCTGTCCGAGGACCACCAGACTCGTGGTGGCGGTGGATACAGCAACCGCCGCACCGGCGGTCCGACTACCCCATTAGGAGTTGGTCATTTGGACCGCCCTGGGACCGCCAGCTCCACCAGGCAACGCCATTCCATGGCATTGGAGCAGCGGTCAGAGGCCGCAAAATGCTTGGTGGTACCACCGCGGTTCCACCAAGCATATTATGAGTTTCCACTCCTCCAGGGTTTACATGGAGGTTCTACCTCCATGTAAACCTTGAAGGAGAGGAAACAAAAGGGGCCCTCAACCGCATGTTGATGCCCATAGGGGGGCATAACATGTGCTCCCCTGTGTGCATGCACATAGGTTCCTGCATGGCATGGACTTTGTCCATGCTGTGCAGGAACCTTGTACTGCAATCCCATTGCGGTTCCTTTTTCAAAGGCAATGCCGCCTTAGAAAGAGGCACTGCTTCGGGACCACCACACCGTCTGACAGACCACTGAAAAGTCGTAATCTGGCGGGTGGGCGGCGGCGACCTTTGGTGGAGTGATGGAACAGCAGTTTGCACCACTACGCCACTGCCCCGCCAAAATTCTTAATCGGGCCATTAGACACCAAGGCACACACTGAAGCAGAGAGTAAGAAATCCAGACACACTCTGATGTATACAGTCATACATCCAGGTTGACACTGTTGTATACACCGAAACACCCAGGCATACACTCATACACTCTGCCAAACACTCATACATATATTGACACACCTATGCACACACTGGTACAGCTGCTGAGTCACTTCCACTTTCACTGATGAACACACTCATACATATAGCACGATTGTCAATCAAATATGCTGAAGCATTCACTATCTGATACATACACTGAAGCATCCTGAAACATAATCATATGCATACAGACATACCCAAAGGCACAATAACACCAACAATGATATACTCAGACACTCACTGATACATACACTCTGACATCCTGGGTTATAATAATACATATACTGACACACATACGTACACACTGATACATGCTCAGACACTCAGTGATACACACACTGAAACACCCCTGGACGCATTCATACATATACTGACACACCCAAGCAAATATACTAATGCATTCACTGATTTACTCAGACACTCACACATACATACACTCAGATACCCTGGGACATACTCATACATATACTGAGACACCCAATTAGACATTGATGCATTAACTGACATACTCACTCACTCATACACACAAATCCTAGGACAGACTAATACATACACTGACTCACCCATGGACACACTGATGTATTAACTGACATACACACTCACTCACTTATACATACTGACACACTCTGGGACTCACTCATACATACAGATGGACACACCAATCCATTCGCTGAGACATTCACATAGTTACTCATACACACCCTGAGACACCATAGAACTAACTGATACATACACTGGCACGCCCATGGACACTGATGCATTATGTGACATGCTCACCCACTCACTCATACACACTCTGAGACATGCTAGGACTCAATGATACATCCATGGACATACTCATACATTCACTGACCAAAACACCCACTCACTCATACACACAGTGAGACACTCTGAGACTCACTCATACATACACTACACTGATACACGCATCAACACACCAATCCATTCACTAACACATTCACACATTTAGTCATGCACACCCTCAGACACCCTAGGGCTAACTAATACATTCACTGACACACCCATGGACACACCAATCTATTCACTGACATATTCACACACTCATTCATACACACCCTAAAACACTGTAGGACTCACTGATACATACACTGACGCATCTATGAATACACTAATGGATTCACTCACACACTTACTCATACACACCCTGAGACACTCCAGGACTCACTAATACGTATTTAGAAAAAGAGAGAGGGACCCTATATCACCACAGGGGTAGGGTGCCTATAGACCAAAAGTCAAAAAAACAATCCCCTTGGGAACAGATGTACCACCACAACAACTGATTCTCACATCCACCACCAAACTTAATATCAATCACGCAGGGTCAACCCAACACAGAGGTGCAAATTACATGAACTCCAAAATCAAGTCAAAAAAACAAATTTGTTTCTCTTTTCAATTTATTAAAAATGTATATGTACATATTCTAGCTAATCACAGTGTTAAAAACATTTTATACGGCAATTTAATACTCAAATGTGTCAATCAATAAAAACAACTAATCACAAATACAATAACAAATTAAAAAAACAACTACAGCGAGTGGGAAAGCAGCAAGAAAAAATATTTTCAAATCAAGAAGACATCACAATTATCAGACAAAAAATAGGATGTAAATGCACACAATTAGATCAACAAATTCTTGTTCAATGATAGCCATAAAGTGTTGCACTAGTCATTAATCCGTGATGTATTCAACAACAGAGCATCGACGCGTTTCGGTGGGTCCAACGAAATATCACCCCCACCTTCTTCAGGAAAGCCAATATCTTCCCACCTTGCTTGAATATTTCTAAGTGAAATACAATAAAATAAAACATATATAACGACCATTATGGGTTGATTAAAAAGTTCACAATTAACATCCTCTGTGGGTTACTCCCAAGCACTCGAACATTCTAACTTTCGGGCATACTTCCAATTCTCACCGAGACTACCATTAGTCTCCACCATACTTCATTCACTCAATAACTCAACGACATAGGGCAAACATATCTCAAAGTCGAATTGCTGCCCCTCTGGGGTACAGTTTAAGGATGCCAACTCCGTTGCTCTCAAACATTAAAAACCAAACATACTTCCAGTTACCATTAAACTAGCCACCCATCTCAAACATACTTCATTCACTCATTTGCTCATACAATAGAGGGCAAACATACCTTCAAAATAAAAATATATACTGCCCAACTAAGGAATAGTTCAGGAATACGGACTACGTTCTTCTCCGTACAGAGCTACAAAAAATATACAAAAGGGATAAAACACCATCAGGTTCTCATCCTACTTTCTCTGGGCTCTATGTCACAATGTGCTACACTTCTTTAGGCATTTACCTTTATATGAGGCAGAAAACCCTCACACTCATGTTTTAAGCAACCGGGCTCCTTATTAATGGTTCACTTCCTTATGCCAGTAGTTAAAGATGGATAAAATTCCAATCTGCATGAAAACAATATGCAGAAAAATGTTACAAACATACACCTTGCGTATCACTATCAGCTAAGGTCTTAGAAAATTAGGGACTCCCAAAATAATTACCTGTTTAATAATAAAAATAAAAAATCCAGGCTAGTTCCGTCTCTTCTAGCACATCAACAGGAGGGAAGGCTCATTCTCTCTCCAAGCAGAATATTCCTTAAAACGTATCTACACATACAAAGATAAAATTGTAATAGGATCACCGTAACTGTGATGTATTCTCCAAAAAACACCAAATTGGAGCCCATGCTTTACGTACAAGTTACGAACGAATTATAATACCCAGGCAATATTCTACAACTGGTTCCAACTAGTTAAATGGTTTAAAAAAAGAAACCAAAGATTTGGGACAGCGCCCTATTGTTTACTGAACCCATATTCGGGGACTAACTATCTCCCATTTCTACAGATTCCCATAAAACCGGGTCAAATATGTGTGCCCAAATGCATGACCCGAGCAAAGTCTCAGAAGACATACATCATGAGTCACAAACCCCACACTCCTAATTAAGAGCTTGAAATCTGAGCTCCAATCTAAACAGGACTAACTGCACGGTCCAGACAAACAACCCTCTCCCGCTTACCTGTCCAGCAGATTGCACGTTATATCAACTGGGGTTCCAACACGGGGTACTTTGCCTCCGTATGCGTAGCTCTTTACATCCCGAGTACGCTTCTATTTAAACCCTGAATACCTGCGCCTCTAATTGACGATCTAGAAACCGACCCTACAACAGCTGTGATCAAAATATCACTAACCCTGGGCAGTGAACTACGCTACGCTCGCGGAATTTGCAAAGTTTCGGTAACTTCGCGATTCGCGTAGAACGCGAAGTTACCGTGCACTACGCAATTTGCGGCGTAGCGTAGCTGTTTTTCTTCTTCGCGCGCTCAATATACGTTCTCGCACGCGCGGTAACGACCTACCGTGATTCTGCGTTCGCCGACGCGACTTCCTATCCGTTCGCGGGCGCCACGAAATTTGGAATCCGGCCGCACGATCCCGCGAGAGTGTGCGAACGCGAACACGTCATTCGGACGCGCGATCTGACTTCCGGCGGCAGTGTTGGTAAGATCGCGATCCCGAACACGAAGAAACTACAATCTGGCGAAGAATATATCTCGAGCATCATAAAACCTTCTCGAAAATGATGAATTAGTTCATTTTGCACAAAAAACTCCTCAGGTTGTCATTTAGAGATGTAGTTTGGTGAGCAAGGAGTCCTTTTTCTTTTTTTCCAAGAGGAAGGAAGTGCCCCTGATTCTCAAACTTCCTGTTCCTGTCCAGCAGGCTCCTCCCAGTGTTTTGTCCATGTGCTGTTCACTTTCATTTGGATTTGGAGCTGGAAGGATCACTTTTTGTGTCTGTCTGCTGCATCATATCATTGGATTGGATTTGAGGACTCTTGGATTTGAGATTTTACAAGTAAGTTGGAGAATTGGTGTACTTGTTTGTTTGATTGGGGCTTGTTTGTACCTACATTTTTTGGGGGATTTCCATAGTTTTTAAAATGTATTGTTGTGGACTGTAGTTTCGGCAGGGGCCTAGTTGTTTTTCTTTGATTGGAATTTCAGCCAGTAGGCCCGGACTAGAGCCAGAGGTACCCATGGGTGCATGTTTCTGTGGTGTCTGTTGAATTTAAAGTTTAAACATCATGTAGGGCATGCATGGATGGCATTGGTTTGAATTGGTAAAAGTGGTTTTTGGGGTGTATTTCATTTTTTGGGTGTTTGTTAAATAAATAGGCCTTTTCAGCCAGTAGGTAACCCTGGGCGTTCAGCTCGCGGACTTTGGGCAAGTCCGCACTGCGCGACAACGCGGACTTACACTTTTTAACTTCTTCGCGCGCTCAATGTACGTTTTCGCGCTCGCGATAACGACTTTTTGTGACGATCGCGATGCCGAACACGCAGAATTTACAATCTGGCGAAGAATATCTCTCGAGCATCATAAAACCTTCTCGAAAATGTTGATTTAGTTCATTTTGCACAAAAAACTCCTCAGGTTGTCCTTTAGATGTAGTTTGGTGAGCAAGGAGTCACTTTTTTTTTGTTTTACAATTTTTTTCAAGAGGAAGGAAGTTGCCCAGAGTCTCCAACTGCCTGGTACTGTCCTTTGTCTTCACTTTTTTGTTATTTTGGGTGGCCTGGCCATGTGGGTGGCGGCCATTTTGTAAAGCCAGGCATTGTGCTTTTGCCATAGGCCTGCATTGTCTGTCTTGTGTTCCTTTTCTTGTTGTTCTGGGTGGCCTGGCCATGTGTTGGCGGCCATTTTGTGTGAACAGCCACTGTGCTTTTGCCATAGGCCTCCAAGCTTGCGGCCTAGTGTGCCAGTAGGCCCGGAGGTAGTCATCCTCATGGGTGCATAAAAACTGTTTCTTTGTTGTCTGTTGAATTGTAACCTCATTTAGGCCATGGATGGCATTGGATTGATTTGCAAAATGTGGGTTTTGGGGTGGTATTTTATTTTTTGGGTGTTTGTTAAATAAATAGGCCTTTTCAGCCAGTAGGTAACCCTGGGCGTTCAGCTCGCGGACTTTGGGCAAGTCCGCACTGCGCGACAACGCGGACTTACACTTTTTATCTTCTTCGCGCTCAATGTACGTTTTCGCGCGCGCGATAACGACTTTTTGTGACGATCGCGATGCCGAACACGCAGAATTTACAATCTGGCGAAGAATATCTCTCGAGCATCATAAAACCTTCTCGAAAATGTTGATTTAGTTCATTTTGCACAAAAAACTCCTCAGGTTGTCCTTTAAATGTAGTTTGGTGAGCAAGGAGTCACTTTTTTTTTGTTTTACAATTTTTTTCAAGAGGAAGGAAGTTGCCCAGAGTCTCCAACTGCCTGGTCCTGTCCTTTGTCTTCACTTTTTTGTTATTTTGGGTGGCCTGGCCATGTGGGTGGCGGCCATTTTGTAAAGCCAGGCATTGTGCTTTTGCCATAGGCTTGCATTGTCTGTCTTGTGTTCCTTTTCTTGTTGTTCTGGGTGGCCTGGCCATGTGTTGGCGGCCATTTTGTGTGAACAGCCTCTGTGCTTTTGCCATAGGCCTCCAAGCTTGCGGCCTAGTGTGCCAGTAGGCCCGGAGGTAGTCATCCTCATGGGTGCATAAAAACTGTTTCTGTGTTGACTGTTGAATTGTAACCTAATTTGGGCCATGGATGGCATTGGATTGATTTGCAAAATGTGGGTTTTGGGGTGGTATTTTATTTTTTTGGGTGTTTGTTAAATAAATAGGCCTTTTCAGCCAGTAGGTAACCCTGGGCGTTCAGCTCGCGGACTTTGGGCAAGTCCGCACTGCGCGACAACGCGGACTTACACTTTTTATCTTCTTCGCGCGCTCAATGTACGTTTTTGCGTGCGCGATAACGACTTTTTGTGACGATCGCGATGCTGAACACGCAGAATTTACAATCTGGCGAAGAATATCTCTCGAGCATCATAAAACCTTCTCGAAAATGTTGATTTAGTTCATTTTGCACAAAAAACTCCTCAGGTTGTCCTTTAGATGTAGTTTGGTGAGCAAGGAGTCACTTTTTTTGTTTTACAATTTTTTTCAAGAGGAAGGAAGTTGCCCAGAGTCTCCAACTGCCTGGTCCTTTCCTTTGTCTTCACTTTTTTGTTATTTTGGGTGGCCTGGCCATGTGGGTGGCGGCCATTTTGTAAAGCCAGGCATTGTGCTTTTGCCATAGGCCTGCATTGTCTGTCTTGTGTTCCTTTTCTTGTTGTTCTGGGTGGCCTGGCCATGTGTTGGCGGCCATTTTGTGTGAACAGCCACTGTGCTTTTGTCATAGGCCTCCAAGCTTGCGGCCTAGTGTGCCAGTAGGCCCGGAGGTAGTCATCCTCATGGGTGCATAAAAACTGTTTCTGTGTTGTCTGTTGAATTGTAACATAATTTAGGCCATGGATGGCATTGGATTGATTTGCAAAATGTGGGTTTTGGGGTGGTATTTTATTTTTTTGGGTGTTTGTTAAATAAATAGGCCTTTTCAGCCAGTAGGTAACCCTGGGCGTTCAGCTCGCGGACTTTGGGCAAGTCTGCACTGCGCGACAACGCGGACTTACACTTTTTATCTTCTTTGCGCGCTCAATGTACGTTTTCGCGCGCGCGATAACGACTTTTTGTGACGATCGCGATGCCGAACACGCAGAATTTACAATCTGGCGAAGAATATCTCTCGAGCATCATAAAACCTTCTCGAAAATGTTGATTTAGTTCATTTTGCACAAAAAACTCCTTAGGTTGTCATTTAGATGTAGTTTGGTGAGCAAGGAGTCACTTTTTTTTGTTTTACAATTTTTTTCAAGAGGTAGGAAGTTGCCCAGAGTCTCCAACTGCCTGGTCCTGTCCTTTGTCTTCACTTTTTTGTTATTTTGGGTGGCCTGGCCATGTGGGTGGCGGCCATTTTGTAAAGCCAGGCATTGTGCTTTTGCCATAGGCCTGCATTGTCTGTCTTGTGTTCCTTTTCTTGTTGTTCTGGGTGGCCTGGCCATGTGTTGGCGGCCATTTTGTGTGAACAGCCACTGTGCTTTTGCCATAGGCCTCCAAGCTTGCGGCCTAGTGTGCCAGTAGGCCCGGAGGTAGTCATCCTCATGGGTGCATAAAAACTGTTTCTGTGTTGTCTGTTGAATTGTAACATAATTTAGGCCATGGATGGCATTGGATTGATTTGCAAAATGTGGGTTTTGGGGTGGTATTTTATTTTTTGGGTGTTTGTTAAATAAATAGGCCTTTTCAGCCAGTAGGTAACCCTGGGCGTTCAGCTCGCGGACTTTGGGCAAGTCCGCACTGCGCGACAACGCGGACTTACACTTTTATCTTCTTCGCGCGCTCAATGTACGTTTTCGCGCGCCCGATAACGACTTTTTGTGACGATCGCGATGCCGAACACGCAGAATTTACAATCTGGCGAAGAATATCTCTCGAGCATCATAAAACCTTCTCGAAAATGTTGATTTAGTTCATTTTGCACAAAAAACTCCTCAGGTTGTCATTTAGATGTAGTTTGGTGAGCAAGGAGTCACTTTTTTTTGTTTTACAATTTTTTTCAAGAGGAAGGAAGTTGCCCAGAGTCTCCAACTGCCTGGTCCTGTCCTTTGTCTTCACTTTTTTGTTATTTTGGGTGGCCTGGCCATGTGGGTGGCGGCCATTTTGTAAAGCCAGCCACTGTGCTTTTGCCATAGGCCTCCAAGCTTGCGGCCCAGTATGCCAGTAGGCCCAGAGGTAGTCACCATGGGTGCATAAAACTGTTTCTGTGTAGTCTGTGGAATTTTGACATCCTTTAGGCCATGGATGGCATTGAATTGATTCAATTGAATTGCGAAATGTGTTTTTTTTTGAGGGTCTGACTATTTCACTTTTTGGGTGTGTTAAATAAATGCCTTTTTTGCGTGTGTACTGTGTAATTATAATTGTGTTGTTGTAGTGGTTGTCTAACTTTCAAAAGTGTTTTTAGCCATGTGGATTTTAGTTTTTGCATTAAAGCTGTGTGTGTTTTATAAGGCATCCTTTGTCTGCCCATATATAGGCCTGCTTGAGTTCATTGTTTGCCGTGCCTTGTGCCTGTGAGTCACCATGTTTCTGGGGGCCATTTTGTTGTGGTAGTTATTAGTGTGCTGTTTTTGCCACATAGGCCTGCCTGTCTTTCCATTGTTCCTCTTGTCTTACTGCTTCCAAATCCATCCCCATTGCCAGCTGCAGCTCCCTGATGCTGCTATATAATACATCCCACGTGATGCACAAATTTAGGCCAAACATGCTCCACTACATTTTAGTTTACTATTCATATTCTTCCAGAGTGTACACTAGCACTACACAGTAGCCAGGAAAGCCCTGGCCTTGTTGTCAACGTCTCATAAATGGCTAGACTGTGTGTTGTTGTTCACAGAGTTTCTAAAATTTAATAATTGAGGCCACCACACGCTAAGTTCTATATTCTATTTGTTTGATTTGTGCTATGTTTGACTGATGTTCTGGCTTTTTTGCTTTTAGGTGCACAAAGACTGAGGAGGAGGTGTGTCTCTCATCATTGCCCGTTGCACTTCCAGACAGACATCCTGCTGCTGTACACACAACACAACGTGACGTGTGACCTGACCAGACATCTCTGCAACTGAGTGCTGCTGACATCTGAAGAAGATGGGCCCAAAGAAAGCAGGTACCAGGTCCTCCAGTACCAAGAAAGTTGCTATTGAGAAGAAGAAGGAACAGAAGAAGGAAGTGACACTTAAGTCTGGTGTGCCGGCCAATACCTTTTTGGGAAAATAAAATTGCGCCTGCAGCAGCGGTGTCCGGGGGCAAGCTGGGGGCAGCACCTCCGCATCAGTGGACCCAACCCACCAACCCAGGCCCAAGCACATGAGTGTGGAAGAGGTAGCCAGCCTAATGGTGGAAAGCAGTGATGCTGAGCCTGAGATAAACTTATCGCTATCTCAAAGTAGTACCCAATCAACGCAGGAGGAAACACAGCAGATAAGTGGTCAACAACAACAGCCGCAACCACCGCCCGCAATAGTAGTTGTTGTTCCTCCTGAAGTAGGGGCAGTTCAGGAAATTGAGCCTCATGCAGAGGTAGAAGAAGAAGCCACTCATTCAGAAGATCCATTGTCTTCCAAATCCCCAGCAAGGAAAAGGAGGGGTAGTCCATCAAGTTCTTCGCCAAGCCCCCTTCTGATGATCTAGATGCCACTTGGAAGCCACAAACTGAGTCTGAGAGGGAGCCACGTTCCAAGACCAAGCTAGGGAAAAGGAAGGTTCCGGAAAGCCTTACACTTATGGAGGTCGATGTAGAACAGCAAGATGATGATGATGATGACGAGCCAGTCATCACGAACATCACTCCCGGCCCCGAGGAGATGGAGACCAACATTATTACCCTATCCAAAATCGCTGCGAGGGATGTAGCACGTATACCTCCACAGGTAACACCAACACGACCTACAGCTTCCATATTTGCATTAGCAAAGGCCCGGCAGCGACCTACATCCAGCACAACCACCACCTCAGTAGGAGTAGGTAGTGGTACAGCAGCACAGAGTCAAATTCAACACACACCCTACAGATCATCCGGCATTGGAAGTGGCACCTCCAGCAGGAGGCCAAAGTTAAGCTCCCCAGTTTGGGACTTCTTTACGGTTAGCGAAAAGGAGGAGAACATTGCTATATGCTCCATTTGTAATACCTCTGTTAGTCGTGGTAAGCTTGGTACAAACTATGGTACCGGAGGCCAAATGACCCATCTGAAAAAATACCACTTGATCACCTTCGCGGCAGAAAAAAAACTGCAACCATTGGTGTTGGTGGGGATAAAGGAGTAGAAGAAGAAGAAGATCCGATCACGGTGGAAGAGGAAGGACAGGGAGACATTCTCTCTGGTAGTGGTACACAAGGTGTCCCTGACCCCAGCAGTGCAGTCTTAACGTTGCACACATCTTCAGCAACATCTCAGTGGCACAAGAGTAAGAGTCAGCCGGAGACACCAAGAAGTACCAGGTCCGCACTACCAAAAAGTGCGTTGAGCCTAAGAGAAAGGAAAACCATGCAGCCTACCATTATCAGCATGTTTGGGGGTGAGGGGCAGTACGAACGCAACCACCCAATAGCACGTTTGTACAATGCGAAGCTGGCTAAAATGTTAGCACTGGACCTTCTCCCTTTTTCTTTTGTTGAAGGGGTGGGTTTTCTGGAATTTGTGTCAACCATCTGCCCAAAATGGCAGTTCCCAGCCGCTACTATTTTGGCAGAGTTGCAGTTCCAGCACTACATCACGACGTGCTGGAATTGCTAGGAAAGGCCTTGAAGCAGAGTGCTGTTCACAGTATCCACCTGACTACAGACATGTGGACCAGTTGCCAAGCCACAGATTACATGTGCATCACTGCACACTGGATCTGTTTTGCGGGGGTTAGAGAACAGATATCTGCTGGTGTTGATACTGCAGAGATTTTTCATGCCACTCGCAAACATGCAACTGTAGCCATGTTTGCCATGGAGAAATCTCATACTGCTGCAAACATTTTGGAAGAGTTTAACACCAAGGTCTTTGAGTGGCTGCGCCCAAGAGGGCTTACGATTGGTTTTGTTGCCACGGACAACGGCAGTAATGTAGTTTTGGCCATGCGCAATGGTGGCTATTTCAGGGTCCCGTGTTTGGCACACTGCATTAACATTGTTGTTCAAGACTTTTTGAAAAATGAATCCAAAGTCAGCAACTTACTGGTCACCTGCAGAAGAATATGCACACATTTCAACCATTCTTTTAAAGCCCGGAAGCAGCTGAGGGTCATTCAACGTGAGCATAAAATGCCAGTCAAAGCGCTCATCCAGGAGGTGCCAACACGTTGGAACTCAACTTATTACATGCTTGATCGTCTGTTTGAACTGTACATACCACTCAATGCTTATGTCATGCAAAGATTAGGGGAACCTACTGTGAGAGGCATGACCGTTGAGATGGCTCAATGGGACCTCATTAAATGCCTGACTGAGATGCTACTTCCTTTTGAGATCTTCACACGTGAAGTCAGCAGGGAGGACTGTACTATGGGCCAAGCTATCCCATTGTTGCACATGCTAGAGCAACAGCTGAAGGATGTGTCTGAAATGTACGCAGGTGTGGATGACAAACAAGATGCATATCATTTGGCGGAGACCTTAGCCGCTCGCTTATCGGAAAATACAAGGATTAAAAATAAAATGTTGTCACAACCACATTACATTAGTGCCACAATTTTGGATCCACGGTACAAAGTATTTCTGAACAGCAAGGCAGTAATTCCTTTTTCAGAAGTGGATGTTGCCAACTGCAAAACTTTGATAGCTAAGGAAGCCACTATTTTCGAAAGCGAACGGCTGTTAATTACAGGCCCCCCACCCCAGGCCATAACCAGTACTACAGGGCATCCAGAGTCAAGTTCTACTTCGGAGCCTGAGGGCAGTGCATTTGCCTCCCAGCAGTCACCTACACCAACAATAACATCAAGAACAGGATCATCCACAGCACAATGTGCAACTGATTGGTTTCTACAGCAGGGGTATGGTAAGTCCAGTGCTGATGCAAAGGCAAAACAGGCCGAGCACATCGGAGCACCCCTGAACATTGAGCGGATGGTCCAGGCCTATCTGGATGACCCAACAGAGGTCTTCATGGATCGAAACCCATTGGTGTATTGGTATGGGAAAAGAAGCCAATGGACAGTGCTCAGCAGGCTGGCGATAAAGTATCTGGCTTCCCCTGTCGCAAGTGTCTCTTCTGAGCGTGTTTTCAGTGCTGCTGGTGCCATTGTAACTTCGAAAAGGACCAGTCTCTCGGCCCAAGGCGTGGAGAGGTTAACCATGATCAAAATAAATCAGCACTTTATACCACCGGATTACAAAATACGTGAATCACAGCAGGAAGAGGAGAGCGACTTGGATGATGTAAATAGTGCGTTACAGGACCTACTTCTGTCCGAACCACCAGAGTTTGAGGACGAGCTCCTCTTCCCTGACAACTAGGCTTTCAAATTGTTACTTTCTTCCTTCCTTTATGTGTCTGTGTATCTGTCTTTCTGGTTCAAATCACAACAAATCCATCACCACTGTCTTCTCTTTTTATTTCCCTATTGGAGTTGGATGTCTGTGCATTTAACTGTCCACTCTTCAGAGTCCTGCTTCATCTTCCTGTCTCGCACAAGTACATTTCCATCAAGCCAGACATTAGTACAAAAATGTTTGCCTTTACCAGTCCCGCCTCCATAAGAAGTGAAACGTGACTATAGCTATCCTCCGTTTTGTTTTCGAGCCGAAACTCATCAGTGTCCGAAGGCTACAGCCTCAGCAGGCATCCAAAGGTCCTCACTGTCAGGACAGAAGGTACTTGGCAGAGAAAGACAAGCGACTCTTCGAAGAAACTTGCTGACATTTGTGCAAACTCAAATGACCATCAATGAGCGCTACCCAGGCCGCGGCCCATCATCACAGTGCTGACCATGGGAAGCAACTTAAACTGTGACAAAGTGCCACAGAAGAATAAGACGAAAACCGAAACAGCGACTAACACTCAAAATGAATGTGGACTGGAGTAATGATGAGGCCACTGCCCCGTAAAAAAAAATAACAACTGTCAGAACTAGGCATCTGATGATCTGACAGCCAAAGAGAAGAGCAAGACAGGTAATGATGGAATGCATTGGATGCTTGCAGACTCTGAGCGATTGCTGTTGTTTGTTGTTGATGTTGTGCATGAAGTCGAACTCTACTCTACTAGTTAATCTACAAAGTGACTCAAGTCAGTGACAGTCAATGTTTCCCTTCTTGTTGTTTAATAACCAAATTGTACTCCTACTACTGCAGGTGCAGGCCAATATCTGTTGCAATTTTTTAATATGGAATATGGACTTAATCGGAGTCACTACAGACTGAGTTGTAGTTGGACAACACGTACCACACCATGATGATGACCATACTATCTTTGCACGCAGTCATTCAGTTGGATCAGAGATGATTCAAGGAATAACTGCATTTCATGAAGTGGCATAAGGTAAACATAAACACAACAATTCAACAAGAAAGTAAACACAGCAGACCTACATGTCCATGTAGTGGTGTGTAGTTGAGTGTAGTGATGACTCACAGCGGCGCATTGATTTTGTCACTTAATTAGGAAAATGCTAAGTTGCTGTGTATGCCTTTTGTCTGGCTATGTCAAAAATTAAGGTAAATGGAGGTTGGGTCACGGGCTGGTGCTGTGGTGGGCCTGTTCTGTCCTGTTGTTGTTGTTGTAGCTTAATGCTGTAAACAGAATCTACACGATATATCCAAGCCGCCTCACTCTGAAAGTGTTCTCTCTTCTCTTCTTGGACTCAACCGTAATTGATGGTTTTTTTATTCAATGATTTTTCAATACCCCTTTTGTTTTTCCATCTAGACGTTACAGGCCGGCCTTTACCCTGTGCTTGCTATACTGGGAGACACAACTCACATTTACCTTACCAATCGGCATCAGGAAGGCCACCAAGATTGATGTGCGGAGCGTCCATGGAAGATAGGACCAAGAGGAAGGACGAGATTCAACTCCACAATTTGAGCATGATAATACAGTAACTTTAGTATCATTCATCATTCATCTTTTAATTAATTTGAATCCTTTTTTCTCTTCAATCATTAGGACTGTGTGTTGTGTGTTGTTTGTTTGCTAATTGATCCCTACAACTGTGTTTTAATTGTCTTTGCTATCTTTACAAGTAAGCCCAGTACAACATGGAATTTGGGTCTCTGAGGGCATATTACAGGCAAGGCAAATTGCATAGAATATACTGCTGCCCTGTACTGTCTAATTGTCTAGTAGGAGTTATTAAGTACTACTCATTAACCATCAAGTTATCTTCATCATCATGCATGCATTTCCCTTTTCTCCCTTTATAGATTTTTTGTATAAGATCATGGTCGTCTGCCAAGATTGCGCTTTGCTTTTGTTGTCCATGCGTACTGTTTTTCATTCTCAAACCTTTCCCCAAACCCCCTTCCCATCCATTCATCAAACCCTAACCCTCTTCCCCCGGGCTGTGATTTATATTGAGGTGTGATGTGACTACATAAAATGTACACCAATTGATCACACGCTTGCTGGGGCAGATGTGGTGAAAGCAACACTAATTCAATTGCAAGGCAGGGCGAGGAGCTTCTTCTGCTTGCCCACCCATGCTCAGTCTATGTGCAAGCCGTCACCGGCTAATAGTAGTACATCATAATTAATTGCCGTCATTGATTGGATTAATCATCAAACTCCTACCACACAGCAGTAAAGGTTACGAATTACGATTGTGTTAAGTTAAGTGACTCACTCGACACAACTACAGTTTGTAACTTCTTGTACTAGGCTGTCCCCGCCACCATTATGTTTAATTTGACTTTAGCAGTTACAACTGCAATATTGTTTGTTTGGCAGTCTTCTTTTGTACTGTATTTTACTTCGTTCTACTACTCCTCCCACAGTCGCTCTCAGGAAAGTGACTGTCTCTTTTTTAATTTTTTAGCAAATGCTACTGCCAGTGTCTACTCTACTACTACCACCACAACCATGGCATCTTCTACATTCTCTCTGGAAACCATGCAGCCATCGCTGTGCCGAACGTAATCATCATCAATCACAGGTAAGATAAGTTTGGTGGGAGGTATAAATGGACTAGGAGGAGAGACTGACAGTACTAGTAGGACAAATAACTCAGTGAGGGGTACCGCATCTATCTGTTTGTGTTACATCATCGTCGGCAGATTATTTAAATCAAACACTGGCTGCGGCCCTGCAGCAGCAAGGAAACCAATGTGACGTTAATTCGTAAAACAGTAACCCCCCACAAAACATTAACATTGTATGTTTAAGTATAAATATAATTTATTACCCTAACAAAAATAAACTATCCCACAAATGACCCACCCTTCTCCCTAACCCCAACCAATGTCCAAAACGAAAAAAGTCCAAAGAATGTCCCGAAACCCCAACGCCCAATTCCCACCCACCAAAACAAGGAATAAAAAGGGGCAAAGCAACAGGGTCCTCGATGTTAAATTCGGCGGGCTTTGAGGTGTTTGTCCACCATGATTTTGACCTGCTCCTCCATTTGCTCCTCTAGCCGTGCCATCCGGAGGAGAATCTTCCTGCGAAATGCCCTGCAGTGGCATCCAGGATGGGGGACAGCAGTGCTGGCTGCTAGCGAATTGCGGCGGCGGCGGGCGGCTACCAGACCGCGGCGCCGTACCGCTGGAGTTGTGGCCTGGCTGGGGTCCGGGGCATCGAACGAGGCTGCAGCTGCTGCTGCCGCCTCCTCCTCCTCCGCCTGAGCCACCAGCCGCCGGTACTCCTGGCATATGGCCTCCAGTTTCCGGCGCCGGGCCCTGGCTGCCAACTCCTTCCGCGATGGTTTGTCTTGGGAAGGAGTACTATCTATATCAAGAAAGAAAAAAAATATTGTTGTAACCAGTACTCTTAGCTAAACAGTAACACAAAATTAATTCAACACATAATGGCACAGTAGCACTAGCAAGAAGCACAGTACATAACATTTGTGGTAATAATCTATCTATCCTCCCACTTCCTCGGCCTCTAACATTTGTGGGAGTTTCAGGCATTATACTAGCACTATGGACTCCAACCAGTACACAGTACACCAGTGTTCTTCTTTTCTCTAGTTTAGCGAAATGACATAACCTGGTTGTAGCCGGCATTGCCAGCTTGGTCATCTATGCTTGCACCCAAGACAAACATACGAGTCATGACGCAGACTCACGTTAGTTGGATTTACTACTGTTTGCAGGTGGGGAAGCTCGTATTTTTCTATTACGGGTGGCACTGGCCATACTCTCTCTGTTACATGGAGGGCAATTGCTCAATTTCACAGTGCCTTGGCTACTACAAAAAGGCAGATTATATATCTGATCCAATGATTGTTGCTTTTATATGGGACAACGACATAAGGTCAGTAGCGGTCGGTGGTGGGACTCGGGGAGTTCGGCCGGGCGGTGACGTGGGTAGGGGCAGGATGGGGGTAGTAAACTATGGATTACGGCCAATTACAGGTAAGTAAACATATAAATAAATGAAACTAATTTTGTTGCGCACACTGCATTGCATTTGGCGGTGCAGTGCGCACAATGAAATTCGCTTTATTTATTTGTATGTTTACAGTAAAGTTACCTGTATTTGCCCGCGTAATACATTGTTTACTACTACCCCCCACCCGGCCCCTCCCCACATCGGCTTTGCGACTCTGGCGCGGTTTCTTTTACATTCCCTAAAACTGTGCATCCCGTGACAGTCTCCACCTATGCTGTCTATGATGAATACATACAGGCATCCATCCATTCTAAGTAAATGTCAATCATTCTTCTTAATCTCTCCACAAACCTTATTTTCTTTCACCAACAATAACGCATGCGTCCACTCACTCCGTTGCTTGCCTTGGCTTTGAGTTTCACCCAAACACCGCTGATGATTCTTGCTATCCACAGTATCCACCCATACTGTGTCGCCCACCCAGGCAGGCATCCATTCTTCTTTCACCTTCCACCCATCCTTCAACAACACATGCATCTGATTCCTATCAGCCACCTATCCATGCTTCCAACGTATCCTTCTCTGCCAGTCATCATATTAAATCTCGCCCGCCCTTCCTCCTTCAACCCTTTTTTCCCTTTTTGTTCAACACATCCATCAAGGTCATCTGATCTGACTTTTAGTCTCCTCCATAAAACTTTCACAGCTGAGTTGGAGTCAGATATAAGAGGCCATTGGTTAATCAAGTCACGCTGGTAATGCTATTGCTGCTGCATTGCTCATGCTAAGTAAAGGGTGTCTTCTTTAACCGTTGTATAATGTTCACTACAACTTCATACCTAATAAGTCTCAACAACAGTACAGTGAGTGAAGTCCACACACCCTTCCAGCTAGTGCAATGTCAATAAGTCATGAATATAACTTACCACCGCCCGCCACCGCTGCTGGCTCCCCCCGTAGCTCCTGCAGGTGCCGCATCTTCTCCTGCCCCCTCCAGAAGGCTAGAATCGCCGGTGGCCCCCCCGCCACTGGTGGTTGCTAGTCCGCCTAGATAAAAACATGACACATTTTTAGATGCCTGTACACCTCCCCCATTTATTCTTTTTCATTAGCAAGATTGAAAAAAAAGTTAATACATACATATTATTATAAATCACATTCAATAGTCCAAATCGGGTACTAGAGTACAGTCAGTAGACACTAGTAGTGTTATGGTCCCTAGGGTCATTATTTATTATACTATACTCTACTCTTTGCAAAGTTAGCCTGAGCCATGCAACCATTTTCCGCTTCATGTCTTTTGCGCATGTTACCTCGCAGCTTGTTGCGCAGTAACAGTAAGACGCCTTTTTGAGCCCACATGAGCACATACAGCTACTGTCTGAGCGTTGCGTACAAGATGTCGAAAAACAAGCCACTTTGTTATGGAGTTCGGTTAGTCCGTATTGCTTAGCCATAGGTAACATGTTACACTTTTTGGGCAGGACTGAGAAATGCTTGCATTATACTATATAACACGCACCATTTTTCTCAGGCAGAGGATTCCCTTCTATGAACCAGAGATTTGCAGAGCTTATGAATGATGCATGTAACCAGTAATTCTACGTTCTACGGTGAGGAGTCGCCCAGAATTCGCACAGATCTTTTGTCTTATATATCATCAATGATCATGCACTTGCTGCAACACTGTTTATTGTTTTAATCTTATGCATTTTGCTGTTGGAGCTGGCTGGAGTACACTGAATTTTATAGAACAACATACATACAGAGCTTGTTAGTTGAAAATAAACCTTTTGAACCTACACATAGACTCTGTGGTGTTTTGTGTGGTGGTGGTGGTGGACTTACACGAGTGAGTGAGCGAAAGGGTGTTATGTTCTGGGTTGTGTAATCATAATCATTGGGTATCTTTGGGTGGGAGTTCGGGGACCTAATGAGACACTATAGCTAGTCGTTCAGGGGATTGTGGGTTCACTTCTGACTGAGGTGTGAGGAACGTCCAAGTTCCAAACTCGCATCACCAACATCCTACTTCATTGTGCATAGTTCTGCATGGGGCTGTGCAGAATCCAAGTAGTATGTACTATATCCTATCAAAAATAGTCAAATATCTGGTTGGGCATTTTGTTTGTGGTAATTGTCAAAGCCTCAAGATTAAGAAGCCTAGAAGAGGACAACCCACACAGCTACTCATCTACCTACTTATGCACCCATAATAATGATAATTCTAATAATAATCCAGTATTTGTAAAGCACAAACTAATCACCCCTAAGGGCCTCAAGATGCTGGGGGCCATCAGGGAGATTAAGAGGGCTATATCCCAGAGTCACTGAGCTGAGCTGGTCCCAGGGAATGAACCGTGATCCCCATGCTCCGGAGTCAGCTGCTCTGGTCGCTGCACTCATACAGCCACTCATATACCCACTCACACACAAATAAGGTACTCATACACCCACTCACACACGACTACACATAGTCACACAGCCACTCACATAATATATGTTAGAGATATTATCACTCATTAGTAGTACAGAAAGTATACTATTTTAAGTTTTCAGTTTTGTAGTACCTTGGCGTTCATGTTTAAGACTCATAAACGTTTAGAAAACACTCACACTCACTAGATGATGTAATCAGTGATGTCATTTGACATGTAATAAGTGATGTCACTGACCATGTCATGAGTGATGTAATATGTGAGGTCATAAGTAGTGCATTGCCGGGGTTTAAGTTGTAGTTAGCTCAGAGAACTATAACTGCTGATTTTCACTGGTTTTGTTGAGTGAAATGTGAGTGTAACCTTAACATCCCTGTAACCTTTGTTTTTTTCACTGAATTTCAATGGATTTTAAAATGCAATTTCCTAACTATGATGTCCCTGAATTTCTAAGGTTTTTTAACTTTAATTACTAAGTGTAACCTGTAACCTTTGAAAGTGGGTGTGTGAGTGAGTGTGTCAGTGGGTGTGTGAATCATTGTGTGAGTGTCTCAATAGGTGTGTAAGTGGCTGTGTGAGTGCCTGTGTGGGTCTGGGAGGAGCTGCATAAGTATCGCACTGGGTGTGTGACTGTCTGAGTGGGTCTGTGAGTGGGTGCATGATGTCTGACTAGGTACCTAAGTGGGTGCATGAGTGTCTGAGTGAGTGTCTGAGTGGGTTTGTGTGTGTCTCCATAAGTGTGTGAGTCAGTCTGTGAGTGAGTGCATGTGTGTCTGAGTGGGTCCGTGAGTGGGTGTGTTGTCACTGAGTGGGTCTGTGAGTGGGTGTGTGAGTTTGAGTGGGTCTGTGAGTCACTGTATCAGTGGCTATATGGTTACATGAGTGTCTAAATGGGTCTGTGAGTGTCTGTATGGGTCTGTGAGTGGGTGCATGAGTATCTGAGTTAATGTCTGAGTGCATGTGTGAGTGTCTGAGTGGGTCTCTCAGTGGGTGTGTGAGAGCCTGAGTGTGTGAGTAGGTATCTAAGTGTCTGTGTGCAGTAGCTGTGTGAGGGACTCAACCACAAAGGAGCCGCACCTGCCCATTTATCCTGCAAGAGTCCACATTTTGCACAAAATGTCTGCCTAACTGATGTACTTTCTACTGATTAGCTAGTCGGTGCTACCTCGTTGGGTAAATTTCCAATGTGTATTGTACACTACAGCTGCGTAATGGACCACGAGGAAATGTCTCCAGTGACCTTGTGTGCGTTTGGCAATGTGATTGTTCCTTGTGTGTCTTTTTCCAGAATTCTGTGATGACATGAATCCTCCTCCCCCAAGGCACAGACAATTTTGTTTTTAATAGGGGAGGGTGGTCGCATGGCTCCCCTTCCCGGGATGATTTCGGTCCCGGGGACCCATATCCACCCGGGCGCAGCCATTATACTATGGGGAGGGTGGCTGTGCAGCCCCCCTCCCCGGGCTGATTTTGTCCCCGTGGACCCCATCCCCGGGACCCAGCCATGTCACCTGGGTGCTACCAGGGCACACAATGTGCAATGGGACCGCGGGCGGAGCCTCAAGGAACTTGCAATCCCAGCCAGGTCCCCACCTCCTGTGGGAGCCGGCATTGCTCTGACAGACAGGGGGCTGCTGAAAGTCTGACTGTCAAAGCAATGTTTTCATCTGTTTCCCTGCAGGCATATTTGCATGCAGGGAAGCAGATGAAAACTCCTCTTTCTGCAAGCCAGAGCTGTTTGACAGCTCCCACTTACAGAAAGCGGAGTTATGTTTGCTTTTGCTTGGCAGGAGCTGTCAGCTCCCGCCAAGCAAAAGCAAACAGTTACCCCCAAGTGTGGGTACCTCGGCAGGTATCAGGAGCTGGCCCAGGGGGGGTGACGGTCCCTAGGGCCATCCATGGCTCCATGAGAAGGGCTGCGCAGCCCCCCGCCATTTTACCAGCTACCCCATGGGAGGTGGTGGTCCCCACGCTGTGCGAGGCCCCACAGCCCCCCTTAATTTGAATATATTGCCCTGGTGAGGTGGTGGTCTCCAGGGCTGCAGGGGGCCACGCAAGTACCCACTTAAATTTACATTTAGCCTGGTTAGGTGGCGGTCCCCTAGGCTTTCATAAGCCGTAGGAGGGGGGCCCTCTGCACCCCCCTCCTTTATATTATTCAACATGCTCCCAGAACCTAGCCCACCCAGGGGCTAAACAGCACAAAAGAGTTGGAGCCGTACTTCGTTTCTTTTTATTTGTCAGCGGGAGCTGCAGCTCCAGCGTGACTCCTGCTGAATACAAAAAACAATGCTTCCTTTGCCCTGCAGGGGCCCCCAAGAGGCCTAGGGGGTCAGGGTAGTCCTACCCTGCACCCTTCTCTATTTTGTATGGGATTTTTTGGGACTCGGATGAAGCTGCATCCCAAGATGGCTGCCAAAACTTCCTGCTTTAAGTGCTGGCAGCCAATCACATTTCAACACAGGGACTGTTGTATCCTTGGAGGATCTGCGTCCCTATATATAAATTTGTTTTTTTTTATTTCTCCAAAACTACTGAAAAGATTTACACCTAATAACAAAAAGGGTTCTTTCTGGACCAAGACCTACCTTTCTAACATTTTTGGTGTATTTCCGTCCAACGGTTCAGGCTATAGTTGCGACTAAAATCTCTATGGGAATTAACATGGGAAACGCAGTT
Organism: Calotriton arnoldi; assembly: GCA_963921515.1. NCBI lineage: Eukaryota > Metazoa > Chordata > Amphibia > Caudata > Salamandridae > Calotriton > Calotriton arnoldi. The sequence continues at coordinate 1,731,217 of CAWUFW010003080.1, forward strand.
TTTTTTACCCTCCCCTTTTCGTGGCTCCAGCTTGACGTGATTATCCCAAAAGTTTCTATGCGCAACAAGAATGACCTGGGCATTTTTGGGGGAAAATTATGTGAAGATTTGTCAACCCATGCCAAAGATACAGGCAAGTCAAAAACTTCCTAACTATAACTACCTACTGGCGACCAATATCACACCATTATTCCAAAGACAAAGCTGCACACTCAGGCTGCTAATTCCATTAAATATTTATTCAAGCCACTCGAAAACAAACTGACAAACGCGTTTCAGCCTCCTGGCCTTCATCAATTGACCAGGCAGGCCTATAGTGTCAGCAAATTGAAGCCTCCTTGAAAATACGTCTGTGTTCTTGGACTCTTTTCTATTTCCATATGTTCTAAGTCTCCTATCGTATTGCAGGGGCAGCACAGACTTAACAAAATAGAAGGTATCTCGTGGCAGGAGAATTTTTGGCTGGTAACAATTGACGTGGTCTCCCTTTACACTTGTATTAAGCATAGCGAGGGCATTGAGGCATGCAAACAGTTCTTTAGGGACAAATCGATCATCCTATATAAACACTCGATGATGCTGATTAACATGATTACTTTTTGCCTTTAGAACAACTTTTTCCTTTTTGAAGACAGATGGTACAAACAGGTAGTCGGAACAGCTATGGGAAGCTGCTTTGCGCCGAGCTATGCCTGTATTTTCATGGGATGGTGGGAGGAGCAGGTGGTATGGACAGAGAGTAATGAACATTTGACCAGGCATATCACATTCTGGACAAGGTTAATAGATGATATCTTTATGATATGGAGTGGCACCAAAAATGACTTGGAGAGATTCTTCGCAATGATAGCGGGTAATGAGATCAATCTCCGCTTTACACATAAATTTGATCAGAGAGAAATGGAGTTCTTAGATGTATGTGTTAGAATTGAGAATGGGACAATCCTAACAGATTTACACAGGAAAACGACCTCAGGCAACAGCATACTACATGCTCACAGCCACCATCCTCCTAGATTGAAGTGGAGCATCCCCTTTGGGGAATTTACAAGGGCAAAACGTAACTGCAGCACGAAACAAGCTTGTGAGAAAGAAAAGGACAGAATGATGGGAAGTTTCAGGAGAAGAGGTTATCCCAAGAAAATTCTGAGAATAGCAGATGGAAAGGCGGCCAAACAAGATAGGTCTGCTTTGCTGGTGAAAAGACCTGAGGCAAGCAGAGAGGAGAATATCATTAGAATGATCACCACCTTCAATACAGAGGCCATATCGGTCCGAAATATGCTTAAAAAAAACTGGCACATGGTGAAGAATGACCCTCTAATAGGCCCACATGTCAATATGCACCCAATTATCACATATAGAAAGGCCAGCTCCCTAAAGGACATGCTAGTGAACAGCTATATGAGATCCTCCAAACAACAAGGGTGGTTACAACAGCAAAAGGGCTTTTTTAAATGCGGGAAGTGCAAAGCGTGTACTGGCAGTAAAAATAGAAAGACATACCCATTACCAACTGGCAAAATAGGGGACATCAAGAAATGTATGAATTGCAACACTGATTTTTGTGTATATGTGATACTGTGTCCCTGTGAAAAAATGTACGTAGGGAGCACTATTTTCCCTATGAAAAAAAGAGTGCTGGAACATATGAGAGCGATCAGGAATATGGATTTAAGTTACTCTACGGTGCGACATTGGCTGAAATACCACAATAAGGATGCTAACAGCTTGTCTTTCTTTGGTATTGACAGGACTCCAGAAAACCCCAGAGGGGGAATCATGAGAGACAACTAAGAATCCTGGAGTCCAGATCTATTAAACTCCTTGATAGCAAGAGCCCCTTCGGAATTAACGAAGATGAGGAACTTTATGTACATATTGGATAAGTACCTGACATATTCCAAGACAGTTTTACCTGCTTTCGTTGTGATCCATGTTTTCCCTGTGAGTACTGGGTCGTGGTGAGGGCTCTCAGCCATGATCCAGTATTAGCAGCTTTGAAAAACTTCACGGGAGGCATAGTCATCGTTGATCTTTAGCCCCTGATGGATAATAGACTATTCTGAGTGTCCTGGTATTTAAGGTATAGGATATTATGAAGCCGTCCCTAGCAGATCTGTATCCCCATCTGTTTTTATCTTCACCTTCCTTTTTGTTTTATGTTCATATGCACATTTTTTGCACAGTGTTCACTTTTGTGTTACCTTATATGTAATGATGTTGGTGGTGTCTATCCAATCTAGCTGGGTATGAGACTTACTGGCTTTGTGAGATCATAGGCCACTTGGCCCGACCCTGGTTTCAGAGCCTGGACCCTGAGAGAGGGCTATATGTTAATTGGTGCAGAATGCAATGTTACTGTTTTTGACATGTGCGAAGATATGTGAATTAGAACATATCAGGAATTTTATTTTATTTTTTTGTTTTGTTACGTCTTAAGCCACTTGGCGAGATCAAGACTCGGTTACTGAAACCCCCGTAAGAGCACATCTTTGACATTTACGTGTAATAGAGTGTAATGGATGTATGATAAATAATAATATAAATCTGTCCAAGAGTGCAGTTCCAGCCAAGAGGGCTTGCTTGTTATATTATACAATGGTGTAAATCTCATTTTCATTTAAATTACATTAGCAAGAGATATTGAGATTGTGTGAGCGAACATATCGCAATGCAATGACTCTCCGTGTGGGGGTTGACAGAGTCTTTTTTCACTGTCCATGTAAATAACCAACATTGTTTGTCCGTTCTTTATTTTTACTTCATGTGCACTATCAATGGTGGATGTATTTTTAAGGAATTTGGCTAGTGAAGAAGACCGTTTGGTCGAAACGCGTTGCCGTATACTTTGAATACACTTATCTCCTGAAAGTGGCCCTGGTGTGCGAGTCTTTCTGTATTTGTAACTTTGATATGAAATTTCTTTCATATGCAAACGGATTCTGGCACCCATACCTCGCACCGACCCCGCCTGGCGATGGTAATCAGCTGAGCCGGAAGTTTTCTCTGCATATATACATATATATACTGAAAAAACCACAGGTTTCAGGGACGTTATAGTTAGGCTGACATTTCACTCGTACAAAACCAGAGAAATTCGGCCGTTATAGTTAGTAGAGCTAACTATAACTCGCGCCCCCGCAATGCACTGCTGATGACGTCACATATTACATCGCTCATGACATGGTCAGTGACATCACTGATGACATCTCAAATGACATCACTGATGACATCACTGATGACATCATCCAGTGACTGTGTGTTTCTGTAAAGTTTAAATATGTTTTATATATATAAATGCCAAGGTGTATTGAAGAATGAGGTGTAGTATGAGTGTCTGAATGGATGATTTAGTAGGTGCGTTACTGACTGTATAAGTGAGCGATTAAACGTGTCTTACTGAATGCATGGGTTAGTGACTAAACTGTGTGAATGTCTGTATCAGTCTGTTAGTTGGTGTGTCTATATGGGTTATTGATTGGTTGTCTCAGTATCTGTATGGGTGACTGATTGTCTGTGTGGGTGGGTGGGGAGTGTGTTACTCTGTGCATAGATGTGTGAGTGGGTGATTCACTGGGTGTATGGGTTCAAGACTGCATGTGTGAAGGTCTGTATGGGTGGGTGAGTGTATGTATGGGTGTGTTGGTGAGTGAATAGATGTCTCAGTGGTACATGTGTGAGTAACTACATATGTGAAAGGCAGTATATGTGAGTGTTGGAGTATATAAATGACTATATGTGAGAGTGAGTAATTGTGAGAGTGGCTGTATGGATGAGTGTATGCTTGTATCAGTGATTGTATGAGAGAGTAAGTATGTGTTAGTATCTGTATGAAAAAGCGAGGTGGTGTGTGTATAACTGTATAGGTGAGTAAATGGGAGTGTGATTGATTCTTTGCATGACTGACTAGGTGTGTGAGTAACTCTATGGATGAGTGGTGGTGTGTGAGTGTCTGTATAGGTGTATGAGTGCATATGATAGTGCTGTATTGATGAGTGACTGCATGTATGAGTGACTGAATGGGTGAATGAGTGGATGTGTGTGTAGACCTAGGAATCAGTGAGTGGGTATGTAGTAACTGGTATTGGTGTGTCTATGGTTTCGAAAATGGTAGTCTGTATTTTAGAGTGGGTGTATTAAAGGTTATATTAGGGTATGAGGAGGTGCATCAGATTATCACGTGGATGATGTCATTAGTGATGACATCAGTGATGTAATTTGAGATGTCATCAGTGATGTCACTGACTATGTCATGAATGATGTAATATGTGACGTCATGAGCAGTGCATTGCGGGGGCGCGAGTTATAGTTAGCTAAACTAACTATAACAGCCGAATTTCTCTGGTTTTGTACGAGTGAAATGTCAGCGTAACTATAACGTCCCTGAAACCTGTGGTTTTTTCAGTGAATTTCTAAGGTTTTTTAAATGCTAATTTCCAACTATATCGTCCCTGAAACCTATGGTTTTTTCAGTGAATTTCAAAGGTTTTTTAAATGCTAATTTCTAACTATAACGTCCCTGAAACCTATGGTTTATTCAGTGAATTTCAAAGGTTTTTTAAATGATAATTTCTAACTATAACGTCCCTGAAACCTATGGTTTTTTCAGTGAATTTCAAAGGTTTTTTAAATGCTAATTTCTAACTATTCCTACAGAGGTAAGACATGTGCAGAAAGAGGAAGAAAAGCGCAGAAAGAAGCAGGAGAAATGCAGAAAGAGGCAACAGAAGTCCAGAAAGACGAAGAAAGGTGCAGAAAGAAACAAGAGATATGCAGAAAGAACCAACAGAGGTGCAGAAAGAGGCCTTGTTGCAAAGTCATCCTGTGCCCCCAACTTTTTGCTGACTGGTACTGGTGGTAACTGACTCTGACTAACCAGGCCCTGAGCCAGTGCTATGCTCAAAGACACTTAGAATAAAGTGAAAACACCTACATACACTAGGGTACATTATGGGTTGGGGTACCCCTGTGATTGGCATGAACTCCCCTGTAAGGCCCTAATACATAATAGGGCGGGGGGATTAAAACTACCTCTAAGTCAGAGGTGCAGAAAGAGGAAAGAGAAGTGCAGAAAGAAGCAAAAGAGGTGCTGAAAGAGGCAAGAGAGGTGCAGAAAGAAGCAAGTGAAGTGCAGAAAGAGGCAATAGAGGTGCAGAAAGAAGCAAAAGCAGTGCAGAAAGAACCAACAGAGGTACAAAAAGAGGCAAGAGGGGTGCAGAAAAAGGTAGGAGGGGTGCAGAAAGAGGCAAGAGAAATGCAGATAGAGGCAACAGAGGTACAGAAAGAGGCAAGAGAGGTGCAGAAACAGGCAGGAAAGGTGCACAAAGAGGGAACAGGGGTGCAGAAAGAGGCAAGAGAGGTGCAGAAAGAAGCAACAGAGGTGCAGAAAGAGGCAAGAGGGGTGCAGAAAGAGGCAAGAGAAATGCAGATAGAGGCAACAGAGGTACAGAAAGAGGCAAGAGAGGTGCAGAAACAGTCAGGAAAGGTGCACAAAGAGGGAACAGGGGTGCAGAAAGAGGCAAGAGAGGTGCAGAAAGAGAAAAGAGGGGTGCAGAAAGAGGCAGGAGATATGCATAAAAAAGCAACAGAGGTGCTGAAAGAGGCAAGTGAAGTGCTGAAAGAGGCAATAGATCTGCAGAAAAAGCAACAGAGGTGCTGAAAGAGGCAAGAGGGGTGCAGAAAGAGGAGAGAGAAGTACGGAAAAAAGCAACAGAGGTGCTGAAAGAGGCAAGAGGGGTGCAGTAAGAGGAGAGAAAAGTGCAGAAAGAAGCAAAAGAGGTGCTCAAAGAGGCAAGAGGGATGCAGAAAGAGGCAAGAGCAGTGCAGAAAGAACCAATAGAAGTGCAGAAAGAAGCAACAGAGGTGCGGAAGGAGGCACGAGGGGTGCAGAAAGAAGGAAGACAAGTGCAGAAAGAAGCAACAGAGGTGCTGAAAGAGGCACGAAGGGTGCAGAAAGAGGCAAGAGAAGTGCAGAAAGAAGCAACAGAGGTACAGAAAGAGGCAAGAGTGGTGCAGAAAGAGAAGAGAGGTGTAGAAAGAGGTAAGAGAGTTGCACAAAGAGGAAAGAGGGGTACAGAAAGAGGCAAGATGGGTGCAGAAAGAAGCAAGAGAAGTGCATAAAGAAGCAAGAGAAGTGCAGAAAGAAGCAACAGAGGCGCAGAAAGAGGCAAAAGGGGTGCAGAAAGAGGAAGAGAAGTATAAAAAAGAAGCAACAGAGGTGCAGAAGGAGGCAAGAGAAGTGCAGAAAGAGGCACGAGAGTTGCAGAAACAGGCAAAAGAGGTGCAGAAAGAAGCAAGAGCAGTACAGAAAGAACCAACAGAGGTGCAGGAGGCAAGAGGGATGCAGAAAGAGGCAAAAGGGGTATAGAAATTTGCAATAGAGGTGCAGAAAGAAGCAAAAGCAGTGCAGAAAGAACCAACAGAGGTACAAAAAGAGGCAAGAGGGGTGCAGAAAAAGGTAGGAGGGGTGCAGAAAGAGGCAAGAGAAATGCAGATAGAGGCAACAGAGGTACAGAAAGAGGCAAGAGAGGTGCAGAAACAGGCAGGAAAGGTGCACAAAGAGGGAACAGGGGTGCAGAAAGAGGCAAGAGAGGTGCAGAAAGAAGCAACAGAGGTGCAGAAAGAGGCAAGAGGGGTGCAGAAAGAGGCAAGAGAAATGCAGATAGAGGCAACAGAGGTACAGAAAGAGGCAAGAGAGGTGCAGAAACAGTCAGGAAAGGTGCACAAAGAGGGAACAGGGGTGCAGAAAGAGGCAAGAGAGGTGCAGAAAGAGAAAAGAGGGGTGCAGAAAGAGGCAGGAGATATGCATAAAAAAGCAACAGAGGTGCTGAAAGAGGCAAGTGAAGTGCTGAAAGAGGCAATAGATCTGCAGAAAAAGCAACAGAGGTGCTGAAAGAGGCAAGAGGGGTGCAGAAAGAGGAGAGAGAAGTACGGAAAAAAGCAACAGAGGTGCTGAAAGAGGCAAGAGGGGTGCAGTAAGAGGAGAGAAAAGTGCAGAAAGAAGCAAAAGAGGTGCTCAAAGAGGCAAGAGGGATGCAGAAAGAGGCAAGAGCAGTGCAGAAAGAACCAATAGAAGTGCAGAAAGAAGCAACAGAGGTGCGGAAGGAGGCACGAGGGGTGCAGAAAGAAGGAAGACAAGTGCAGAAAGAAGCAACAGAGGTGCTGAAAGAGGCACGAAGGGTGCAGAAAGAGGCAAGAGAAGTGCAGAAAGAAGCAACAGAGGTACAGAAAGAGGCAAGAGTGGTGCAGAAAGAGAAGAGAGGTGTAGAAAGAGGTAAGAGAGTTGCACAAAGAGGAAAGAGGGGTACAGAAAGAGGCAAGATGGGTGCAGAAAGAAGCAAGAGAAGTGCATAAAGAAGCAAGAGAAGTGCAGAAAGAAGCAACAGAGGCGCAGAAAGAGGCAAAAGGGGTGCAGAAAGAGGAAGAGAAGTATAAAAAAGAAGCAACAGAGGTGCAGAAGGAGGCAAGAGAAGTGCAGAAAGAGGCACGAGAGTTGCAGAAACAGGCAAAAGAGGTGCAGAAAGAAGCAAGAGCAGTACAGAAAGAACCAACAGAGGTGCAGGAGGCAAGAGGGATGCAGAAAGAGGCAAAAGGGGTATAGAAATTTGCAATAGAGGTACAGAAAGAAGCAAGAGCAGTGCAGTAAGAAACAACAGAGGTACAGAAGGAGGCAAGAGGGGTACAGAAACAGGCAAAAGAAGTGCATAAACAAGCAAAAGAGATGCAGAAAGAGGCAAGAGGGGTGCAGAAAGAGGCAAGAGAGGTGCAGAAAGAAGCCAGAGAGGTGCACAAAGAGGGAAGAAGGGTGAAGAAAGAGGCAAGTGGGGTGCAGAAAGAAACAAGAGAGGTATAGAAAGAGGCAAGAGAAGTTCAGAAAGAAGCACCAGACATGCAGAATTGGGGAATAGTGGTGGAGAACGAGGCAAGAGGGGTGCAGAAAGAAGCAAGAGAGGTGCAGAAAGAAACAAAAGAAGTGCAGAAAGAAGGAACAGAGGTGCAGAAAGAGGCAAAAGGGGTGCAGAAAGAGGTAAGTGGGGTGCAGAAAGAGGCAAGATTGGTGCAGAAAGAGGGAAGAAGGGTGCAGAAAGAGGAAGAGGGGTACAGAAAGAAGCAAGTGAGGTGCAGAAAGAGGCAACAGAGGTGCAGAAAGAGGCAAGAGAGGTGCAGAAAGTAGAAGAGATGTGCAGAAAGAGGCAAGAGAAGTGCAGAAAGAGAAAGAAATGTGCTGAGAAGAAACAACAGAAATGAAGAAAGAGGCAAAAGAGGCGCAGAAGGAAGCAAGAGTGGCTTGCACACCATTAGTACCAATTTAACACCCACATTTAGCAATAAGTAACAGGTGACCATTCTAGGTTTGCAATGGGCCTTCCATCACGCTGTAACACTTTTCGCTGCATTTTTGGTAACGTTTGAGCCAGAAACAAGACTTTTTTTGTTCAAATCTGCAGATTAGGAAGCAGATGATGAATTATGTGGCTAATGCAAAAAATGTATAATTGTGCGAAAGTCGGTGCAGCCAAACAGTCACATAATTCCACTGGCCCTGCTCATACCTCTAACTAGGTCCACAAGTGCTCCTCAGTGATTCCTTCTTTTTTTGTCTCACTGAGTTCATAGTTGAGCTTCTATGGAAACCAGGTAGACTAAACCTGAGGTTACCACTCCACAACACAGACTACAATACCACATAATTACTCTCCATAACACATAATCCCACTCTACATAATTCCTATACACTAAATACCACATACTTTCTTGCCACATAAATTCACTGCACAACATACCACATAATTCCACTACACACAACGTACATCCACTCCACTCCAAAAAACATTAGTAAAAAACTTTAACATTTACAACGCCAATAGCTCTAACTCTCGCAAATGCAAAACCTATTACATTGCAAACACTTCTTTAACTAGTAGTTGCATTTGCAGAGTGGTGGAGAAAGGGTGCTGGGCCTCCGGCCAGCGCTCAGGAATTCCGCTGCTTAGGACTTACAGGAGGTACCAGGAGGGCTTCTTGGCCCCCAAAGTCCCTCAGGAGTAAATTGGACTTCATCCCCCATCCCGTAGTCTGCCAGGAGACGCGTTTGCAGAGTGGTGGAGAAAGGGCAGCATGGTCTCCGAAGACGTCTTAGCAATCCCACTGTGTGGGACTTACTGGAGGTAACAAGAGGGGTAGTTGGCCCCCAAGGACATCCTTGGGGGCCAACTACCCCTCCTATTATGTCCAGTAAGTCCCACACAGCAGGATTGCTAAGTTCTCATAGCAGGCCAAGCCCCCTTTGCCCACCACTCAGCAAACACGCTCCCTGGTGTGCTCTTGGATGGGGATTGAAGTCCCCTTCGCTGCTGGGGGTCCTTTAGGGGCCAACTAGCCTACCTCTTACCTCCAGTGAGCCCCACACAGTGGGATTGCTGAGAGGTGGACACAGGCCACGCCCCCTTTCTCCACCACTCTGCAAACGCGTCTCCTGGCACGTTCTAAGTTGGGGGATTAAGTCCCTTTTCCTCCTGAGGGTCCCTGTGGGCCAACTAGCCCTCCTGTTACCTCCAGTAACCCCCATACAGCTGGATTGCTGAGAGTGGTCCGAGGCCACGCCCCCTTTTTACACCACTCTGCAAACGCACCTCCTGGCGCACTGTTGCTCGGGGATGAAGTCCACTTGTGTCCTGAGGTCCCGCGAGGCCCCCCTCATTAATAACAGAAGCCCCAGGGAGGTGGTTGTCCCCGGGGCTTGGGGGGCCCACGAGGCCCCCTCCCCATTAATCAAGGAAGCCCCGGGGAGGTGGTTGTCCCCAGGGCATGGGGGGCCCACGAGGCCCCCTCGCCTCCATAATAATAAAGTCCCCGGGGCAGCGTGGGGGGGTTGGGACCCCCCATGCATTTAGGGGAGGTGGTGGTCCCCGGGGCTGTGGGGGGCCACGTGCCCCCCACATGCAATTAGCTAAGCCCCCACAGGCCCCAACAAATTAATTAGTGATTACCCCTGGGACCTGGCCCACCCGGGGGCTTAAGTACAAGGAAGCGCGGGAGCTCGCGCTTCGTTTTAAAAAAAATTTATTTGCCAGATTCGCGCACCCAGCACGAATTTGTCCGTTTAAAAAAAAAATATGCTTTTTTTGGGCCTGGGGTTCCTTGTGGGACCCCCTGAGCAGGCCTAGGGGGTCAGGGTGTTTCTACCCTGCCCCCTTTTCTTGTTTTTACCTTTGTTTTACCTTTTTCTTGTGACTCGGTTACCGAGTCACAAGATGGCTGCCAACACATTCTGGTTTAGAGTGTTGGCAGCCAATCAGAGTGAAGCTCGTGCCCGGGAGGATTCGCGAACCCTCCTTGGTGCTCAGATATCGATATTTTTATTTTTTTAATTTCTCAGCAACTACTGAACAGATTTACACAATTTTTAAAAAAGCACGGTTTCTAGACCAATACCTACCTTTTTGCCAAATTTGGTGTAATTCCGTTGAGCAGTTCGGGCTGTAGCTTTGTCTAAAGTTTCCTATGGAAATTAACAGGGAGAAAATGTGTTTTGGGACCCCCCTTTTTTCTTGGCCCCCGCTTGATGAATCACCCCGAATCTTTCAAGACAGGAGCTGTTCAGAGCGCCCCACATTAGTTTTGAAAATTTCACGAAGATTCGTCAACCGGCGCCAAAGATATTGGCAAATCAAAAAACGCTTTTCCTATGGATAATAGGTCCTAACTATAACTACCTACTGGCGACCGCTAGTAGGTAATATATATATATATATATTTTCCAAAACACCAGTTGCCCCTAGAGCAAGGATGCACTCGAACAGCAGCTTGCTTGTGAAAGCCTTTATTCCAACAAAAACTGTAACCTGCATTCCAATAAAGTTCCAGCCTGACGCGTTTCAGAGCTACTTGCTCCTTTCTCAAAGGCTCAACACTGAGGTTCACAAGCTGACACACCTTCAAGTAATTACACGCCCTCTAATGGGCACATTGCCTTCTGGGATATGTAGTGTGTGTCAAAAAATACCTGCCCAAATGGGTGCTGTGTCTCTCAGGTTGTTGCTGATTTTAAGCCCTCCAATGGGCCTCAGAGTGCAAATTCGTTTTTCAATTTAAAATGCTGCTGTTCCACTTTTAGGCTCTGGCATGATTCCAACCTCGTGGCCCCTTTAATGACAAGGTGGTGCAGTCCTCCACGGCTGGGCTGCCGTGACATATGTTCCAAAACACCAGTTGCCCCTAGAGCAAGGATGCACTGGAACAGCAGCTTGCTTGTGAAAACCTTTATTCCAACAAAAACTGCAACCTGCATTCCAATAAAGTTCCAGCCTGATGCGTTTCAGAGCTACTTGCTCCTTTCTCAAAGGCTCAACACTGAGGTTCACAAGCTGACACACCTTCAAGTAATTACACACCCTCTAATGGGCACATTGCCTTCTGGGATATGTAGTGTGTGTCAAAAAATACCTGCCCAAATGGGTGCTGTGTCTCTCAGGTTGTTGCTGATTTTAAGCCCTCCAATGGGCCTCAGAGTGCAAATTCGTTTTTCAATTTAAAATGCTGCTGTTCCACTTTTAGGCTCTGGCATGATTCCAACCTCGTGGCCCCTTTAATGACAGGGTGGTGCAGTCCTCCACGGCTGGGCTGCCGTGACATATGTTCCAAAACACCAGTTTCCCCTAGAGCAAGGATGCACTCGAACAGCAGCTTGCTTGTGAAAGCCTTTATTCCAACAAAAACTGCAACCTGCATTCCAATAAAGTTCCAGCCTGACGCGTTTCAGAGCTACTTGCTCCTTTCTCAAAGGCTCAAACACTAAGGTTCCCAAGCTGACACACCGTCAAGTAATTACATGCCCTCTAATGGGCACATTGCCTTCTGGGATATATAGTGTGTGTCAAAAAATACCTGCCCAAATGGGTGCTGTGTCTCTCAGTGTTGAGCCTTTGAGAAGCCCCTGAAGAGAGGCGGACGGCCTCGAAACGCGTAGGGCTGACCAACAGATATCGTACTGCTGAGGAATGGGGGAGCTGTCGAGTGCCTTCTGAAAGCGAGGGCCTTTGGAGAAAAAACAATATTACACGGCCACCCAGCCGTGCAGAAGAGCACCATCTTGAATACAAAGAGGCTGAGGCTGGTAACTAAGCCCGACCGAACAGCACAGTGAGCCCAACTACTAAAGGAAAGTGTCCCGGCAGACGATTTCCTACATAGGAAGAAAATGATTTCAACTATGTTTGGCGCATGGAGCCCACTACGGGTAACACTATATCTCTAAGGGTCCACATGTTCCAGCATGCAGTTGCAATTTACAGCGTACTAACGCCATCAATTAAATAAATTGCATGCACCACAGAGACGTCACAAGTGCCAGAACTGTGAAGCAAGCCCCTGAAGAGAGGCAGACGGCCTCGAAACGCGTAGGGCTGACCAACAGATATCGTACTGCCGAGGAATGGGGGAGCTGTTGAGTGCCTTCTGAAAGCGAGGGCCTTTGGAGAAAAACAATATTACACGGCCGTCCAGCCGTGCAGAAGAGCACCATCTTGAATACAAAGAGGCTGAGGCTGGTAACTAAGCCCGACCGAACAGCACAGTGAGCCCAACTACTAAAGGAAAGTGTCCCGGCAGACGATTTCCTACATAGGAAGAAAATGACTTCAACTATGTTTGGCGCATGGAGCCCACTACGGGTAACACTATATCTCTAAGGGTCCACATGACCCAGCATGCAGTTGCAATTTACAGCGTACTAACGCCATAAATTAAATAAATTGCATGCACCACAGAGACGTCACAAGCGCCAGAACTGTGAAGCAAGCCCCTGAAGAGAGGCGGACGGCCTCGAAACGCGTAGGGCTGACCAACAGATATCGTACTGCCGAGGAATGGGGGAGCTGTCGAGTGCCTTCTGAAAGCGAGGGCCTTTGGGAAAAAAAAAAATATATATATATATATATTCACTGAAAAAACCACAGGTTTCAGGGACGTTATAGTTAGTTGGACATTTCACTCGTACAAAACCAGAGAAATTCAGCCGTTATAGTTAGTAGAGCTAACTATAACTTGCGCCCCCGCAATGCACTGCTGATGACGTCACATATTACATCGCTCATGACATGGTCAGTGACATCACTGATGACATCTCAAATGACATCACTGATGACATCACTGATGACATCATCCAGTGACTGTGTGTTTCTGTAAAGTTTAAATATGTTTAATATATATAGGCCAAGGTGTATTGAAGAATGAGTGGGTGTATGAGTGTCTGAATGGATGATTTAGTAGGTGCGTGACTGACTCTATAAGTGAGTGATTAAACGTATCTTACTGAATGCATGGGTTAGTGACTAAACTGTGTGAATGCCTGTATCAGTCTGTCTGTTGGTGTGTAAGCGGTTGCATGGGTTGGTGAATAGCTACATGAGTGTCTATATGGGTTATTGATTGGTTGTCTGAGTATCTGTATGGGTGCCTGAGTGTTTGCGTGGGTGGGGGTTTGTGACTCTGTGCATAGATGTGTGAGTGGGTGATTCACTGGGTGTATGGATTCAAGAGTGCATCTGTGATGGACTGTATGGGTGGGTGAGTGTGTGCATGGGTTTGTTGGTGAGTGAATGGATGTCTCAGTGGTACATGTGTGAGTAACTACATATGTGAAACGCAGTATATGTGAGTGTTGGAGTATATAAATGACTATAAGTGAGAGTGAGTGATTGTGAGAGTGGCTGTATGGATGAGTGTGTGCTTGTATCAGTGATTGTATAAGAGCGTAAGTATGTGTTAGTATCTGTATGAGTAAGTGAGGTGGTGTGTGTATAACTGTATAGGTGAGTAAATGGGAGTGTGATTAATTCTTTGCATGACTGACTAGGTGTGTGAGTAACTCTATGGATGATTGGCAGTGTGTGAGTGTCTATATAGGTGTATGAGTGCATATGATAGTCCTGTACTGATGAGTTACCAAAAGTATGAATGACTATATGGGTGAGTGAGTGGATGGGTGTGTAGACCTAAGAATCAGTGAGTGGGTATGTAGTTATTGGTGTTGGAGTGTCTATGGTTTTGAGAATGGCAGTGTGTAATTTAGAGTGGGTGTATCAATGGTTATATTAGGGTGTGAGAAGATGCATCAAATTATCACGTGGATGATGTCATCAGTGATGTCATCAGTGATGTCATTTGAGATGTCATCAGTGATGTCATCAGTGATGTCACTGACCATGTCATGAATGATGTAATATGTGACGTCATCAGCAGTGCATTGCGGGGGCGCGAGTTATAGTTAGCTCTACTAACTATAACGGATGAATTTCTCTGGTTTTGTTTGAGTGAAATGTCCAACTAACTATAACGTCCCTGAAACCTGTGATTTTTTCAGTGAATTTCTAAGGTTTTTTAAATGCTAATTTCTAACTATAACGTGCCTGAAACTTATGGTTTTTTCAGTGAATTTCAAAGGCTTTTTAAACGCTAATTTCTAACTATAACGTGTCTGAAACCTATGGTTTTTTCAGTGAATTTCAAAGGTTTTTTAAATGTTAATTTGTAACTATAATTTCCCTGAAACCTATGGTTTTTTTATTGAAAAAAAATATATATATTAAACAAAGTTTGAGAAGAATTTATAGTCAGCTTAACTATTTTCTTATTATTTTGTTTTAATTATTATACAGAAGTCGCGCACCCTGCGCGACTCTACTCGATGAGTGCGCGCACCTTGTTAGCGCGCATTTTAGAAGTCGCGCTGGGGTCGCGACTTCGGCGCAATTTGAAAAGTATGAAATATCATTAAACAAATTATTAATAAAAGATTTGGTTAAAGTGGTGGACTAATTTAATTTAGAAATCTATTTAAAAACTATTTTTTCCAGTGTAATATTAATGATACGAAATTTTACGACAGCGCGACGTATGCGCGTATGGTGCGCGTCCCCTCCCCGCACGTATTTCTGGGGTCGCGCCAGGATCGCGCCGTGGTCGTGACTTCGGCGTATTTTCAAAGTTTGAAATATTGCTATTGAAAGTTAGAATATCAAATTGCAATAAAGACTTTTACTAATACCCCTTTTAAAATATTGTGTAAAGATTTATTTACAGTCTATAATTATGTATACTATACTTCACGGGTGCGCGAAGCGTAAGCGACGGGTGCGCGCACCCTACGCGACTTCGTGTCAGCAGGAAAAGAAAGAATCTGATTGGTTTAAATCATTTTCATTCTGTAAGAGGGAGGATCTATGCTTGTGATATTCCTCTTATTATTTGGCTGTGTTGCTGGCAACACCTGTTGTTTGCTGCTCTTTACTTTTTTCCAGTCTTTGTGTGTTATTTGATTTCTTTAAATACATTATGGCATCTGCTCATGGAGACATCGATCCATTGGATCTGGAGGAGGATGAGATCGTGGAGCCAGTTAAAAAAATGAAGGAAAGTGTTGTCTGGGCCTTTTTTACCGTACCGGAGGGCGAGAAGAAGGTGAATGCTCGCAAAGTGACGTGCACCATCTGTCAGAGAATTTTGTCTAGGGGCTCAGACAAGAAATATTCATGTGGGACATCCAGCATGAAGAAACACCTAGAAACTCTCCATCCTCTACACTTGGCCAGAGAAGAGAGAAGAAGACAAGTGACTGAAGCTGCACAGCAAGACCTAAATGCCCCTTCTACTTCCTCTCAACAAGTTCCTCCTGCACCAAGGCCCCATATCGTTCCTGAAATGTTTGAAGTGGCCATAGTGTGCAAAAAATGTGATGCAAAATTGTGCATCACGGAGCAGTGCATGGTCGTTATTACAAGTGCCATCAAAGCACACAAATGTTAATTTTTCTTTTGTAATGTGCTCCAAAAAGTTATTTTCTTCGCTTTTTTTAAACAGCTCGTTTGCTGTTTTCATTTTTTCATTGTTTAAAAAACACACAAAAAGATAAAAAGGTTTAAAAAAACCATTTTTTTTTTTTTTAATTATCAAACAAAATCCGGTTCTTACGGAACAACATATATTGGTTAAAAAAATAAAAATTTCCTGAATGATTGCATGAGGGCAAGGACACTGTGTGGGTGATTAGAGAAGTGTAAAGGTACTGCATGTGTGATTGCATTAGTGCATGAGTAATGCTTGGGTTATTGCATGAGTACATCAGTAGTGCTGGGGTGATTGGGAGAGTGCATGGGTAGTGCCTGGGTGATTTTATAAGTGCTTGAGTCGTGGCGGAGTGATTTTATGAGTGCTTGGATAGTAACTGGGTGATTGTAGAATTGCATGGGTAGTGCATGTGTGATTGCATCAGTGCATGGGTAATGCTTGAGTTAATGCATGAGTACATGGGTAATGACTGGATGATTAGTGGACTGCAAGGGGAGTGCATGGTGAATTCATAAGTGCTTGGGTATTGGTGGAGTGATTGGAAAAGTACATGGTACTGGCTGGGTGATTGGAGGAGTGCATGGGTAGTGACAGGGAGATTGCTGGAGTGCATGGGTACTACCTGGGTAATTGAAGGAGTGAATGAGTAGTGTCTAGGTGGTTAGAGGAGTGCAAGGGTACTGCACAGGTGATTGTAGCAGTGCATGGTTAGTGCCTGGGTCATTGCATGAGTACATGGGTACTGACTGGATGATTAGAGTACTGCAAGGAGAGTGCATGGTGAATTTATAAGTGCTTGGGTATTAACGGAGTGATTGGAAAAGTACATGGTACTGGCTGGGGGATTGGAGGAGTGCATGGGTAGTGACAGGGAGATTGCTGGAGTGCATGAGTAGTACCTGGGTTATTGAAGGAGTGAATGAGTAGTGTCTAGGCGGTTAGAGGACTGCATGGGTAGTGCACTGGTGATTGTAGTAGTGCATGGTTAGTGCCTGGGTCATTGCATGAGTACATGGTTACTGACTGGATGATTAGAGTACTGCAAGGAGAGTGCATGGTGAATTTATAAGTGCTTGGGTATTGGCGGAGTGATTGGAAAAGTACATGGTACTGGCTGGGTGATTGGAGGAGTGCATGGGTAGTGACAGGGAGATTGCTGGAGTGCATGGGTACTACCTGGGTAATTGAAGGAGTGAATGAGTATTGTCTAGGCGATTAGAGGATTGTATGGGTAGTGCACAGGTGATTGTAGTAGTGCATGGTTACTGCCTGGGTCATTGCATGAGTACATGGTTACTGACTGGATGATTAGAGTACTGCAAGGAGAGTGCATGGTGAATTTATAAGTGCTTGGGTATTGGCGGAGTGATTGGAAAAGTACATGGTACAGGCTGGGTGATTGGAGGAGTGCATGGGTAGTGACAGGGTGATTGCTGGACTGCATGGGTACTTCCTTTGTAATTGAAGGTGTGAATGAGCAGTCTCTTGGCGATTAGAGGATTGTATGGGTAGTGCACAGGTGATGGTAGCAGTGCATGGTTACTGTGTGGGTCATTGCATGAATACATGAATACTGACTGGATGATTACAGTACTGGAAGGAGAGTGCCTGGGTACATTTATAAGTGCTTGGGTATTGGCGGAGTGATTGGATAAGTAAATGGTACTCGCTGGGTGATTGGAGGAGTGCATGGGGAGTGACAGGGAGATTGCTGGACTGCATGGGAACTACCTGGGTAATTGAAGGTGTGAATGAGCAGTGTCTAGGCGATTAGAGGATTGTTTGGGTAGTGCACAGGTGATTGTAGCAGTGCATGGTTACTGCCTGGGTCATTGCATAAGTACATGGGTACTGACTAGATGATTAGAGTACTGCAAGGAGAGTGCATGGTGAATTTATAAGTGCTTGGGTATTGGTAGAGTGATTGGATAAGTACATGGTACTGGCTGGGTGATTGGTGGAGTGCATGGGGAGTGACAGGGTGATTGCTGGACTGCATGGGTACTACCTGGGTAATTGAAGGTGTGAATGAGCAGTCTCTTGGCGATTAGAGGATTGTATGGGTAGTGCACAGGTGATTGTAGCAGTGCATGGTTTCTGCCTGGGTCATTGCATGAGTACATGAATACTGACTGGATGATTACAGTACTGGAAGGAGAGTGCCTGGGTGAATTTATAAGTGCTTGGGTATTGGCGGAGTGATTGGATAAGTAAATGGTACTGTCTGGGTGATTGGAGGAGTGCATGGGGAGTGACAGGGAGATTGCTGGACTGCATGGGTACTACCTGGGTAATTGAAGGTGTGAATGAGCAGTGTCTAGGCGATTAGAGGATTGTATGGGTAGTGCACAGGTGATTGTAGCAGTGCATGGTTACTGCCTGGGTCATTGCATAAGTACATGGGTACTGACTAGATGATTAGAGTACTGCATGGAGAGTGCATGGTGAATTTATAAGTGCTTGGGTATTGACAGAGTCATTGGATAAGTACATGGTATTGGCTGGGTGATTGGATGAGTGCATGGGGAGTGACAGGGTGAATGCTGGACTGCATGGGTACTACCTGGGTAATTGAAGGTGTGAATGAGCAGTCTCTTGGCGATTAGAGGATTGCATGGGTAGTGCACAGGTGATTGTAGCAGTGCATGGTTACTGCCTGGGTCATTGCATAAGTACATGGATACTGACTGGATGAATAGAGTACTGCAAGGAGAGTGCCTGGGTGAATTTATAAGTGCTTGGGTATTGGCGGAGTGATTGGATAAGTAAATGGTACTGTCTGGGTGATTGGAGGAGTGCATGGGGAGTGACAGGGAGATTGCTGGACTGCATGGGTACTACCTGGGTAATTGAAGGTGTGAATGAGCAGTGTCTCGGTGGTTAGAGGACTGCATGGGTAGTGCACAAGTGATTGTAGTACTGCATGGGTACTGCTTGGGTTGCTTAATCTTACCTTTTTTGAAGTAGATATGAAAGTCATTGAAACAATTTTTTCAGTTCTTATTTAATTATCTAAATTTAAAATAGTTTCAAACTTTAGAATTTGGGTCTGTAAAAGAGAAGAAAAAATACAGTTATAAAATATAATATTATAGCACACAACATAATTTTACAATTACTTTACATATTCAGTTTGCCTTTTTTGCTGTTTTCAGATTCTATTGAATTTCACCATACACAGTGATTTCAATGTTGATCATCATGTGACAGCGGGCAAAAAAAATACAATCAATTAGATTGTTAAAAAAATACAAATCTGTGTTCAAAATATTTTCAACAAACTCAACTATCTGTTTACATTTTCAAAAATAAACACTCTCCTTTACATTGCATATAATACAAAGATCAAATATATGAACTGCTCCTTTCAAAAACAATTTTCTAAATACAATTTCAAAGAACAGGAACGATAATTGAAACAGTAATTGTTCATATCTTCCCTATAGTCCGAATGATGTTTCCGGAATCATTTGCATTGAGAATATCCAAAATAAACTTCTTAATTCATATTGATATCTTCCCACTAGGCCGAATGATGTTTCTGAAATCGTTTGTATTGAAAATTTCCAAAATAAACTGATTAATTCATCATGACATCTTCCCAATAGGCCGAATGATGTTTTCAGAACTTTGGCATCAAAAATATTAGATATGAATTTGGTAATTCAAAAGGCAACCGATATTTGTATTGCAAATGAGCATCATTACAATGTGTCCATCCTTTATTGCATTTTAAATACACAGTTTAGTGTCCAGATGTTATAGAAGGTCCATCGTGGAAAATAATTGCCACTGCTTTGAAAGTTCTTCCTGATATTGACAGTTGACTTGCCACAACATTTTTAATTTTAGTTTCCAATTTTCTTCCATCTGCTTTACAACGTTGTATCATTAAAATGGTATATTGTCCAAATCTTTCTATAAATAATGTTGATAACATTTCTGATTTGCAGTGACTACATTCCATATTTTGATTAGCTGATTTTACTAATTTGTTAAAAGACACTGTTATGCAATCTGGTATTGTCAAATATATGAATCTTTCAGTGTCTATTTCTGTGGTAGAAGAAAAAGAATAGCTATCACATTTATGGTCCCATCTGTAACGTAGTCCAAACAGATTTTCAATTTGTATTCCTTCATCTTCCAATACTGCAAGCATAAACATAAGAAATACTTGAGCATCTTGCTGTACATTAAGGGGCCGATTCTGATCTCGGTCGGAGGCGCACCCAATAGCATTCGGTCGGGAAAAAAACCATGCGAAAGCCTGTTTCCCGACCGATCCGTACAGCACACCGAACGAGTAAGTACGATGCGCACAACGGCACAGAATCCGGCCGAGCCGTACTCACCCAAACCAGGTCCTGTTCCCCGACCGAGGCGAATCCGGAAACGCCGAATCGAGTCGCACGGAAGGGAAAATGCAGCTCCGTCCGGCCGAACGAGTACGATGCGCTTTCCGTACGCGCCGAACCCGTCGCTACGCACGGCACGTCAAAGCATCCGGGAGAGGCGCACATAAGCTCCGATTCGCGCCACAACACGATCCACGGCTACGAGACGAACACGCCAGCGACGAGGACGAGGCGAAGCGGCGAGGACGACGCGAAGCGATGAGGACGACGCGAAGCAACGAGAAGGAAGAACGACACGAACCAACCATGAATCCCTTCGTCCCGATCATACCAATATTCTACATTTACTACCGGAACAGGCACGGACACGTACGGCGCAGAAGGTAAGCCAGACACCAACCACAAAACACATACAACACGTACACGACACATCACACACACACAGAGGGATGCAGAATATACTTACACCAGCAACAGCAGCACCATAGGGGCGGGATGCCCATCACCAATGCCACATATGCACACAGGGGCCTGAATGCGCACCACCACCCCTACCCAGGGGGGCAGGATGCCTACCACTACTACCACCCTTAGCCAGGGGGGCTGGATGCCTACCACTACTACCACCCTCAGCCAGGGGGGCTGGATGCCTACCACCACCCTTAGCCAGGGGGCTGGATGCCTACCACTACTACCACCCTTAGCCAGGGGGGGCTGGATGCCTACCACCACCCTTAGCCAGGGGTGCTGGATGCCTACCACTACTACCACCCTCACCCAGGGGGGCTGGATGCCTACCACTACTACCACCCTCACCCAGGGGGGCTGGATGCCTACCACTACTACCACCCTCACCCAGGGGGGCTGGATGCCTACCACCACTACCACCCTCACCCAGGGGGGCTGGATGCCTACCACTACTACCACCCTCAGCCAGGGGGGGCTGGATGCCTACCACCACCCTTAGCCAGCGTGGGCTGGATGCCTACCACTACTACCACCCTCACCCAGGGGGGGCTGGATGCCTACCACTACTACCACCCTCACCCAGGGGGGGCTGGATGCCTACCACCACTACCACCCTCACCCAGGGGGGGCTGGATGCCTACCACTACTACCACCCTCACCCAGGGGGGGCTGGATGCCTACCACCACTACCACCCTCACCCAGGGGGGGCTGGATGCCAACCACCACCCTTAGCCAGGGGGGGCTGCATGCCTACCACTACTACCACCCTCAGCCAGGGGGGGCTGGATGCCTACCACCACCCTTAGCCAGGGGGGGCTGGATGCCTACCACTACTACCACCCTCAGCCAGGGGAGGCTGGATACCTACCACCACCCTTAGCCAGGGGGGGCTGGATGCCTACCACTACTACCACCCTCACCCAGGGGAGGCTGGATGCCTACCACTACTACCACCCTCACCCAGGGGGGGCTGGATGCCTACCACTACTACCACCCTCACCCAGGGGGGGCTGGATGCCTACCACCACTACCACCCTCACCCAGGGGGGCTGGATGCCTACCACTACTACCACCCTCACCCAGGGGGGCTGGATGCCTACCACCACTACCACCCTCACCCAGGGGGGCTGGATGCCTACCACTACTACCGCCCTTAGCCAGGGGGCTGGATGCCTACCACTACTACCACCCTCACCCAGGGGGGCTGGATGCCTACCACCACCCTTAGCCAGGGGGGCTGGATGCCTACCACCACTACCACCCTCACCCAGGGGGGCTGGATGCCTACCACTACTACCACCCTCAGCCAGGGGGGCTGGATGCCTACCACCACCCTTAGCCAGGGGGCTGGATGCCTACCACCACTACCACCCTCACCCAGGGGGCTGGATGCCTACCACTACTACCACCCATAGCCAGGGGGGCTGGATGCCTACCACTACTACCACCCTCACCCAGGGGGGGCTGGATGCCTACCACCACCCTTAGCCAGGGGGGGCTGGATGCCTACCACTACTACCACCCTCAGCCAGGGGGGGCTGGATGCCTACCACTACTACCACCCCCACTCATAGGATGGACAATGCATGACACAACCAGCACACCACAACCTAGGGAATGCAAGAAGAAGACATCCCCCAACACCATGACAAGCGTGTGTAGACTGTGTCAAATGCCTACAACACCGAACATGACTTTGAACATACAATGTGACCCCCTAGCACATGTGCCACACATATATGTGTGTGGCACCCACAATGCAAGCAGGCCATGACCATTGTGGCAATGGGGTCCAAACCCCCATCATCACAGTGACCAAAATGTAAGTGTGGGGTCCATAGCTGAAGCACATTTTGAACATTGTGGCAATGGGGTCTAAACCCCCATCACCACAGTGACCAAAAGGTAAGTGTGGGGTCCATAGCTGAAGCACATTTTGAACATTGTGGCAATGGGGTCCAAACCCCCATCATCACAGTGACCAAAATGTAAGTGTGGGAGTCCATAGCTGAAGCACATTTTGAACATTGTGGCAATGGGGTCCAAACCCCCATCATCACAGTGACCAAAATGTAAGTGTGGGGTCCATAGCTGAAGCACATTTTGAACATTGTGGCAATGGGGTCTAAACCCCCATCACCACAGTGACCAAAAGGTAAGTGTGGGGTCCATAGCTGAAGCACATTTTGAACATTGTGGCAATGGGGTCCAAACCCCCATCATCACAGTGACCAAAATGTAAGTGTGGGGTCCATAGCTGAAGCACATTTTGAACATTGTGGCAATGGGGTCCAAACCCCCATCATCACAGTGACCAAAATGTAAGTGTGGGGTCCATAGCTGAAGCACATTTTGAACATTGTGGCAATGGGGTCCAAACCCCCATCATCACAGTGACCAAAATGTAAGTGTGGGGTCCATAGCTGAAGCACATTTTGAACATTGTGGCAATGGGGTCTAAACCCCAATCACCACAGTGACCAAAAGGTAAGTGTGGGGTCCATAGCTGAAGCACATTTCGAACATTGTGGCAATGGGGTCCAAACCCCCATCATCACAGTGACCAAAATGTAAGTGTGGGGTCCATAGCTGAAGCACATTTTGAACATTGTGGCAATGGGGTCCAAACCCCCATCATCACAGTGACCAAAAGGTAAGTGTTGACAAAGAAAGAGGTGCAACTGCCAAACTGCATGGATGATTCCTGGTCACAGAACAACAAACACATCAGTGGCAAAGTAGTGTATGTGTCCCATTGCAACATAAATTGGGGGAGCCAAATACTGCAGTGCAAATAAGACATACCGTTGGCCATGTGCAGACAAACAACACCCATGGGGGCTGACACCGTCAACAATCATCAATGACACAATGAAAGAAGTGACCATCAGAATGCAGACCCACATATTTGCACCAATGGGCACACAAATGCAGATACACTGTGGAGACTGCAGATGTGAGGTGAACAGATACCATACCATGGCAGCAATGGGACACACAAACCATGATCATTGTGCTGACCGATGACCTAGGAGTCCCAGGGACAGCAGGGGAAACCCACCAAACTACATACAGCCAATGGCACACCCAAGATATGCCAATGCAGTGGTGCAGATGCACAAACACAAACAGGCAGAACCACACTGCACATCATACACAACAGGTGAGGGGGGTGCCAGTGTCCCCAGGCAACCACACAACACATGAGGAGACCTGAATACCAATCATACAGATGCGCATACAGTGCCACACAAAGGTAACTCATGGATCCAAATCCCCTATGTGGGCAAGCAGGCATTGTCAGATGAGAGGGAGCACAAATCACACATGTCACACAGGCACGTAGGGACAGCAACTGACACAGCAAGACACAGGCACACCACAGCACCACTCCCAGCGCCCCCACAATGTGGTGACCCTGGGCTGCATTACAATCCCACTGTGATGACAAAGCTAAATGTGGTTCACACTGTGAACCACAGTCATGTGTCCTGAGCAACTAACTACCATCACACCTACACAAGCACAAATCAAACAGCATGGCCAGTAAGCCAAGGCCAACATGGAGGCAGGGGCCTAGCCGGGCAACAACTCTCATCTGCACACACTCAACACCACACCCCTCGACCTCCAACAATGTGCAGCAGTGAAGCACACAGGCACTGGTGACATTGCACATGCACCCATGACTATTCCAGGGTGGTGGGTGGGAACCAAGGTGCAGAAACACATCACACATGGCCACTCAACAAGACTCCTGAATGTCTGACACACTGCACACTACGCTGTACATGGACATGACGGCAATACCACACCAGCCAATGGGATCCCAGCCACAGTCACACACCAATGAAGAAGCCAAGGTCACCCACAAAGAACACACATAGACAACAACCAACATTGCAGCCCGGACCCTGAGGAGTGCCAGCAGTCACACACACAACGTGTCACAATCACTGAAAGATAACACAAACTGGAAATCACATGACAGGGGCAAACAACAAGTGCCAAGGGGAAACCTGACTGTGACCCATCTGCGTCTGCACACAAACTCAGCCCTGACAGCAAACACACCTATGGGTGACACCCTGATGACCAGTAATGTGCCATGCACCCACATCACAGAGAACCCAGTGCGAAGACTTTGGGGGAACATAGGTGAACTCAGCTAGCATCACAAACAGGTACAACACTAGGGATCACAGCATGCACAGCTAAACGGAAGTGAACACACAGACATGCACATACAACACACACCTTGGGCGCAGGCAATGTCACAGGAGTACACACTGCCATGAGGGGACTCCACTCCTGTGTGAGGAAAGCTGTGCCATATGTTGCCTCAGTAGGGCCCCATCATGTCAGCTGAGCACTTGGTCACACAATCAACAATTAGCACCAAATGAGGGCTCCCGTAACATCAGCCTGGTCATGGAAGTGCCAACGGAATCATCAGCACAGATCCAACACACTTGTATAGCAATGTTGCACTGACAACACAGATGAGTCCTTCTCCATTGATGCCCAAACCTGCATGTCCACTGGAGATGGCCACACGGTCAGGGAAGTAGACGAATTGAACAATGGCAGGCACAACAGATGTGCAGGGGTGGAAGCCACAGATGTGAAATAGGCAATCTAAGTAGGAAATCCCATTGCCAAATACTGAACACATGACACCCTCAGATGCTGCTATGGATGACATGGATACACCACAGGATAGGACACATTCCCCCTGGACCACATGGGTTCCTGCACAGTAACACTTCATTATCATGAGACCAAATATCACCATCACTGCAGCAAGGGCATGGTTAGCATCATCAACATCATGTACATCATAAGCAAAAGCACTAGAGAACAGAAAGTTGCTTTATTCAGCATATGTGGCATTAAAAGTAGAAGTCCGGTAGAAAATAAACAAAGGCCAATGGCCAGTCCATCAACAAAGTCAAAAGTGGGTGACAGTGGCAGATGCCACCCTACACATGCCTGCACAAAACCAGGGACAATCCACTAGGAGGGGCAACCGGGGGGTAGGCCAGGCACCGCAGGGACAGGATCAGGGCTCACCAGGAGGAAGCAGGGAAGGGGTGGTGGGTGCTGGAGAGCCACTGACAACTGCAGTGGAGGTGTCTGACATGGTGTGTGCCAGCACAACTGGGGGGCATGGCTCAGATGTTGTGGGTGCCGGCACCACTGCAGTGGACCCTGCAGATGGAGTGGACAGGTCCGCCACTGCAGTGCCCAAGTCAGACAGGGTGGTAGTGGACTCCACTGCAGTGCCTACCACCAGGGGAGGAGAATGGGGAACAGGCAAGGTGGGCTGGACAGAGGGGGAGGACACCCTCACCACATCAGTGGCACAGACAAGCGCAGCGGGGGTGTGGTGCCGGGAGAGCAAGTGGCAGGGGGAGAAGGCCGGATCCTCTTGGGGATGGTATATCTGTGGGTGGGGGAACCTGGGGCAGGGTGTGGTGGGGGCACCTGTGGAGTGGGGGCCTGAGGGATGGAGGAAGGAGACCTGGTGCTTGAGCTGCAGGGCGGTGGCGGGGTCTTGCTCTTACCACTCCGGGGGACTTGCGGGTGGGGGCCTCAGTCTGTCTGCGCCTGGGGGAGGGTGTCCGGGGGCGAGGGGCACTCTGCTCCGTGTGGGGGCTTCCTCTTCCCCCTGGATGCTGGAGCAGCTGGATCGGAGGGGAAGAGGCCGAGGTCACTGAGGAAGAGGCGCTGGGTCTTTGGGGTTGCAGGTGAGGCAAGGGAGGGTGTTTTGGAGGGAGAGGCAACTGAGGACTGCGCAGTGCCCGTGGATGCGTGTGTGTGTACCAGGGCCCCATCCCCTGTGAGTCTGGTTTCAGTCCCCTGACTGTGCGTGCGTGTGCGTTTTGTTTGTGGCGTGTGTGTCTGTGTGCTGGTGTGTGACTGTGCCGGTGTGTGTGTGCTTGGGATGGGTAAGGTGCTGGGGAGTGTGGATGGAGCAGAGGCAGGAGGGGTGAGGGACTGTCTGAGGAGGGACACTGCTGCCGTCAGGGAGGAGTCCATGGACCTATTGCCCCTCTGTAGGTCAGACATGCCCGATGAGATGCCCTCCATGAACGACACCAGCTGAGTCAACAGAGCGGTGTGCGCATGGAGGACACTCAGCATGGCTGTCTGCCCTACATGGAGCTGGCGAAGGAGGTACACAGACTCCTCACTCAGGGCAGCAGGGGACACAGGGGCAGGGGGTGCGGTGCCTGGCCCAAAGGAGACACGCTCCCGAACATGGGAGCCTCCACGGACCTGGGGAATGGGAGCCGATGGGAGGGCGGTGGTGGTGCTGGTGGTGGCGGGGACAGCAACACTAGCTGGGGTGTGGTGGCTGCTGACACCCGCCTCCATAAGGGAGTCATCCTCCGAGTTGCTCTGGTCCTCAGCTGAGGTGGATGGTGCTGAGGACTCCTCGGTGTGGCTCCCCTCACCCTCCGTGCCACTGGGTCCCTCCGACCACTCCTCGGCTGCTGACCCAGTCTGGCTCTCTGGCTCCTCCTGGTCCGTGGAGCTGTCCCCTTCCGTGGCCGTGGATGTATCTGCAAACAATGGGGAAACAGACAGACATCAGTCACCTGCACCAAACGCACACACCACTGTGAGCACAGCACATTACAGAGCAAGCCCTGGCATCATTAGTTGTACATTGCTAAAAGTGCCCTAACTGAACAGGAGAAGCCAATTGTCAGTCTGATGCCAAGCATGGCACTCACATCCCACATGGCCTTGCACCCATCTTTCTGGTGTCTGTTGGATTGCAACACCCCAGTGTGGACACATGCACCAAGTACACAGTAGTTGGACAGTGCAGAGGACACGGTGTGGCATGTGGACATGCACACATCACAGCTCTTGCCACTGAGTCAGTACAGGTTTCCGGATGAAAGGGATGCCCAGAGTCAAATAGGAAATGCATGTGATGCATACCAGCGACAGACACCATGATGCATCTTCTGAATCTGGCCAATCCATGGAATAGCAGCACCAAAACACGCCCACAGCATCCTTCAAATCTTCAACTTCATGACATACATGATTTTGCAACATTGTTGTGGGTGACCAACTGATTTTCCAGCAACCGATTCGTTCGAAATTCGAAAACGTGTCCGTTGCCAGGCAAGCCCATTGTCAATGGGTGCGCACCGATCGGTCCATTGCGGTACAACGCGTACAGGGGTACAACGCGTACCCGCACACATTGAATGCAATGGGCCGGCCGGGGGCACCGATCGGTCCATTGCAGTTCAACGCGTACAGGGGTACAACGCGTACCCGCACACATTGAATGCAATGGACCGGCCGGAGGCACCGATCGGTCCATTGCAGTTCAACGCGTACAGGGGTACAACGCGTACCCGCACACATTGAATGCAATGGGCCGGCCGGGGGCACCGATCGGTCCATTGCAGTACAACGCGTACAGGGGTACAACGCGTACAGGGGTACAACGCGTACCCGCACACATTGAATGCAATGGGCCGGCTGGGGGCACCGATCGGTCCATTGCAGTTCAACGCGTACAGGGGTACAACGCGTACCCGCACACATTGAATGCAATGGGCCAGACGGGGGCACCGATCGGTCCATTGCTGTTCAACGCATCACTGTACATGTGACTGGCATATGTCAGCATGCCTGTCTCAGATGGACATATGCCAGCCACAGATATCTCCCAGGGAGTGAGGGGCACACCTACATCACGACAGCCTGTCCAAACTTTATCATAAGGCATGTAAGGCTGCATTTCCTATTGTGTGTATGTTGGTGTACATGTTGTCCTGTGGGTGTCACCTGTGGGCAGCCACCCCCAGGCTGTGCACGTGTTAATGGGGACAGGATCCTGGGTGTTACGTGTACATGACCACTGTGATGTGCAACTGTTCATATCTGTGCATGTGCCATGGTCACATTTCACGGTGGTGTATGTGTATGTCATGTCACATACCCCATGAGTCCCATGTGGGACGGTATGTTTGAGCCAGGGTGTCCCAGTGGCACAATAGTGATGGTCCTCCACAGTCTTTGTGCATGTAGTGTTTACAATGTCTCTGATTTCATGTGCACAATGGGAGACAGTCTCCACATCCAGGTTGTGTGTGCATGGACTTTGATGTTGTGCGTGTGTGTGTCACAGACGTCCATGTCTGTCCTGCCGTGGCAAGTGGGACCACTACCTGTGGGGGTCATGGTTGTTTTGCTGTGGTGTATACATGATACTCCATGTAATGTCAGTGTCCATGTGGCAATACAGGGTCCCTGGGAATGTACCTGTCGTTGAGCTGTGGTGCCTGGGGCACATCTGTCCTCACATGTCACTGTGGGGGGTGATTGTGACACTGCAGCAGGAGATGGGAACTGTGACACGGCCTCATGATATCCAATGGGCCAACCTGGGACTAATTGATGCCACCTGTTGGACCGTGTTGACAGATGTTGGCCATGTATGTACCATACATGTCCTTACGGAACTGCACACTTCATGTAGTTGTGCCTCATAATGATGTATGTTGGGATATTGAGTGTGTTCAATGCCGCATATGTGGGGTGACTGACAATCTTGCTTACTTCTCCTCTGCACTGCAGGGCTCCTGCTGTCCATCAACCATTCCCAGACCTGGCAATGATGGTGGAACGGGACAGCATCCGACGGTACCGCTTCACCAGGCAGCTGATTGAGGATTTGGCAGTGCAGTTGTCCCCACATTTGCAGCCTGGCCGGCCGTATCCTACAGCGCTGACCCCCAAGGTGAAGGTGATGGCAGCCCTACACTTCTTTGCCACCGGTACCTTCCAACATACTGTGGCGACTGCTGGTGGGATGTCACAGACCATGTTGAGCCGTGTGCTCCGCGATGTTTTGGCGGCAATGTTGCTATTCCTGAACCGGTACATCTATTTCCCTAGACTGCGACGACTCACTGACGTGAAGAGTGACTTTTATGCCCTGGGGAGGATGCCGCATGTCATTGGCTCCATTGATGGGACACATGTGGCTTTGGTACCACCACAGGCCCAGGAGCAGGCCTACAGGAACCGCAAGCACTACCACTCGGTCAATGCACTGGTGGTGTGTCTTGCAGACATGACCATCACACACGTGTGTGCCCGTTTCCCTGGTTCAGCACACGATGCCTTTGTGATGAGGAGTAGTCGCATCCCCAGGATGATGGCACAGATGCAGAACCAGCGTGCCTGGCTTGTCGGTGTGTACTGACTTTGTGCCATTGTGTGTGATCTGATCTGTAGTATTCCGCCCACTTTTCCAAGTCAGCTAATGTGCACTTGTCTGTCCGTAGGTGACTCGGGATACCCCAACATGCCATGGTTGCTGACACCCCTCAGGAACCCTGTGACACCAGCCCAGATGCGCTACAATGAGGCACATGGTCGGACCAGGAGAGTGATTGAGCGGACATTTGGTCTCCTGAAGAGCCGCTTCCGCTGCCTGGACAAGACCGGAGGGTCCCTCCCATATGCCCCTGCGAAAGTGTGCAAGATTATCATCGTCTGCTGCATGCTCCACAACCTGGCAGTGCGGAAGGAGTTGCCTCTCATCCAGCATGACAATGACAAACATCCACCACCTGTGGAGGATCCTGGCCTGGACCACGATGCCAGTGACGATGATGATGATGGTGATGTCTGCACACAGCTCATCACCAACTTCTTTAGCTGAATGTGAGTATCCTGAGGTGTCATGTCAATGATGTGAGTTGGCACGATGTGTAGGTGGTGCTCTGGTGCTGTTGGAGTGTGTCCATGGGCTACTTGACTGGATGTGTGTTGCGATGTGTGCTTACAGGTGGGCTGTACTCCCCAACAGTGTTGACATGCTAACTTGGTTCTGGGTGGGTATCTTGTAACATGTATTGTGCATGAGTTTTGCTGTTCTGTCCTGTACTCCATTGCTTTTGACTGTGTGTCATTTCTGTCCTTCACAGGGTACTTTCAGATTCGTTTGCTCAACTGTGTCCACCGACGACGTGATTGCACTTCCAGGCTGGTAGCTGTTGTGTCCCTACAGGTGATGTGCGCCACACCCATGGACTTCCTTCCGTCTACAGTTGTTGACTGTGTGCCCGCTGCCAGGTGGGATTACCTTGCATCTGTAGTGGTTACGACATGTTGCAACTGTGTAATAAACCTGGGCTTCACTTTGTGATGTGCGTTGTCTGTGGTCACACATTTGACTGCCATTTGCTTACTGCACCTGTGGGCTACTTGACTACAACTGCGAATGGGTGTGGTGTCTGTGCATTGCACCGTCTTCCCTGGCAACATCAGTGTAGGCAATGAGTCAGATGGCCTAGGTGTGTATGTGTTGTGTAGCCCTGGTGGTGTGTCTCCCTCATATGTGTCACGTTGCCTTTACTCACATGCCTGTGTTGTCCTTGCTGTTGCAGTTCGCATACACAGTGTAATTTTGCAGTTCATCATCCCCATAACAGCACCCACGTTGGAATCACAACAGAGGCAAGTATGGTGTATTAGTGTGTTTATTGTGATACATTTGTGTGAATAGTGCATAGGATGGGTAGTGCTGTACATAAATCTTGCAATCCGAAGTTCCTAGGTGAATTGAAAGTCCTGGTAGACAGAATCCCCAGTATCGGGGCCACAGTTGTCTGACACATTGGTCCAACTTGTACTCCCCATGCAATGTGTGGGAGTAGTGTTGCCGTCAACAGGGTGAACAGTCTGTGCACAAAGGTGAACATCCAGAACAGGTTCAGGCTTCCTGGGAGTTGTGCTTGGCCATCGGCCTCTCACTTGCCCCTCCTCGGACGACCCCTCTTCTTGGGGGGGCCCCTCAAGTACAGGCTGCTGCGGTGCAGGGGACTCTCCGCCAGAGTCATCCTCCCTCCCTGTGGCAGTTGCAGTTTGTTCGGCACCAGATGTTGTTGGCACACAGGGAGGTGTGGACTGGTTGCTGTTCATCTGGCGGAGGCATTGTAAAATGTCCCTGTGCACCGCCGTCATCTCATGCAGTGCATCCCACTTGGACTCCACGCGGGACATGTGTGAGTCCACGCGGGACATGTGTGACTCCACGTGGGACATGTGGGAGTCCAAGCGGGCATGATGGGCAGCCTGCTGCTGTTTCATGTCTCTGAGGAGCCCCACTACCTGGCTGAGGTCTCCGGTGCTGGACTGGTACGCATCAGCTATGCGTACCAGTTGTGGGTCATCATGCACACCAGCAACCTCTGCAAGCAGCAACCTCTGTCTCCCACCCCTCCCACCACCCCTGCTGACATGTGCAGTGCGTGCAGTGTCACGCACAGATGACCCTGGTCCACCTTGGGGGTTGGTGGTGGTGGTGGTGTCCATGGTCCCAGGTTGGTCCAGGGTCCCTGTGCTGGTGTTGCTCCTTGTTCTGTCCATGTCGGCAGGGATGGTATTTGTGGTGAGAGTCGTTGGAGGGGTGGGTGCAGGGGGTGCAGCTGGTGGTCCTGCTGGTGCTGCAGCTGGTGGTCCTGCTGGTGCTGCATGTAGACTTGCACCGGATGTGCCAGGTTGGTCTTCTTCGTCCGAGGAGGACAGAGGCTGTACGACGCCAGTGAGCTCCGCATCCTCTTGAGCCTGGGACTGGGACTCCTCAGCGTCTGCTGCTGTGTCCCCATCATCACCTGTTTTTGGGAGACACACACAATGTATGTTATGTTTCTGCAGGCATCAATGGTTGACACACATGACAGTTGTGACTGTGCCTCTGGGTGCGGGCCTGTACATTGCATTGTCCTAAGTCGTCACAGTCAGGGGTTGATATTGGTGTGGCACATTGTCCTGCATTATTTGGGCATTTCTATGTATTTTTTGGGGTGTGAACATGGTCTGCATTGGTTGTGTTTGGTTGACAGCCGGCCCTCCTTCCCACCCACCCAGCCAGTCAGTTATCCCACCATGGACTGTGCTTGCATTGCAGGGAGTGGAAGTTGTCTCTCAGGATGTCAGTCAGTGGTGTCCGGCTGTTTGTTGGTGCACAGTTGCCAGCAGGGCCTTGTGCTCCCCACAGCAGTAGCCAGTGTCAGCCATCTTGTGAGTCCTTCTCCACTCCCTGTGATGTGAGCATGGTTCAGGGTGGTGTTGATGGGACAGTTGTGGGGGTGAGCTATGTCTGTGACTACGACTCCCATCATGCTATTGCCTCCACCCCACTTCCCAGCATTCCCATACTTACTTGCTTTTGTGGGGAGTTCAGTGTGTGTGGGTGTGAGAGCAATGGCAAGATGGCTGACAGTGGTGTCCTGCTGTTGGTTGGTGTGCAGTTCCCAGCATGCCCTTGTGCTCCCCACGACACAGCAACAGTGTCAGACATCTTTGATGGGCCTTTCCACTCTCTGTGGGATGTGCATGCGTGAGTGTGAGCTTGCTGGGCAATGTGGTGGGGGATGTAGAGCTGTGACTACGACTCCCATCATGCTATTGCCTCCACCCCCTTCCCAGCATGCCCATGCTTCCTTCCTTTGATTCTGCTTCCCTGTGGGGTGGGCTGGCTGTGCTGACAGGATGGCTGGGAGTGTTGTCCTGGCAGTTGTTTGGCTAAGAGTCCCAAGAGTGTCCCTGTGCTTCACACAACATAACCCAGGGTGGTGGTTCTTTGTGGGATCTTGTGTTAGGATGGGGGCATTGCATTCTACCAGGTGGGTTCTGTGGAGTTTGTGTTGGGGTGTGTGTGTGAGGGGAGGTGCTTGTGACTATGGTCAGTGCTGCAAGTCCTCCTTCCCACCCACCCAGCCAGCCAGTTATCCTACCATGGAACGTGATTGCATTGCAGGGAGTGGAAGTTGTCTCTCAGGATGTCAGTCAGTGGTGTCCTGCTGTTTGTTGGTGCACAGTTGCCAGCAGGGCCTTGTGCTCCCCACAGCAGTAGCCAGTGTCAGCCATCTTGTGAGTCCTTCTCCACTCCCTGTGATGTGAGCATGGTTCAGGGTGGTGTTGATGGGACAGTTGTGGGGGTGACCAATATCAGTGACTACGACTCCCATCATGCTATTGCCTCCACCCCCCTTCCCAGCATGCCCATGCTTCC
Source organism: Calotriton arnoldi (assembly GCA_963921515.1). Taxonomy (NCBI): domain Eukaryota; kingdom Metazoa; phylum Chordata; class Amphibia; order Caudata; family Salamandridae; genus Calotriton; species Calotriton arnoldi. The sequence goes on from CAWUFW010003080.1 coordinate 1,764,956, forward strand.
TTCCTTTTGACTCTGCTTCCCTGTGGGGTGGGCTGGCTGTGCTGACAGGATGGCTGGGAGTGTTGTCCTGGCAGTTGTTTGGCTAAAGGGCCCAAGAGTGGCCCTGTGCTTCACACAACATAACCCAGGGTGGTGGTTCTTTGTGGGATCTTGTGTTAGGATGGGGGCATTGCATTCTACCAGGTGGGTTCTGTGGAGTTTGTGTTGGGGGGTGTGTGAGGGGAGGTGCTTGTGACTATGGTCAGTGCTGCAAGTCCTCCTTCCCACCCACCCAGCCAGCCAGTTATCCCACCATGGAACGTGCTTGCATTGCAGGGAGTGTAAGTTGTCTCTCAGGATGTCAGTCAGTGGTGTCCTGCTGTTTGTTGGTGCACAGTTGCCAGCAGGGCCTTGTGCTCCCCACAGCAGTAGCCAGTGTCAGCCATCTTGTGAGTCCTTCTCCACTCCCTGTGATGTGAGCATGGTTCAGGGTGGTGTTGATGGGACAGTTGTGGGGGTGACCAATATCAGTGACTACGACTCCCATCATGCTATTGCCTCCACCCCCTTCCCAGCATGCCCATGCTTCCTTCCTTTTGACTCTGCTTCCCTGTGGGGTGGGCTGGCTGTGCTGACAGGATGGCTGGGAGTGTTGTCCTGGCAGTTGTTTGGCTAAAAGTCCCAAGAGTGGCCCTGTGCTTCACACAACATAACCCAGGGTGGTGGTTCTTTGTGGGATCTTGTGTTAGGATGGGGGCATTGCATTCTACCAGGTGGGTTCTGTGGAGTTTGTGTTGGGGGGTGTGTGAGGGGAGGTGCTTGTGACTATGGTTAGTGCTGCAAGTCCTCCTTCCCACCCACCCAGCCAGCCAGTTATCCCAAAATGGAACGCGCTTGCATTGCAGGGAGTGGAAGTTGTCTCTCAGGATGTCAGTCAGTGGTGTCCTGCTGTTTGTTGGTGCACAGTTGCCAGCAGGGCCTTGTGCTCCCCACAGCAGTAGCCAGTGTCAGCCATCTTGTGAGTCCTTCTCCACTCCCTGTGATGTGAGCATGGTTCAGGGTGGTGTTGATGGGACAGTTGTGGGGGTGACCAATATCAGTGACTACGACTCCCATCATGCTATTGCCTCCACCCCCTTCCCAGCATGCCCATGCTTCCTTCCTTTTGACTCTGCTTCCCTGTGGGGTGGGCTGGCTGTGCTGACAGGATGGCTGGGAGTGTTGTCCTGGCAGTTGTTTGGCTAAAGGTCCCAAGAGTGGCCCTGTGCTTCACACAACATAACCCAGGGTGGTGGTTCTTTGTGGGATCTTGTGTTAGGATGGGGGGCATTGCATTCTACCAGGTGGGTTCTGTGGAGTTTGTGTTGGGGGGGGTGTGTGAGGGGAGGTGCTTGTGACTATGGTCAGTGCTGCAAGTCCTCCTTCCCACCCACCCAGCCAGCCAGTTATCCCACCATGGAACGTGCTTGCATTGCAGGGAGTGCAAGTTGTCTCTCAGGATGTCAGTCAGTGGTGTCCTGCTGTTTGTTGGTGCACAGTTGCCAGCAGGGCCTTGTGCTCCCCACAGCAGTAGCCAGTGTCAGCCATCTTGTGAGTCCTTCTCCACTCCCTGTGATGTGAGCATGGTTCAGGGTGGTGTTGATGGGACAGTTGTGGGGGTGACCAATATCAGTGACTACGACTCCCATCATGCTATTGCCTCCACCCCCTTCCCAGCATGCCCATGCTTCCTTCCTTTTGACTCTGCTTCCCTGTGGGGTGGGCTGGCTGTGCTGACAGGATGGCTGGGAGTGTTGTCCTGGCAGTTGTTTGGCTAAAAGTCCCAAGAGTGGCCCTGTGCTTCACACAACATAACCCAGGGTGGTGGTTCTTTGTGGGATCTTGTGTTAGGATGGGGGGCATTGCATTCTACCAGGTGGGTTCTGTGGAGTTTGTGTTGGGGGGTGTGTGAGGGGAGGTGCTTGTGACTATGGTTAGTGCTGCAAGTCCTCCTTCCCACCCACCCAGCCAGCCAGTTATCCCACCATGGAACGTGCTTGCATTGCAGGGAGTGTAAGTTGTCTCTCAGGATGTCAGTCAGTGGTGTCCTGCTGTTTGTTGGTGCACAGTTGCCAGCAGGGCCTTGTGCTCCCCACAGCAGTAGCCAGTGTCAGCCATCTTGTGAGTCCTTCTCCACTCCCTGTGATGTGAGCATGGTTCAGGGTGGTGTTGATGGGACAGTTGTGGGGGTGACCAATATCAGTGACTACGACTCCCATCATGCTATTGCCTCCACCCCCTTCCCAGCATGCCCATGCTTCCTTCCTTTTGACTCTGCTTCCCTGTGGGGTGGGCTGGCTGTGCTGACAGGATGGCTGGGAGTGTTGTCCTGGCAGTTGTTTGGCTAAAAGTCCCAAGAGTGGCCCTGTGCTTCACACAACATAACCCAGGGTGGTGGTTCTTTGTGGGATCTTGTGTTAGGATGGGGGCATTGCATTCTACCAGGTGGGTTCTGTGGAGTTTGTGTTGGGGGTGTGTGAGGGGAGGTGCTTGTGACTATGGTTAGTGCTGCAAGTCCTCCTTCCCACCCACCCAGCCAGCCAGTTATCCCACCATGGAACGTGCTTGCATTGCAGGGAGTGTAAGTTGTCTCTCAGGATGTCAGTCAGTGGTGTCCTGCTGTTTGTTGGTGCACAGTTGCCAGCAGGGCCTTGTGCTCCCCACAGCAGTAGCCAGTGTCAGCCATCTTGTGAGTCCTTCTCCACTCCCTGTGATGTGCGCATGGTTCATGGTGGTGTTGATGGGACAGTTGTGGGGGGGCAATATGTGTGACTGCGACTCCCATGATGCTATTGGCTACACTGACTTGGCCAGCATACACAGAATTCCTTCCTTTGAGTGGTCTTCACTGTGTGTTGGTGTTGTTGTGGTGGCTACATGTCTGGATGTGTTTGTTAGTTCTATTTGTGCCACTGCCTAGCTGTAGTTGTAGTTGTGTTTGTACATGTGATGGCACAGTTGGATGTGACTTTTTTGATGGCATGTGTTGTGTTTATCTGACTGACATACACATTTTGGGATGATTCTGTTCTGGTTGCTGTGTAATTGCTATGAGTGCATGGTTTGACTCTCCCCTTGACAGTGATGTGTGTGTGTTTTGTGGCAGTATATTGTGTACATTTGTTGTATACTCACCAGGCTCTGGGATGTCCTCTAGTCCATATACGCTCACTGGCGGAAGGATGGCCCGCACCTTCTCCTCCCAGGGCCTGAGGTATATTGGCTTGGCAGGAGGGCCACTGCCGGTGTATTGGCTGTTGATGTAGTCTTTCTTGAGCAGGTCCCGTACCCTCCTGCGCACGTCATACCACCTGTTCTGGATGTCGCTCTTTGTGCGCCGACATGGTGATTGTGCGTTCACCCTGTTGATGATCCTCTCCCACATCTTGGTTTTCTGGGAGATGGGGGTCTGTTGGACCAGTGTGCCAAACAGCTGTGGCTCTACCCTGAGGATCTCGTCTACCATGACTTCCAATTCACAATCTAGGAACTTGGGATTCTTCTTGGGGGGCATGGTGATGGGTGGTGATGGTGAGTGATGTGTGTGTTGGTGTGCAGGTGAGGGTGTGTGAGTGTGTGTTTTGCTGGGTGTATGTGAGGTAGGTATTTGTTGGTGTGCTGATGGTGTGTGGCTTGTGTGAGGGATGAGCTGTGGGTGTGTGGTTGCTTTCTCTTGGGTGCTGGCAGTGGAATGGCATTTGCAAAGGCTCATGGTTGTGATTTGTGTCCTTTATATGGGTGGAGTTGTGGGTGTGTCTTTGTTCTCTGTCCCCACCCCCCAGTATTTATTGGCTTAGTAATTGCTTGTTTGGCCTTTTTTTGTGTGATTTTTCCTTTGTACTGTCTGTGTATGTTGGAAACGTTCTTGTGACCGAGTCGGACCCTGCATTTGTCTCGTACGGTCTTCTCCGTTTCGTTCACGCTGTGTATGTGCAGTTTTCTATGCTGCGTACGCGTCGGTCGCGGTGTTTTGTGTTGCTTCGGCTCGGTTTTGTATGCGTGTCGGTCGTACGGCTTAGCCTCCATCCGACTCGCTCGTGGTTTTCGCGCCTTGCATCGTACTTTGCGGTTTGGAGTTCGCGTGTACGTTTCGGTCGGATTTGTTCCGGGTGCGTGTCGGTCGGTTGGATTCGCGTGTTTTTCCGACCGGATTGCTGTTTTCCGTGCGGCTCGGTCGGTCGACTTGGGTTCGGTACGTGTCGGTCGGATTTTGCATGCCTTGCATCGTACTTGGCGTGTCGGTCGGTATAATTTCCGGATCCGAGTCGGTCGGTGCTTTTTCCGGCCCGAATCGGAATCGACCCCTAAGTGTAAATTGTGAAGAACCAGAACATATATCCAGAAGATGCCGAATGCCAGAATCACTTTGGATTTTAGTTTTATCGGTTGTCAAGTCTTCAAAAATAGAATGCAACAAAGAACAAAACCTTTTTTCTTGATTCTCCATAATTTGTTGTTGAAGATTTTCTAGAAAAAATATGACGTTCACAACTACATTAGCATAGCAGTTGATACCTGAACTATTTTCTAACTGATATCCTACAATATCTTCAACAGTGTCCTTTTTGTTTTTGTTTGGAACCTCAACATTCTCTTGATTTGTTTTCTTCTTTCCAACCTCACTACAGAGTTTCTCATATGTTCGTTTTCGACATACTACACGCTTTTGATATACAGGATATTCACCTAAGTTGGGAGCATACAGTCTTCTTAACCGATTATATTCTCTTACACAATTTGCATCTGCACTAATCTTTCTGTCATCAAAATCAATCAAATATAATCCAGATAAAGTTCTGACTCGGGACAATGCAACATATGCCATGCTCTCTTTAAACACGGTACTTCCAATGTTTACCAAAGCACTGTCTACACTTAAACCTTGAGATTTATGAATGGTCACTGCATATGCTAAAGATAGAGGAAACTGTTTTCTACGAACATAGAAGTCTTTAACAAGCAAAAAACGAACAGCACAACGTCCAATCTGTTTTACCTCTTCAATCTGATCAAATTTAATCTTCAAAAATTCAATTCCATCTCTATTTGGATAATTAACAAAATCAACAACTTTTCCCATCGCTCCATTTACTAAACCTTTTTCCACATCCAAATTACGCCCTAAAATTACCCGACAGTTTTCACATACATATATATTCTTTTCTAAACCAGCAGTCTTAGATTTAGATTTTTCCAAAGAATCCAATTTTGTTTTTAATTTTTCTGACAAAATAATAGTAATTCCTTCGTGTTCTATTTTATCAATGGCTTCCATTTTTATTATTTGTTGTTTTTCCAGCTTTAAAAGTTCTTCATTGAGTGTAGAACACTCTCGCAGTGTTGGCGTTAGGCAGATTATAGATTTCTTTTCTCCAATTTTTTTGTATATTATTTCCGGAGCAACATTTTCATTTGGAAACAAGTTTGTAAGTAGCCGACTTTGCAAAGCTTCTTTACCATGTTCTGTCAATACACCAATTCTTATATCTTGGAGAATGCTTCCATAATCTTCATCACTTGCCTGTCGCATATTTTTAATAAGTTCTTTGTATTCAAAATATGACCAAATGTTGACATTTCCAATACTTCCCAAAGATTTCCTGGTGTCTTCATGCTTAAGTGTTTTAAAAACTGGTTCCCCTTTTACAGGAGTAAGTTGCAGTAGATCGCCGAAAACAATCACATGTTTTCCTCCAAATAACACATCATAATCTGTTTTTAAAATTTGCTGCATTCTTAAATGTACAAAGACAAGCATTAAATTTGAGACCATGCTCACCTCATCAATTATCAGAAGTTTCATTTTCTTTAGTACTCTTGAAACTTCATAACAAGCTTCTCCAGAAAGCTTGTGATATTCCAACTTGTTTTCATGTTCAACAGGTAGCATTAGTAAACAATGTAATGTAATCCCTTTAATGTTGTGTGCTGCTAACCCAGTTGGAGCGGTTACAACACAAGATAAATGTGATTCAGTGGTTTTCTGTAGATAACTGGTCAAAACTTTAATTAAGAAACTTTTTCCTGTACCAGCTTGACCACTGATATACATTCGAATAGCTTTAAATGAGCTGATCCCCCAGGGATCATCACTCATCCCCACGCTCTTCAACATCTACATGGCCCCCCTCGCCGCCATCGTCAGACAGCATGGGCTCAGCATCGTATCCTACGCCGACGACACTCAGCTCATCCTCTCGCTTACGAAGAATCCCGAAGACGCCAGACGCTGCTTCCAGGAAGGAATGAAGAACGTGGCAGCCTGGATGAAGGACAGCTGCCTGGAGCTAAACTCAGAGAAAACCGAGGTCCTCATCCTCGGACCCTTCACCGCCGCCTGGGACAACACCTGGTGGCCCTCCGCCCTCGGGAGCCCACCCACCCCTACAGACCACGCTCGGAACCTTGGCATCATCCTTCACTCCTCCCTCTCCATGAACCGCCAGATCAACGCCGTCGCCTCCACCAGTTTCAACTGCCTTCGCATCCTCCGTAAGACCTTCAAATGGATCCCCCCGACTTCAGAAGGACCGTCACCCACGCACTCATAACCAGCAGACTGGACTACGGCAACGCCCTCTACGCCGGAATCAGTAAAACTCTTCTACACAAACTCCAAACCATCCAGAATGCCACAGCCAGACTCGTCCACGGGACACTGCGCCACGAGTACATGACCCACCACCTACGAGGCCTCCACTGGCTCCCCATCGAAAAGAGGGTCACCTTCAAACTCCTCACCCACGCCTACAAATCCCTCAACAACATCGGACCCAAATACCTCAATGAGAGATTATCCTTCCACGTACCCAAGAGGAACCTCCGCTCCACCGATCTCGCCCTGGCAGAGGTCCCCCGCATCCGCAGAAACAGAACCGGCAGGAGAGCTTTCTCCTACATCGCAGCGAAAACCTGGAACAAGCTCCCTGTGAACATCAGATGCTCCCCGACTGTGCACACATTCAGGAAGGACCTCAAGACATGGCTCTTCGACTGACCCGGAGCCGCCACCCCCGCGCCTTGAGACCCTCACGGGTGAGTAGCGTGCTATATAAGCCCCTGATTGATTGATTGATGTGCAGTTGCATTCTTTTTTTTCATGAAGTAAACCATGGTCTATCTGATGTGTAACTTGCTGATATATTTCTTTCTGTTCAATATTTAGTTGCTCTTCCAAGTTTCCCATCTTCATAATATCCTGTTGAGCTTGATGCATTGCCGTTTCTACTTCACTCATGGCGATTGCTGCATCATTTTCAACAATTGGTTCTCCTAGTGGATCTTGACTCAGTGGAGCAGAACTTTGACTGTCTTGAGAACTGTCTCTAGCAATCTCAGCTGCAATAGTAGCTTCTTGTTCAATTTCTTCATTCAACATTTGGAGATAATTTGGAAAAACTGTGCATTCAATGCTATCTTTACATGCATTAAAAGAATCTTCATAGCACTGAAAATCTCCAAGTAATTCCATTTCAGTACGCCAAGGCTTGAACAGTTGCAGAAGTGCTAAAGAGTAAAATTCCCTTTTATCTGGTGTTTCGCAACTGAGTTTCCTGTGATTAATCAGATTTCCTTTGGTATGTTTCACCAAACATCCATCACAGCCAATGACTTCATATTTTTCTTCATTTATGTTCTCTGTAATATTTCTCTTAAAGCTGTAATATTGCAGTACTTCATAGAGACATATGTTTTCAAGATAGGGACTTCTTTTAGGATAGTGCGTATCCAACATGTTTGTTTCAACAATATCTGTGCTTTCCGGTTCATTTAATGCTAAATATTCAATTTCTTGTACAGATTTCAATACTTGATTTCGTGTTGCAGCAAGACCTAGACTAACCCAAATGATTCCTCTTGACTTTGAATATAAACTTGCAGAGGTCAACCGATCCGAACATTCGTAGGATCCAATCTCTCGATGGGACAGCATCTTCAAACTAAAGCTGTACAATTTGTTACTAAGAGTCTTCTCTTGTGAAATTTCTTCCCACATTTCTTTCAACTCCGTCTTTTCAGATTTTGTTATGTATGACGTAACATAGCGAGCAACAGCAATGGAATTATCTGCAACATACTGAATATCCATATTTGCATTCCACATCGACAAAATCACTGGATTGTAATCATTAATATACTTTGATTGTTCACTTCTTTTTAAATTGTAAGTATTTTTGGGAGATTTTCTAGTGATAGTATGCCTCACTGCTGACATGAAACTGTTGACTCTTCCTTTGGAAATTACTGGACGTGGAAATCCAAAACGACATTTTGTATAAAACATTTCCTTTGACTTGTATTTCCGTCGACAGTATTTGCCACATCGATGATTTTGAAACCGTAAAACTTGTTGTCTTAAAGTATTTTCTTCTCCTGTTTTTGGAATAGCACATGTAACATAGTCTTCAATAAAAGATAAAACAGTCTCATCAGATTCAGTTCCAAATTTAGGTGCATCCTTGATCCATAGAAGCATATGTATATGAGGAGCACCTCTAGCTTGGTACTCCTTTCTCCAAAAGAAATCAATAACTTCTCCAAGAGGTGGGTTCTTTTTATTGCAGATAAAAGACATCATAGCTTGAAACCTATGATTAAAATATCTGCACACATTTACAGGATCCAAGGAACACAGTTCTCCAGCTGTCTTGAATTCAATGTTTTTAATATTCGAATTTGCTTCACGAAGAAATTCAAGTAAATCGTCCCATGCGTATTCAGCAGAGCTTAGCGTAACAAACCATGTAGGGGTTCCTAAGTTCCTTAACATACATTTAAGTTCTCCATGACGATGATACCAATACTCATTAGTACCCGTTGACACGCCATCAAATTAATCAATTGAGATTCTAAATGATCGTCTCTCTGTTGTACTTTGTCCATGAATTCCTTTGCAGAAACATGTTGAAGATGAACTCCTGTTTTTAATATATGGTTCACTGCATATGAAAGTCCAGACAAGTCACTTTCAAACAAAAGATGAAATATATATGGAATACATTGTCGAAATCTTGGATCTTCTGAATACAATCTTGTTGTACGATATTCTGACGCTGGAATCTGTACTGGTCGTTCGTCATATCGTCCACCTAATCCAGTGGGGAAGAGCTGTGGAAAACAACGAGCTTCCAAACTTCTTTCCCAAACACTCATGGGAGTTCCCTTTGCTTTCTTCATTTGGAATAATTCAATAGCATTTCCAATCACTTCCTTTGAATGTAAAGGATGTACACTATAATGTTCATAAATTTCTTCGCTTTTGGAGATCTCCACTTTTTCAATATGCCCACTTGAAATTTCGGTTTCATCTCCTAAAACTATTTTGTCTTCTTCCACATACACATTTTTGTAGCAAACATTGTTTTTTGTGAGATATAACGTAGCCTTTTGCACTTTGCTGACATCTACTAATTCTTGCCATATTTTCCGACCCTTCGTAGGAACACCATTAACTAGAATAACTACAGGTTCAGTTTCCTCTTTCTCTACACCAATAGTTTCAATATTCTTTTTAAAATCTAAAGGTAAATATACAACTCTTCCTTTTAATCCTCTTTGTAAATCTGTGGGAGGCAACTTACCTGTTTTAGGCTCTATACGAACAATAGCCTAAAACGGGTGCACAGATTGAATCAGAATGGACTCATACGTATTTAATTCTACCAGTTCTGGAGGAATAGCTACCAACTCTAGGTTATTATGTACAGCTCTAGCTGGCATTTTATTCTCCTCTAATTTCGTATAACAATATTTACAAATACGTTGATCACTACCCAACTCAAAGCAATCTTCCACCAACAAATAAATACCAAATTCCTTCCACTTATCATTGTTTTCTTTTTCACTTTTTAAATACAGATCAACATTCCTAGTTTGACCTCTATAGTGAGTACGTCGACAACAAATACAAACATAGTTTGGTCTTTCACAACAAATTACCTTAAACTTTGTAATTTCTTCTTCAAACTTCTCAGTACTACTATCTTCCACCTCTTCTTCAACACCTACACTTATCAAACTCTCACTTTCTGTACACTCCTGTTCAGGACCAAAGAAACGAAACTCTATTTCATCACAAACCTTTTTAACATCCGATACTGTCCCATGCAAAAGAGCAGTGTTTAAGTCACTTAAAATTATTGCAGGACTTTTTACATAGTACAATCTTCTTACTAACTTCCGCATTTGAGAGTGATGTACTGCTAACATTCTCAAATGATGAAAAACACTTTTACACACTTTTCTAGAAAGACAAGCCAGAGAAAGACCTTGCAAACCAGTAATTTTTCTCACTTTGCAAGGATCTAGTCCTTGCAGCATCTTAATCTTTTGTTTAACACTTTTTTTAGTATACTCTCGTAAGAAATTTCGTAAAATATCAATAGACTCCTGTCGTATACTACAAATACTACTACAATCCCAAGTATATACTGGGGCTTTAGTAAGTCTTCCTAGAACTTCATCAGCTATCACTTCTTCTACATTTCTAGGAACCATCTTTTCTTTTTCAATTGCACAACCGTTCTTCACTTCATAAGCACGACCATTGGTATCAACTGCGTGAACTAATGTATTGCTCTGAAAATAGCTCTCTTCATTAAAAAAAGGCTCTGAATTTGAAGTGTGCTTCCATTCACCCAATTTTTTTTTACAAAAGTTAGTTCTGTTAATTAGTCTCTTCTTTTTACTTTTGTCCTTCATAGAATGCATTGGTTTATCTAATGTTCGCATTCTGTTTAAACTTAAAATGAACAATTTTCTTTTTATTTCAAAAGCCTTTTCAACGATATTTTCAATCTGTTTTTTCTTTTTATAAAATGCAGATCTTCTTTTATATTTCTTGCCATCTTTTAATAAATTTTGTAGTACTCTACTTTTAAACAGACGTTTCTTTATTTCATAAAATTGATTCACCCTTCTTTTAACATAGATTGTTTTATCAGAACATGATTTGCATTAATCTGTCTTTTTTCATTTAATTCTTCTTTGTTCTAGAAGTATTCTTTCTATTTTCTACATTGTCAAAACGTTTTGTAGTCCTTAAAAGTCTTTTGATAAATTCTTTTGTTCTCTTACCGCAAGACTTTTTCTTTTTTTCTACATGTTGTAGTTCATCTAATTCCTGCTGTTGTGTTTTCTTTAAATAGTATTGTCTCTTTTCTTGTTTTCTCTTTTCCGTTTTTTTGTCATGGTAAGTCTTTCTTAATATTAATGAAGAATATCTGAAAAAAACAATATTTAAAATGAATTTAATATTATTGAAAAAATTATATCAAAATACACTAATCTATTACTAAAGAAACACCTTCTATTTAAAAGCTACAAACAAGTGCATATATGGTTTTTGGAATATATTCACAAATACACATAACTCAATGATTAGAGTACTGCAAGGAGAGTGCACGGTGAATTTATAAGTTCTTGGGTATTGGCGGAGTGATTGGATAAGTACATGGTACTGGCTGGGTGATTGGAGGAGTGCATGGGTAGTGACAGGGTGATGGCTGGAGTGCATGGGTAGTACCTGAGTAATTGAAGGAGTGAATGAGTAGTGTCTAGGTGGTTAAAGGACTGCATGGGTAGTGCACAGGGGATTGTAGCAGTGCATGTGTTAGTGCCTGGGTCATTGCATGAGTACATGGGTACTGACTGGATGATCAGAGTACTGCAAGGAGAGTGCATTGTGAATTTATAAGTGCTTGGGTATTGGCGGAGTAATTGGATAAGTACATGGTACTGGCTGGGTGATTTGAGGAGTGCATGGGTAGTGACAGGGTGATGGCTGGAGTGCATGGGTAGCACCTGAGTAATTGAAGGAGTGAATGAGTAGTGTCTAGGTGATTAGACGACTGCATGGGTAGTGCACAGGGGATTGTAGCAGTGCATGTGTTAGTGCCTGGGTTATTGCATGAGTACATAGGTACTGACTGGATGGTCAGAGTACTGCAAGGAGAGTGCATGGTGAATTTATAAGTGCTTGGGTATTGGCGGAGTGATTGGATAAGTACATGGTACTGGCTGGGTGATTGGAGGAGTGCATGGGTAGTGACAGGGTAATGGCTGGAGTGCATGGGTAGTACCTGAGTAATTGAAGGAGTGAATGAGTAGTGTCTAGGTGATTAAAGGACTGCATGGGTAGTGCACAGGGGATTGTAGCAGTGCATGTGTTAGTGCCTGGGTCATTGCATGAGTACATGGGTACTGACTGGATGATCAGAGTACTGCAAGGAGAGTGCACGGTGAATTTATAAGTGCTTGGGTATTGGCGGAGTAATTGGATAAGTACATGGTACTGGCTGGGTGATTTGAGGAGTGCATGGGTAGTGACAGGGTGATGGCTGGAGCGCATAGGTAGTACCTGAGTAATTGAAGGAGTGAATGAGTAGTGTCTAGGTGATTAGACGACTGCATGGGTAGTGCACAGGGGATTGTAGCAGTGCATGTGTTAGTGCCTGGGTTATTGCATGAGTACATAGGTACTGACTGGATGGTCAGAGTACTGCAAGGAGAGTGCATGGTGAATTTATAAGTGCTTGGGTATTGGCGGAGTGATTGGATAAGTACATGGTACTGGCTGGGTGAGTGGAGGAGTGCATGGGGAGTGACAGGGTGATTGCTGAACTGCATGGGTACTACCTGGGTAATTGAAGGTGTGAATGAGCAGTCTCTTGGCGGTTAGAGGATTGTATGGGTAGTGCACAGGTGATTGTAGCAGTGCATGGTTACTGCCTGGGTCATTGCATGAGTACATGGGTACTGACTGGATGATTACAGTACTGCAAGGAGAGTGCATGGTGATTTTATAAGTGCTTGGTTATTGGCAGAGTGATTGGATAAGTACATGGTACTGGCTGGGACATTGCAAGTCTAGGCGGTTAGAGGATTGTATGGGTAGTGCACAGGAGATTGTAGCAGTGCATGGGTACTGCCTGGGTCATTGCATGAGTACATGGGTACTGACTGGATGATTAGAGTACTGCAAGGAGAGTGCCTGGGTGAATTTATAAGTGCTTGGGTATTGGCGGAGTGATTGGATAAGTATATGGTATTGGCTGGGTGATTGGAGGAGTGCATGGGGAGTGACAGGGTGATTGCTGGACTGCATGGGTACTACCTGGGTAATTGAAGGTGTGAATGAGCAGTCTCTTGGCGGTTAGAGGATTGTATGGGTAGTGCACAGGTGATTGTAGCAGTGCATGGTTACTGCCTGGGTCATTGCATGAGTACATGGGTACTGACTGGATGATTACAGTACTGCAAGGAGAGTGCATGGTGATTTTATAAGTGCTTGGTTATTGGCAGAGTGATTGGATAACTACATGGTACTGGCTGGGTGATTGGAGGAGTGCATGGGGAGTGACAGGGTGATTGCTGGACTGCATGGGTACTACCTGGTAATTGAAGGTGTGAATGAGCAGTGTCTAGGCGGTTAGAGGATTGTATGGGTAGTGCACAGGTGAATGTAGCAGTGCATGGTTACTGCCTGGGTCATTGCATGAGTACATGGATACTGACTGGATGACTAGAGTACTGGAAGGAGAGTGCCTGGGTGAATTTATAAGGGCTTGGGTATTGGCGGAGTGATTGGATAAGTAAATGGTACTGGCTGGGTGATTGGAGGAGTGCATGGGGAGTGACAGGAAGATTGCTGGACTGCATGGGTACTACCTGGGTAATTGAAGGTGTGAATGAGCAGTGTCTAGGCGATTAGAGGATTGTATGGGTAGTGCACAGGTGATTGTAGCAGTGCATGGTTACTGCCTGGGTCATTGCATAAGTACATGGGTACTGACTGGATGATTAGAGTACTGCAAGGAGAGTGCATGGTGAATTTATAAGTGCTTAGGTATTGACAGAGTGATTGGATAAGTACATGGTATTGCCTAGGTGATTGGAGGAGTGCATGGGGAGTGACAGGATGAATGCTGGACTGCATGGGTACTACCTGGGTAATTGAAGGTGTGAATGAGCAGTCTCTTGGCGGTTAGAGGATTGTATGGGTAGTGCACAGGTGATTGTAGCAGTGCATGGTTACTGCTGGGTCATTGCATGAGTACATGGGTACTGACTTGATGATTAGAGTACTGCAAGGAGAGTGCCTGGGTGAATTTATAAGTGCTTGGGTATTGGCGGAGTGATTGGATAAGTATATGGTATTGGCTTGGTGATTGGAGGAGTGCATGGGGAGTGACAGGTTGATTGCTGGACTGCATGGGTACTACCTGGGTAATTGAAGGTGTGAATGAGCAGTCTCTTGGAGGTTAGAGGATTGTATGGGTAGTGCACAGGTGATTGTAGCAGTGCATGGTTACTGCCTGGGTCATTGCATGAGTACATGGGTACTGACTGGATGATTACAGTACTGCAAGGAGAGTGCATGGTGAATTTATAAGTGCTTGGGTATTGGCAGAGTGATTGGATAAGTACATAGTACTGGCTGGGTGATTGGAGGAGTGCATGAGGAGTGACAGGGTGATTGCTGGACTGCATGGGTACTACCTGGGTAATTGAAGATGTGAATGAGCAGTGTCTAGGCAGTTAGAGGATTGTATGGGTAGTGCACAGGTGATTGTAGCAATGCATGGTTACTGCCTGGGTCATTGCATGAGTACATGGATACTGACTGGATGATTAGAGTACTGGAAGGAGAGTGCCTGGGTGAATTTATAAGTGCTTGGGTATTGGCGAAGTGATTGGATAAGTACATGGAACTGGCTCGGTGATTGGAGGAGTGCATGGGGAGTGACAGGGGGATTGCTGGACTGCATGGATTCTGCCTGGGTAATCGAAGGTGTGAATGAGCAGTGTCTAGGCGGTTAGAGGATTGTATGGGTAGTGCACAGGTGATTGTAGCAGTGCATGGTTACTGTCTGGGTCATTGCATAAGTACATGGATACTGACTGGATGATTAGAGTACTGCAAGGAGAGTGCATTGTGAATTTATAAGTGCTTGGGTATTGGCGGAGTGATTGGATAAGTAAATGGTACTGGCTGGGTGATTGGAGGAGTACATGGGGAGTGACAGGGTGATTGCCTGGGTCATTGCATGAGTACATGGATACTGACTGGATGATTACAGTACTGGAAGGAGAGTGCCGGGTGAATTTATAAGTGCTTGGGTATTGGCGAAGTGATTGGATAAGTACATGGTATTGGCTGGGTGATTGGAGGAGTGCATGGGGAGTGACAGGGAGATTGCTGGACTGCATTGGTACTACCTGGGTAATTGAAGGTGTGAATGAGCAGTGTCTAGGCGATTAGAGGATTGTATGGGTAGTGCACAGGTGATTGTAGCAGTGCATGGTTACTGCCTGGGTCATTGCATGAGTACATGGGTACTGACTGGATGATTAGAGTACTGCAAGGAGAGTGCATGGTGAATTTATAAGTGCTTGGGTATTGGCAGAGTGATTGGATTAGTACATGGTACTGGCTGGGAGAATGGAGGAGTGCATGGGGAGTCACAGTGAGATTGCTGGAGTGCATGGGTAGTACCTGGGTAATTGAAGGAGTGAATGAGTAGTGTCTAGGCGGTTAGAAGACTGCATGGGTAGTGCACAGGTGATTGTAGCAGTGCATGGTTACTGCCTGGGTCATTGCATGAGTACATGGGTACTGAGTGGATGATTAGAGTACTGCAAGGAGAGTGCATGGGGGATTTCATAAGTGCTTGGGTAGTGGTTGAGTGATTTCATGAGTGCTTGGATACTGACTAGGTGATTGGAGAGTTGCATGGGTACTGCATGTGTGATTGCATAAGTGCATGGGTAATGCTTGGGTTATTGCATGAGTACATGGGTAGTGCTTGGGTGAATGGGTGAGTGCATGGGTAGTGCCTGTGTGATTTCATAAGTGCATTTGGTAGTGAGGGAGTGATTTCATGAGTGTTTGCATACTAACTGGGTGATTGCAGAATATGGAATCAGTCAATCATTACTCATGTAGTTTTAAAATCACCCAGTCACTACCTTTGCACTCCTCTAATCGGTCAGGCAGCCTCTCAGTAGTTCACTAAGCATACATATAACTGTATAAATACAATCTGAACACATAGATGAGTCATTACATATTATCTAGTTAAGTAGATAAGTACAACATGCCTGCAAGAGAAATACGTGGTGGTTTACTTTTGAGCTACATCTTCACCATTCTATCTACAAATATGCAACTAAACTATACCTCTCAACAGACTTAAAAAGAAGGCTAATTAACAACACCTTTTATGTGCATTTTTAAAACCACATTTTTATTCTTCATCTTCACCTTTGTATCTAAAATTATGTGGCAACATTCAACTATACCTTTGTTCAGACTACAAAAAAGAAGCCTAATTAACAGCACCTTATTTCTCCAATGTTTATACCACTATTTTATGCTCCATCTTCATCTTTTTCTGTAAAAGTATGTGGCATCATTTAACTATACCTTATTCCTGACTAGAAAAACGGAACTTAAGCAATAACACCTTATATGAACATCTTTCAAATTACACATTTCTGCTGCGTCTTCAACCAACTATCTAAAATTATGCGGCATCATTCAACTATACCTTTGTATAGACGTAAAAAACAAACCTAATTAATAACATCTTATATGAACATCAGTAGTCACCTTTAAAAAGTACACATATTACTGTATAGACTCTTTTCTAAACAACATTTAAATACAATCAAACAAACTACAATATACATCTCTACATTTAATAATATATTTCAGACAACACAGTTTTTGAATAATTTTAAAATTTTTAAAATTAACCTCACAAATTTATAACTCACCTTGCATACAAATGTGTTGAATTTAAAATCTCACAAACTCTGACAGGATTTTCTTTTACACACAATCAATATAATGCACCAGACTCAGCAAGGTAAAACCAGTCATGGCAAGGTTTCCCTCTCTTTCTCCACACAAATACACATAAGTAACAAATCACATTGCTTCCCAGATTTTTTCAAATTGTAAAACACATTTCTATTGGTTACACATAATAACCCTTAGCAACTGACTTCTGAAGGTGCCCAAACTGTTTCTACATTTTTTTAGAAGTCGCGACCCCATCGTGCACCACCGCGATGGAGTCGCGAACTCGTGACGGGAGTTCAAAAGATATAGCAAATAAATTCAACACTATTTTTTAATTAAACACCACTTCTAAATATAGTACTGACGTAGGAAAAATCATGGAAAAAAATATTACTTATATATAAATTACAATTTCACATTTTAAAAGCACAGTTAAGTTTTAACCCTACCCCCATTCTACTTAACCCCTTTGGTACTTGCGTCGGCCAATGGCCGCACAAGCACTACCTCCCTGGTGCGGCGCACGTCCATTGGCCGTCACCAGGGAGGGCCTCCTTTAAACCTCCGGTGCATTGCACCGGAGATTGTTTTTTTTTTTATTCCCCCTGGGGGAGACGTGGAAGGCTTTCCGCATCTCCCCCCGCCCCCTCCCACCCATTTGTGATGTCAGCGCGCCGCGAGGCTCTCTGACGTCACTGATTTCCCCACCGGAGCCGAGGACAGCAGCAGGTAAGGCCGCGGTCGACTCCGATGGGAAATCCGGCCGAAACGGCCTCCCCAGCTTTCAGGAGGCTTCGCTTGAAAGGGAGAGTCTCCCCTTTCAAGCGAGGCCTTCCTGAAAGGGTTTCCTGGCCGTGAATCGCGGCAGCGCTGCGATCCACGGCCAGGAAACCCCACTAGACACCAGGGATGTCTTTGGGGGGGTCGGCCCTCGTGGTAATGGGTCGGCCCCCCCCCGGGGGCATATTTTTTTAATTGTCAAAAGTTGGCTTTGTTTGGGGTGCGCGATCGCACCCCAAAAATGAAAAAAAAAAGAGAAAAAAAAAATGGCGGCGATATTAGCAGGGGGTCGGTCCTCCTGCTCAGTGGCCGACCCCCTGTGGGGTCATATTTTTATTTAGACATGTTGGCTTTCCTTGGGGGCACGATCGCCCCCAAAAATGCTAAAAATATTTTTTTAAAGTACAATGGTGGCAATATTGGCAGGGGTCGGTCCTCCTGCTCAGTGGCCGACCCCTGTGCGGGCAATTTTTTTTATAGCTATGTGCTTTCCGTGGGGGCCACAATCGGCCCCCAGGGAAGCCATAGCTATAAAAAAAATTAGAGAGAGAGATCTTTCTTTATATATATATATATTCACTGAAAAAACCATAGGTTTCAGGGATGTTATAGTTAGTTGGAGATTTCACTCGTACAGAACCAGAGAAATTCCACCGTTATAGTTAGTTCAGCTAACTATAACTCACGCTCCCGCAATGCACTGCTGATGACGTCACATATTACATCATTCATGACATGGTCAGTGACATCACTGACATGGTTTCCCTGCTCTTGCTTTCAAAATCCAAACCAGTGTTTGCTATGACAGGGCGGGAGCCGCACGGCTCCCGCCCTGCCATAGCAAACAGCAGTGTCCCGGGGGTGGGCACACCGGGACACTGCAGGAGCCGGCCCTGGGGGGGTGGCAGTCCCCAGGGCCATGGAGGGCTCCAGGAGGGGGGCCACGCGGCGCCCCTCCCCTTCAGTGCAAAGCCCCGGGGAGGTGGTGGTCCCCGGGGCACGGGGTCCGTAACGGACCCCCACATTTGCATACGTAGTGCCCTGGGGAGGTGGTGGTCACCGGGGCGTGTGGGGGGGCTCGAGCCCCCCCACACAGGTTCTTTTTAAAAAAAAATGAGAGCCCCGGGGAGGTGGCGGTCCCCGGGGCTGCGGGGGGGCTGCGTGCCCCCGCGTTTCTATTGGCAAAGCCCTGGGGAGGTGGTGGTCCCCGGGGCATGTGGGGGGCTGCGTGCCCCCCGCAAATAATGAAAAAAGCCCCGGGGAGGTGGCGGTCCCTGGGGCTGCGGGGGCCCCCGCAGGCCCCCGCTATACATTTTGGCCTTGCCCCTGGGACCTGGTCCACCCGGGGGCTTAAAAATAAGGAAGCGCGGGCTTCGCTTTTTTAAATTTTTTCATCCGGATTCGCGCACCCAGCACGAATTCGGCCGATTAAATAAAAAAAAAATGCTTTCTTTGGCCCTGGGGGTCCCTGTGGGACCCCCTGAGCAGGCCTAGGGGGTCAGGGTGTCTGTACCCTGCCCCCTTTTGTTGTTTTTTCTTCACTGTGCTTCACTGTTTTCTTGTGACTCGGTTCTACCAAGTCACAAGATGGCTGCCAACACTTCCTGGTTTGGAGTGTTGGCAGCCAATCACAGTGAAGCTCGTGCTCGGGAGGGTTTGCGAACCCACCGCTGCCCCAGATATCGATATTTTTTCTTTTTCTAATTTCTCAGCAACTACTGAACGGATTTACACCATTTAACAAAAAGGACTCTTTCTGAACCAAGACCTACGTTTTTGCCAAATTTGGTGTAATTCCGTTCAGCAGTTCGGGCTGTAGCTTTGTCTAAAGTTTCCTATGGAAAAATACATGGGGAAAACACGTTTTGGGACCCCCCTTTTTTCTCGACCCCCGCTTAGCGAATCACCCCGAAACTTTCAAGACAGGAGCTGACCGGAGCTGATCACTAGTTTTGAAAATTTCGCAAACATTCGTCAACCGGCGCCAAAGTTATTTGGAAAACAAAAAACGCTTTTCCTATGGAAACCAGGTCCTAACTATAACTACCTACTGGCGACCGCCAGTAGGTAATATATACATATATATATATATGAACAGATACACCTCCAAACACGAAGAGATGACTCCGGCACTCCAGCGATTTATACCACAGCTGTTTATTTCAGACCTGAGCGATACAACATCCACGCGTTCCGGCTGCCTCATGCAGCCTTATACACACTTTCCATTCATGCATGCATATATATCTATCTATGTGTGTATATTTAGATATAGACACATACATACATACAAAGTCAGATTTAAACACTTTGGGCAAACACTGCTTTGCAAGGAAAGGCGGTTGGACAAATGTATGTCAAGTTACAGTGTCTGTGTTTTTTTGTGTCGCCCCCTGGCACGTTCAGCAGCTGTAGTGGTCAAGCCGTAGGGTGGGCCCGAGTGTAGGTAATACAAGTAGAGCTGGGGCACGGGCCCCATCTGCCCCCCTCTAGAGATGCCACTGGAGTACAACCTGTGGTGTAAAATAGGAGGTTATCTAAAAGAGGGGACTGCACAACACTTTTCTTTTCAGAAATGGGCAAACACCTTTAGATTCACTGAAAAACATATTGGAAAAGCAGTTCAACTCTCTCCCTATCCGCCCTTATAAAACCTGAGCTTCTATTTATGTTTCAAATTGCAGACTGTGTTCCAGACATGCGGATATTTGTTTAAAGAATAAACCAGGCACCTATAATTTTGGTCGCGGACCTATTTTATTTAAAGCCCAGAGGAAGGAGCTAGTTTGACAACCAAGGCAACTAAAATACAAAACTCAGGAGAGAACGAGGGGTGGAGTGAAGAGCATGAAGGGGAGAAGGAAATGTAAGGAGGAAAGGAAAAGAAGGAAACAGAACAGGGACGAGGACGTTTAGGAAGGGGGTTGAAAAGGGACAAGAAAAGGAAGAGAGGGCCTGAAGGGCACTGGGAGAAGACAGGAGGGAAGAAGACCTGAAGATGATGGTAAAGAGACTGGAGAAGGAGAGGAAGAAGTGAGAGAAAATGCTGTGAAAACTAAAAGGAAGAATATCACACCCACAACTAAAATGCTTTAAAGCACAGAACTATGATGTTGGACAAAGCAGCAAAATGATTGGAGTAATAGTTCTGCTTTTTATGCTGTGCTTTTGCGTGCTTTGCTCAATTATAACTAGTGCAGCGCCATTTAAAGCAAAAATCCCTGTGAGCAGGGTTTCTTTCAGCACAAACTGTTGTGGGTACCCTTTTGGAAGAGTATGTAAGAGCAAACAGAGTGCAGAGTCTGGTAATTGGAGATGCAGAAGTGCTCACCAGTGCATTGACAGCCTTGCAGCGGAAGGGTAGCTCGTCCAGCTGCGAGCTACCACAGCCTGGGCCTGCACAGTCGAGTCAGCTCAGTGCTAACCATCTGGCTAGAGGCCCCTCAAAGCGCTTGTGTAAAGCTGCTAGAGGCGGTACATGGTACTTCGGCACACTTTTAGTGGAGAACCCAGCCCGCAAAACTGATGCTCCACGTGCTCTATTTCTGGTTGAGACGTCATGTTTCCAACTCGGTTCCCCTGCCGGCTCTGCCGACCGAAAACCACCTACCCACTGACGCCCAATGGCGTTGATGCCACCAGCGTAGATGCATCAGACATTTTGCCTTATTTAGAGTAGACAGTCTGATGTACTTTTTTTCCAGTTCAGATTGTCAGCAAATCCCTGGCAGTCAGAAACAGAAAAGAATTCAAAACAAGCATTGGCAAAGCCAATAGGTTTCGCCTATGGGGGATCTATTGGCTTTGTCAATGTTTTTTAGACATGTTCTGCAGCAGTACATCTGCTGTGCGGCATGACTGAAAGTGTAAAAAAAAGTGGTATGACTCAGTCAACGCTAGTCGCATCACGCGTTATAGAGCTTTTTATTTTGTTACTTTCCATCATGATACACAGCAGGCACGCAGCTGTACAACGTGGCTTTAAACACATTGAAAAGCCAAAAAGTAAAGCTATTTGGCTTTGTTAATGTTTTCTTTGACATGTTGTACAGCTGCTTGGCTGGTTGAAAGTTAAAACAAGCATTTGCAATGCACTAAGTCTCGCATTTACGCAAGTTTGAGCTATTGGCATTGCAAATGACAATGCCTTTTATTTATGTTTTGGGTTTTAAAACATAAATAAAAGGCATTGTCATTTACAATGCCAATAGGTTAAACTCGCGTAAATGCAAGAGCTATTGCATTGCAAATGCTTGCTCTTTCATCTACTACAGCCATTGGCTTACTTCACTGTGAGTGACTGCATTCTGCTTTTTCACAAGGAGCACAGACCCACACCAAGTAGTTTCCATCAGTGCCAGAGGCTATTGTAGCAATGTATACTTTTTAAAACAAAATACATTTTAGCTTTTGGCAATGTTTTTTTTTTTAATATGCGATCTATATACAGAGCCCCAACCGGCCCAACAGTAAAGTTGTACAAAAGTCATGACGAAACACAAAAAGCACTGGCAAAGCCAAACGGCTGGCAGTCAACGCCGGACTGGCTTTGCCATTGCTTATTTTGTTTACATTCTGATACTGGTAATCCTAGATATAAAATGGAAAAAGCGAGCCTGCAAGTACCAGAATATCTATGGCATAATCTAGAACTGAATGAATTATTTCCATCTGACATTGACCAACCTGAGATCTCTAGGACTCGCGTAGTGTTGATCTAAGCTGTGAACCTTTTCTGTATGACGAGCAACGTGTGATTCGAACTACAGGTACCACAATGCAATAGGGGATTCAATTCATAGCGAGTAAGGTATTGAACAATCCTCACGCAGGGGTGTGGATTGTTCAATGAAGGGGGTAGGGGGTTGTGGGACGGGTGAGGCAGTGATGTAATGACTTTTTAGTATTAGAACAGTGGTCCTTAAACAGAACAGTGTGGTCATCATGATAAATATAGACTCCAATCAGTGCTATATTACGAGTGTCCAGCCGTACATTCAATTTAATAATTCAAAAATGTCAAAAACCAAAAATAAACACATCAATACAGTGGGACACAATCCTGCATCCTACATAGAAACATGACAAGTACACTTAGGACAGGAACATATCAGGCAAGACAGGGTAGCTTGTGGAATATTGAACACAATTTCTAACAAGCTTGAGGAAACAGTAAATACACTTTTTTTTATCAGATTTGATTAATGTGCAAACTGTTTACATTGGTCGACGACGTTTCGATCCTCTTTAAGAAATAGTAGGATCATCATCAGGACAGTTAAAAATACAAGCCTGAATAATTAGAGATTGCCTGTGGAAAATGAGGAAAAGGGAAGGAGATTAAGGAGATTAAACATTTTGTGATAGGCAATTTTGATGTTGCCTCAATACGTTTTTGGCCCTTG
Source organism: Calotriton arnoldi (assembly GCA_963921515.1). Lineage (NCBI taxonomy): Eukaryota > Metazoa > Chordata > Amphibia > Caudata > Salamandridae > Calotriton > Calotriton arnoldi. Next base: position 1,787,966 of record CAWUFW010003080.1, read on the forward strand.
CCTGTCGCGGGTACTTGGGCCTCCCACACGAGTGAGGCACCATTTTTATCGGGAGACCTTGGGGAACACTGGGTGGTAGGAAATGCATGTCTGCCCGGCGATGCCACAACTTTCCCACACAAAAATGTGTGGGAAAAGTGATTTTTTCAGCTAAATTCGAGGTTTGCAGGGGATTCTGGGTAAGAAAACGTTGGGGGATCCACGCAAGCCAAACCTCCCTGAAACCCCCCAGGTGTCTAGTTTTCATAAATGTGTGGGTTTGATAGGTTTCCCTAGCTGGCCGCCGAGCACGGGGCCAAAAACCGAGGTGACCCCCCCTTGCAAAACCAGGTTGTTTTGTGATAGGCAATTTTAATGTCGCCTCAATACCTTTTGGGCCCTAGCCTGTCGCGGGTACTTGGGCCTCCCACACGAGTGAGGCACCATTTTTATCGGGAGACCTTGGGGAACGCTGGGTGGTAGGAAATGCGTGTCTGCACAGCGATGCCACAACTTTCCCACACAAAAATGTGTGGAAAAAGTGATATTCAGCTAAATTCGAGGTTTGCAGGGGATTCTGGGTAAGAAAACGTTGGGGGATCCACGCAAGCCATACCTCCCTGGAACCCCCCGGGTGTCTAGTTTTCAGAAATGTGTGGGTTTGGTAGGTTTCCCTAGCTGGCCGCCGAGCACGGGGCCAAAAACCAAGGTGACCTCCCTCACAAAACCAGGTTGTTTTGTGATAGGCAATTTTAATGTCACCTCAATACCTTTTGGGCCCAAGCCTGTCGCGGGTACTTGGGCCTCCCACACGAGTGAGGCACCATTTTTATCGGGAGAACTTGGGGAACGCTGGGTGGTAGGAAATGCGTGTCTGCCCGGCGATGCCACAACTTTCCCACACAAAAATGTGTGGAAAAAGTGATTTTTTCAGCTAAATTCGAGGTTTGCAGGGATTCTGGGTAAGAAAACGTTTAGGGATCCACGCAAGCCATACCTCCCTGAAACCCCCGGGTGTCTAGTTTTCAGAAATGTGTGGGTTTGATAGGTTTCCTAGCTGGCCGCCGAGCACGGGGCCAAAACCGAGGTGACCCCCTTGCAAAACCAGGTTGTTTTGAGATAGGCAATTTTAATGTCACCTCAATAAGTTTTGGGCCCTAGCCTGTCGCGGGTACTTGGGCCTCCCACACGAGTGAGGTACCATTTTTATCGAGAGACCTTGCGGAACGCTGGGTGGTAGGAAATGCGTGTCTGCCCGGCGATGCCACAACTTTCCCAGACAAAAATGTGTGGAAAAAGTGATTTTTTCAGCTAAATTCGAGGTTTGCAGGGGATTCTGGGTAAGAAAACGTTGGGGGATCCACGCAAGCCATACCTCCCTGGAACCCTCCGGGTGTCTAGTTTTCAGAAATGTGTGGGTTTGATAGGTTTCCCTATCTGGCCGCCGAGCACGGGGCCAAAAACCAAGGTGACCTCCCTCACAAAACCAGGTTGTTTTGTGATAGGCAATTTTAATGTCACCTCAATACGTTTTGGGCCCTAGCCTGTCGCGGGTACTTCGGCCTCCCACACGAGTGAGGCACCATTTTTATCGGGAGACCTTGGGGAACACTGGGTGGTAGGAAATGCGTGTCTGCCCAGCGATGCCACAACTTTCCCACACAAAAATGTGTGGAAAAAGTTATTTTTTCAGCAAAATTTGAGGTTTGCAGGGGATTCTGGGTAAGAAAACATTGGGGGATCCACGCATGCCATACCTCCCTGGAACCACCTGGGTGTCTAGTTTTCAGAAATGTGTGGGTTTGATAGGTTTCCCTAGCTGGCCGCCGAGCACGGGGCCAAAAACCGAGGTGACCCCCCTTGCAAAACCAGGTTGTTTTGTGATAGGCAATTTTAATGTCACCTCAATATGCTTTGGGCCCTAGCCTGTCGCGGGTACTTGGGCCTCCCACACGAGTGAGGCACCATTTTTATCGGGAGACCTTGGGGAACACTGGGTGGTAGGAAATGCGTGTCTGCCCAGCGATGCCACAACTTTCCCACACAAAAATGTGTGGAAAAAGTTATTTTTTCAGCAAAATTTGAGGTTTGCAGGGGATTCTGGGTAAGAAAACATTGGGGGATCCACGCATTCCATACCTCCCTGGAACCACCTGGGTGTCTAGTTTTCAGAAATGTGTGGGTTTGATAGGTTTCCCTAGCTGGCCGCCGAGCACGGGGCCAAAAACCGAGGTGACCCCCCTTGCAAAACCAGGTTGTTTTGTGATAGGCAATTTTAATGTCACCTCAATAAGTTTTGGGCCCTAGCCTGTCGCGGGTACTTGGGCCTCCCACACGAGTGAGGTACCATTTTTATTGGGAGATCTTGGGGAACACTGGGTGGTAGGAAATGCATGTCTGCCCGGCGATGCCACAACTTTCCCACACAAAAATGTGTGGAAAAAGTGATTTTTTCAGCTAAATTTGAGGTTTGCAGGGGATTCTGGGTAAGAAAACGTTGGGGGATCCACACAAGCCATACCTCCCTGGAACCACCCGGGTGTCTAGTTTTCAGATATGTGTGGGTTTGATAGGTTTCCTAAGCTGGCCGCCGAGCACGGGGCCAAAACCGAGGTGACCCCCTTGCAAAACCAGGTTGTTTTGTGATAGGCAATTTTAATGTCACCTCAATACGTTTTGGGCCCTAGTCTGTCGCGGGTACTTGGGCCTCCCACACGAGTGAGGCACCATTTTTATCGGGAGACCTTGGGGAACACTGGGTGGTAGGAAATGCGTGTCTGCCCAGCGATGCCACAACTTTCCCACACAAAAATGTGTGGAAAAAGTGATTTTTTCAGCTAACTTTGAGGTTTGCAGGGGATTCTGGGTAAGAAAACGTTGGGGGATCCACGCAAGACATACCTCCCTGGAACCACCCGGGTGTCTAGTTTTCAGAAATGTGTGGGTTTGATAGGTTTCCCAAGCTGGCCGCCGAGCACGGGGCCAAAAACCGAGGTGACCCCCCTTGCAAAACCAGGTTGTTTTGTGATAGGCAATTTTAATGTCACCTCAATACGTTTTGGGCCCTAGCCTGTCGCGGGTACTTGGACCTCCCACACGAGTGAGGCACCATTTTTATCGGGAGACCTTGGGGAAGACTGGGTGGTAGGAAATGCGTGTCTGCCCAGCGATGCCACAACTTTCCCACACAAAAATGTGTGGAAAAAGTTATTTTTTCAGCAAAATTTGAGGTTTGCAGGGGATTCTGGGTAAGAAAACATTGGGGGATCCACGCATGCCATACCTCCCTGGAACCACCTGGGTGTCTAGTTTTCAGAAATGTGTGGGTTTGATAGGTTTCCCTAGCTGGCCGCCGAGCACGGGGCCAAAAACCGAGGTGACCCCCCTTGCAAAACCAGGTTGTTTTGTGATAGGCAATTTTAATGTCACCTCAATATGTTTTGGGCCCTAGCCTGTCGCGGGTACTTAGGCCTCCCACACAAGTGAGGTACCATTTTTATCGGAAGACTTTGGGGAACGCTGGGTGGGTGGAATTTTGTGGATCCACGCAGATTCCAGAACTTTCCACCACAGAAATGTGAGGAAAATGTGTTTTTTTTTACAATATTTTAGGTTTGCAAGGGATTCTGGGTAGCAGAACCTGGTGAGAGCCTGCCAAGTCACCCCATCCTGGATTCCCCTGGGTGTCTAGTTTTCAAAAATGTATACGTTTCCTAGGTTTCCCTAGGTGCCGGCAGAGCTATGGTTCAAAATCTACAGCTATGCACTTTGTTGAAAAAGGGTCCGTTTTCACTGCAAAAATGTGGTGTGTCCACGTTGCGTTTTGGGCCGTTTCCTGTCGCGGGTACTTAGGCCTCCCACACAAGTGAGGTACAATTTTTCTCGGAAGTCTTTGGGGAACGCGGGGTGGGTGGAATTTTGTGGATCCACGCAGATTCCAGAACTTTCCACCACAGAAATGTGAGGAAAATGTGTTTTTCTTTACAATATTTTAGGTTTGCAAGGGATTCTGGGTAGCATAACCTGGTGAGAGCCAGCCAAGTCACCCCATCCTGGAGTCCCCTGGGTGTCTAGTTTTCAAAAATGTATAGGTTTCCTAGGTTTCCCTAGGTGCTGGCAGAGCTATGGTTCAAAATCTACAGCTAGGCACTTTGTTGAAAAAGGGTCCGTTTTCACTGCAAAAATGTGGTGTGTCCACGTTGCGTTTTGGGCCGTTTCCTGTCGCGGGTACTTAGGCCTCCCACACAAGTGAGGTACAATTTTTCTCGGAAGTCTTTGGGGAACGCGGGGTGGGTGGAATTTTGTGGATCCACGCAGATTCCAGAACTTTCCACCACAGAAATGTGAGGAAAATTTGTTTTTTTGGACAATTTTTTAGGTTTGCAAGGGATTCTGGGTAACAGAACCTGGTGAGAGACAGTCAAGTCACCCCATCCTGGATTCCCCTGGGTGTCTAGCTTTCAAAAATGTATAGGTTTGCTAGGTTTCCCTAGGTGCTGGCAGAGCTAGGGTTCAAAAACTACAGCTAGGCACTTTGCCAAATAAGGGTCATTTTTCACAGTGAAATTGAGGTGTGTCCACGTTGCGTTTTGCGCCATTTCCTGATGCGGACACTAGGCCTACCCACACAAGTGTGGTACCATTTTTCTCGGAAGACTTTGGGGAACGCGGGGTGGGTAGAAATTTGTGGATCTACGCAGATTTCAAGACTTTCCACCACAGAAATGTGAGGAAAATGTGGTTTTTTTGACAATTGTTTAGGTTTGCAAGGGATTCTGGATAACAGAACCTGGTGAGAGGCAGTAAAGTCACCCCATCCTGGATTCCCCTGGGTGTCTAGTTTTCAAAAATATATAGGTTTGCTAGGTTTCCCTAGATGCAGGCAGAGCTAGGGTTCAAAGACTACAGCTAGGCACTTTGCCAAATAAGGGTCATTTTTCACAGTGAAATTGAGGTGTGTCCATGGTGCGTTTTGCGCCGTTTCCTGATGCGGACACTAGGCCTACCCACACAGGTGAGGTACCATTTTTCTTGGAATACTTTGGGGAACGCGGGGTGGGTAGAAATTTGTGGATCCACGCAGATTCCAGGACTTTCCACCACAGAAATGTGAGGAAAATGTGGTTTTTTTGACAATTTGTTAGGTTTGCAAGGGATTCTGGGTAACAGAACCTGGTGAGAGGCAGTAAAGTCACCCCATCCTGGATTCCCCTGGGTGTCTAGTATTCAAAAATATATAGGTTTGCTAGGTTTCCCTAGATGCAGGCAGAGCTAGGATTCAAAAACTACAGCTAGGCACTTTGCCAAAAAAGGGTCATTTTTCACTGTGAAATTGGGGTGTGTCCACGTTGCGTTTTGCGCGATTTCCTGTCGCGGGCTCTAGGCCTACCCACACAAGTGAGGTACAATTTTCTCTGAAGACTTTGGGGAACGCGGGGTGGGTAGAAATTTGTGGATCCACGCAGATTTCAGGACTTTCCACCACAGAAATGTGAGGAAAATGTGGTTTTTTGGACAATTTTTTAGGTTTGCAAGGGATTCTGGGTAACAGAACCTGGTGAGAGGCAGTAAAGTCACCCCATCCTGGATTCCCCTGGGTGTCTAGTTTTCAAAAATATATAGGTTTGCTAGGTTTCCCTAGGTGCCGGCAGAGCTAGGGTTAAAAAACTACAGCTAGGCACTTTGCCAAAAAAGGGTTGTTTTTCACTGTGAAATTGTGGTGTGTCCACGTTGCGTTTTGCACCGTTTCCTGTCGCGGGCACTAAGCCTACCCACAAAAGTGAGGTACCATTTTTCTCGGAAGACTTTGGGGAACGTGGGGTGGGTAGAAATTTGTGGATCCGCGCAGATTACAGACCTTTCCACCACAGAAATGTGAGGAAAATGTGTTTTTTTGGACAATGTTTTAGGTTTGCAAGGGATTCTGGGTAACAGAACCTGGTGGGAGCCAGTCAAGTCACCCCATCCTGGATTCCCCTGGATGTCTAGTTTTCAAAAACGTATAGGTTTGCTAGGTTTCCCTAGATGCCGGCAGAGCTAGGGTTCAAAAACTACAGCTAGGCACTTTGCCAAAAAAGGGTCATTTTTCACTGTGAAATTGGGGTGTGTCCACGTTGCGTTTTGCGCGATTTCCTGTTGCGGGCTCTAGGCCTACCCACACAAGTGAGGTACCATTTTTCTCGTAAGACTTGGGGGAACGCGGGGTGGGTAGAAATTTGTGGATCCACGCAGATTCCAGGACTTTCCACCACAGAAATGTGAGGAAAATGTGTTTTTTTGGACAATTTTTTAGGTTTGCAAGGGATTCTGGGTAACAGAACCTGGTGAGAAGCAGTCAAGTCACCCCATCCTGGATTCCCCTGGGTGTCTAGTTTTCAAAAATGTATAGGTTTGCTAGGTTTCCCTAGGTGCCGGCAGAGCTAGGGTTCAAAAACTACAGCTAGGCACTTTGCCAAATAAGGGTCATTTTTCACAGTGAAATTGAGGTGTGTCCACGTTGCGTTTTGCGCCGTTTCCTGACGCAACACTAGGCCTACCCACACAAGTGAGGTACCATTTTTCTCGGAACACTTTGGGGAACTCGGGGTGGGTAGAAATTTGTGGATCCATGCAGATTCCAGGACTTTCCACCACAGAAATGTGAGGAAAATGTGTTTTTTTGACAATTCTTTAGGTTTGCAAGGGATTCTGGGTAACAGAACCTGGTGAGAGGCAGTAAAGTCACCCCATCCTGGATTCCCCTGGGTGTCTAGTTTTCAAAAATATATAGGTTTGCTAGGTTTCCCTAGGTGCCGGCAGAGCTAGGGTTCAAAAACTACAGCTAGGCACTTTGCCAAAAAAGGGTCGTTTTTCACTGTGAAATTGTGGTGTGTCCACGTTGCGTTTTGCACCGTTTCCTGTCGCGGGCACTAGGCCTACCCACAAAAGTGAGGTACCATTTTTCTCGGAAGACTTTGGGGAACGTGGGGTGGGTAGAAATTTGTGGATCCGTGCAGATTACAGACCTTTCCACTACAGAAATGTGAGGAAAATGTGGTTTTTTTGACAATTTTTTAGGTTTGCAAGGGATTCTGGGTAACAGAACCTGGTGGGAGCCAGTCAAGTCACCCCATCCTGGATTCCCCTGGATGTCTAGTTTTCAAAAACGTATAGGTTTGCTAGGTTTCCCTAGATGCCGGCAGAGCTAGGGTTCAAAAACTACAGCTAGGCACTTTGCCAAAAAAGGGTTGTTTTTCACTGTGAAATTGTGGTGTGTCCACGTTGCGTTTTGCACCGTTTCCTGTCGCGGGCACTAAGCCTACCCACAAAAGTGAGGTACCATTTTTCTCGGAAGACTTTGGGGAACGTGGGGTCGGTAGAAATTTGTGGATCCGCGCAGATTACAGACCTTTCCACCACAGAAATGTGAGGAAAATGTGTTTTTTTGGACAATTTTTTAGGTTTGCAAGGGATTCTGGGTAACAGAACCTGGTGGGAGCCAGTCAAGTCACCCCATCCTGGATTCCCCTGGATGTCTAGTTTTCAAAAACGTATAGGTTTGCTAGGTTTCCCTAGATGCCGGCAGAGCTAGGGTTCAAAAACTACAGCTAGGCACTTTGCCAAAAAAGGGTCATTTTTCACTGTGAAATTGGGGTGTGTCCACGTTGCGTTTTGCGCGATTTCCTGTTGCGGGCTCTAGGCCTACCCACACAAGTGAGGTACCATTTTTCTCGTAAGACTTGGGGGAACGCGGGTGGGTAGAAATTTGTGGATCCACGCAGATTCCAGGACTTTCCACCACAGAAATGTGAGGAAAATGTGTTTTTTGGACAATTTTTAGGTTTGCAAGGGATTCTGGGTAACAGAACCTGGTGAGAAGCAGTCAAGTCACCCCATCCTGGATTCCCCTGGGTGTCTAGTTTTCAAAAATGTATAGGTTTGCTAGGTTTCCTAGGTGCCGGCAGAGCTAGGGTTCAAAAACTACAGCTAGGCACTTTGCCAAATAAGGGTCATTTTTCACAGTGAAATTGAGGTGTGTCCACGTTGCGTTTTGCGCCGTTTCCTGACGCAACACTAGGCCTACCCACACAAGTGAGGTACCATTTTTCTCGGAACACTTTGGGGAACTCGGGGTGGGTAGAAATTTGTGGATCCATGCAGATTCCAGGACTTTCCACCACAGAAATGTGAGGAAAATGTGTTTTTTTTGACAATTCTTTAGGTTTGCAAGGGATTCTGGGTAACAGAACCTGGTGAGAGGCAGTAAAGTCACCCCATCCTGGATTCCCCTGGGTGTCTAGTTTTCAAAAATATATAGGTTTGCTAGGTTTCCCTAGGTGCCGGCAGAGCTAGGGTTCAAAAACTACAGCTAGGCACTTTGCCAAAAAAGGGTCGTTTTTCACTGTGAAATTGTGGTGTGTCCACGTTGCGTTTTGCACCGTTTCCTGTCGCGGGCACTAGGCCTACCCACAAAAGTGAGGTACCATTTTTCTCGGAAGACTTTGGGGAACGTGGGGTGGGTAGAAATTTGTGGATCCGTGCAGATTACAGACCTTTCCACTACAGAAATGTGAGGAAAATGTGGTTTTTTTGACAATTTTGTAGGTTTGCAAGGGATTCTGGGTAACAGAACCTGGTGGGAGCCAGTCAAGTCACCCCATCCTGGATTCCCCTGGATGTCTAGTTTTCAAAAACGTATAGGTTTGCTAGGTTTCCCTAGATGCCGGCAGAGCTAGGGTTCAAAAACTACAGCTAGGCACTTTGCCAAAAAAGGGTCATTTTTCACTGTGAAATTGGGGTGTGTCCACGTTGCGTTTTGTGCCATTTCCTGTCATGGGCACTAGGCCTACCCACACAAGTGAGGTACCATTTTACTTGGAAGACTTTGGGGAACGCGGGGTGGGTGGAAATTTGTGGATCCATGCAGATTCCAGAACTTTCCACCACAGAAATGTGAGAAAAATTTGTTTTTTTTGACAATTTTTTAGGTTTGCAAGGGATTCTGGGTAACAGAACCTGGTGAAATCCAGTCAAGTCACCCCTTCCTGGATTCCCCTGGGTGTCTAGTTTTCAAAAATGTATACGTTTGCTAGGTTTCCCTGGGTGCCGGCAGAGCAAGGGTTCAAAAACTACAGCTAGGCACTTTGCAAAAAAAGGGTAATTTTTCAATGTGAAAATGTGGTGTGTTCACGTTGCGTTTTGAGCCGTTTCCTGTCGTGGGCACTATGCCTACCCACACAAGTGAGGTACCATTTTTATCGGGACACTTACGGTAATTCAGATTTGTAAAGCAACTGTTATTACCTATTGACTTTCGATGCATTTCTGCCTTCCAAATGAAAGACAATGTGTAAAAAAGAAATTATTTTGAAAAATGACCTATAATTCTCATGCTAGTATGAGTATTACCAATTTCAGAAATGTGCAAATATCTACTGTTTCTAAACTCTATATTGTGTTCCCATTTCAGAAATACATAGGAGTCTTTCATACCGAATATTCCATGTATACATTTTCCCAGAATAATTGCTATATACCCGGTACATAATAAAAAACCATTGCAAGACGCTGCTCAGTTTTTGGCTCTGGGTTTGTCGGGTTCTTGGTGAACCTACAAGTCCTATATATCCCCACAACCAGTAAGGTCCAGTGGATGTAACAGTATATTGCTTTCAAAGAGCAGTCATAATTAGAAGAAGTTACAGGTGAAAACGTTGACACAAAAGGCTGTTTTTTTCAACTAATTTTCCATTTTTCCTATATTTAACTGTTAGTTTCTATAAAGAAATCTTGATGGATTTACACAAATGACCCCTTGCTGAATTCAGCATTTTGTCTACTTTTCTAAAATGTATAGATTTCCAGGATCCATTATTGCTTTCATACCCATTTCTACCATTAACTGGAAGGAGGTTGAAAGCACAAACAATAGCAAAAATAGGCTATGTCCCAGAAAAATGCCAAAACTGTGTAAAATTTTGGTTTTCTGACAAAAGTCTGTCATTCCCTAAAAGCTGAGAAAATGGAGATTTCAGCCCCACAAACCCTTTTTTGATACCATTTGCAGGGAAAAACCCAGACGCTTTCATATGCGGGACTTTTTTCCCATTTTCCCCCCAAAAAACAAAATTTAGCTGTATTTTGGCTAAAATCTGGGACCCCTCCAGGGGAATCCACAAACCCTGGGTACTTTTAGAATCCCCATGATGTTGGAAGAAAAGGACGCAAATTTGGCGTGGATACCTTATGTGGTCAAAACGTTACAGAGGCCTAATCGCAAACTACTACCAATAGCCAAAAAAGGGCTCAGCACTGGGGGGGAAAAGGCCCAGCAGTTAAGCGGTTAATGCCAGTTTCCATAGCAACAGTTCATGGAACATTCAACTGAACTCACAGGTCACAAGTTCACCATTTTTTCAAGATCACCACACAATGTTGCAAATACAGGTGTGGTTGACTTAGCAAAATATAATCTAATCCTTTCTGTTGTACCTTTCAAACATTTTTTACTTACCAATAAGAAAAATGCTTTAAAAAAAAGAAAAATGCACCCTATTTTTCAATATGGAATGTTCTTAAACAGCCAATCAATTCTCTTCTTTTTTAAAAACAACATCTTGTCCACCATTTTACATAACTCTTATTCAACCAACTGACAACCTCAGCTACAGACATCTCTTCATTACTTCCAGACATCACTTCAAGATGCTTACAGTGTGGATTGTTGGGCACAGCTATGTTTTCTGGTGCAAAAGGTATGCTGAACGCAGAGGTATTCACAAAGACCTAGCTTTGCAAAATGTAGACATTAAATGTATTGGACAGAGAGGATTAAAGTGGCACCAATTGATGCCTTTGGTTAAAACCTTTTTGCATCTCCAACCGCCTGACCTCATGATTGTGCACTGTGGTGGCAATGACCTAGGCACATTGCCTGGGGTAGGTTTGGAAATGCTAATGAAGGACACCTTTGCAGAATTGATGTTGCTTTTCCCCCAAACTGTCTTTGTATACTCTAACATATGCCAAAGACAAAAATGGAAGTGGTCCAATCAATTCTGTCCACAGATTGAGAAAGGTAGAAAAAATGTCAATAAAGCTGTTTCTGCTTACCTCAGAGACCATAGGATGGGCTCCATCTATAACAACAATATACGTTTCCATATGGATGGCATCTACAGAAGTGATGGAGTACACTTCACTGATCAAGGCAACAGAGTGTTTCTCATCAACCTGAAGCTCTGCATCCGCACTTACATGTAGCTACAACAATCTCCCAATCAAAACAAGGGCTCTTTTCAGAGCCACCCAATAACCCAACATATAAACAAACTTTTTTATAAAAAAAACCTCTTAATTATTTTTGCTTGGAGTCGCGCACCCATCGTGACTTTAGGAACCCCGCACCCATCGCGTTCACACTAGGGGGCCGTGCTGAGAGCCGCGCACCCATCGCGTTCACACTAGGGGGCCACGCTGAGAGCCGCGCACCCATCGCGTTCACACTAGGGGGCCGCGCTGAGAGCCGTGCACCCATCGCGTTCACACTAGGGACCGCGCTGAGAGCCGCTCACCCATCGCATTCACACTAGGGCTGACATGCAGCTCCCCTTGCTCAAAAGCAATCCTGCTTTGCTTGATTGAAGCAAGAGCAGGTTTTCCTGCTCTCGCTTCAATCAAGCAAAGCAGCGTTTGCAATGACAGGGCGGGTGCCGCACGGCTCCCGCCCTGTCATTGCAAACAGTAATGTCCCGGGGATGGGCACCCCGGGACATTGCAAGAGCCGGCCCTGGGGGGTGGCGGTCCCCAGGGCCACCAAGGGCTCCTGGAGGGGGGCCGTGCGGCCCCCTTCCCAACATTTCTAAAGCCACGGGGAGGTGGTGGTCCCCGGGGCTTGGGGGTCCGTAACGGACCCCCGAATTTCAATTCTTAGTGCCCCGGGGAGGTGGTGGTCCCTGGGGCAGTGTGGGGGGGCTTGAGCCCCCCCACCCACTATTTAATATTTGAAGCCCCGGGGAGGTGGTGGTCCCCGGGGCTTGGGGGTCCATAACGGACCCCCGAATTTCAATTTTTAGCGCCCCAGGGAGGTGGTGGTCCCCGGGGCAGTGTGGGGGGGCTTGAGCCCCCCACCCACTATTTATTATTTGAAGCCCCGGGGAGGTGGTGGTCCCTGGGTTTGGGGGGCCCCCCATCCAATTAACATAAGCCCAGGGGAGGTGGCGGTCCCCGGGGCTTATTTAATAACCCCGCGCTCCGTTTTAAAAAAAAAAATCTCGCCTAGAGTCGCGCACCCAGCGCAACTTCGATTTTTTTTTTTTTTTAATTGGGCCCTGTGAGTCCTTGTGGGACCCCCTGAGCAGGCCTAGGGGGTCAGGGTGTTCCTACCCTGCCCCCTTTTCTTGTTTTTCACCCTTTTCTACACAGTTTTCTTCTGACTCGGTAACCGAGTCACAAAATGGCTGCCAACAGTTTCTAGTTTGGAGTGTTGGCAGCCAATTAGAATGAAGCTCGTGCTCGGGAGGGTTCGCGAACCCTCCTCGGTGCTCAGATATATCAATTTTTTCTTACTTTAATTTCTCAGCAACTACTGAAGGTATTTACACCATTTGACAAAAAGGGCTCTTTCTGAACCAAGGGCTACCTTTTTGCCAAATTTGGTGTAATTCCGTTCAGCAGTTCGGGCTGTAGCTTTGTCTAAAGTTTCCTATGGAAATTTACATGGGGAAAATGCGTTTTGGGGCCCCCCTTTTTTCTCGGCCCCCGCTTGACGAATCACCCCGAAACTTTCAAGACAGGAGCTGACCAGAGTGCCCCACTAGTTTTGAAAATTTCGCAAAGATTCATCAAACGACGCCAAAGTTATTGGGAAAACAAAAAACGCTTTTTGAATAGAAACAAGGTCCTAACTATAACTACCTACTGGCGATCGCCAGTAGGTAATATATATATATATATATATATAAGTTTACTGGCGGTTACCGGTAGGTAGTTATAGTTAGTTTTGCCAATAACTTTGGCGCCGCTTGATGAATCTCCACAACATTTTCACAAAGCTTCCCCTTTATAGTGCAGTTGCTGTGTTGAAAGATTCGGGGTGATCCATCAAGCGGGGGCTGAGACAAAATGAGGGTCCCAAAACTCGTTTTGCCATAGCAAACAGTGTGCTCTGCTTTGAGCAAGTGAGAGCATTTTGCTCTCGCTTGCTAAAAGTGGAGCACACTTTGCTTTTATACACAGGGAGCTGCATCTCAGCAGCTCCCTGTGTGTAAAAGCAATACCAGCTCCCGCAGGAGGTGGTGAGCTGGCAGGGACTGCAGGGGCCTTCAAGATCCCCCCGCTGTCCCCAATGAACAGGCCTGGCCCCGGGGGATGGGGTCTCCAGGCTAAAAATTGCCCAGGAGGGGGTCCGCATGGCCCCATCCCCTTTTAGAAAAAAAAATATATATAATAATGGCCTAGCCCCGTGGTATGGGGTTCCCAGGGCCGAAAATGGCCCGGAAGGGGAGCCGCTTGGCCCCCTCCCTTTCAATTGTTAAAAAATAAATAAAGGCCGGGCCCCAGGGGTTGAGGCCCCCGGGGTGGAAAACGGCCCGAGAGTGGGACCGCGCAAGCCCCATCACTTTTTTATTAAGAAAAAAGGGTCAGGCCCAAAGGATTGAGTCCCCGGGGCCATGCGGTCTCCCTTCCTAAAAAATAAAAAAAATTTTTTTAAAAGCTGGCAACTTGCCAGAGACCCCGCCCCCTTTCTCCACTATTCTGCAAGCCAGCCTCCTGGTGCACTCCTGGTTGGGGTATGAAGTCCCCTTTGCTGCTGAGGGTCCTTAGCAGCCAACAAGACCTCCTGTTACCTTCAGTAAGCCCCTCACAGTGGGATTGCTGAGAGGTGATCAGAGGCCATGCACCCTTTCCCCACCACTCTGCAAACTCACCTCTCAGAGCACTGTGCTGGTGGAGGAATGAGGTCCCCTTGCCACCTAAAGGCCTCAGGAATGAAGTGGACTTCTTCCCCAGAAGAGTAGTGTGCCAGGAGGCACATTTGCAGAGTGGTGGAGAAAGGGGATGTGGCCTCTGACGACTTCTCAACAATCTACCTGTGTGGGTCCTACTGGAGGTAACAGGAGGGCGAGTTGGCCCCCAAGGGCCCTCAAGAGCCAAGAGGACTTCATCTCCCAACTAGCAGTGGGCCAGGAGGAGCATTGGCAGAGTAATGGACAAAGGGGGCGTGGCCACCGAAGATCTCTTGGCAAACCCACTGTGTGGGACATGCTGGAGGTAACAGGAGGGGTAATTGGCCCCCAAGGACTCTCAATAGCCAAGGGGACTTTGTCCCCCTACTAGTAGTGTACCAGGTAGTGCGTTTGCAGAGTGGTGGAGAAAGGCAGCGTGGCCTACTATCAGGTCTCAGCAATTCTTCTATGTGGGACTTACTGAAGGTAATAGGAGGGGTAGTTGGCCCCCAAGGACGTCCTTGGGAGCCAACTACCCCTACTGTTATCTCCAATAAGTCCCACACAGAAGGATTGCTAAGTGGTCTTCGGAGGCCACGCCCCCTTTCTCCACCACTTTGCAAACGTAGCTTGTGGTACACTACTGGTTGGGGGATGAAGTCCACTTTACTCCTGAGGGACCTTGGGTCCAAGAAGCCCTCCTGGTACCTCCTGTAAGTCCTACACAGCGGGATTCCTGAGAGCTGGTCGTGTCCAGCCCACTTTCTCCATCACTCTGCAAACGCGACCACTAGTTAAAAAACCATAGAAATTCACTGCATAAAATAACGGTTACAGGGACATTATTTGAGATGTCATCAATGATGTCATCAGTGATGTCACTGACCATGTCATGAGTGATGTAATATGTGAGGTCATAAGAAGTGCATTGCGGGGCATGAGTTATAGTTAGCTCAGCTATCTGTAAGTGCTCAAATTCTCTGGTTTTGTACGAGTGAAACCTGAGCCTAACTATGTCTCTGTAACCTTTGTTTTTTTCAGTGAATCTCTAAGTTTTTTTAATTCCATTTCCTAACTATAAAGTCACTGTAACCTTTGGTTTTCTCAGTGAAAATAAAATATATATATATATATTGAAAAAACCAAAGCTCACATTTCACTCGTACAATACCAGAGACATTCAGCAGTTATAGTTAGCAGAGCTAACTATAACTTATGGCCCCAGAATGCACTGCTTACAACCTCACATATTACATCACTCATTACATGGTCATAGACATCACTGATGACATCTCAAATGGAATCACTGATGACATCAGCCAGTGATTGTGAGTGTTTTCTAAAAGTTACTGAATGTTAAACATATATACTAAGGTAAGTGGCTGTAGGAGTGCCTGTATGGGTGAGTGTGTGTAATTGATGTATAGAAGAGTGAGTGGGTATGTGAGAGACTGTATATATGAGTGAGTGGGAGTGGGAGGTTTTGTATGGGTGAGCAAGTGGGTGTCTCAGTGGGTGTATGAGGAAGTGAGTGGCTGTGAGAGCATCTGTATGGGTGAGTGTGCGGGTATGTCAGTGGCTGTAAATGGTGAATTAGAGGGTGCACAAGTGGCTGTATTGGTGACTGAGCAAGTACCTAAATATCTGTATGAGTGAGTGAGAGGATACATGAGTGGCTGCATAGGTGCATGAATAGATGTATAAGTGGGTGTATGGGTGAGTGACTGGGAGTGTGAGTGACTGTATGGGTGAGTGAATGGGTATATGAGTGACTGTATGGATGAGTACGTGAGTATGAGAGAGGTTGGATGGGAGAGTATGTGCTTGTCTCAGTGACTGCATAAGTGAGTGAGTACATGTGTTAGTATATGTATGAATCAGTGAGTGAGTGTGTGAGTAACTAAATGGGTGAGTGAGTGGCTGTATTAGTGACTGTATGGGTGAGTGAGTAGAAGTGTGAGTAGCTGTATGGGTGACTGATTCAGTGTGTGAGTGGCTGTATGGGTGTATGGATGTATAAGTGTCTGCATGACTGGATGTGTGAACGGATGTATAGGTCAGTGAATAGGTACATGAGTGGCTGTATATGTGAGTTAGTGGTTGTGCTAGTGGCTGTATGGGTGAGTTGATGTGTGAGCGGCTCTATGGATCCACTGATCCATAGAGTGAGTAGGTGTGTGAGTGCTTATGTAGGTCTGTGAATGGATATGACAGTGGTTGTGTGGGTGTGTGAGTGGGTGTATGAGATGTTGTATGGGGTGTAAGTGAGTGTGTGAGTAGTTCTGTGGGTGATGTCATGATTGATGTAATTTGAGATGTCATCAGTGATGTCACTGACCATGTCATGAGTGATGTAATATTTGAGATCATAAGCAGTGCAATGCAGGGGCATAAGTTATACTTAGCCCAGATAACTCTAACAGCTGAATTTCTGTGGTTTTCTCAGTATTTGTACGAGCGAAAGGTGAGCCTAACTATAACATCCCTGTAACTTTTGTTTTTTTCAGTGAATTTCTATGTTTATTTTGATGCAAAGTAATTTATATTACTATACGTTAATCCAACCACCGCCGCGCACGGCCTTCAGCTATGTGTGGCAGAGATTGGCCAGGCCCTGCCTGCCAACCTCCTATAACCTCCCAACCCTGTTTAAGCTCCAAACACTGCTTCACGCACAGACAAAGGGGTTTGGAGCTTAAAGGGGGTGACATTAAATATATATAGTTAGGGGGCGCATGCCCCCACAGGGCCCAGGGAACCACCACCTCATCGGGGCTACAAAATAAAACAAAAACATAGGGAGGGCCGCACAGACGACACCCAAGTCCCAGGGACCATCACCTCCCCAGGAAAACAGTAAAAAAATATATGGAGGGGCAAAATGCCCCCTGGGAACCACCAAGCTCCCTGGGGCTTCTTATTAAAAAAATTACAGGAACACCCCTGTGTCTCGGAGACCACCACCTCCCGAGGGCAACATCTAAAAACATAAGGGGGGGGCTGCATGGACCCCCCGCACTCCAGGGACCACCACATCCACGGGTCTCCTTTGAAAACTATTTATAAGGGAGGGCCACAAGGACCCCTGGGCCCTGGAGACCACCACCTCCACGGGGCTAAATAAATGTGGCCCCCTCCTTAGGTTGGTATTGGTCCTAGAGACCCCATCCATATATAAAATGGTACTCAGGGCACCCACGAAAGCTTATGGGGACCGCGGGGGCCTCAAGACCTCGCAGTCCAAGCCAGCTCCAGTCTCCTGCAGGAGCCGGCATTGCTTCCACAAGCAAGGACTGCTTTAAATAGCAGCTCCCTGCTTGCAAGAACAATGTTTTCATTTGTTTCCCTGCACACATATTTGCATGCAAGGAAACAGATGAAAACTCCGCTTTCTGCAAGCTGGAGCTGTTTGACAGTTGGCGCTTACAGAAAGCAGAGTTATGTTTGCTTTTGCTTGATAGGAGCTGTCAGCTCCCACCAACCAAAAGTAAACAGCTACCTTCCAAAGGGTGGGCACCTTGAGAGGTAGTAGGAGCCAACCCTGGGGGTGGCAGTCCCTAGGGCCATCTATGGCTACTTGAGTAGAGCCCTACAGCCCCCCTCCAATGTTCATTTTAGCCCTGGGAAGTGGTGGTCCCCGGGAGACTGCGATGGACACCCTTCATTTCTTTATTTTAGTCTTGGGAAGATGGCGGTCCCAGGGACACGGGGGATGCACAGCCTTCAATATAATATAATGGTTGCCCCGGTGAGGTGTCAGTCCCTAGGGCTGTGGGGGGCCCTATCTCATTATTTAAAAAAACATTTTTTAGCCATGTCGGGGTCTCTGGGGGACCCCTGCACCACGGCTAAGGGCTCAGAGTGTCCCTACCATGGCCATTTTAAAAAAATCTTTTTTGGGGGGACTCGGCTCAAGATGGTTGGCAACACTTCCTGGCTGAAGGGTTGGCAGCCAATCATAATTCTGCACGGGTATTGTTGGATCCGCAGAGGATCCATGTCCCTATAAATCTTTTTTTTTTACCTTTAATATCTTTCAAACTACTGAACTGACCAACACCAAATCATAAAAAGCATGATCTGCGTAACCAAATCTACATTTCTACCAAATTTGGTGCAATTTTGTCCGGGAGTTCGGGCTGTTGGCGTGTTCCAAGGTCCTATGGGAAGTAACAAGGTGAAAACGTGTTTTGGGACCACCCTTTTTCTTGTCCCCCGCTTGACACATCACCCCTAAATTTTCAACACAGCAGCTGAACTGACTAAAGTATACTTGTTGTAAACTTCATAAAGATTCATCAAGCGACGTCAAAGTTATTCGGAAATAGACATTCACACAACCTAGTCCCTCACCCATATATTCACTGAGACACCTAATCACTCACTTAAACAGTCAATCACACACCCATTGAATCATCCATACAGGCGCTCATACACCCACTGATTCATTAATATACCTTGGTATATATATTTAACAATCACCAACTTTTTAAAAACACTCACAGTCACTGGATGGTGCCATCGGTGATGTCATTTGAGATGTCATCAGTGATGTCACTGATCATGTCATAAGTGATGTAATATGTGAGGTCATAAGTAGTGCATTGTGGACGCGTGAGATAAAGTAAGCTCAGCTAACTGTAACTGCTGAATTTCTCTGATTATGTACAAGTGAAACCTGAGCCCAACTATAACGTCTCTATAACCTTTGTTTTTTTCAGTGAAATATATATATATAATTAAATTAAATGAATTAACAGATAATATTAATAGATATATTTAAACAATATTAAGAAATATATTGAAGCCTTGGAATAATAGATATACTATTTCCACTCCAGTTTATGCAACAGTAGTGAAAGCTTAGGATTTCGGAGGGGTTACATTTACTATTCCCACTCCAAACTGGTTAACGGTACAGAAAGTTTTGGACTTAGGAAGGGTAAGAATTACTATTCCACCTCCAGTCCCTGCAACAGGTCGGAAAGCATTGGACTTTGGAGGGGTAAGATTTACTATTCCCACTCCAATCTGTTCAACAGTAGGGAAAGCGTTGGACTTCGAAGAGGTTAAATTTACTATTCCTACTCCAGTCTGTGCAATAGTAGGGAAAGCATTGGACTTTGGAGAGATAAGATTTACTATTCCCACTGCAGTCTCTGCAGCAGTAGGAAAAACATTAGACTTCGGAAGGGTAAGATTTACTATTCCCACTGCAGTCTGTGCAACAGTTGGGAAAGTGTTGGACTTCGGAGGAATTCAATTTACTAATCCCATTTCAGTTTGTGCAACAGTAGGGAAAGCACTTCACTTCAAACACATTACATATTTGAATAACCCTATTAATTTAACCCTATTAATTTTGGGAGCGGGAGGCAAGATGGCGGCAGAGCGGTAGCAAGCTATCGGAGCTCCGCTGCCCACCACCTATTTAACGCAACCGAGGGCTGCCCTCAGGCTCCCTACGCCCACAAAGAAACCGTAACGCGGCAGGAACTTACCGGAGCCCCCTGCGTGCGTGTCTGGAGGCAGAGGCTGGCGCGGAGGCACTGGGGCACCCCGGACGCCATCGGAGGAAGAACAGCAAGATGGCGCCAGTCTGCGAAGTCCGAGAGACGGAGGACTGAGCCTGCCGGAAGACCCGATAATCAGCCCAAATATCAACGGTGACAGCGGACGCGGCGGCTGCAGGTACGGAAGACTGACCTTGTGAGACTATTAACAACATCCCAGCAGCCCCCTTCGCCAACTAGGGGGCCCGGGACCACTCCGTCATAGAAAGCGAGCCGTGGAGGGGCCCGGGGAAGATAGCGCCGACGATGCAGCCATGAGCGCGTTCCTGCGCATACCACACGCGATGCCTGCAGTAAGCGGGGTGAGGTGAGCCCCTAATTAATGGGCCCGAGAGACGTTTGGGGAGGCTAAAAGAAAAGTTGAGCACGACACCAGAACAAAGATATCGACTTTGCCTGACCCCAAGATGGCGATCCCTTGGGAGAAACAAGCGAGAAGTGAGTGAATGATCACACAAGGAATGCTGATTTGACAGGCAGTATTTTGCGGTGGAAAGTGACAAATCTCAGTTGGCAGAGGGAAGCATAGGCGGGAGAGCAACCATAGAAGAGTAGGAGAGGAGCCTTTCGGGGAGGTACCCGCCTGACCCTAAGATGGAGATCAGGGTCCACGAATCACTGATGATCTGCCGACGGCGGAGCCAACTTCAGCACGGCCGATGCCCGGTGGTGATGTCTGGATGGCTGTGGTACCGGGGAGTACTCAGTTTCAGGTCAGCAGGTGAGATGAATAGCGGTGGGCGACGGCCATTCCGCACAGAGGGTATGAATACGTCAGCACCTATAGTGGTCTTCGACCAGACCTCGCTTATTTCCCCCATCCGACTCACCCATCATGACATTGAACCTGTGAATCTTGCCACCGACCGTGGAGACTTAGCATTTTGGCCGATGCCCGGTGGAGCTACCTTGATAGCTATAGAGGAGATGGGCTGTGGACTTCCCCCTCGGCCGTCACCTACCCAGCCGGACATTGGGCAGACTTTTCCTTCGTCTCTCCGCCGTATCTCCCTCCTCATTACCCTTTTACATTACCCCCCTTTACCCTTCCACACGCCCTAACCAACAGATGTAACTTGTAACTGATCTACCTTTTGTAACAATGTGTAACTTGTAACTGATTTAACTGTCCTCATGTAAAGCGCTCTGATACCTCCGGGTCTAGCCAGCGCTATATAAAACTCAAATAAATAAATTTACAACAAATATAAAACTCTTAATATAAATATTAATAATTAACAAAAACAATTATATATGTAAAAATAAAAAACAATTAAACAATTGACATGATTATTAAAGAATGTCATAATTAATTATCAATTTCTCGGCTTTTAAAGAGTCCACAATAGTTCGTTTTTTAAAGAAGGACAAATTCCCTAGAAAAGACAGCTCATATCGGTCAATAAGTCTGCTTAATACACATCCTAAATCATTGACTAAGGTCTGGGAAGCTAGGAATACACCCACTGCTCAGCTATTAATACATAAGGACCAGAGTGGATTTGTAGCCAATAGATTAATGACGTCAAATTCAGGCAGTTGATTACTTCTCATGCAATCAAAATGCTGCAGCAGTAATAATGCTGGACGCCAAGAAGGCATTTGCTTTAGTTAATTGGGATGCCCTGTTATATAGTCTGTGCCAATTTGGATGCCCTTTGCAGTTTATAACAATGATCAGGGAACTTTATCAAGGAGCACAGGCCAGAATAGATATCAATTCCAAAGTTAGGGGCTCATTTACAATTAGGAGAGGGACTTGGCAAGGATGCCCTCTCTCTCCCATTTTATTTGCTCTTCTTATTGAGCTAATGTCTGTAATGATTCGAAGCACAGAGGAAATTCATCCACCCATAGTAGGCATGCCCAAAATAAAGCTAATGCAAAAGAAACAATTGATGGACGGAATGCTGGACAATGCAAACATTCACCCCCAGTCACAAGGATCTGGGTTAAATCCATCATTCTTTTGCTCACAACACCACCCCAGTTTGGACCCAGCCATATGCAAATCAGTCTTGACCCTGTTCCTTGTGGGAACAGTCCAGCCCGAACTGCCAAGCCAGGTCCTCCCTGGACCGGAAACAAGCATCCTGGGACCGGTTTCAGGGCATCATCCTTCATCAGCCAGGCTAGCTTGAATGCAGTGGTGTAGTGAGCACGGGACCCACGTCTGGGCATACCCTTCCCACTTAGGGCAACATATGCAAAAGAAACAATTGATGGACGGAATGCTGGACAATGCAAACATTCACCCCCAGTCACAAGGATCTGGGTTAAATCCATCATTCTTTTGCTCACAACACCACCCCAGTATGGACCCAGCCATATGCAAATCAGTCTTGACCGTGTTCCTTGTGGGAGCAGTCCAGCCCGAACTGCCAAGCCAGGTCCTCCCCGGACCGGAAACAAGCATCCTGGGACCGGTTTCAGGGCATCACCCTTCAGCAGCCAGGCTAGCTTGAATCCAGTGGTGTAGTGAGCACGGGACCCACGTCTGGGCATACCCTTCCCACTTAGGGCGACATATGCAAAAGAAACAATTGATGGACGGAATGCTGGACAATGCAAACATTCACCCCCAGTCACAAGGATCTGGGTTAAATCCATCATTCTTTTGCTCACAACACCACCCCAGTTTGGACCCAGCCATATGCAAATCAGTCTTGACCCTGTTCCTTGTGGGAACAGTCCAGCCCGAACTGCCAAGGCAGGTCCTCCCTGGACCGGAAACAAGCATCCTGGGACCGGTTTCAGGGCATCACCCTTCATCAGCCAGACTAGCTAAAATCCAGTGGTGTAGTGAGCACGGGACCCACGTCTGAGCATACCCTTCCCAATTAGGGCAACATATGCAAAAAAAACAATTGATGGACGGAATGCTGGACAATGCAAACATTCACCCTCCAGTCACAAGGATCTGGGTTAAATCCATCATTCTTTTGCTCAGAACACCACCCCAGTATGGACCCAGCCATATGCAAATCAGTCTTGACCCTGTTCCTTGTGGAAACAGTCCAGCCCGAACTGCCAAGCCAGGTCCTCCCTGGCCTGGAAACAAGCACCCTGGGACCGGTTTCAGGGCATCACCCTTCATCAGCCAGGCTAGCTTGAAACCAGTGGTGTAGTGAGCACAGAACCCACGTCTGGGCATACCCTTCCCACTTAGGGCGACATATGCAAAAGAAACAATTGATGGACGGAATGCTGGACAATGCAAACATTCTCACCCAGTCACAAGGATCTGGGTTAAATCCATCATTCTTTTGCTCACAACACCACCCCAGTTTGGACCCAGCCATATGCAAATCAGTCTTGACCCTGTTCCTTGTGGGAACAGTCCAGCCCAAACTGCCAAGCCAGGTCCTCCCTGGACTGGAAACAAGCATCCTGGGACCGGTTTCAGGGCATCATCCTTCATCAGCCAGGCTAGCTTGAATCCAGTGGTGTAGTGAGCACGGTCCCTGGATGCTTTTTTACGGTCCAGGGAAGACATGGCTTGGCAGTTCGGGCTGGACTGTTCCCATGAGGCACAGGGTCAAGACTGATTTGCATATAGCTGTGTCTGAACTGGGGTGGCAAAGTGAGCTAAAGAATGATGATGGATTCAACCCAGATCTGTGACTGGGGGTGAGTGTTTGAAAAGTTTCAGCACTCCGTCCATCATCTCCTTGTGTTTGCTTTGTTTGCCCTAAGTTGGCAGGGTATGCCCAGACGTGGGTCCCTTGCTCACTTTGCAACTGGATTCAAGCTAGCCTGGCTGATGAGGGCTGTTAGCCCGAAACCAGTCCCAGGATGCTTGTTTCCGGTCCAGGGAAGACATGGCTTGGCAGTTTGGGCTGGACTGTTCCCATAAGGCACAGGGTCAAGACTGATTTGCATATAGCTGTGTCTGAACTGGGGTGGCAAAGTGAGCTAAAGAATGATGATGGATTCAACCCATATCTGTGACTGGGGGTGAGTGTTTGAAAAGTTTCAGCACTCCGTCCGTCATCTCCTTGTGTTTGCTTTGTTCGCCCTAAGTTGGCTGGGTATGCCCAGAGGTGGGTCCCTTGCTCACTTTACGTCATCAATATAGGGATGCACACCACAGTTCTTAATTCATCCATATTTGTCCTCAAAAATCGTCCAAGGGTGCGTGCTCACTGGGTTTTATGCCTTGCCCTGGTGGCACGTGAATGTAAGAAAACATATGTTTGGGGCGACATTTCACCCCAGACCCAGTCGCACAGCTCAGCAATCCATGTTCCACTCTTTTCCATGTTTTGTACTCCATTTTTCTCCATGTCCTCTATGTTTTAATCCTCTTTTCCACTTATATCCCATTTAAGCCACACGTAGGGTGTCATGCAATATTCAAAGGTTTCTCATGTTCAAGGTGTGCCCATCCGGACCTCTATCAAGAACACGTAAAGACGCATAATTCATCCAAAGCAGTGTTGATTTAAACCCAATGCATTTCGGGCTTCATGGGCCCTTCTTCAGGGGTAACTACAAATGACAAAAAACATACACCATTACTCCATTACCCTTTGTTATACGTTTGTAATCAACCAAATTAACCATATAATACTACCTTGTTACAAATACTCTATCGTAATTATGTTTAATATCATAATTATCCAGTTAGGCACCCACATAAACTTCATATAGGGAAACCCCACATGTCTTCCCCAACTCATCTGGCAGAATCAGGTTACGTCCCCCTCCCCCTCTTTGGTACTCTATATCTCCCCTCTACTAACTCACTAACAGACTTCACTCTACCATCACAACATTTCCTAAAGCATGCCATTCATCCTCTCAAACTATCCACATTACTTGCACTCACAACCTCCCTTTCCCTTTCTTTTTTATCCCAGTCATCCTTCCGTTCCCTTCATTTTTCTCTGCAGGTTCCCGTCACCGAGAATTGCACCTCCTTTTTAATGCCCTCCTTTCAAGCACCTCATCACGCTCCTTTATGCCCCGCATTTCAATCATACGCGCAACACTGCATTCACTCCCACTTTAAACCAGCATCTTTAATCTCCCTAATACTCATATCACACCCTTCGAGCCTCTCTTAATCACGCTCTGCAAACATCCCCTTACCTCCCTCACAACATGACTCATTCCTATCGCGCACCTTTATTGCCCGCATCTCGATCATACACGCAACACTACATTCACCCCCACTCTAGACCGGCATCTCTAATCACCCTGCTGCTCATATCGCACCCTTCGTGTCTCTCTCTATCACGTGCTGCAAACATCCCCTTTCCTCCCTCACAATGTAACTCATTACTAACACCCATTTACTCCAACATTCACACCACTTACAAACTTCAACATTCTCCGACTGCTGCATGCAAAACTTCACGTACCTGCCAAAACAAATTAACGTATCCATTCTCGAATCTCCTTCAAATGAAGTGTTTCTTCCCCCATTTAACCTTCCAAATTTAAACCAACCACTCATATCCAAGACCCTCCCTCTTTCCTGTTGCCTAATTGGCGGTATGGGGTGGATCAGGTGGAAAGGGAGGTTGTGAGTGCAAGTAATGTGGATAGTTTGAGAGGATGAATGGCATGCTTTAGGAAATGTTGTGATGGTAGAGTGAAGTCTGTTAGTGAGTTAGTAGAGGGGAGATATAGAGTACCAAGGAGGGGGAGGGGGACGTAACCTGATTCTGCCAGATGAGTTGGGGAAGACAAGTGGGGTTTCCCTATATGAAGTTTATGTGGGTGCTGAACTGGATAATTATGATATTAAACATAATTACGATAGAGTATTTGTAACAAGGTAGTATTATATGGTTAATCTGGTTGATTACAAACGTATAACAAAGGGTAATGGAGTAATGGTGTATGTTTTTTGTCATTTGTAGTTACCCCTAAAGAAGGGCCCATGAAGCACGAAATGCATTGGGTTTAAATAAACACTGCTTTGGATGAATTATGCGTCTTTACGTGTTCTTGATAGAGGTCCGGATGGGCACACCTTGAACATGAGAAACCTTTGAAAATTGCATGACACCCTACGTGTGGCTTAAATGGGATATAAGTGGAAAAGAGGATTAAAACCTAGAGGACATGGAGAAAAATGGAGTACAAAACATGGAAAAGAGTGGAACATGGATTGCTGAGCTGTGCGACTGGGTCTGGGGTGAAATGTCGCCCCAAACATATGTTCCCTTGCTCACTTTGCCACTGGATTCAAGCTAGCCTGGCTGATGAGGGCTGTTAGCCCGAAACCGGTCCCAGGATGCTTGTTTCCAGTCCAGGGAAGACATGGCTTGGCAGTTCGGGCTGGACTGTTCCCATGAGGCACAGGGGCAAGACTGATTTGCATATAGCTGTGTCTGAACTAGGGTGGCAAAGTGAGCTAAAGAATGATGATGGATTCAACCCAGATCTGTGACTGGGGGTAAGTGTTTGAAAAGTTTCAGCACTCCATCCATCATCTCCTTGTGTTTTTTTTTTTTCAAAATAAAGCTAAAGCATTTACCAATGTAGGGCGGTATAACATCATTGAGAGTAAAACAGAGATGAGTCTATTTAATGCTTCATTGTAGAATCTGCCTGCCAGTTTACAACCGCAAGCCATCTCACAGTGACCTAGCCTATATCTGGGAATATTTGTGGCACAAACCTATGATCAGCTTTTTAATTAAATTATGCAACGATGTTAAAAAAAGCAGAAGCGCTTTTGGAAAGGTGGTCGTTTCTTCCATTAGCATTGATAGGGATGGTCTCCCTTATTAAGATGTCCATATTATTGTCCATATAACTACTACTTTTTTTTCTGTTTAATAATGTACCCATAAGAGTTCATAGCTCTTATTTTCAGGAACTGGACTCTCTGGTGAGACGCTTTGTTTGGAAGAAAAAGGTCCCTAGGGTAAAGTATTCAATTTTACAACTCAATAAGACCCAAAGAGGTTTAGCTCTCCCCAATTTTCAAATATATTTCCAAACAGCATTGCTGGATATTTTGGCACAACTGGTTGATGGCAAAGAGGTGCTGGAAATTTTTTTGTTGAATTAAATTGTCAAGGAATCTGCAATAAATCTCCCAGCTTTTATAAAAACAGCAAAAAACTCGAAACAAGTTCATTCATGAGTTAAACTGTAGGATTGATCTCCTTTTCAGGAAGGGAGATGGCGGGTTGATTCCGCCAAGGGCTCCGATCCGCTCTGCATCTTCCCAATCACCGCCGCCACCATGAGGCTCTGAGCAGTTTGAGGCTGCTTTCAGCAGTGGCGGCAGCGTTTGCCTTTTCTCCATGCTTCATGCCTCCGACACCCTGAGCATACCGGGTGTATCGACGAAGGGGAGTTTTGTGCCCCCGGTTCCTCTGGCTGCATCAATGGACACTGAGGTATGCCGGGTGATTTTGACGGCTTCACCTCCGGTCACACAGCGGTCTGGGGGTAGATGGACTGCATATCAGCAAACTTTCTGCAATAGTTTCGCTACTTTTTCTCCTGCTTCTGCTCTTGGATTTACAACACATAATTATTCAATCATCTCCAAGGTGATCCTTTTGAGATACCCATCCCAGAACTTGGCTCCTGTTGGTTTTTGTGGCTTTTTTCCCAGAAATACCATCAAACCCCCCTCCCTTTGTCTTTTGATGCTATGACTTTGTGGGTGCCGAGTACACAGCCTGGCATTTCTGGCATTTCTGGTCGCGCACTTGCAGCTGTACTGGATAAGTATATCATGCACATTCAGACTACAGGGATGGCCCCACAGAAGACCAATACTTTTTGAGGGACTCGTGCTACATGAGGGGCTGCCAAAAATCGGGGGGAAGATCTAGCCCCACTCCAGGTTGAGAACCCAGTCTCTCTTGCCGCTACACCTTCACAAGTGGGACGCCCCATTTTGAAGCTATTAAAGTCAGGGGCAGTACAAGAATTGATTATTGCTGCATCTAAGGTTGAAATACCGGTAGAGGTATCTCATCTGGCAGAGACCCTAATGCAGCGGTGGAGATTCCACCAGCAAGCTTGCCACGCTTATTTTCCCAGATACAAAGCCCTACGCTTGTTCAGATTACAGACCAGGACTTGGGAGCGGATCAGGATGTGGCTCAAGGACAAGAAAGCACAGCATCCAAATCAACGAAGGATATAGAACGACCTCCCAGCCCTGTATTGTCTACCTCTCAGGTGAGACTTTCACCTGGGGCTATTGAGGTGCCCCGAGTGCACGAGAATTAATTGCAAGCTGTGTGGGGTATCACACAAGCAACAACTGTAAGTACTACTTTTGATACTTCTACTTCTCTTACTCCCGGTGGGGGTGTTAGAATAAGGGAGGATACTGAGGTTATTGAGGATATCGAGGATGATATGGCCATGTTACCAGGGGCACTACCGGCTGAGAAATCGGATGTCACTAGACGCTTTTCTGTAACAGAGGCAAATGCACAGGGGTATGACCATCTACCTGTCCCAGAAAACTTGGATTGTACATCGCTGGCAGATACTATTTCCACTCAAGGCACTCCTTCTCCTCATAAATCTACAGCAATACAGGCAAAGCTAGGAAAACTTGTGGATAACAGCATGGTGCATCCCATACCCAAATCTCTAAAGCTTCGTCAGGCTGGCAGGTCAATTATCTCTTGCCTATCTGCAACTCTTCCAGTGCCCACAGGTGGGAAACAGCATTCTGAGATACAGGTTCAACACAGGTGCTCAACTCCTAACTCTGTCTCCCCCTCTGATATATCTTCCGGGACTATGTCGGATAATTTTTCTTCACCTGCAGTTAAGGAGCTTGGAGGAGGGATGGAGGAGGTTGCGCACTTTAAGATCAATCATGCTAGCTTTGCAGGCTCAGAGGGCAGAGACACAGGCTTATTATACTCAGTCAAGAGACAATACCGGGCAATTGCAAAAATCTCTGGAGGAGGTCTCTGGTCGGATTAATAATCTTACGGCTGATGTCAGCGAATTGCAGCAAAGAGTGGCTGCTAGCGAGGAGATAGTCGCAACTATGGCTGAGTCTCCTGAGAAGCATGAGAGCCAGCTTAGATCCCTCCAAACTAAGATCGAGGACATGAAAATTCACCATAGGAGGAATAATCTCAGGGTTTTTAGGAAACCAGAGGGCAAGGTAGGCTCTGATCCTCGACGATATACGGTTCAACTACTCAGAAAGGCTTTCCCAGATTTGAATGATTGGGACTGGGACTCGCAAATACAACGTGCCCACCGATTCCCTTTTAATCTCAATGTCTCTGGCCCTAAAGGCACACAAGCCCGACCTATGTTGATATATATTAGAAACTTTCTCCTACGGCAAGCTATCTCCCTGCTGGCCCGACCAACATCTTCCGTCTCAGTGGACGGCATGTCAATAGTTGCTCGGGCGGATTTATGTAAATCCACGATGGACTGCCGATGGAAGCTTCGACAATTTATAGATAGATTTAAGGCTGCTGGTGCATAAGCCTTTTCTACAGGAGCCTGCTCGCCTTAAGATTGTAATGGACGGGGGTGTTCAGATGTGCTTTTCCGAGGATGATGCAACGCAGGCGCTTGCTCGGCTAAAGGGGACAAAGAAGTAGCAAGCTTAATACTCTAGCTATACACTCTCTATGATTTGTTGCCTCATTCTTTTTCCCTTTTTCTTTTTCTCACTTAGGGGTTGGCGGCGGTGGGTAAGAGTGGTGTCAGCGGACGGGGCCTCTTTTCAGGCCTTTTACATCAATGGCCTGGGGTGATTCCTTCCTTAGGACGCAGGGTGTGGGGGAGTGTTGGGGGTAGCGGGTGGTGAGCGTAAGTCAGTCCATTTTGATTGCCCTTTACTGGCAGGCTGGTTTAGTTGTGGGGGGTGGGGGAGGGAGGGGGAGAAATTGGTCACAATTTATTGGTTTCATACAGGTTGAGTGTTAAGTTTAAGTTGGAATACCAAGATATGGGAGTCTGGTCATTTACCTTTCTTATAGGTGGCTAAGGCTGCGTATATTCAATGTATGAGTTGGAACTTCTCAGGGATTAATGCACAGGCAAAATGACAACTGGTTTGTAAGGAAATCGGTTATTATATACCCGATTTGGTAGCACTAACTGAGACACATTTGGCACATAAGGATAGAGCCCTAATTAGGCAGTTGAATTATAATATAGTCGCTGCTACATCTCAGAGAATATCAATTTGGGGGTAGCCCTCTTTGCCTCTAAAAATTTGATGGCCAATTTTAAAAATGGCTGTGGATCCAAGGGGTAGATGGGTATTGACTAAACTTATGTTATTTTCTTTTAAAATTTGTTGTTTGTGTTTTTTATGGTCCTAATATTGATGATCCAGAAATTTTTGATACACTGTCATTTGAATTGTTGGATTGGGAGGGTGAGCTGATTTTAATGGGAGACTTCAATTATGTAATGAATTATGGCATCGACTCTACTAATCACAGGGTAGTGTCCCGTAAACCTAAAGTTAAAGACCTCCCTAAACGACCTGATCAGGCTCCACGGTGTTTGTGACACTTGGCGAACGCTTTATCCATTAGATCCCGGCTATACATATTATTCTTATCTGCATAAACACTATTCAAGGATAGATATGGTTTTCACCAAGCGCACATTGTTAGATAATATGCAGATGGCAGTATGCCCAAGGGTGGTCTCAGATCACAATCCAATTTATTTTCTCTTTTCACCAAATTTATAGTGGGATAAGCCGGAAAGATCTAGGTTTACTTTTCCCCGGCATTTATTAACTAATACTGAATATATACGAACCTGTTCTGGTTGTCTTAGGGAGTTTTTTTCTATTAATAAAGGATCTGCTTCCCCTACAGTTGTCTGAGATGCTATGAAAGCATATATTCATGGCATAACGCTACAATATGTGACTAAACAAAACAGGGTTACCATTGAAGAAAATAATGTTCTTCAGCAAAATGTTCACCAACTAGAGATACAGCATGCCCTTAAAATTACTCAGGGAGCTATAGACGAACATCAAACACTGTGCTCATTGACAGAAATGTGATTTCGAGCCGGACGCAGACTGAAAGAACAGGTAGCGGCCAAATATGTGAAACATATGCAGCTCCAATATGAGTATGGGGAGAGGGTAGGTTGGGTTTTAGCGTACCAAACTGCTGATAAACAAATCAAGGGTAAAATTCAGGCTATCAGGGGGCTAGATGGTAAACTTCATACATAATCCAAACTTAGGGGGTCATTATGATGACGGGCGGATCGCCACCGCCCGTATGGCGGTGGTGATCCGCCCGCCATTCCCCTCCGCCCACATGCCATTTCCCCCGCCACATTACGATGGCGGGGGGAGCCCGGTGGACGGAAAGACCGTCCGCCGGTTTTCCGCCAGTCCAACAGGGGACCGGGCAGAAAAGGGCAATAATATGGTGGCGGTGTCTGCAAGACACCGCCATCCATATTAGGATGGTTGCGGAGAGCAGCATTTCCATGGCGGCAACGCCGCCATGGAAAGGCATACGGTCTTTGCTGTTGGGGGCCCGTAGCGGGCCCCCAGGATGTTGGGGGGTGGTGGGTGCACATGGGGGTACCTATGGTACCCCCTGCATTGGCATGGACAAGGTGGCAGGCACCGCGCGGTGCCTGTCACCTTGTGCATGTGAATGCACAACGTGCATTCCCAGCATTGTGGCGGGCGGTGCTGTGAACACCGCCCGCCACAATGTTGGGAATAGGGATGCCACCACCACCGTGGCGGTGGCATCCTAATACTCGCGGCGGGACCACCGCTCCTATGGCGGACGGCCCCATTCACCGTTACGGTGGCGGGCGGACTTTGTCCGCCCGTCATCGTAATGACCCCCTAATATTGAATCAATTTGCCGGATTTTACAGTAAGCATTACAATTGCCCACAGACATTCGACCAAATTAAATGTAGGGAATATATCCAACAGTCTCACTTGCCTACTCTTGCCGATGAAGAAGCACTGAAGGCTTTACCTTCGGGCAATGCCGCGGGAGATGATACTCTCCCAACTGAGTTTTAAAAGATGTTAGGTGAAATACTACGCTCAGAATTTCTTCTCATGGTCCAATTTATTCAGGGAGGGCGGGCTATCCCAGATAGCTGGAATATAACTAATATTGTGTTTGAAAAAAAAAAGAAGAAGCCAGCTGATGATTTGGGTTCTTATAGGCCCATCTCACTGATCAATACAGATGCTAAATGGTTTGCTAAGATTTTAGCTTGTCGACTCGCTCCATTGATCTCTGGTTTAGTATACCCGCACCAGCATGGATTTGTCCATCGTAGAGACACTACGGAACATACAAACACAGCTGTTACGGCATTTGATATCGCTGGCAAATGCAATCTGGATCTGGGTATGATATTACTTGATGCAGAGAAAGCATTTGACCTGGTGGTTTGGGGGTGTCTATGAACTACTTTATCTGCCTTCGGTATAGGTGATAAATTTATTAAAGTGATTCAGGCATTATACATGGCCCCGTACGCCTGGGTTGCATATGCTGGGAGCTATTCTGCGCATTTCCCCATCCATCGCGGGACAAGACAGGGGTGTCCACTATCGCCCCTGTTTTTTGCCCTTTATATTGAACCCTACCTGCAATCTCTTATTAGTAACTCAGATATTCAACCCTCGGTTTATGCCGATCATCAACTCAAACTCACTGCTTATGCGGATGATGTGGCAATCTTCTCCTCTAACCTGGCATCAGCCTTTATCCAGATATCTCACAAGTCAAGTGTTTTTGGGGAGTTTTCTGGCTATAAGCTTAATTTAGACAAAACACAGGTCCTTTTAAATGTTAAACCCGACTTTCCAATCCAAGGGACTACCATCGCTACGGTCTATTTAGGCATTAGGCTAAGTTCTATGGTTTCGAATAACGTTAAAGCAAATTATGAAACTCTATTATATGCAACAACCACTAAATTAAAATCATGGAATAAGCTGGCACTTACTATAATGGGCAGAGTCAATATTGTCAAAATGAATATTCTTCCGAAGTTTTTGTATTTGTTTAGGGCAATTCCCCTGAGAGTTCCGGATTCTTTTTTGGGGTGTCTCGATGGTGTTATTAGTAGTTTTTCATGGGGGTATCGACGTGCCAGGCGGGCTAGCTGATATTTGAAATCCTCCTATAAAACAGGTGGGCTTTCACTCCCGAGCTTCAAGCTCTATTTTTGGGCCACTTTCACCGGCCGTGTGTGTAGCCTATTGACACATGGAGACCTCAAACAAATAATTTTTTTTTATTGGCTTGCTTTAGGAGCAGAAGCTAGGTTTTTCTTTTACCGACTTAACGATCCTAATTACTACAAGAGGGTACGCTTTAAGGTACTGAAAGATATTATTTGCATTTGGGAAGGAGTCTGCAAGAAATATTCTCTTGGCCTTTTTAATCAAGATACCCCTATATGGGAAAATCCTGCCTTCCCTGCGGTTTTTGGCAATACGATTTGTAGAGTATGGACGAACTGCGGAATCACAACACTGGGCCAATTATATGACTGAAATGGTTTTAGATCTTTCTCAGACCTGCAAGGAGCTTACAAACTGCCCCATCACACCTTTTTTAAATATCTCCAACTGAGGGACTATATGCAGGTGGGAAGCGCACTGGCACGGGGCATCAACAGCTCAGAGTTTTTGTCACACTACTTTAAGTCCGATATTGTACCAACTATAAGGGTGATGTATCAGGTGCTGTCATACTCTGTAGTCGATGATACCCCAGTATTGACTGCGAAATGGACTAGGCTTCTGGCATCTGATGTGTCAGCTGCGGAAGTTCAAATGTCATTAGGTCTGTTGGATCGCTCAGTACATTCTGTGAATCTTAAGCTACAAAACTGGTGCACTGTGTGTTTTTTATACTATACTCCGGACGTAATTTTAAAATGGGGAGCATCAATAGACAGAGCAGATAGAACGAGCGACCCCTGACCTTGACTGGTAGGTCGCTCCCCACCACACAGCTCCGTCTGTGTGCCCTACTGCTGCCCCTGATTGAGCTCGTTTTTTTTTTTCCTTTCTGTGCCCCCTTGCTGCCCCTGATTGTGATCGTTTTTCCTTTCTGTGCCCCCTTGCTGCCCCTGATTGTGCTCGTTTTTTCCTTTCTGTGCCCCCTTGCTGCCCCTGATTGTGCTCGTTTTTCCTTTCTGTGCCCCCTTGCTGCCCCTGATTGTGCTCGTTTTTTTTTTCCTTTCTGTGCCCCCTTGCTGCCCCTGATTGTGCTCGTTTTTTCCTTTCTGTGCCCCCTTGCTGCCCCTGATTGTGATCGTTTTTTCCTTTCTGTGCCCCCTTGCTGCCCCTGATTGTGATCGTTTTTCCTTTCTGTGCCCCCTTGCTGCCCCTGATTGTGATCGTTTTTTCCTTTCTGTGCCCCCTTGCTGCCCCTGATTGTGCTCGTTTTTTCCTTTCTGTGCCCCCTTGCTGCCCCTGATTGTGCTCGTTTTTTCCTTTCTGTGCCCCCTTGCTGCCCCTGATTGTGCTCGTTTTTTTTTCTTCCTTTCTGTGCCCCCTTGCTGCCCCTGATTGTGCTCTGTTTTTCCTTTCTGTGCCCCCTTGCTGCCCCTGATTGTGCTCGTTTTTCCTTTCTGTGCCCCCTTGCTGCCCCTGATTGTGCTCGTTTTTCCTTTCTGTGCCCCCTTGCTGCCCCTGATTGTGATCGTTTTTTCCTTTCTGTGCCCCCTTGCTGCCCCTGATTGTGATCGTTTTTCCTTTCTGTGCCCCCTTGCTGCCCCTGATTGTGATCGTTTTTTCCTTTCTGTGCCCCCTTGCTGCCCCTGATTGTGCTCGTTTTTCCTTTCTGTGCCCCCTTGCTGCCCCTGATTGTGCTAGTTTTTTCCTTTCTGTGCCCCCTTGCTGCCCCTGATTGTGCTAGTTTTTCCTTTCTGTGCCCCCTTGCTGCCCCTGATTGTGCTAGTTTTTTCCTTTCTGTGCCCCTTGCTGCCCCTGATTGTGATCGTTTTTTCCTTTCTGTGCCCCCTTGCTGCCCCTGATTGTGATCGTTTTTCCTTTCTGTGCCCCCTTGCTGCCCCTGATTGTGATCGTTTTTTCCTTTCTGTGCCCCCTTGCTGCCCCTGATTGTGATCGTTTTTTCCTTTCTGTGCCCCCTTGCTGCCCCTGATTGTGATCGTTTTTCCTTTCTGTGCCCCCTTGCTGCCCCTGATTGTGATCGTTTTTCCTTTCTGTGCCTGTTTCCCGCCGCTGCACCCTGCGGCACCGCCCCCTCACTGCCCATTCGCTGCCCCATTCCCTGCTCCACCCTCCCACCTCCCCATTTATGGTGGCCGCTGCGCGTGCTGCGCGCTGGCGCGCCGAAGGCGCGCCTAAGGCAAGCCCGTCTGCGCCCGTCCGCGCCGTGGCCGCGCCCAGCGCCAGACCCCTGGTCCGGGCATCCCCGCGCCCGCCACATCAACAGACGCCGATACGACGCCAGCACCCTCCACGCACTCAACCCCGGAAAAGATCACGCCTGCTACCAGGCCACCCCGAAGCGCACTCAAGGGCCCTTCACCTGCCGGAACTGCAGCTTCGCCAGCACCCGCCCCGCCAAACCACCGCCCAGGAAAGAACCCAACTACCTCAGATGCATCCTCCTCAACACCCGCTCCGCCCGCAAACACGCCATCGAACTCTGGGACCTTCTCGACTCAACCTCCCCAGACGTCGCATTCCTGACGGAGACCTGGCTGAATCCCGCTTCAGCCCCCGACATCGCCATTGCCATCCCGGACGGATACAAGATCACCCGCAGGGACCGCACCAACGGAGTCGGAGGAGGCATCGCCATCGTCCACAGGAACACCCTCAGAGTCTCAACCAACACCGACGACACCCTCAGCACCGCCGAACACATGCACTTCCAGATCCACACCGATCCCAACACCACCCTCAGAGGAACCCTCATCTACAGACCCCCGGACCCCGACCACAGTTCAGCGATTCCATCGCTGACTTCGTCAGCACACACGCCATCGCCTCCACGGACTAGATCCTCCTCGGGGACCTGAACTTCCACCTCGAGAACAACAAGGACACCAACTCCACCACCCTGATCGACAACCTCGCCACCCTCGGACTCAGACAGCTCGTGACTACACCCACCCACTCCGCCGGCCACACGCTAGACTCCATCTTTTCCTCAAGCCCACACGTCTCCTTCAACCACACCTCCGAACCCCACTGGACTGACCACCACTGCATCCACTTCACCTACAGGAAGCCCACCACGAACCACCGCACCGAACAAATGCCTCGCCGCTGCTGGAGCAGAGTCACGGAAGACCAGCTAACCACAACCCTCGCCCTGAGCCCACCCGCCGAACCCTCCGACCCCGACACCGCCGCCCGCAACCTCAGACAGTGGATCAACGACTGCGCCAACACCCTCGCCCCGCTCAAGAATCCGCCCAACAGCCACACCAGCAAGAAAGCCACCTGGTTCACCGAAGACCTCCAGGCCTCCAAACAAACATGCCGAAAACTGGAGAAGATCTGGCTCCACGAACGGACAGCGGACAGCTACGCCGCCCACAAGAGCGCCACCCTCAATCACCATCACCTCATCAGATCCGCCAAAAGGGCCTCACTCAAAGACCGCCTAGACAACAACGCACACAACAGCAAAGAGCTCTTCAACATCGTGAAGGAACTCTCCAACCCCAGCTCCAACACCAACGACATCCAGCCGTCGCAAGACCTGTGCGACTCACTGGCCACCTCCTTCCACCGCAAAATCACCGACATCCACGACAGCTTCAACACCACGACCGCCCCGGCAACCACCGAGACCACTGCCCCCACAACCACCAACCGCCTGCTCTCCTGGACCAACATCAACGACGAGGACACCAGCGAGATCATGAACACCATCCACTCCGGTTCACCGCTAGACCCGTGCCCTCACCACATCTTCAACAAAGCCAGTACAGCCATCGCGCCCTATCTCCGGAAAATAATCAACATCTCCTTCGAGACAGCAACCTTCCCGGAAAGCTGGAAGCACGCCGAGATCACCGCCTTACTCAAGAAACCCAAGGCAGACCCCAAGGACCTCAAGAACTTCCGACCCATCTCTCTGCTCCCGTTCCCCGCGAAGGTCACCGAGAAAATCGTCAACAAACAACTGACCCGCTACCTCGAGGAGAACAACATCCTGGACCCTTCCCAGTCCGGCTTCCGCAGCAACCACAGCACCGAAACCGCCCTCATCGCCGCCACCGATGACATCAGGACCCTGCTAGACAACGGAGAAACAGCAGCCCTCATCCTCCTGGACCTATCAGCCGCCTTCGACACGGTCTGCCACCACACACTACGAACACGCCTTCACGACGCCGGGATCCAAGAGAAGGCCTTGGACTGGACCACATCCTTCCTTTCCGGC
Source organism: Calotriton arnoldi (assembly GCA_963921515.1). Taxonomy (NCBI): domain Eukaryota; kingdom Metazoa; phylum Chordata; class Amphibia; order Caudata; family Salamandridae; genus Calotriton; species Calotriton arnoldi. The sequence continues at coordinate 1,824,815 of CAWUFW010003080.1, forward strand.
AGAACACAAAGCGTCCGCCTCGCCCCTTCCGATCCAAGGCCACCAAGATCATCTGCGGCGTACCCCAAGGCTCCTCCCTCAGCCCAACGCTGTTCAACATCTACATGGCACCCCTCGCCCACGTCGCCCGACAGCACAACCTCAACATCATCTCCTACGCCGACGACACCCAGCTGATCCTCTCCCTCACCAAAGACCCTCACACCGCCAAAGCCCACCTCCACGAAGGAATGAAGGCCGTCGCCGAATGGATGAGGACCAGCCGCCTGAAGCTGAACTCGGACAAGACGGAGGTCCTCATCCTTGGTTCCAACCCTTCAGCCTGGGACGACTCCTGGTGGCCAACATCACTGGGAACAGCCCCGCCACCCACCGACCACGTACGCAACCTAGGGGTCATCCTCGACCCCACCCTCTCCATGACTAAGCAGGTCAACGCCGTTTCCTCATCCTGCTTCAACATCCTCCGAATGCTCCGCAGGATCTTCAAGTGGATCCCCACCGAAACAAGAAAAACAGTCACCCAGGCCCTCGTCACCAGCAGGCTGGACTACGGAAACGCCCTCTAAGCAGGAACGACGGCTAAGCTCCTGAGACGGCTGCAACGCATCCAGAACGCCTCTGCACGTCTTATCCTCGACATCCCCCGACGCAGCCACATCACACCCCACCTGAGAGACCTGCACTGGCTCCCTGTCAACAAGAGGATAACCTTCAAGCTCCTCACCCACGCACACAAAGCACTCCACAACTCCGGACCAGCCTACCTCAACAGACGACTCAGCTTCTACACCCCCACCCGCCAGCTCCGCTCGACCAGCCTCGCCCTCGCCACAGTCCCCCGCATCCGGAAAACGACCGCCGGCGGCAGATCCTTCTCCCACCTCGCCGCCAAGACCTGGAACACCCTCCCCACCAACCTCCGACAGACCCAAGACCTACTGGCCTTCAGAAGACTCCTCAAGACCTGGCTCTTCGATCAGTAGCAGCACCACCCCCCTCTTCCCCCAGCGCCTTGAGACCCTCGCGGGTATGTAGTGCGCTTTATAAGTGACATGATTGATTGATTGATTGAGGTGTCCTAAGTGTGACCTCTTAGCGGCCGATGCTTTGCACATGTTTGTGCTTTGCCTAGGTCTGGAAAAGTTTTGGAATGAGGTGACAAATTATATCTTCCAGCCTAGGTTTTCCTATACAACTGTCCCCTAAAGAGATATTGATGGGCGTTAAATATGACCTCACAGGAGGCCTACAGCAGTCGGTCATAGTTATGGTAACATCGGCTCGACTGTATTGCTCGAGCATGGATTTTAAAGAATGCTCCCAATGTTGCAGAATGGCGTGCTCTTCTTCATCAAATATACAAACTTGAAATTGCACTGACTAAGGCTAGGGGTTTTTCCGCCTTGCTAAAATTTGACAAGATTTGGAGGAATCTTAGATGGAATTTCATTCATCCCGCTAAGGATTAATTAAATTTAGTTGTACTTCAATCTCTTGTCTGTTTAGGTGTGTCTATTTGAGATTATGTTACTCACATTCTTCCTGTATGGTTTTCACCAGAACTCTCATTCTTCATGAAGTAATGTCTAATATTAATTTGATATATGTATACCTACCTATGTGACTTGTTTTGGACATTTGGTATGTCTTTTTCTTTCTCCCTGTTTGTTTCATCCTGTATGAATTGTTGTAATATATTAGTTGTTTTTCGTGACCTTAAAATAAATAAAAGAAATTTAAAAAAACGATCTCCTTTTCAGAATTCTCTGACAGCAGCAAGCTGTAGCTTCCTTAAACAGCAGGAGTGTAATTTTGTTGGGTTAAACCTATCTAGGGCAGTGATAGGATTATGGAATGTCAAAGGATTTGAGGAGCTGAGCGATTTTGTAGTGCGGGTTAACTATATGACATGGGAAGAGATCTTACTATGGTTTGAGGGGCAGTGTAGCAGGCTTTTCTTGAGTTATGGACAGACCATTCACTTTCTATATTTTAACGTACAGGCAACAAGTTTGGAAGAACATCTGGCTTGTCGTGCTTTAATTAGGAGTAAACTTATAGGCACCAGTAATTGATTTAGGCTGCTCTGCAATCAACCGGCTCAGGAATTGACTGCTGATTTTAGGGGGAAAATCATTGACAAAATGCAATCTAGGTTTTCGAAAGAAGACTGGCAATTAATTGCTGAATTGGGGCACAAATACTTAAGAGCAGCAAACTTTAAAACAATGTCATTTCTGTCCAAATGGATGGCATATTACACGCCCCAAGCCCTGCATAAAATGTTCCTCTCAGTACTGGATCAGTGCTTTTGCTGCCATCAGGAAGGAGGGGTTGGCTTCATACGTTTTTTGCGTGCCCAAAACTGGCAAAATTTTGAGCAGAGTTAATTTCTACTATAAATAGAAGTCTCAAGTCCAGGCTTGAAATAGAAGCAAGTGTAGTGTTATTTGGGACTTCTAGAAAGACTCAGGAACTAAGTAAATAACAGTATTTTATCGCAATCTTATTCATGATAGCTCTCTCCTTAATATTGCAAAATTGGAGAACACAGATGGCTCCAATGCTCCAGAGCTGGTGGACTAAAACGTCTACAACAAAACAGTTTGAAGAAGCATATGCGAAGAGAGTGGGGAGTGTTAGTAGGTATACAGCTATCAGGCAATATTTTGGGAGCCCTTTGAAGTTGGCGGTGGTGTGAAATCTTGCAAGTTTATTGAGAAAGGATATAATGGATCATATGTTTTTGAATACATTACCACCTGTATTCTCTTTCCTATATTTATGAATTAAAGCACAATGAAAAGGTGACATGTTCTTTTATTGAAGACTGCAGCATTAGCCAAAAGTCCTAGTTATATAAATGTCTGGACCTAGGCATCTGGATATATATGCACCAGCATTTTCTTGTAGTATTTTAGGTACAAGTTGGATGTTCCATTGTCAACTAATTGTACTGTGCAGCCCTAGCACTTTTCCATTTTTATTTTACGACAGGTCTGTACGTATTCATTCTAAATTTGTGGTATGAATTATTTCTATGACTTAACCTGATGTGTACACCTGCTCAATAATATATATATATATATATATATATATATATATATATATATATATATATATATATATATATATATATACATATATATATATATATATATATACATATATATATATATATATATATATATATATATATATATATATATATATATATATATATATATATATATATATATATATCCAAAACACACTTCCTCGTTGATGGCAGAAAGTCGAGCACACACGGAATTGCCAGGTAAGCTGCCTTTATTGAAACCATCGGCATGACGCGTTTCGTTACAATAACTTCCTCAGATGCCATCAGGTTACAAATGAACTATCAGCCCACAGTTTAAAAAGCAGTATGCCCCTCTTCGATTGGCTAAGGCACTGCTGACACACTAGCACGGGAGTGGCCCGAACCCAGCAATCCGAGTCCGTTTGGAGCAGACATCTAATCGTAAGTACTAGCCCCAGTGGGCGGTGTCTGCTCCTTCCCCATGCTTGCCTTGATCTTTTTGTGGGCGGTAGACAGTTCCCCGGTATCCTCACCCCACCGCTGAAAATCCCAATATGAGCCCGTAGACACTGCTTAAGTAAGCAGTGACTCCCTGTGAAGTCACAGTCCATTATAATAATGGCAGGGCAAAATTACGGGCATACGGTGTTCCGGCGTTCCCAAAAAGTTTTTGGAGTCCCAAAGATGCCACTCAATCCGCCGGACTGCTTTAGGGGTGGGTACTCTCTAGGTGCTCGTGGCTGACCCAAACATCCAAAACACACTTCCTCGTTGATGGCAGAAAGTCGAGCACACACGGAATTGCCAGGTAAGCTGCCTTTATTGAAACCATCGGCATGACGCGTTTCGTTACAATAACTTCCTCAGATGCCATCAGGTTACAAATGAACTATCAGCCCACAGTTTAAAAAGCAGTATGCCCCTCTTCGATTGGCTAAGGCACTGCTGACACACTAGCACGGGGAGTGGCCCGAACCCAGCAATCCGAGTCCGTTTGGAGCAGACATCTAATCGTAAGTACTAGCCCCAGTGGGCGGTGTCTGCTCGTTCCCCATGCTTGCCTTGATCTTTTTGTGGGCGGTAGACAGTTCCCCGGTATCCTCACCCCACTGCTGAAAATCCCAATATGAGCCCGTAGACACTGCTTAAGTAAGCAGTGACTCCCTGCGAAGTCACAGTCCATTATAATAATGGCAGGGCAAAATTACGGGCATACGGTGTTCCGGCGTTCCCAAAAAGTTTTTGGAGTCCCAAAGATGCCACTCAATCCGCCGGACTGCTTTAGGGGTGGGTACTCTCAAGGTGCTCGTGGCTGCACCCAAACATCCAAAACACACTTCCTCGTTGATGGCAGAAAGTCGAGCACACACGGAATTGCCAGGTAAGCTGCCTTTATTGAAACCATCGGCATGACGCGTTTCGTTACAATAACTTCCTCAGATGCCATCAGGTTACAAATGAACTATCAGCCCACAGTTTAAAAAGCAGTATGCCCCTCTTTGATTGGCTAAGGCACTGCTGACACACTAGCACGGGGAGTGGCCCGAACCCAGCAATCCGAGTCCGTTTGGAGCAGACATCTAATCGTAAGTACTAGCCCCAGTGGGCGGTGTCTGCTCCTTCCCCATGCTTGCCTTGATCTTTTTGTGGGCGGTAGACAGTTCCCCGGTATCCTCACCCCACCGCTGAAAATCCCAATATGAGCCCGTAGACACTGCTTAAGTAAGCAGTGACTCCCTGCGAAGTCACAGTCCATTATAATAATGGCAGGGCAAAATTACGGGCATACGGTGTTCCGGCGTTCCCAAAAAGTTTTTGGAGTCCCAAAGATGCCACTCAATCCGCCGGACTGCTTTAGGGGTGGGTACTCTCAAGGTGCTCGTGGCTGCACCCAAACATCCAAAACACACTTCCTCGTTGATGGCAGAAAGTCGAGCACACACGGAATTGCCAGGTAAGCTGCCTTTATTGAAACCATCGGCATGACGCGTTTCGTTACAATAACTTCCTCAGATGCCATCAGGTTACAAATGAACTATCAGCCCACAGTTTAAAAAGCAGTATGCCCCTCTTCGATTGGCTAAGGCACAGCTGACACACTAGCACGGGGAGTGGCCCGAACCCAGCAATCCGAGTCCGTTTGGAGCAGACATCTAATCGTAAGTACTAGCCCCAGTGGGCGGTGTCTGCTCCTTCCCCATGCTTGCCTTGATCTTTTTGTGGGCGGTAGACAGTTCCCCGGTATCCTCACCCCACCGCTGAAAATCCCAATATGAGCCCGTAGACACTGCTTAAGTAAGCAGTGACTCCCTGCGAAGTCACAGTCCATTATAATAATGGCAGGGCAAAATTACGGGCATACGGTGTTCCGGCGTTCCCAAAAGGTTTTGGAGTCCCAAAGATGCCACTCAATCCGCCGGACTGCTTTAGGGGTGGGTACTCTCAAGGTGCTCGTGGCTGCACCCAAACATCCAAAACACACTTCCTCGTTGATGGCAGAAAGTCGAGCACACACGGAATTGCCAGGTAAGCTGCCTTTATTGAAACCATCGGCATGACGCGTTTTTTCGTTACAATAACTTCCTCAGATGCCATTAATATATATATATATATATATATTTATCATTTAACAAAATGTATTCAATTAACTTCCCATTCTATACCCCGTAAAATATAAATAGAATAAACACATATAACACAATTAACATCATTAAAAAATCAATCAAATAATGATTAACAAATTAATAATTAGTTATTAATTAATCATTACTTAAACAACTTCCCACCCTATACCCTACAGACTTAGCAGCCCACACCTAATATATAATACAAAATATAATTATTACACAATTTACATAAGTAATAATCAATTAAATAATTATTATTAATACCTTAATAATTAATTGTTTATTAATTATGATGTGATTAACTTCTCACCCTATCTCCTACAAACCTAGCATCCCACACCTAATATATAACTAGAAAATACAGTTATTGCACAATTTACATAATTAATAATCAAGTAAATAATTAATTGTTAATTTATTATACTGAATTAACTTCCCACCCTATCCCCTAGAAACACAGAAGCCTACACCTAATATATAACTAGAAAATATAATTATTGCACTATTTACATAATTATTAATCAATTAAATAATTAATAATACATTAATAATTAATTGTTAATTTATTATACTTAATTAACTTCCCACCCTTTACCCCTACGAAACTAACAACTTCCTACAACACTATAAATTACTCTTAGCAATTAAATTAAAAATTAGAAATCACTTAAAATTAAACTATATTTAAAACTATTATTAACAATAATAAACCAATAATGACACATAAAATTAATAAATTAACCGAAACACATAAAGATAATTTTAAAAGATATGTTTTACAACTATATTTTTGCAAAAGATATTAAAAACAGCGATATTCTTGACAACGATATTACTTACCTGAAAAAAATTGATATTCTTGACAGCAATATTTGTGCATTGCAATATTTTTGTATCATGGTATTTGTTTTCCGATATTTCTGTAACTTGATATTGAAAACTCAATATTTTGTCCAAATACCATGTATAGAGCTTCAGAACGGTTAATGCTAGTACAAAAATTAGGGGCAATGAAGTCTTACAAATAAGTGTACCAGGGTGATGGTGCAGATCCCACGCCACACTACCACCCGGTAGGTATCGAGAACTTCCTCCAAAATGGAACCTTGGGTCCTTGCCTCAGCCCAGCATGAAGACACTCTCTGACTCAGCCTGCCAGTCACTGGGGAGACACTTCTGGTTGGCACAGGCGAGCCCAGCAGAGCACTGCATTGCTGCTGAGTGTAATGGGGTCAGTGTCAGAGTGTGGGGTTGTGTCAAAGATGTGGCTGAAAAGGACAAAATGTTATGTAACTGTTTTGTTGCTCTTTCACCTTCAGGTAACTGCACATAAGAATACAAACATCTTAAATGAAAGATCAATGCAAGTTAAATTAGTCGGTGGTGAATGCACTCTCTTGCATTATGAAATGTCACTTTGTTAATGCCATCACAGCAGATTGTGTAAAACTGAATCCTGGTGAGTACAGTGGGGTCTAGCGACGTATACGTCTAGTGCTATGAGGTCCCAGCCTACGACGGAGAAAGCACTGTGAAAATGCAAGACGTTAATTTAAAATTGTATTGCACACAGTAAAATATATGTATCACTTGAATTCTCACACATTTGGCAGTAGAATGCCAGTTATACCTCCACTGAAAATCATGGAAATGCCACACATAACTAATCTGAAAACGTGGCAGTTATGATTATTGCTTGTAGCTAACCTGGTAATCAGATATTAGGGCAAAGATCCATTCAGTCATTCATGCCAGAAACGTTATGAAATGCAAATTACTATTTAATCTGCGAATGAAAACCAGGCTGAGATCTCCAGTGTTTCTGTGCAGCACAATCCTGATTTTTTTCTGCGTCATTGATAAAGTAAGAAAGCTTTGCTATTCTTCTTGACTTCACTCCACAAAGCCATACTATTGGCCAGATCTTTAAATCGACCTTTCTAATCAGACCGTTCTCCAGTCAGTAGTGGAATGACTAGTCCTTACATGTGATCTCTCTCCACAACTTGTAACAATATGGGTCAATGTGTATTGCATGTCAGGCCACAACTATCTATCCATGCTTTATTCGGGGCACTTGCCCCATTAGCAACCATCCTATGTCCATGTATGAAAGGATATATCCATGGGTATCACTTGGCATACCATGAACAGAGGCTGTCTTTCACCGGTATTCATACCATGGATTTCCATAACCTCTTCCTTTTTTATTTTTTTTATTTTTATTAATCCATGATAGTTACAATACATTACAATACATTAACACAATGGTTTAAAATGTGCACAAACAATAAAAAGCCTTAAAAAACATTTTCACAAAGTTACAAATAGATTACAGGACTAAATACATGAAGTTCATTAAAGTGCAGTTGCATAGGACCGTAAAAAAAGTCGCCTCAAGCTAAACCCTCATTCATCCATAAAAGACACCACCGGCCCCCAAATCTCCATGCCTAATTTCTTTTTCCGAATACCTTTAAATTCATATAAACTATATTCTATATTAAACATGGAGAGAAATCGAGCCCTCCATAATTCAAAGGTTGGCGCGTCTTTCTGAAGCCACATTGAGGCAATGCATAGCCTAGCCACAGCTGTAGCGAGAAAAATCAGGTACCTATATTTATGGGCCAGTTGATCCAAACCCTCTCTCTCAGCTACACCCAACAGTACCTGAGTAGATGACAAATTGATTGGGCCCCCCAAGATTTCCGCTAAGAATTTCTCTATATGCCCAAACAGGTTCATTAGGTGCCTACATGTGAAAAATATATGTACAATATCGGCCTCTTCTGTTCCACAACGAAAACATTTCCCATCATTTATACCACCCCATTTAGACAATTTGGCTGGGGTATAATAAAGATTAAACACGGTCTTATAATGTTGTGCTCGGAGATTGGCAGATATTAACAATCTCCCCGCCAACTCAATGGAGGTTTCTACCTGTGTGCCAACGCAGTCCAGCCTATTGTCCCATTTTGTATTATGGTTCTCTAAATCGTCACCCTTGGTATCTAACAATAAATTGTACAATGTCCCAATGAGTGCATTCTTCCTCACAGCTTCGATAACAGGGTTTCCTGCCATATTCCACCGATGTTTTCCTAAATAGTCACGCACCTGTAGATATTAAAAAAATTCGAACCTATTAAGATGAAATTTGTCTGTTAGCATTTCAAAGGACATTAATCCCCCATTGGCATATAGATCTCCAATAAAATGAATCCCATTGGTCCGCCATCTATCTATGATCCTATCCCAAAATATCGGTGGAAGGAGTGTCGTAGCTGTGAGAGGGGTGTACTGAGATATCCTTTCTAATCCATAATACTTTCGCACCGCTTTCCACACCTTATAGGCGGTATATAAAACCTTAAACCTGGTTTTCTTGTAGTAGCTTGGCTCCACATTAATAAACAATCGACTTTTGGCATCATTGCCCATTAGCATTTGATAGATCGAGGGGGCTTCGGCAGCGCTAGCTGGTTCTTCACCTGTTAATAAAATATTCATGTGTTGCAACATACATACATAATGATATAAGATAAAATCAAGAACGGCCCAACCTCCTTTCTCCCGAGGGAGGGTCATATAGCGCATAGCTCTGCGGGGTTTACCCTGGGCCCATAGGAACCTAGCACAAATTGATTGTAATACTGCAAGTTGGGGACGGGGAATTTCTAATGGTACAGATCTAAAAAAGTATAACATTTTTGGTAGTATCAACATTTTGAGGACATTACAGCGTCCCACAAGTGAAAGATGTAAACACTCACACCGGTCCAATTGCTTTCGCACATCATTTAAAATGTTACACCAATTAACTTCAACCAGTGATTTTAAGCATGTCCTCAACTTGACCCCTAAATATGTTACCTCGTTCAAAACCCGCTGGTCATCAAATATAGAAATGTTGGAACATAAAATTTGTGTCTTTGCCACATTGAGTTTATATCATGATGCAGCCCCAAACTCTACCGCCAACTGTTCTATTTCTGGCATAGCAGTAATAGGATTCGGTGTTACCACTGCCACATCATCTGCATACGCAAACACGCGAAAGTGCTCCTGCCTCCATATTACCGACTCTATCCCTGCACTTTGTTCTAACATTTTTAAAAACGGATCTATATACAATGAGAACAGCAAGGGGGAGCAGGGGCATCCCTGCCTTGTTCCCCGCGAGATGTATACTGGGCTTGATTCCAGGCCCATAATGCAGACTTTAGCTGATGGACGACGATATAAAACTTGTATAGCAGTGAAAAAGTTCTGTTTAAAACCAATATTGCGCAATAGAGCCCATAAAAATTCCCAGGCAACCCGGTCAAATGCCTTTTCGGCGTCTAATAGTATCAAGCTAAATTCACTCCCCGTGGTGTTAGCTATATCTAGCAAGGTTACAACCCTGTTGATATGATTGGTTGTTCCCCTCTCGGGGATAAACCCATGTTGCCGCAATGACACCAGCGGGGTTATTACTTCAGCCAGCCGGGTCGCTAAAATCTTGGCATAGATTTTACCATCTGAGTTTAAGAGCGATATAGGCCGATATGAGCCAGGTTGATCAGCCGGTTTATCTTTTTTTTTTAAAACAATAATGCTAGCCTCATCCCAAGTTAGGGGGGCAGCTCCTGCTTGGGCCTGTTGAAAGGTGATTAACATATCGGTCTTTAATACTCCCCAAAAAGTTTTATAGACTTCCAATGGGAGTTTATCGGGCCCTGTCGCTTTGCCCAAAGCTAAGCTATTAATAGCTCTTTCCAGCTCCTCCGTAGTGATAGGGGCTTCTAGTAGTTCTGCATCCTGCATGTCCAGGTTATTACAATAGTTCTGTAACAAAGATTCCCCAGCATGTGAATACAGAATAGATAGAAAAAGCTAGAACAAAGTAATGAGGCAAGCTCATGCCACTTTCTACACAGATAAGACAGCGTCTTCTGCTAAGTCATTTGTGCTATTATCAAATGCTTTCTGTAGCTGTCTGTATGTAACCTAGTAACCTTTCCTTCTCCAAAGCTTTGTGAGAATCTGGCATAATATATTTCCGAATAAAATTACACCCGTTCATAATAGTTTCCCAAAGCGACCTGATCTTGAAGAGCTTCTTCTCCTAAATAAATCTAAATTGGGCGGGCGGTCATACAGCCTATTCTCTGACTGCCCTTTCTACATCGGGCCCTCAGAGAAGGTTGGTCACCGCAGAGATGGAATATTCTTCACCATCTCCAAACTATGGTCCACCCGCTTTAAATGTGGTGGCCGACCATTTTGTTGGCATGAACGGTACTCCATCGCAACAGTGTACCCTTTCCACCAACATATAAATTGGGACCTAGTCTTTGTTAGTTGTTCAACACATCCCTTACTACAGGCACCGAGATATGTGCCTAAACACCCCTCTCAATGCTCAGAAGAGTCTGTGATGCATGCCCTCTAGTGGTCCAGCACACACCAAACTGTAAGCAATATATCCAAATTACTGGGAGTCCAACATTATTTCATCAATAGTTTGCACTGGTGTGTGCTGGACCACTAAAGGGTTATGTTATTTTGAAAACTTGTTTTCAAATTGGAGTGGAGAGGGGTTGTACTCCAGGTTCGTTGCATAGCGTGTAGTTTTATAATTTTCCCAACCGACTTGGATGTCAGGTGCGGCAGTGCTTTACCTCAACCCCTCTATTCTGTTTCCTTCTGTGCTGCATGCCGCTTGCTTTGTTTGCAAAGGAAATTGTTTACTAGGCAAGCGGTGGCCCCGGGTGTGCACAGGCGTGCCCGGGTTTGCATTTTGCGCTCCAAGTTGTTGCTTCCCTTGAATCTTCCATTAACGTTTGCAGAAGCGATTCAGCCCCCCAAGCCAGCAATGTGGACAGCAAGGGTATTTCTGTTTTCCCATCATGGTGACCATGATCTACTGCGCGCTGAGTTGAGCTAGGCCAACAAGCCCATCAACATGCCCTAAGTGAAGGAGACAGTGGACAGTCTGCTCAGGATACATATGACATTCGCCTGAGGCCAGACTTTGGAGGTAAGTGGATCTTGTCACTCTCTCAGCCCAGCTAGGGCGCCCAATATCTCCTGTTGCCCTGTGGGATGACTACAGGGCAACATATGTGTATTTTGAGCAATACTATGTGTGCGCTTTGTGTGGTGAGTAGTACAGCCCACTGTCTTTGTTAACAGATCTGGTATGGGCAGGTTGCAGCTGCCCAGATTAACTTTCCGTTAGTGGCTTGTGTTTTACTTTTCATACTGCCCCTTGTGCTGTGAACTGTTACAGGCCCGATGGTGACTGAGGCTGCGCAGGAGGAGTCTCCACATGCATATGATATGCCGCCAAATTTTATCGCCTTAGTCTTTAGCTCCCTACATATACTCGGGTTGCTTTTCGCAGCATTTTATAGACCATAACATTAATGGAGTCTGTGCTGGGTGACCTAATGCGGCTCAGCTGTTTCCACGAGCATTGTCTTTGATTGTGAGCCAGCCGGTGGTACCGCCGCATACAGGCAGAGCTCAGCAGAAAGGTGAGAGAGAGAGGAAATCCTAGCGCTAAAACACTGCAGCACGCGCGGATACCCGGGGTATCATAACCGCATCCAGATGGGCAAAGCTGCTGATGCTGTGCAAGAATGTTGGGTGGTAGAGTTACACCAGCAGTGTACGCAGGCGCCTCAGTTCTAATGGAAGCACCAGAACTGCTTAGACATGGCAATAATGCAAGTGTTGTCAAAGATTTTATCAGGTGAGCAATACTCCACCCGAACGCAGAGTTTTTCCGTAACTCTGCGTGGAATTCCACGGAGTGAAACTCCGTGAGCTCCGCCCAGCCCTAGTTATAATCTTTGTAGGTTATAGATAACAAGAGAACCCAAGTGTCATCTGGGACCTTGGGTAAGCTTATGCGAAAAGAACAATGGTCCCAAGACCATAGATATCAGAATTATTGTACAAATACATTCAATTATCAATTTATTCAATTGTGTATAAAAACATTCAAAACAATATGATGGTGCAGTGGGTGTGTGGTGAGAAACATGCTCGATGCTCTCATACCAGAAATACACATGTGTAACAATATGTGATCAAGAATGTGTATCAAGTAAGAACAACACAGCCCCATTGTATTCCTGTGTACAATCAAATTGAGCCCATCGAAATAGTCAACGACGTTTCAATCCTTTAGACAGATAGAAGGATCATCATTAGGATTCTAAGAATACATAAGCTCAAGAAAAATAGAGGACTGAAAGATGGCACGGAAAATATAGTGTTAGAGTAGAGAAGGCCATAGTATGGGATTCCAATGTATAGAATGAGTGGATACTCACTGGGCACTAATCAAACATTGCTGAAGGCACCATTGGGCTCAATTCAGCTACCCCAATTGATTAAAAAAACACAAGACATCAGCCAAAATGGTCGCACAAAATGGGTGGGCGGTGGCATTGGGAATGGGATTAAAGTAAATCTCAAGTGTCTCAAAATTACCTGTGCAAGGATTGTATAGATTCCCAAAGTCTTTCCGACATTTCACTTTAGATCCTCCTGGACGCCATCCGAACTACACTGGCAATTTTTTATGACTTTGTGACTCTATACAATCCTATAGATTGAAAATACACAAGACAACAGCCAAAATAGCAGGATAAAATGGAGGAGGGGGGTCAAATTGAATGGGAATAGTCCAGTCCTCATGTCGGTTTAGCCCAGTTTTCATGGTGTCCATCTTCAGAATCCATCTTAATTTTTCTTTATTATGATTCATCGAAATTCTTGTTTATTTTACAATTGTTCCATATTCCCTCCTCTTTCAGGTAATCTGAGGACACTGATCACTTGTCATTGGATATAATTTTCTGTGTGACCTTCAGTTAAGTAGTGCTCTAGTAAAGGAGCACTGGGGACCTTACAGCTGATATGGCTACAGTGTTGACAAATTCGTACACATATTTAATTTGAACTGGCACAAAGACATTTTCACTTAACCTAATGGGCCAAATATTGTTTGAAATTTCTTTGTGTGCATTCCTCAGGGGTCTCATCTGTTTCACATCAATTGTGTACATTGCGGAAATTGATTGTAACACTTTTTTCATTTCATTTGTGCTTCTTGTTTTTTGTTATTTTTCATAATAATACCCTTTTCTTACTCTTTCACTATTTATCTATATGTTTTCTGATTATCTTCCTTACTTTCAACCCTTTGTCCAAGATGGCGGCCACTAGAAGCAGGATCTCCTTTTGTATACTCTGGGCTGCACTTGCTGTATTTTCATGACCTGGGTATCCATATTTAGAGCCGTTCTTTCTTCATTTCTATCACCCAGAAGAAGCAGCAATCTTTTCGTGCACAACCAGCCAACTTCACTCAGCTCTCCTTTCAAGCAGTACTGTCTGCTGTCCATGAAGATCTTGTGGTACTCCTCTGGAGGCCCATTTACATTCTAGAAGCACCCCACTCTACCTCGCTCACATTACCAAGTATGCACCCTTAAGATAGAGCATTTATTCCTACACAATTTCTTTAACAACCGACTTTTTGACTGACATTACTTTCTGACACCTCCCTTTAGATTCCACTGGGCCCCATCCAAACTACATTGGCAATTTTGGATGACTTTGGGGGTCTATACAATCCTTACATAGCTAATTTTGAGGCTTTTGAGATTTACTCTAATACCATTCACTATGCCCCCCCATTATTGATTCCCACCCTTTTGACTGCTTTCTTCTGTATTTTGAATCCATGGGTGCAGCTGAGTTGAACCCATTGGTGCCTTCAGCAACGTGCCCAGTGATTATCCACTCATTGCATATATTGGAATCCCATAATATGGCCTTCTCTACTCTCTTTCCGTCCTCTATTTTCCTTGGGCTCATGCATTCTAAGAGTCCTGATGATGTTCCTCCTATCTGTCTAAAGAATCGAAACATCGTTGACTAGTTCTATGGACCATTTTAATTGTACATAAGAATAAAATGGGCGGTGTTGTTCTTACTTGATACTCACTCTTGATCATGTATTGTCACATGCGTATCACTTGTAAGAGAGCACCGAGCACATTTCTCACCACACACCCACTACGGCATTGCATTGTTTTTAATGTTATTTTATATGCAATATAATGAATTGATCACTTGATGTATTTGCACATTGATTGTAACACCTATGGACTTGGGACCACTGTTATAATCTTGATATGCAGCTCCACTCTTACGTGGATCTGCTCCTTCCTCTCAGACTTCTTTTAATCACTCTCCACCCCTATAATTCTTCTGTTAAGTAACCTAATTATGGGGTACTACAGGGTCCTCCTTGAGCTCTACACTAATTAATGTGTATATGGCTCCAAAAGCCAAGATGGTGCAGTCCCATGGGTTCCATATTTTATCATATGCTGACGACACCTCACTGGTAATTTCCTTGACTGAGAATAGCATCTCAGCATAAAAAAACCTTAAAGCCTGCCTCTCAGCAATATCCTGTCTCACTCTAGGCATCTTCCCAGAAGCTGCCACCACAGTCCAGATCCTCACACTCCTAAAGAAACCTACACTAGACCCCGTAGACCGCCAACTACAGGCCCATCACTCACCTATCAATCACCAGCAAGATCATTGAAGAAGCAGTCTATATTCACCTTCAATATCATATCAACCCTAACCATTTCCTACAGGACTAACATCCTGGATTCAGATCACATTGCAACATAATGTGTAGCAGTCCTTCTTGCAGAGGAGCACAGCAGTCCTTGTGAGTCTTCCACTGGTACATAAGTATACTGAAGATTTGGGTCTGAAGTTCTGATTATTTATATCTGGTGACTACGTTGAAGAAGAAGAAAGTTCTAAAGAATTCCCTTTGAAGTTCCCTGCCTGCCCTGTCATGGCTCCAAGCTGCCTATATGAACAATGCAGAGGTGACAAGTCCTTTGTGTGAAGGCAGTGCACAGCCTATTCAGTGTAAAGTGGGGCTGTGCTCAGCTCGGCCCCCATTCTGCTAGTTGAAGGCTCATCCAGGCACACCTAGTCCCTCTATTGTTTGCAGTCTGGGAGGAATAAACAAAGTCCAAATGCCAACTACATCAAATCATGCAACCCAGGAACAGGCTGCAGGCACCAAATGGTTAGGGCAGGAAAATGCCAACTTTCTAAAAGTGACATTTTCAAAATTGTAACTTAAAATCTGACTTTACCATTAAAGAGTGTTTTAAATTACAATTCCATAGACACCGAAATCGATATTCCTATCTGCTCCCAATTGAAAGTTACCACATATTAAATGTAATAGGGCAACCCAATGTTATCCTATGGAAGAGGTAGGCCTCAAAGTTGGGGAAAACAAATTCAGGAATTTTTCACTACCAGGACACGTAAAACTTAAAAGTATATGTTTAACTTTTTTAATACAAGGAACCTGCCCTCTAGGCTGTTTAGCACCTACCATTTGGGTGACTCATATGTGTTAAAAAGGGAGGTTTAGGCCTGGCAAGATGTTTATATTGTTAGCTTGTAATGGCAGGTAAAACTGCACACACAGACTGCATTAGCAGGCCTGAGACATGTTTAAGGGGTTACTTAAGTGGGTGGCACAATCAGCACTGCATGATCTCTACTAGGGACCTACAACCAAATTAAATGTGCCAATTGGATGTGAGCCAATGCTACCATGTTTAAAGGAAAAAGCACAAGCACTTTAGCACTGGTTAGCAGTAGTAAAGTTTTCAGAATCCAAAAAGCCAACAAAAAGGTGTTCAGAAAGTTGGAGGGCGAAGGTAATAATTTTGTGGATGACCCTGCAGAAAGCACCAAGTCCAGTAGATACTTTTTGATATAAAAAATATTTATGCTACTTGTTTAGTTTCTCCACACCTAAATTGGTTAGAAGTACTATAAAGCCATGTTAATTGATACTTAAAAACACACATAGGCTGAAAACCATGGTTGTCATTTAGAGATCCAAGCTTCTACTCTCGGATAACCCTTTGTGAGCCCTCTCACTGCATTTGTGACCTCTTGCCTCTGAAATGGCAAAACCAGCACCAAGCACCTAGAACAGAAGGTAAACAGTGTCTGTTTGAGGATAGTTGAATTTCTATAACTTTCACTAGGACCGAGACATTACCATTCAGGTCCTGTAAAATAAATTCAGTAGTGCTATGCACACTCTTCTGATTAAATAAAGAAATGAAATTAAAACATTTTTAAATTAGTTGTTGCCATATTTTATCATTTTGTATAGGTAAAAATGGGTTTGTCTGAACAAAATCCTTTACCTTTGACCTTCGTAAAAGTGATAGTGTCTTACACATTAGCATAAATAAAAATGTATCAACAATAAGGATTAATGTAAACCACTAAGGGTCTTATTTAGGGGCCGATTCCGATCTCGGCCGGTAGGGCTCCGAATCGGATTCGGCTTTACCGGATCCGATTCGGAGCCCTGTTTCCCGACCGAATCGTACGCGGGTCCGGCTGAGCGAGTACGATGCGAATTCGCCGACCGACTCGTCCGGGCGTCCCGACCGCTCCGACCGACTCGTTCCCGGCTCGAACCGCACCGACCGACTCGCTCGGACTCGACTCGCACCGCGCAATGGAGACGTTCCCTGGCCGGGTAAGTACGATGCGCGCCTCGAGCAGTCCGACCGAGCCGCGCACTCCGGCTCGAAAGAGCTGTCGGAGCCGTACTTTGGGGGTCCGTGTCGGACCCCCCTGTACGCGTAGCCGCGCGAGTCGCACACAAGGGGGACCCATGGGTCCCCCCTACCTGTGCGTGTACGGCACGAATCGCTTCGCCGCGTACCCGCTGTAGGGGGCGCACTTGTCCGACTCGCACCCATTGAGTCAATGGGAGCCCGCGTACGCGTTGTACGACCGGCTCCCATTGACTTCAATGGGAGTCCGACCGACTCGGGTCCGATGGCATACGTGCGCATCGTACTCGTTCGGTCGGACTGCACGGGTCCGATTCGGTCGGAAATCTCTCCGGGTCCGGCTCGGTCGGAGAGATTTCCGGCCCGAATCGGAATCGACCCCCTAGTGTATGGCAGATGGGTTACTCAATCACAAAAGTGACGGCTGTCCCATCCGCCATATTACAAGTGCCATAGGATATCGACTTTTAAATGTGTTCTGTCGATGTAATAATCATACAGTTATTCCGGATGCCAATTACTGTAATTTTATTATGATTAAGGACATGTGACATCAGTTTCTGGGCAGATTCAGGGTTAAAGGTCATATACTTGTGATGTCATTTAGATCACATGGTATGTGATGACCACCACTGGTAATTTAGTGTATCAATGTCCATGATGAAAACTGCTATATATCATTTGTCAAAGTAGTTTATTTTAAAACAATGTACATGCACGTAGCATGATGATTATAATTGTATAACACACTTTGGGGCCGATTCCGATCTCGGTCGGAGGCGCACCCAATACCATTCGGTCGGGAAAAAGCCATGCGAAAGCCTGTTACCCGACCGAACCGTACGCGGGTCCGGCCGAGCGAGTACGATGCGACTCGCCGACCGACTCGTCCGGGCGACCCGACCGCTCCGACCGACTCGTACCCGGACCGTACCGCTCCGACCGACTCGGTCGGACCCGAGCTCGCACCGCGCAATGGAGACGTTTTCCGGCCGGGTAAGTACGATGCGCACCTCGACCGCTCCGACCGACTCGCGCCGTCCGACTCGAACTCGCTGTCGGAGCCGTACTTTGGGGGTCCGTGTCGGACCCCCTGTACGCGTACCCGTGCGAGGCGCACACAGGGGGGACCCATGGGTCCCCCTACCTGTGCGTGTACGCCGCGAGCGCTCGCGGCGTACTCGCTGTAGGGGCGCCCTTGTCCGCCCTCGCACCCATTGAGGCAATGGGAGCCCGCGTACGCGTTGTACGACCGGCTCCCATTGAGTTCAATGGGAGTCCGACCGACTCGTGTCCGATAACATACGGACGCATCGGACTCGTTCGGTCGGACTGCACGGGTCCGATTCGGTCGGAAATCTCTCCGGGTCCGGCTCGGTCGGGGAAATTTCCGGCCCGAATCGGAATCGACCCCTTTGTGTAACACATCTCTAGATGCAGGAGACTCTAATCATTGTATCATTCCTCACTTATGGGTCTTGTGTCTCTCCTTCTGTTCATTCTCGCTCTGCCTAATTAGGAGGGTGTTGTGCATTTCATCAGAAAGTTGCTTACCTCTTCAAAAAATTGAACATCAACAGGTAGATCAGTCTTTCAAGGAAAATACACATTAATAATAATACAAAATAAAAAGGCACAGGATTGGCTGAAATTAGATGCCCATCCATGCCAAGAATGAAGAATTGAAATATCCAAGGGCAACCTAGTGCAGGCTCACAAGGATACCCTTTTCCAGACAGGGCAATGTCACAGGCACAGCACTGATACACAGTGCCCCTATGAAGATTTCACGCTTCTACCTGACTGTTTAGAGCAAAATTCACAACCTGCCTCTTCTCACATTAAATTTGAGACGCTAGTGCTGATTTAAATGTATTGATTGTTTTATGCAGCGCTGGGGTATCAAGCAGTGACTTCAAAGTGCATCAAAGTGAGGTGTTACAGCCAGTAGGTGGAAGGCTGAACAGTTGTCACAAAATCAAACTATAGTAGGAACATTTAGGGTTGAGCCGGCTATCTGCGCCCTGCTGGCAATGCAGAAGCAGTTTTGTCACAATTGAAATGATGGACAGACACCCTGCCATAGTCATGGATTCTCATTTTACTTGTATTTTCAAAGCACAACCCAAAATTTGAGTTTAGGAAAGTGAATTAATAGTAGGTGGGGGTATTCACCTTCAGCTAGTAATAATTCCACAATCACCTATAGGTCCAGTCAAGTCTCAATAAATTAATCCTTGCTCAACCCTTGGTAGCTTGAGGGGCTCCTTGTTGGGATAATGGTGCAAATAAACTGGTTTCCTCTCGGTAGTCTTGGGAGAACATGGCGAACAGCTAGGCAGCAGTTGTCTTGAGCCCCTGAACCTGGGATGTATATGAAAGGAAAAGAAAGATCATAAGGAATGTTTCAACTACATTAGATTATGGTTGGATTATAATGGCAACACTTACCAAGTTTTTGAACAATAAGTTGCTGTTGCAAAAAGCAGAGCCTATATCCTCTACACATCATAAAAGCAAACATGGTGGGCATAGAGAGCGGTGAGACCAGCGCTGTGTGCTAGGTGAAAGTTGCGCTGAAGCTGAGGAAGGGCTGTAGCTAGAATCCCCCTCCAGCAGAAAGGAGGCAGCTGCAGCACAAGCTCGGAGTTTAGCACACTGGTGGCTGGTGTACGAGGGAGCAAGAGCCTGGCTCTCCACGTCGCAGCATATGGAAACCTTGCGGTTTGTGTCTCAGGCTGTTGTGAGGAAGAAGCAACTGGTGATAGACAGTAGAGGCCCCCTGAGGGAGCTATAGTCAGGCCTGTAAAAAACTTAAAGAGAAGCAGACCCTAAGAACCCAGAAAAATTACTCGATAAGATAAATATGTACTCCTTGAGAAGCACCTAGAAAGAAGTATGTAATGGCTCTCCCAACATGACCAAACAATCCTTTCTGCCCGCAGTACCAAAAACACCAATTAAGATAAGCCCAGCTATTGAAATAACTCCCGGCAAAGAAAATGTTTCTGCATCAATACTAAAGAATAATAACCTTAACACCAACCTTCCAGGGTATGTTAAAAGCAAAAAACTAGACAACCATCAGCTAACCAACAGAAATTGATAATTACCCCTTCATTAAGGTCCTTTTTTAAGATTGTGCCTAAAACAGCAGTACCCGGGACATCAACTAAAGAGATAGCAGTAGTATGTTTTGGGAAGGAAGTGGTTCAGTTTCTTACGCAGATAAACATATAAAACAGGGCATTATCCCACGCTAGAGAAGATGGCAAGGGGGGGTTTCAACGTTGACAGGGTCCAATAGGTTCCAGATTTTAGAGGATGTGGATGGAGAGGAAGTGAGACCAGGAATGGCAGTAGCTTGCAAGGAACAGCCCCAGCTACCGGCTGGTGACTTAGTGCAAGATAGAGGTTAGTTTCAGAACCCTGTCTTGCCGGTGACTGAGGGAATAACTACTTCGGAGGTATCCCCCACAACCTACGTTGAATCAATGATACTGTCTCTGTCAACAGAAATAGGAAGCCAAAGGGGCATGTGGAAACCTTGAATAACAAATTGACACTCTGGCAGCCAGGACTCATACCCTAGAGGATACAGTGAAGGAATTGAAGGATTTGATGGAGCGAAATAAGGAACAGATTCGCTTACTGAGACTCAGCGAGCTGGATATCAGGAGAAGCTAGAGACACTGGAAAATAATCTTTGAAGGAACAATGTAAGAATTTTAGATGTGCCAGAGGGGGGCAAAAGAGAAGATCTAAAAGCCTATGCAGTAAGCCTGATAAAGGTAGGGATCCAAATAGAGGACATTGACCAAGGACATTGTTAGGAAAATCCAAAGAGTTAATTGGGACCCATTTAAAAAGAACCCAAATAGAAACAGACCTCAAAAGATCCTAGTTAATTTTTATACATATTCAGTGAAAGAGCAGATCATATCAAAAGCTTTCAAAATGAAAACATTAAAAGCAAATGGGGTCTCTTTCCAGATTAGAACTGATATTTCCAGGGCCACCATGGGCAGGCAATGGGAGGCATGGAAAAGGCTAGAAGATTTTAGGTAACTATGTACTACTTGGGTTCACTGATAGAAAATCGACCCCCAAAATATCCCCATACAAAAATGTTGAGTTATAAATATCGATGTAAAAAATATCGGCATCCTATATTTATAATGGTAAGTACAAAAATATCGAGAAAAAAATATTGATGTAAAATATATAGTTGTACAAAATATCGATTTTAATATATATATAAAAATAATATTAAATATATTGCATAATAAAATTAACTTAAAAAAACTAAATTATATTTAATATACATTTTAACAAATATAACAAATAAATGCAATTAAAAAAATGTAAACATACATATATAAAATGTGATATATATTTACTTTAAAACAATTAATAAACTATTAATTTTAATTTATTTTATAATTTTATAAATATATAAAAAAATACAAATAAATATATATACATACATACACCTATACAATACAATCTAATTAAAAAAACATTATAATATAAATTATAACATTAAACTATTTAGAAGTCTTTAAACTTAAATTTTCCACTTCAGTGAGAGCAACAATAGGGAAAGTGTTGGATAGCGGAGGGGTACAAATTTCTATTCCCACTCCAGTTAGTGCAATAGTAGGGAACATGTTGGCTAGCGGAGGAATAAAAATAACTATTCCCACTCCAGTGAGTGCAACAGTGAGGAAAGTGTTGGATAGCGGAGGAATAAAAATAACTATTCCCACTCCAGTTAGTGCAACAGTAGGGAAAGTATTGGATAGCGGAGGACTAAAAATTACTATTCCCACTCCAGTGAGTGCAACAGTAGGTAAAGTGTTGGATAGCAGAGGGATACAAAATGCTATTCCCACTCCAGTTAGTGCAACAATAGGGAAAGTGTTGGATAGCGGAGGGGTAAAAAATACTATTCCCACTCCAGTTAGTGCAACAATAGGGAAAGTGTTGAATAGCGGAGAGGTAAAAAAAACTATTCCCACTCCAGTTAGTGTAACAATAGGGAAAGTGTTGGATAGCGGAGGGGTAAAAATGTATATTCCCACTGGAGTCAGTTCACAATTAAAAAGAAACAAAATATCAACAACAACACAAAATATTTAAAAAACAAAAAAATAAAACATATATAAAAATATAAAAAATAGAAAAGATAGAAACCTATTATAATGTTAAATAGATATAACAAATACCTAGAAATATTATATTAAATACATTTAAAAATAATTTACAAACAAATAACTATTTTTAATTCAAAATTATTTATAAACAAAAACATTAATTATTACATACATTAAGGGGCCGATTCCGATCTCGGCCGGTAGGGCTCCGAATCGGATTCGGCTTTACCGGATCCGATTCGGAGCCCTGTTTCCCGACCGAACCGTACGCGGGTCCGGCCGAGCGAGTACGATGCGAATTCGGCGACCGACTCGTCCGGGCGTCCCGACCGCTCCGACCGACTCGTTCCCGGCTCGAACCGCACCGACCGACCCGCTCGGACTCGACTCGCACCGCGCAATGGAGACGTTCCCCGGCCGGGTAAGTACGATGCGCGCCGCGAGCAGTCTGACCGAGCCGCGCACTCCGGCTCGAAAGAGCTGTCGGAGCCGTACTTTGGGGGTCTGTGTCGGACCCCCCTGTACGCGTAGCCACGCGAGTCGCACACAGGGGGGACCCATGGGTCCCCCCTACCTGTGCGTGTACGGCGCGAATCGCTTCGCCGCGTACCCGCTGTAGGGGGCGCACTTGTCCGACTCGCACCCATAGAGTCAATGGGAGCCCGCGTACGCGTTGTACGACCGGCTCCCATTGACTTCAATGGGAGTCCGACCGACTCGGGTCCGATGGCATACGTGCGCATCGTACTCGTTCGGTCGGACTGCACGGGTCCGATTCGGTCGGAAATTTCTCCGGGTACGGCTCGGTCGGAGAAATTTCCGGCCCGAATCGGAATCGACCCCTTAATCTTTTTTATTTCCTACCCTATAACACCACACAATTCACAACACACATCTAAAAAAAATTAAAATGTACCTCCATAATTAACATAATTAATTATCAATTAAAGAAATATTATTAATTAAAAAACAAATTAAAACAGATAAAAATTAATTTACACCCCAAACGTTACCCCTATAAAACCAAAACCCCCACAAAAAATAATTACCTCAATTAATTGATGAATTAATATTAATGATCAACTGATTATTAATTAATTAAACATAAATTGCTTTCCACCCTCTAATCCAATAAACACCACAACCCACACCTAAAAATCATTACACAATTTCCACAATTAATTTTAAATAAATAAATTAATATCAATTAACAACTACTTATTGATTAATTTAAAAGAAATTACTTCCCACCCTTTACCAGTATAAACCCTACAACTCACATCTAAAATTAATTACACAATTGCCATATTACATTTTTATTAATTAATTAGCATTACTTAAGAAATAATTATTAATTAATTAAAAACAAATTACTTCCCACCATTTACCCCTATATACCCCACCGCCCGCTCCTAAAACAATGACACAATTAACATAATTCATTGCCAATTAATTAATTAATTAATAATAATTAACAACCAATTAATTATTAAGAAATTACTTCCCACAATTAACACTATAAAATCCAAATGAAATAAATATGAATAAATAAAAATTAATAATTGATTTATTATAATTAAATTACTTTCCACCCTATTCCCCTATAAACCCCACCACCCGCTTCTAAACAAATGACACAATTAACATAGTGAATTACCAATTAATTAATTAATTATAATTAACAACCAATTAATAATTAATTATTAATACATTACTTCCCACAATTAACACAATAAAATCTGAAATAAATAAATATTAATAAATAAAAAATAATAATTTATGCATAATAATTAAATTACTTCCCACCCTATTCCCCTATAAACCCCACCTCCCGTGTCCCTTCTACTATCCTGTGGAGTTATGTCTCTCCAACCCGGCATGTCCAAGGGCGGACCTGCTACAACTATTCAACCCCCTGGACGCCCACGACAGGGTCTGTTCAGCCTATGGGGGCATGGCGTATGTGGCGACTATCGGACCCACACTGCAATGGGACCACTGTGCCTTCACACGATGGATAATGGATTACAGTTACATCGAATGCCATCCAACATGTCCCATCATGCTCCTACAAGGGACAACTCACGACCAACACCTTGACAGCCACCATCCGCTACATTGGATGGCAACCATGTCCACCACCAATGCCATGGAAGCCCTGCTGGAAGGTATTGCATTCCTGACAACCTGTCAATTCGTCGGGCCCCGCCGCCATACCCCCAATTGAGCAATGATGTCCCACACCGTACCCATGCTTGGCTTACGCACGGACTAGACAGTTACCAGTACAACATCTATACCATGCAACCTCCAACTGACACCACATCAACAACTACACTGCCATGACATCTGATACTTTTCGGGACATGCACCCTGTTCCTCATCACATCCAGTAACTCTGCATGAACAGGGGGAGGCAGAGGCATGGCATTTGTGTATGGCAACCACATGGACAGAACTGCACGTACAACCATGCCATGATATGGATCCTGCGCCCATGAACATATGCACCGGTCAGTGGACAGTAATCGTCCTGCTGTAGTATGTGAGAGCTGTCACCTCACCTCCCTCTGAACGTCCGTGCCAGGAGCTTTACATGGACACCAAGTGCATCCACCAACAACATGAGCCCAGTGACTGTGACATGGCCAGTACCCACCACATCGCAACAACAAGTGGGACGCCGTTGCATGCACGTAAGCCCATGCCCTGATGTCACCTCCACGCACGTGTGTATGAGTAACTATAGCAGCAAACCTGTAACATGGAACTAAGATGCACTGTGCCCATGATGACAAGCGGACTGGTAGGCTAAATGTATACTGTCTGTGTCAAAGTCAGCAGCACCACAGTAATTAGCAAATGTACATTAGCACACCAACGGCTAAGCAGTTGTAACTCTGAAGCCCACATCCCACAGTCAACAACTAATCACATGTACCCCTACACCCTATGCTATGTGTACACATGCTGAGTATATCCTCCACATGCATTTCGCTGCCAGTAGTGTTCACTATACTGCATCACAGAGGACATAAGTCCCAATACATGGCTTGAAGCAAAAATGTGTCTCTGCTCATTCATTTCACAAGTACGAATGAGAGAGGATGAGAGTGTGTGAAGTACACGGCAGTCGTGAGATGACCATGTAGTCCACTGTCATTGGATGTCAACGCAAATGAGTAGCACAACTGTGGGAGACACACATGTGTCATGTGAAGCGGGAGTTACGCATGGCTCAGGTGGGTGGGTGTGACGGGTAGGTGCGCACATGCAATGTTGAAACACGCTGTGTTGGGAGGACTCAGGAACAGTACATTGGCGCACTCCTGGGAATCTGTAAAGACCACCTGTCTGGTGATGAATGTGAACTCATGTGTGCACAACAGGCGGGCACACGATCAATGCCGCATCAAGTGTAGACGTCAGCCCACCCTCCGTGGACATGCCGGATACTGCTGCGCGTCCGCCAGGCCCTTGCCAAGGCACTCACATCCCCTGTCGACCTGGTGTATCCCCAACATTGTCCACTTGCACAGGCAATCCAGGGCACAGGATGGCAGTAGAGCATGGTGGGTGAGAGGTCATGGCGCGCTCATCCTGGTCACATCACGCAGGCAACACATCCACAATGTGTAGTATGGCACAAGTCAAATGGAAGTAGTGGGGGACGCACACATCACAAGCAGGAGTGACGTCACGGAAGGTGGCTCGCACCATCCCACCCATTGACAATACACCCACACACGTTACATGCCATTGCAACAGAGAAGCCAGCGCGTGCACAAGCAGCTCCAAGCTCGCCCCAGAGAGGCCAAAGAGTGAATGTGTGGGGCCATGAGCTCCAGTTGGACGCGGACTGGCCCGCTAGGGCAGCTACAGCCTCTGTGTGTTGCAGGTGGTGTATCCGGACTGCGGAGCCTGTCATGCATTGTCAATGTTGCCCGGGTCTCGAGTCGGGGCACCACACATGTGGACGGCGTCCCGACACTTATTATACCGTGAGACAGACCACTTGTTCAACTGGACCCACACATACACTCCTTGGCCTCTCTGGGGCGAGCTTGGAGCTGCCTGTGCATGCGCTAGCTGCTCAGGTGCAAACGCATATTGGGGTGAGTGAGGGGAGGCCATGAGGACAGTGCAAAAGTTGACTGTTTGATTTTCAGCCAGTTTAAGGAATGACCCTGATGTGGTCGGAAAAAGACGTGTCTCGTGTGTATTGCAACTAGTAGATCAGCCGATGAACTACCCATGTCTTGCATGTAGCCCCGCACCCAGCCCCGCCCACTCGACACATTAAAATGAGTACCAGCACCACATACTATGCATTCGAAGCACTGACTGGGGGTGACAACCATTGGACAGTCTTGTGTAGTCCACCCACGCGTACATGTGGGCCCTCCATGATCCATGTCACCTGCGGCAAAGTGATGTCATGGGCAATGACGGAAGTGAGCAGAGCTGTCTGCCCCACGCACAGATGGTGCATCAGCTCAACAGACCCAGCACTGAGTGCAGCAGGGGTCACATGTGCAGGGGCAGTTGTGCCTGGTGTGAAGGCACATGCATATAGACAGCTCATCGAGCAATGTGTAGCTTGCCCACATCTACTGTCCATTGTCAGGCTGACCTAGAAAAAGATCACAAGGTAACACATCTGTGTGGGTGTACCCACTGTGACCAACACTGCGCAACCATCAGCGTACTCGCCCTGTGCATGGCCCACCCCGCAACGAAGGTCACATTCAGTGCCACTATCTCTCACACACATCCCTATCACGAGTCATGGTGTGTCCAATCGACAGTGCACAGTAAGCGCTCATCCGGGGGTCCTGAACAGGAGACACATGTAACCCACTAGGCAGTCTGTGTCGGCACCTACTGGCATTGTGCAGTCAATGTGCAGGCCAGGCCTGCTGGGACTGAGAAGGGCAGCATGGCCCCAGCCTGACTTCCACACGACCAACAAGTGCACTGAGACCTGCATTGCCAATTGTCTGTGTCACTGGATGTCTGACATGAAGTTGCCATGTACCACCACTCGGGAGGGACAGACAGGTCAAAGCGCCCGAGAGCTCACATACCCATGCCACCTGCAGCCAGCATGGTGAGCAGTGCATGTTTGTACTCCACAGGCTCTGACTCATAGTGCTGCGGAGCAACGACATGTGTGTCCCCCACATGCACACCCACACACACTGCAGTTGTCTCTCACACACAACTTTCGCAAGGAATAGCCATGTGCAGTGTGCGTGGAGCACGGAATCCAGGTTCTCCAGCTCCTCGCTGGTGAGTGGACCTGGACATGTCCTCAGCGTCATCCACGTGTAGGTGGAGTGGTGGCAGCAGCAGGTGTTGTCGAGGGGTGCCAGGCTGCAGTGCCAGGTAGCTGTGGTTATGCCTGTCCCACTCACACACACATATTACCCCCTGGGGCCGTTTCAGTGGGTACAAGCTGCTGCAATTCGTGTACCATGTCTGGCAGCTTCAATTGCAGATGTTGGCCTGCTCCCAGCTGGCCATGGACGCCTACCTCCACAGTGGAACACGCAGGGTGCAACCGCGAGGGTCATTGGAGTTGACCGTAAGGGCCTGGCCCATGCCGGGTACAGTCCGCTGATGCCATGTGCACCACACAGTATAATGTGCGCAATGCATCTGCAGGTGTGGCCATAATTTGCGTGTGGGTGCAGGTCCACAATGGACAGGGCCACAACATGCTGTGTGCATAGGCAGGGACGGCCAGTGCTCAGCCTCCACATGTCTGTAGGCACATCATCATGTACACATTGGCATGGGAGCATGGGATATGCATATGCACACACATGCCAACTTTCACTATGTACATCTGCCACTTGGCACGTGCAATGTTACGTGCCACTTGTGATGTGTAGTTGCAAGCACACAGCCGTGTTGGCATGGGGCTGTCAATGTGTACACCTGTCAATGTTTCTGGCGGTGTGATCCGTACAATGCTGTACATAGGGTGCAGTTGGGACATCAATGACTGTCTCATATCCCCTGGTGCCACAGGTCCCACTTGTTTTGGCCGCTCAGCCTGTGTCCATAGCGTTGTTGGTGTGTGCCCTACACACCCAGCCTCGGAAGCAGTGTGATGCACAGCAGCTAGTCATGTTGCCGTGGTGTTGCAGCTTACCGAATATGCAGTCTGTTACCATCAGCATGCCTTACAAGTTGTTAAGGCCTAACTCCCCATGTGCATGCTCATAGCAATGGTGTGTGTCACTGCCCATTGCTATTGGTAGGGGACCTGTGTAAGTGTATTGTGGCTGTGCTGTCCCTACTTGTCAGCCGTTCTGTCATTCAATTGCCTGCTCAGTCATTTATGTTTTGTGTATGTGAATATGCCATGTGGCGTGTTGCTTTGACTTGTGTCCACTTCCATCTTTCCTAGGCGGAGACCAAACATTCATCGCCCCTACCAATTGCTGTCAGACATGGTGGATGTGGAGGTCATCCGCAAATATCGTCTGGACCGACCCACCCTGCATCGTCTATGTGCCTTGTTGGAACCCCACCTCCGTCCTCGCAGGGTGTATCCAACAGCATTCACCCCCACGGCTAAGGTGATGGCTGCACTGCATTTCTTCGCCACTGGGTCATTCCAGCACACAGTGGGCAGTGGAGGTGGGATGTCCCAACCCATGTTCAGCATGGTGCTCAGGGATGTACTGTCAGCCATGATGCTGTACAGGAACAGATACATCCGCTTCCCCAGGGCTCGTGAATTGGCGGCAGTGAAGGGTGCATTCTATGCTCTTGGACGAATCCCCCACGTCGTTGGTGCAATAGACTGCACCCATGTTGGCCTTGTTGCACCACAGGCCACTGAGCACCTCTACCGCAACCGGAAGCACACGCACTCCCTGAATGTGCAAGTGGTGTGCCTTGCGGACATGGTGATTACACACGTGTGTGCGAAATTCCCAGGATCGGCCCATGACGCGCACATCATGCGCAACAGCATCCTACCACAACTGATGACCAATCTGCAACATGACCGTGGCTGGATTGTTGGTGAGTATGTGGAGTAGTGTAGCGTGCTGGCTGTGCGATGCTGTCTTGTGTACAGTTGGAATTGCAACGGTTCTCTGTGTCCCTCACACCCAGGTGACTCTGCTTACCCGAATGGGCCCTGGCTGCTCAGCCCATTGTGACGTCCTGGGAGCCCAGCTGATGTCCGCTACAATGAGGCACATGGGAGGACCAGGCGTGTGGTTGAGCGGACCTTTGGCCTCCTCAAGTCCAGGTTCAGATGCCTGGACCGCACCGGGGCGCACTGGCGTACTCCCCACAGAAGGTGTGCCAGATAATTGTGGCTTGCTGCATGCTGCACAATCTGGCGATCCGCAAGCAGATCCCCCTAATTGTGGATGACGGAGATCAACCAGGGCCCCAGCCTGCAGACCAGGACAGCTCGAGTGAAGAGGACAGTGGAGAGGATGAAGCTGTGAATGTGCGTCAGCAGCTCATCGCCCGCTACTTCACTTGACGGTGAGTGACAATGTACGACGGCTGATGTAGCTATAGTTGTGCAGGTGTATGTGTGCTCTGTCACGGGGGCCTTTTGTTCACTGAGTGCTGTGTGTCAATGGTCCATGTCCAGGTTGGTATGCCACTGACAGTGGCTGTAGCATTGTGCCCTGTTGCTCTGTGAGATGTGTGTGCATTGCTTGTAGTTGGTGACAAGTACTGTGTGATGAGTGTGTGACACACTCATTGAATGTACTCTTGTTCTGTTTTTCACCCCTAGGTCCCTGCAGCCTCTCCTGTCCCATCGACATGCCACACAGCAGATGCATTTCTGCTCATGGTGGCGATTGCATATCGTGGAATAAACCCAGGACACATTAAGTCGATTGTGATCAAGGTGTATTTATTAACAGCGGTGACATGTGATTGTGTGCAAGGTGATGACAAATGTGGTGCATGCTGTGACAATGAGTTGACGGTCATGGCTGCGTGATGGTCAAGGTGTACCCATGGAGTTCTATGTCCACAGTCCAACAGACACATGCCATTCACATGGCAGTGTGGGGTAGGATCGTATTACAAGTCAATGCAGTAGGTGGTCAAGGTGGCTGGCTGACTCACTGGTGTTTGGTGCGGGCGAAGTCCTCTCTGGACACCTGTTTCCTCTTCGGACGGCCCCTTCCACGTTTGGTAGGGGGTGTTGATGTTCCGCTGGTGGTGGTTGAGGAGTGCTCACTCGCTGTGGACGCAGGGGAACGCGATGCTGCACGAGCCTGCGCCACAGCAGGTGGTGGCGGAGGTGGTGTTGCTGGCCTTGCTTGTGCCCTCCCCCCACCACCAGCTGGCCCATGAGGGCCGCGATTTGGGCCATATGGGCGTCCATGGACCTCAACACCGCAAGGACCTCCCGCGTGTCGCTTGCCGACCTGGCCCATTCGCCTTGGGCCTCTTCATAGGCCCCAAGGACTCTGTCGATTGGCGGCAGGGCTTGGCTCCCAGGCACAGTTGGCGTTGGCCTGGCCCTGCTCCTCCTACCAGTACTGCTGCCACCGACCTGCTCACTAGCCACATTGCTCACCACGGTCCTCGCTCTGGCTCCCAGGGTGGAGCCCGATGGCCGTGCCGACCCTTGCGCAGGGGCTGTGGCGAGGGATGGCATGGTGGTGGTGGTTGCGGCGGTGGTGGTGGCCGCAACGGCTGTGGCAGCAGGGGTTTGTGACTGGTCAGCAGCCCTGGGTGATGGGTTGGTGGGCAGGAGGGGCCCTGGGGAGCGGTTGTGCCCTGCCACTCCAGATGGGCCTGCTGGGTGGTCCGTGTCCAGAGAGGTGTCCAGCTCCTCTACATCCGTGAGTCTGGGTCGGGGGCTTGCGGACTGGCTGTGCTGGCTGCTGTCACCCTCTCCAGCATCCAGCAGTTCGGCACCTGTGGGGAGGATGAGATGGGTCATTGTGTTGCACCTAGCAAAGTATGTATTGGTTGTCTGACATTCACAGTTCGTGCACTGTCGTGCACAGGTTTCCCAGTGGCGTGTGTGTGGATGTACGATGTGTGTATGCGTGGGCTGGGCAATGGGTCTGTGTGATGTGGACATGTGGCATGGGACGGATTAGCAATGCCGATGGGTGTGTGTTGCTATGCTCCTACATTTTGTGGCTCGTGTGTATGCGTGCTCCAGGACCATCGACGATGTTGGGTTGAACGATGGTTTAGGGGGAGGGATGGAACGCTTAGGTACGCTGATGCCAAAAGGGGGTACAGCCCCCTAAACTGTCTTGGGTTGAAATATGCTTTTGGGGTACATGCTGTGGGTAATGGGTGCAGAACATGACATGTGTTCTGGCAACGTGACAGTGCATAGACAAAGGTGTGTGTCTGTCTCACATGGCCGGAATATCTGCTGACTGTTATCATTCATGGACATCACATTGGTAGCAATGTTGTGAGTTCGTGCTTGTTGTGTGCCACACGACGTATTGCAGATGGGCCAATTCCTTTGTGTGCATGCTGCCCTGGTACATGTGCATCAGTGCTGTGCTCTTGGGGTGTTGACTATATTTTGTGTGTTGTTACTCGCAGTGTGACGTGCGCTTCAGTCACTGCACGCACTTGATTTGTCATGGGCAGGTATCTTTGCATGACTACTGTATGAGGGCCAGCTGTTCGGATATCATACCTTTCATGACACTGTGGCTGAGAGATGAGATGGATGATATGTTGAATGTGCATTGTGTGCCTGTGTGTTTCATGGGTCCAGTTGTCTTTGTGTGCAATATTGTGGTTCCAAGCTGTTACTTCTAGTACGGTCTGTCTTACGTGGGCGTTGTTGTACGATGTGTGGGTGACAGGCAGTGAGGACTACATGGACAGGACTTCGATGGTGTTGCTGATGTGTGTGATGGGTGGCACAGTGCCTGCCGTGTGGGTCTGTGCTCCAGTGGGACTTGTACTTGCAGACGTGGCTCCTTAGGTGTTGCTGTATCTGTGATGGGTCATGTGGGGTTTGACTCTGTTGAACATGTCTGTGTGCACATTGGTCTCATGATTGTGACTGGGAGCAGTGCTGCGTGTTCCTCTGCTACGTGACATGTCCCATGTGTCAGTCGTAGTACAGTCCTCATGCCTACAGACGCCCCGCCCTGTACATTTTCCCACCTACAGGTTGTTTCTGAGTGCGCAATGCAATGGATGCCACATGGTACTGGGAGGGAGGGGTGCTCCACCTTGCTGGTCTGTGGTAGTGGGGGCCTGGTGGGTGTTTTACTTCAGCTGTCCCCCTCCGACCCACTGTCTTTGTGTTCCGGCTACTTACCTGTAACTTGTCGGTCAGTGCAGCTATGGCGGACACATGGATGTGGGGTGTGCTCCACCTTGCTGGTCTGTGGTAGTGGGGGCCTGGTGGGTGTTTTACTTCAGCTGTCCCCCTCCGACCCACTGTCTTTGTGTTCCGGCTACTTACCTGTTACTTGTCGGTCAGTGCAGCTATGGCGGACACAAGGATGTGGGGTGTGCTCCGCCTTGCTGGTCTGTGGTAGTGGGGGCCTGGTGGGTGTTTTACTTATGCTGTCCCCCCTCCGACCCACTGTCTTTGTGTTCCGGCTACTTACCTGTTACTTGTCGGTCAGTGCAGCTATGGCGGACACAAGGATGTGGGGTGTGCTCCGCCTTGCTGGTCTGTGGTAGTGGGGGCCTGGTGGGTGTTTTACTTCAGCTGTCCCCCTCCGACCCACTGTCTTTGTGTTCCGGCTACTTACCTGTTACTTGTCGGTCAGTGCAGCTATGGCGGACACATGGATGTGGGTGTGGGGAGTGCTCATTCTGGCGCATCTGGAGTACAAGGGGACCTGGTGGGAGTTGCGGTGCTGGCTGACTGTACACATGCCCCCATGGTTTTGTTAGTTGGTAGCTTTGGGCTGAGTGTGTGTGAGTGTCTGTTGCATGTGTGGGTGATGTCTTGTGTATTGTGTACTGGACATGGGGGGTTTGTCCCTAGGAGCTATGGCATGGTGGTAGTGCATGTGATTACATAGCGGTGTGCTGGTATACGTTTGTTTGTACTTACCAGCCTCCACTCCCCCTGGTAATCCGGTGAGGATCTCCGGATGTATGATGACTCGCACCTTCTCCTCCCACGCCTTGAAGGTCTTGAATAGCGCGGGATTCCCTCCGCCAGTCCTGGCAGCCAGCTCTCGATTTTTGGTCTCCTTCTTCTTGACCACGCTTTTGAGGTCGTTCCACCTTTTGTTAATTTCTCCTCTGTTGCGTGGAACATTCCCGACTGCATTGACCTGGTCTACGATCCTGCTCCACCACCGGTTTCTGGTGGATAGTGGTGTCTGTTGGACCTGGTTGCCATAGATTTGTGGGTGCACCTTGACGATCTCGTCGACCATGACCGTCAACTCGGTGGCAGTGAACTTGGGCATTCTGTGTGGTGCCATGGTGTGTGTTTTGGTGTTTGTGGTGCTGGTGCGGTGTGTGGTGTGTGATGTGCAGGGGGTTTGTGTTGCCGGTGTTTGGTGGTGGTGGTGATGGGTGTGATGGGTGCGTGTCTGTGGTGTGCTGCTGTCCTTTCTGTCTCGCTGTGTTGTGTGCTTTCGTCCTCAGTTTGTAATGTTGCAGGGGGTTGTGGTCTGTGAAGGGGCTGGTTTTGTACTTACTTATGTGGGTGTGTCATGATGGTCTGTTGTTTTCAGGTGTGTTGTGGCTGGTGTTCTGGGATTTGTAGTTGATTTGTTTGTCCAGGGGGTGTTTCAGGGATGTGTACTGTGTTTGGCTTTTTGTGCGTGGGTTGCTGTGTGGACTTGTTAGCCATGTTGTGTGTGTTTGTTTTCGTCAGCGGATGGTTTCTGTGCATGGACGTGGCCGCCAGGGCTTCCGCCGTGTCCATTTTCGTCACTGTTGTTTGCGCTGGCGGGCGGTGTATTTGTGGATTTCCCGCGCTCATGTCGGTACGATCCTAATTTAACGGGCGGTGTCTCGGTCGTCAGGGCGGGCGGTTTTGGCATGTCGTGCGTCTTTCCGTCCGTGGCGGGCGGATGGACTTGGACTCGGACATGGGCGGGCGGTTTTTTCTGTTTATTTTCCGCCTCCGGCGGTTTTCGGTTCGCGGCATTGTTATTGCTCGGTCGGTATTCAGACGGTGTAGGCGGGCGGATTTTCGCCACTGTGGTTGATGGCGGATTTTTCTCCGCCCGACATCGTAATAGACACCTATATTTTTGCAAACGATATTAATGACTTGTTGTCGATATTTCTTTGTCACGATATTTCCAACTCGATATTTGTGTAAGTTGACATTTCCAACTCAATATTCTGTCTCCGCACCTACTACTTGTAGGAAAGTGGGTTTCTGTTGCAGTAACCTCCCCACTTTTTGCCAGATTTCTGATGCACTTTGACTGAGTGTGCCCTGGGTCCCTGCCAAACAGCTTCCCAGGGCCTGTCTTCTTTCCCTAACCTGCACCATTCTTTCCACATTTGGCACAACTCTGGCCTACCTGTAAGCCCCTCATAAGGGGTACCTATGGAACCAAGGGTATGGAAGCCAGGGAAAGGCCTCTGAGGGCTGCAGCATGTATTATGCCACCCTCCAAGATCACTCACCACAAACATGCACCACTGCCATTGCAGTCTGAGTGCTGTGGTGCAGCTAAAATTGAAGAGTCAACATGTCACACATCCCTGTGTGCCATGCCTGCCTAGCACTGCATGAGGCCTAGGTAAGTCACCCTTAAGGCAGGGTGCCCTATACCGCATGTGAGGACCTATCAGCATGAGCAGACAGGTCCCTATTATATCTAAGGCCATTCTTAGATATTACAAGTGCCCAGTAAAGCCATCCTGAGTATATGGTCTGGAAACTGGTCATGATGAGTTTCCCAGCACCATAATGGCTTTACTGAATCCTGGGGTGTTTGTTATCAAACATCTCAGAATAATAAACCTGCACGGGTTCCAATGTCAGATTTAATATTCACTGCACTCAAGGGTACCCTCCAGAGGGGAGCCTTGATCAAACCAACCACTGGTGGGGTTCTGACGGGTGAAAACCAGCCTGCCACCATAAGACAAGTTTCTGGACCCCTGGGGTGGGAGCCTTTGCACCCTGGGCCCAGAAACAGAGCCTTTACTGGGCAGAAGTGTTCACACCTCCCCCAGGTCAGGAAGACCCTACTGTGGCAGGGGAGCTTCAAAGGCCTTGCCGCCTTTGCAATGCGACTGCCAGCCTCTCCTGCTATCAGGAGCAGGCCCCCTTCCTGTCTCACCACTTTTCAGAAGAAAGACAGGTGGGAAAATACGAACAGCCTAGAAGATGTGCCCACCTCCGCCAACTTCACCCCTCAGGTGGGGGAGGCAAGGTGAAACACAGTCTTCAGTGCCCGCCATCTTGCAGATGTCAGGCACCCTCCAATCAGGGTTAGGGATTGTGCCCACTCAACTATGTGGAGTGGGCATGCCAAGGGTGTAGTCACCCTAAGGTCAGTAGCCCATTGATTACTGACCTCGAGATCCCTATAAAAACACCCCTAAATACAGTATTTGGGAGGCAGCCCTGAACCCAGAAGCCAGATTCGACTCAGCAAGAAGAAGAAGGACCGAAGAGCCATGATGCAGAAGAAGAGGATGATGACAACTGCTTTCGCCCCAGCCCTACCGGGCTGTCTCCTGCTTCGGAACCCCTGCAAACTGAAACCAGTGTGTCCTGCAGCTAGCAGCCTCCAAGAACCCCAAGGCCCTGCCCTGTGTCACAGGGTCTCTCACCTCTCCCAGAATGATGACCCCAAGGATGTGGAGGAAGAACCATTCCCCGCTCATTCCGTACCTTCTCTTCTCTTACAGCCGTCTCATCCTTTTACGGCTTCTACTACCCAAGAAAAAGGTTACAGCGGCCCCTTTAACAAAGACTACCTCCTGGAGTTACCTCCCGGCCAGAGAGATTACGCTGTTCCGGTGTTTCTCCCAATCACGGCCGAAAAGGAGGAAAAAGGAAGTTTAAATCCAGGAATCCGCAGAGGACGTTGCGCGATTGATACGACTATGTCAGCCTTCGAGGAGACGCCGACGATTCCAGTAGAGGACGATGATCCCGCTGTAGCCTCCTGGTGCAGGTTTCAAAGGACCGACTTCGCAAGGACCCACAGAGCCGACCCGACTCCGGAGGAAACAAGGACATCGCCCTAAGCAACCGGGAGGACAGAAGGAACGAAGCAAAGATCCCGCGCAGAAGCCAGCCACGTTCCAGGAGGAGTGTGGCTCCCACAGGTACGAAGTCGCCTGAGGGGCTTAGGAGGGAGGTGGGTGTTTAATGCCTGTTAAAAGCAACTCCTAGAAAAGGGGGGGGAAAGGGATACCAGTGTAGCCCCTGACAAAAGTCCCCCTGACACTGGTGAAGGCTTTTAGTAAGGTGCAAACACCCCACCACTACCCATCCCATCTTCTCTTAAGCTCCTAGAAAAGGTCACTCATTCCGGTCTTTCTTTTACCTGAGGCACTCCTGAAGAGAGAATGTGAAATGGTGGAGACTACACAACGCCGGTCAAGAGAAGGGAAACAAGAAAACCAAAATCTTGTGTATATTTACTCTTTAAATCACTATGAAATAAAATAGTGAAAGGAAAGAAAGCAACCCACGCTTCTCATTATTTCGCTGATTCCCTACACCTGCCTTCCCAAATGACTTTGATCTCCCGTGGACCCTGGATTTGTCCAACAGCAACCCAAGCCAGGAATCCAGATCCAGCCTGACCCGAGAATCATCGCCACTCTGCACCTGGCGCCCATGGCCTGAGTCCGAGTGGCCCAACACCCCGACAAGGTCCTCCTGGTGATACTGACCTGTCATCTAGCATTGGACAACCTCCTCCGACCTTCCCTGCGATGTCTGTAGCCTCACCCTGAAGGGTCCCGCAACCGCAACCGGTGAGAAGAACCTGACACAAAAAGACACCACTGCACATGCAGCCCCTGAGTCGTGAGGTGCCTGACCGATGGTGTCTTGGTGTCCAGCAACTCTTCACCTTCATCCTTCAGTTGTTGGTTCCCTTAGTCCAGTGTTCTGGCTCCAGCCTGCAGTCCTTTTTCTCTACCGGCATTCTCCATAAGAAAGGATTGGGCTCCCCACACCTCATAAGCACCCTGCACCCAGCCACCCCAGCACTGCTGGTGGTGTGAACTTGGTGCTAACCTGGGACCCCTTTAGGCCTTACCTTAACCCCAGGAGCTTGCCTCCAAGACAAAGGGGCCGATTCCGATCTGGGTCGGAAAGCTCTCCGACCGATCCGGATCCGGATTGTTTTCCGACCGAGCCGGACCCCTGCAGTCTGACCGGGCGAGTACGATGCGGCCGTATGCTGCCGGACTCGGTTCGGTCGGACTCCCATTGAAGTCAATGGGAACCGGTCGTACGACGCGTACATGGGCTCCCATTGACTCAATGGGTACGTTGCGCACAAGGGGGCCCCCTGTAGTGGGTATGCGTTGGTGCCATCGGCACTGTACACACATGTATAGGGGGAACCCATGGGTCCCCCCTGTGTCCGACCCGTAAGGCTACGGGTGAAGGGGGGTCCAGCACGGACCCCCGAAGTCCGCTTCCGAGAGCTTTTTCGTGTCGGAGGCTCCGACTCGATCCGGCTGTCCGGATCGTGCATCGTACTGGCTCGGTCGTAAAACGTCTCCATTGCGCTGTACGAATCGAGTGCGTAT
Organism: Calotriton arnoldi; assembly: GCA_963921515.1. NCBI lineage: Eukaryota > Metazoa > Chordata > Amphibia > Caudata > Salamandridae > Calotriton > Calotriton arnoldi. The sequence goes on from CAWUFW010003080.1 coordinate 1,863,027, forward strand.
GAGTCGGACGGAGCGGTTCGCACCCGGAAACGAGTCGGTCGGCGATTTTGCGTTCAATCGCATCGTACTTGGGCGTCCGGACCTCAGTACAACTCGGTCGGAAACAAAGCCTCCGACTCGGATCCGGTAAAGCCGAATCCGATTCGGAGCCCTACCAACTGAGATCGGAATCGACCCCAAAGTGTCTTGCCCGTGAACAACCCCCAACCCAGGAGCTCCCTACCGCCATTGATAACATTGGCTCCCTGCACTCTGCACCCGACATCCCTCATGCCACTGGTGGTGCAACTTGAGTACCAACCTGAACCTTCGGGAACCTTGGTTCTAAGCCCCAAAACTCCATTCCTAAAACTGTTTACTTACTGGCAAAACTAACACTTTTGTTTTTCTCAAAAGGGCTGTATGGTGGGTTTTTTCCGAGAAATCGTCTGTGTTGAACTTGTCTTGTACTGCAACAAAAGCAACTTAGTGCCTTCAAACAAGTTAACCTGCTTACTGATGTCCTGTGATGCTTAAACTGTGTGATTAGTTTGTTTTGTGCAAAAGTAGAGAAGTAACTGGAAAGTAACTAATAAGTAATATAAAGTAATGTAAGTGTTCTAAAGTGCTTACTATCCATTTTCTCGACTGCAAAAATAATTTGTATGTTCCTACAAAACCAGTGCACACTGTATTTTGAAAAGTAACATTATATGAAAAGTATAAATTACCTGCTACTGATTAAACCTTGGTTCTAGTAATAAAAAGTAGAAAGCAACTACTTTATATACAAACTATTGGTCTGGATTCAGTCTTTGAGGTTATGATATCATTTCTTGCCTGAGTGTGTACAACAAATGCTAAACACTACCCTCTGATAAGCCTGACAGCTCAACCACACTACGACAAAAGAGAGCAAGGTGTTATCTACTTTAGCCTCTGCTATACCTCTGGGGATCCACTGGACTCTGTGCACACTATACCTCACTTCCTTATAGTATATACAGAGCCAGCTTCCTACACTAATACTCAGCTAAGATTTCCTGCTACCCTTAGAGTCATGCACAACGACAAAATGTATAACCTGAGAGGTCATAAGGAGGCTGATGAGTTGATAGAGACAATCAAGAAGGTTAAAGTTTTCAAAGGAGTGAGGTTGCCAACTGCTTTATATGGGCAAGTATAAAAAGTAAGATTTGTTAGTGATACTAGTTTACATAAGCTTTGATTGCTATTTTTATTTTTTATTTTTTTCTCTTTTCTTTTTTCCTTTTCTCTTTTTTTTCTTTTGGTTTATTTTTCGTTTTATGATTAGGTGTATCCTGGGAGGATATTTCAAAAAGGGCATGAACCCATGTGGAAGTTTGGGAGGGTTCTCTAAGGGACGGAGTGGACGAAGGATGGGGAGGTAGGGGAGTGCACTCGGGGGAGCATTTAGGGAGGAAAAAAATCCTCAAGTGCCCAGGCAACACACTTTATTTTGGCGTAGTCTCTCAATTGACTGAGTATAGGTCTGGGAGATAGAAGCAAAATAGTGCCAATACAAATACTCACATGGAATGTAAATGGGCTACGCACAACAGGAAGACGAGGCAGGATACTGAAATATTTAAGAGACTCACAGGCATAAGTAATTATTTTGCAACAAACCCATATGACAAAGGAAGACTGCTCAGACCTATTTAAGACTCAAAAATGGGTTTAACAGATTGTTTGCACAGATCAGAGCTTCTGTACTAAAGGTGTGGCCATTTTGATAAAGAAACAAATAAACACATTCATTAAGGATAGTGTTACAGATAAATTAGTAAGATAGATAATTAGTAATCTACAAGTATATGATCGCAATTATACTGTGGTGGGATATTATGGCCCAAATATAGTTGATATTGAGCCTCTAAAGACAATTTTTTTTAACCTGTTAGATTTAGCTTTCCCAATTATAATGGCTGGAGATTTTAATTTCATAATGGACAACATGTTAGATCTGTCAAAAGTAGATCAATTGTTTTGCCTAAACTAGAATCATCTATTAAAAACATGATGGGTCAGCTAGGACTATGTGAGGTATGGAGAGAAATGTTGGGGTAGGACAGGGCTGCATGTTTCACAACAAAATATGTGGTCATCACGCAAGGACAGATTTTTTTTTTAGTAGACCAGGCCAGAAGAGATCAGATTCAAGAGATCAAAAATGTGGTAGCACATATGTCAGACCACTCTGAAATAATCCTTGAGTTCAAATCCATAAAGATCTAGAGTTCATCTTCTCAACTAAGAAGATGGACCCTACATCGTACCTTATTGTTGGGTCGTGAGACGGTAAATGTCCTCCGCTTAGAGGCAGAGGAGTTTTTTAAATTTAATTTGGGTATTGCTCCTCTTAATGTAGTTTGGAACTAATTTAAAGCCTTTTTGAGGAAGAAGATTTCTAGTATATCACACCTCAAGAATATAAGGTATAAGAAAGAGATCAATACATTTGAGTCTGAAATGAAGATCGTAGAGGGGCAACTCCTACTGCAACGGGTGAGAACTAATGAAGCACCAGCACTAGAGAGTAAGTTGCAAGAATTGAGAGCAAAGCTTACCTTATTGCTGGAGGCTAGAGTAAGGAAAAGGTGGGAAGCGAGAAAGGCAGCTCACTTTGTATATGGGGAGAATTGTAGGAGGTTATTGGCTTAGAAAATTAAAACAGAGCAAGCTGGAAATACAATCAGAGATATTAAGTGCAATGCGACAGGCCTAAGGTAGGCTAGTAGCAAGGATATTGAAAGAGCCTTTTTCAACATTTTTGAAGATCTGTACCCAGAGGAACTAGAAACAACTGAGGAGAAGATTAAAGAGTGAGTGGGTCTTGAGTTGCTAGTCAAACTTAGTGGGGAAACTAGAATGAACCTGAATAGTAATGTCAGTCAGAGTGAAGTCCGGTGTGCAATGAGGTTCAGCAAAAAGGGGAAAGCGGCAGGCCCAGATTGCCTCCCAGTGGAAATATACAAAGCTCTGGGTGGTACAATATTACCGGTAATGACAAACTTATTTGGGGACATTTTTGAGAGAAGAAACTTAATACCGCCCTCCTAGAATGAAGCGATTGTTACCTTAATTTACAAACTATGGGAAAATTCAGCATCCTGTGAATCATACAGGCCCATATCACTTTTGGACAGTGATTACAACATTTTTGCTAAGGTGTTAGTTGAGAGACTGAATAAAGTAATAGGATGTCCACTACACAAGGATTATAAGGGGTTGTTAAAGAGAAGAGCTCTGCATGAGTTAACCTATGGTCTTATTGGTTTGATTGACCTAGCAACCACCTTTAAGGTCCCCTCAGTGATTTTGACTTTGGACGCTACAAAAGCGTTCTATAAGGTTAATTGGACATACTTGCAAATGATTCTAAAGCATTGTAACTTGGGAGGACACGTCTTTAGAGCTGTCCATTTGATGTACCAAGATCCATATGCTAGAATAATGGTGAATGGCAGTTTGCCCTCGGCCTTTTAAGAATCCAGGGGCACGAAGCTTGTATGCCCGATCTCTCCATTACTGTTTAACCTATACATCGAGCCCCTGGCATGTAAACATAGGAAGGAGACTACTATTTCTACCTTTGTATATAATGGTTGGGAAAAAAAGTCTCCTTGTATGCAGACGATCTCATGATCTATACCTCAAACTTACAAACTGCTCTTCAGGTGGTTGAACAGTTGACAGTGGATTTTGGAGAGGTTTTAGAGCATTCTTTTAACACCACAAACACTGATATATTGGTCTGGATCCTGCTGGGGGGCATCAAGTTAATTAGGAACAAGATTAAATATCTGGGTTTAAATATTACACAGGATCCCAAAAGGATTGCCGAAGTAAACTTTGCAAAAGCCCATGCAAAGAGCAATTGATTGATGAGGAGCTGGTCTCATCTTCCACCATCTTGCCCAAATTTATTTTCCTCTTCAGCTCAATCCATTTATATTTCAAGAAGATAGATTACAGGGGATTATTAATAGCTTTCTTTGGGCCTCAAAGGGCACAAGAATCTCTTGGAAGAAGCTATGTAGAAGGCGAGACAAGGGAGGGTCTAAAATTAACTGACATGCAATACAATGCTTTGGCATTTCAGTTCAAAAATTGCAGAGTGTTTTTTAATAGCCCAGACAGCTCGGAGATTGGTACACTTGTAAAGGCTATGTTAAAATATATTAGCGGAAGCGAAACCCGCTTTGTGTACAAGTTTGGAGACCAGAAATACTACGAGAAAGTGAGGTTAAAAGTGCTTCAATCTATGTCTATGTTGTGGGCGCAAAGTGGAAAGATCACGAGGTTGGCATATTATAGTAAATCAGCACCCATCTGTGTATCCCTGGGTAATCCAGAGTGAGGTAGGGATAAATTGACTCTTCCTATTAAAGTGAAAGGTATACAAAGTTGGGGCAAACTCATACAGGATCGTATACCCTCATCATGGGATGAGCTATATGAGGCTATGGATTGGAATATCTTGAGGTAAAAATACATTTTAAAAGCTGGTACCCAAGCATGAACTTTGAGGTTTGGAATACCAACAAACTGGAAGAGCTCTTGGCAAAGTAGATTCCAAGAAAAAAGGAAGTCTCAAAATAGTATTGGACGTTGGTGGATATAATAGATGGAGACTATGATCTACCGGAGGTGCTCTGTGGAGGTAACTTGCCAAGGATGCAGCTAAATGACCCATGGCAAGTATTAATGAGCACATTATATAGTACTGTTAAACCTGCTTTTTTAAGAAGGAGTTATCTCTTTTCCCTCTACAGAGCATATTGGACACCTCACAGGATCTCAAAGGTGGGGAAGGGGGCTCAACTAAATGTATGAAATGCAGATTAGAGAGGCAAACAGCATACGTTTGTTTGTGGAATTCCCCATGATTCAGCAGTTTGGGAAGGTGTGGGCGAGGTTATGGTGAGTATTTTTGGAATAAGCATCAAGGTAAGCCTCTGCCTTATTATCTTTGGAGCCTTAGAATGTCCCACGAAGTTAAGTGAAGCTAAGAGCAAGTTGTTATTTTATATGGTATCCTTACACAAAAATATATCTGTAGGAAGTGGATTTCTGGAGTTCCTCCGACTGGTATTGAATGGCTCAATTCTGCAATATATACCTTTAAAATGGATTCTATAGGTGCAACGGCCAAGAGGCATAAGTTGTGGGACCCCTTGATGAGATGGATGGAACTGACTTGCTCACCGGGAAATCAGTAAGACTACATTTCCCTGGTGTTGCTGATGTCTACCGAGATTCCCGCCTCCGTTTAGCCTCAGGTGATCGATGCTCCTCCCTCCGCAATGGAGACCGTTCGAGAACGCTGACTGCTGCTGACCGCCGCTGAGAACGCCGACAACGCTGAATGCCGATCGAGGAATGATCGCGGAATGCAGAATGGTGCTGAACGCGGAAAAAGAATGTTGCATCGGCCCCCGAGTGTAACTGTTGCCATAACGCGGTTAAGCTCCTGCTGGCGTTTTTGAAGTCTGGGCAGTAAGAGCGCAGCGAAGGCTGGACAGTTTTGAAGTACCGTGAAATATCGCGCTGCAAGGCGAGGCTGCGATGCTGTGAGCTGTGAGGCTGTCTTAAGGCCAGCAAAGTGAATTTCAGATGCTGCCTTGGGAAGCCGGTAGGAGCTAATTGAAATCCGGCGATGCGGCGCTGTTGTGAGATCGAGTGTTGGGCTAAATCACAGAAAATGGCAAAATAACTACGGCAGTTGGCAGCAGATTGGCCTAAAACCGTGACATTGAAAATAAGTGTTGGTAGCTGTACAATTCCGCTATAATTACCATTAACTGCAATGCTCTCAGTACTGGAAAAATTGGAGCTAGCCTGCTGAAATTCATAATTTGTTTATTGGAGGGAGCTAAGACTTTGGATATCTGGCACGCAGGACTTAAGAAATTTAAAGTAAGATGGGGAGACATTTAAAACAAGTAAATGCAGTAGCTAAAGTCGATGCAACAACGGGGGTGAAAGCTAAGAAACGTCTAATGCAAGCAAAGGGGACATTATCTTTGGCTAAAGCGGTGAACACAGTAAATCTCTCAGGCCTGAATTCAAGCTGTGAGAGCTCCGCAGAAGATTTGTCTGAGCCACAATCCGAGTTACAGCAAGGGGGAGAGGACCACACTCTTATAATGGAGGGATCTAATGACGCAGAGAAGGGACAGACTGGTGAATCTATGCCAGGGATAAAAAAAGCAGACCTGAAAAACAATAAAGATTTTCCACTATTTACGAAAAAGAGCATTCAGCCTACTGCCGCTCAAGGTTCGCCACACCCAAATACAGTCTTGGCAGTAACACCAGAAGAAGAAATAGCAATTAATTCTTTGGAGATGCTATACATTTCTCCACCTCCCCAGGTCCTGGTCCCAGTTTCGGTACCTTCGGCACTCACTCTGTCAGAGGAAGGACGTCCAGTGCATTGCCAGGTAGGCCCACTGGCCCCTTCGGTTCAGTCTTCACTCTCTGATCAATCTTCCTCTGTCGAAGACATCTTAAAACAACAGTTAGCAAGCTGGCCGCAGTCTCAGGAAACATCACAGGAAACATCTCGAGCACTAATGGAGAGGGGCCCGGAACCGCTAAGCCAAATAGCCAGTCTGGAGAAGAAAAGTTTACAAGATGACTCGGAAGTTCCTACTAGCGGAGCCAATACGCAACAACTCAAAATTAAAACTTTACTTAATCTTATACTGGATGAGATCCGGAATATGAAAAAATCTCAGGAGAATGAGATAGCCGCTCTTCATCTTCGTCTTGAAAAAATTGAAGAATCAGTCACAGGTATTCCCACAAGATTTCAAAAAGCCGAATCAAGGATAGTCCATCTGGAGGATCGGATGAGCTCTATGATTCAGAAAATTAACTCAGCGACGGAAGACAAAATTATCCTTGAGAACAAGCTCGAAGAATTAGAAAACCATTCACGCCGTTCTAATCTTCGGATTGTTGGAGTGCCCGAGGGGAGTGAGGGAACCAATACTCTCCTATGGGTTGAATCATTCATCAAGCAAAAAGTGCTTCCGGATTCCACTGGCCCCTTCGGTTCAGTCTTCACTCTCTGATCAATCTTCCTCTGTCGAAGACATCTTAAAACAACAGTTAGCAAGCTGGCAGCAGTCTCAGGAAACATCACAGGAAACATCTCGAGCACTAATGGAGAGGGGCCCGGAACCGCTAAGCCAAATAGCCAGTCTGGAGAAGAAAAGTTTACAAGATGACTCGGAAGTTCCTACTAGCGGAGCCAATACGCAACAACTCGAAATTAAAACTTTACTTAATCTTATACTGGATGAGATCCGGAATATGAAAAAATCTCAGGAGAATGAGATAGCCGCTCTTCATCTTCGTCTTGAAAAAATTTAAGAATCAGTCACAGGTATTCCCGCAAGATTTCAAGAAGCCGAATCAAGGATAGTCCATCTGGAGGATCGGATGAGCTCTATGATTCAGAAAATTAACTCAGCGTGTTGTAATTTGGCAGCACTTAAGTTAAGCATTGGCTAAAGACAGCCTGTATTCAGAGGCTAAATTGTCCGCTTTGTGGAATCCATTTTGTATTTCTGTCAGCCATTTTGGCTGCCATGTGCTACCATGTGCTCGCCATGTGCTCTGTCCTACCTTCCTGTTAACTGCTCTTGAAATCTGCCTAGAGACAAGTTAACTTTAGTTCCTCTTGCTTTGCACATGCTCAGTTGAGCTTGCAGCTGTTTCAAGTTTATAAATGTCAGGATGTGTCTACTAAAAGTAGAAACTGTTATCTCCACCCACTTGTCGACTGTGCATTCTCTGTATGACCTTATATGTACCTACAACCAGCATTTGTGTTTGTACCGCCTTCATTTGAGCCCCTGTGTGGGTATAAAAGGACCAGGATCCTTCCATTCAGTGTGCTACTTCATGCATTACTGAAGGGTGATGTGTGAATGTTAGCTCCACCTTATAAGGTTTAATAAACTCTGTCTTTTATATTTCAGTTTCTGTGCCAACTTCTTCCTAAGTGTCTGAGGACTCTGTGCAGAGAAGGGAGAACCCCTAAGCACTGGTAGGCCTTGCTGAGGCTCACTACAACAAATTGGCGCTTCCAACGTGGGACTCATCAGTGACTCGGATGCCCGAAGGACTGATCGAGATGAAGGATTGGAATCTCGCTCTTGGACGCGATCGCTGCCTGAGGAGACCTGAGTCTTGGCACCCATGGCGTTTTTCCTTTCTTTCTGATCTGACCAGCCGGCGGCGCCGGTCCTTGACTGAGATCTCTTCTGTTGATTTGCCGTGCAGTGACCATTTGGTCAATTTGAGAACTTGGCAGTTGGAACCTGGACACCATTTGATTGGTAAGAGCCGTTTTGCGGCACTTGCTGTTGGTTTGATGCCTTTGATTGGTAAGGTAGTTTTAGTAACACTTACTGTGGCTTTGTTTGTATGATTGGCCAATTTTGGAATTTGTTTTGTAAGTTATATATGCATTGCAATTCATATAGGCAGGTAATGAGGAGATTTTTCTCTATTTGAAATTGTTTGAACAGCGCAACGTACAAAGAGTACCTTAAGCGCTACTTTGATTATAATACTGCATATTCTGCACTATTTTTGGCATGCCTGTTTCCAGTACACTTCGCAGAAAGTGTTGCTGTTTTGGAGGTACCGATATGGATTTAGTAAGTACTTAGTTGACTCCTCAGAGGGGATACCTAAATAGGTTTAGGTATAGTAAAAAGATATTTCTTCCTTGGTGACTAAGTACCCCATGGAACTAAATATGTACATAAAACGGATCCGGATCTGCGCACTTAGTAACATTCATAAGTGGTGATATGCAGAGCGCTTTTTGAGTGTTCTACCAGCCAAAACTGGCGAATTTGACCATGGAACAGTTTTTTGGGCTACTTTTGAGAGCTCTTCTTGTAAATATGACTTACAATTAGTATTTACAAATAGGTTGGTCTTGCGTACACTTTGTAAGCTGTCCTAAGTATTGATTTGTGGGTTCAATGTGTGTTTAAATGTCTATGTGGGGTTTTTGGTTTGACATTGGTAATACTTGTGTGAGTACTCTGTGTACGAATGGCTGGCTTTAAGCGCGCTGTGTTGTGTCCTTCTGTAACTGTCTGAATGAGCTCAATGAGTTTGTTTATGTTTTTTTTTGCTGTCATTATTCTGTTATGCAAAATGTCATTTAGTTACTTACATATTAAATAAAAATCCAGAAATAAATTATGTAACATATGCTAAACAGCTGCATGTTACTATTAAATTGACAGAGTAAGACACTATACATGTGTGCAAATTGCCACAATGCTAAACATAAAATTAGAATTCGTATTCAATAGGATTAAAATAGGCCTCATACAGAGAGGTAGAAAAACGAAATTGTGTGTTTTGTAATCAATAGACTTAAATACACAATGTTACAGCCTTTTCTTTAAACATTGTATTAGACATTAAAAGGCATGCACATCATATGAGTGAATTTGGTCGTTGCTGAACTAAATATACATTATAGAAAGATAGATTTGACTGCATTGAAATGCCTCAGTTTTTAAATAGACTGTGACATGCTTTTCTCTCAGCACCCGAGAAAAAAGCTTTCCGACAGCTGTGTTTAAACTGACTAACTGAAAGAAACCGTTTGACACAGCAAATGGGGATTTAACTCTGTCAGGGTATTTCAAATAATAAAGGGGTTTTTTCCTGAGAAAGGCGTGAAAATTCGACGCCTGCTGACACACAACAGCTGCATAAATAGCATATGGCTATTCCTGCTCACGGCCACAGACAGGAATGCTGCGTCAGCGATATTTTAAGTCAGTGTAGGTATACAGGCCTGCATTATTTTAAAAGTTTCAAAACACCAGTTTCATTATTTTGGATAACAGAGAACAAAATTGAAAGTAGGGATTTCCTTTCTTAATGCCTTCTTTACATAAGTATATCTATGGTTCCGATGTTAAATGATAACTGTCCATTAAAAGTGGCGCAGACTTTTCCTGTTTCAAGTAAGGCTTCTGTGCTTAGGGTTATGAATGAATGTGTTTAAATATGATAGGCTACGAATGAAGCTTGCTTTTCCAATGTGGAATCATCAAAATGGTTGGTTTTATTGATAAAAAATAAAATTTAATTATATGGGAAAAAATATATTGCTAAAAATAAATGCTTTAAATTCGTTTTTTCATCTTTATAAAGCCTAATCATCATACTGTGAATTCCTAGCATCAAAGTTGAATTTAAGCAGTGCTGTACCGCAATAAGAAGGGAACTTAAATGTGAAATGTCACTTTACCCAGCCGTACAAAACTTGTTTTTAAAAGGGTATATCTTATGCATTTCTGATTTCCCATTCCTGGGCTATCTAGAGAACACTCTGGGGGTTCCTATTATGCAAAAATATTGTAGGATATTCATTTTTAAGTGCCCCTACCACCAAAGTCGAAATTGAGCTAAAATTCACAATTTTACAAGCAGTTCTACCACTCAAGGCAGTTTTAACGTGCTCTTAGGCTTCAATAAAAGTATATATATGCAAGTATAAAATAAACAGCTGCCTCTGCATTACTAGATTGCACACCACTGTACATAACTGAGAATAAGTATAGGACTGCTTTTCGCTGTGATTCTCCAGAGTTGCTTTGCAATACAAAACCGCATGGCAAGCCTTGCACACAAAAACGAGCAGCTGCTGAACGGGTCAAAGGTCGGAGTTCTGTATTTAGCTACTTAGCAGGCTGAAGGGTAATGTTTGCTTGGATACTTCGACCTTCGAAAGATTTTTTGAAAGACGAGATGATAGCGCAAAGAGAGAAAGAGAAGCTTTGCTTCCTATTTTTGGCAAACACACGTTTTGCGCAGTCCTATGCCACGAAAGGAAGACAACCCTCAGTTGAACATTGATCTGCCATTTATATAAAATAATGGTTTTAGTTTTAAGAATACTGTGTAGGGGCTACGATAAGGAGGAAATGGATTTTAGTTTGCATTCATGCGCCCTCATGTTACTCTAGTACAATTGCTGTAGAAAAATTGGTTTAAAGTTAACTCAATTTGCATTGTGTTAGACTGAATCAGAGAATAGCCACTTTCTAAGATATCTCCTATAAGTTTGTTTGTGCCCAGTTGCTATGAATAGGGGTTGAAAGTGTTGACAGAAGTAAAACCTGTTTCAGGTTTTCCTACTGTCAAAATGGGGGAAGGAGGCTAGCTCCTCTACAAATTAAGAGTAGGCAAAATTATGTTTTCTCTCTTCTTTTTCTCACTTTTTTTTGAGTCTGTCTAAAGCTGTCTAGGAAATGGCCATGTGACAGTTAAGGCACTTTGCATTGTTCATAAGGCGGCACACAAAATGGGGCCTAAACCATTACAGAGAATGTTTACTTGGTACTCCCCAGCTAGAAGTCTTCGTTCCTTGGCAGCCCACCTAGTATGTACCCCACGAGTCAAGAAAACCCGACTAGGAGGTAGATCATTTGGTCATGCAGCCGCAAGGTTATGGAATGAACTACCAAGTGAACTCAGACAGACTGATGACTTACTGCAGTTTAGAAAAAAGCTAAAAACCAGGCTCTTTCCAAAAGAATAGCCTTGAGAGATTGGCGCATGATGATTCATAGTTTTATAGCTGCACAGTGATTTAGGTAATCCCAGCGCCAGGATGCCCGTTGGGTGACAGCTGCGCTATATAAATGCTACTTACAATTACAATTACAATTGGCTATTCTGTAATACTGTTTTAAAATTGTTAGAATTAATAAAAAGATGAAACACATAAGCTATGTTACTGCCCATCCTGTATGAAAGAATGAGTAGAACAGATTGATGTTCCCTTATTTGATCTTTAAGGAAAATTGTATAGTGGGGGTTTCTGTTCAAAAATCTCAGGTGGCAACACTATTATTGTTTATGTTATTCTCATGTTCTATACAGTTTTGCAAGGGCATTGCTAGTCTTTTATTAGCTAGTCTCTGTAAATAAGCTGACAGCCCTTATTAGAGCTGGAGATAGGTTTTTTTTCCTTTTGAAAATGATGTTGCATAGTCCAGATCGTGAAAAGTACAATGCAGGAAAGACGCTCATGTGATCCTTAGCAAACATTTTGAAGGAAAATATTGTTTTATAGGAGTTTGTTTGTCATAACATGTTCTGCTGGAGAAAAAGTACCCACTATGTTGAAGTTTAGTTCTTTTTGCAATAAGAATCCCTGTTAGATTAGCAGTTTTAGATTTTCCTGCTGCACCTATAACATGAGAGCATGGTCCTAAGCATAACATGTAAGAGAAATTATTTTACAAGTGTCTGCAGTCCTGTACAAGTAATGTAAAATCTATGAGTAAAAGTGTAGAACATTTCCTTTTTCTTGAGGGTTCTTCAGATTGGTAATATAGGAATACACCAATGTAAGTATTTGGAGTATGTCTGTATTGTTTTTCTCTTTTCCTCAGAATTTAGTAAATGAACACAGACTTCCTTGGCTGTTTGGGATTGGGTGATGTATTACTCTTGTCAGTTCACCAAAACGTTCCTTTTATACTTGCCAATAGGTCCAGGGTTTTCTACTCTCAGATAGATGAAGTGGTTCTTGGGTGCCTTGCTAATGTATGGGGCGCCCCAAGACTAAGGAAGTATTCTGAGACTATCCTCTCTGTTGTTAGATTATTTCTGTGCCTTGTCTAAAGACCTCTTGTTCTGTCCACCAATAGATATTTGCTGCCTTACAACCATTGCCAGAGGGGCCCGGACATCAGATCCAGCCTGGGGAGTCAGCGCCACTGCAGCTTGAAGCCAAAGTGAAGGTAACCAGCACAGGCGTTGCTGGCAACTAGGACCTCAGTGAAGGCGGAAGCACTGGGACGTGAAGTGTGTACCCCTGCCACTGTCTTGGGCGAAAGACGGGGTCACAAATCAGGATGAAGAAATCTTTCTGTGGATCCAGTTTTTGATGCCGCCCAGCTGAGAGAGTCACAGACCGATAAGGACGGCAAGGAGGCTTTTGCTTGAGGTGACCCCCTTGAAACAAGGGTTGCTTCAGGCCTCTTAATCCTGGTCCCAAAGTGAATGCAAGTCTACGCCTTTGTTTGTTGATCAAGAGATGCCCGAGCACATTGGGTACAATTTGTGGCCCCAACAAAAGAGCAGTGCGCCAGAAGTGCAAATACAGGAGTTAGGGAAGGACTTGAGTTTAGGGTACAGGTGCTATGCCCTTGGTGCCTGTTAGATTAAAGTGAAGAAAACTGGTGCACTGCCTGAGACACTGGATAGGATCATTGAGGGTATTTGCCCTGGGGGGGTGATTGCCCTATCCTGAAAGAAAGACTTTTTCTTCTCCGTGATTCTTGAGTTGCGAGTTGTGCAGCTCCACCGTGGGAACAACAAGAGCCTGCCTGTGAGGCTCAAAACGGACACAGGGAGAAGACTCCCTCTGGCTGGTTGGTTCAAGGACTTTTTTGTTGTTGTTAGTAATGTACCCCTTTGGTCGTCCCATTTTTTTTTGGAGGAGCAGCCCTTGCGGCTCCTTGTCCTAATTCCTATGGCCCTGTGTGGTCCTCCTGGTCCCCCGGAGCCACAATTGTTTTTTGTAATAATATGTCTGATTGCTTTAATATTTTTTAAGAGTAATGTTTATTCTGCACGAGAAAAGTTCATCTGAGCATGTTACTTTACTCTTTCCTTAAGTATATTAATTGATAATTTAGCCCTCATAAGAAATACTGGAAAAGTCTATTGAAAATGTTTTTATTAAGTATGTGCTGTTGGCTATTAATTGAAATAGATAGTCACTGAAATACATCAGAGCCCTGAAACTTAGAATTAGACTAGATGATTTTGGACTCTTGTTTCTGCTTGGAGCTGGAAGCTACTGACTATCCTGTGTGTAATGATTAATACTTTTTACATGCTGTGTATGTATCCAATGTGGTCCAATGCTTTGCTCCATTTGCATCTCTGCTTGTATACTTGGGAAGAGGGAACGTTGCTGAAACAAAGGCCCAACAAATGTTGAATAAAGAGGTGGCCGAAATAATGTTAATAGATGTACGGGATGAATATTTAGATTACCCCAGATAAACGAATGTCTTCAGCCAATGCTGAAAGGGCCGTCTGTTGTAATTTGGCAGCACTTAAGTTAAGCATTGGCTAAAGACAGCCTGTATTCAGAGGCTAAATTGTCCGCTTTGTGGAATCCATTTTGTATTTCTGTCAGCCATTTTGGCTGCCATGTGCTACCATGTGCTCGCCATGTGCTCTGTCCTACCTTCCTGTTAACTGCTCTTGAAATCTGCCTAGAGACAAGTTAACTTTAGTTCCTCTTGCTTTGCACATGCTCAGTTGAGCTTGCAGCTGTTTCAAGTTTATAAATGTCAGGATGTGTCTACTAAAAGTAGAAACTGTTATCTCCACCCACTTGTCGACTGTGCATTCTCTGTATGACCTTATATGTACCTACAACCAGCATTTGTGTTTGTACCGCCTTCATTTGAGCCCCTGTGTGGGTATAAAAGGACCAGGATCCTTCCATTCAGTGTGCTACTTCATGCATTACTGAAGGGTGATGTGTGAATGTTAGCTCCACCTTATAAGGTTTAATAAACTCTGTCTTTTATATTTCAGTTTCTGTGCCAACTTCTTCCTAAGTGTCTGAGGACTCTGTGCAGAGAAGGGAGAACCCCTAAGCACTGGTAGGCCTTGCTGAGGCTCACTACAACAAGCGACGGAAGACAAAATTATCCTTGAGAACAAGCTCGAAGAATTAGAAAACCATTCACGCCGTTCTAATCTTCGGTTTGTTGGAGTGCCCGAGGGGAGTGAGGGAACCAATACTCTCCTATGGGTTGAATCATTCATCAAGCAAAAAGTGCTTCCGGATTTCACTGGAGACTTAACACTCACTAGGGCACATCGGGTTCCTGCTCATCCTATTCCTAATTCCAAGTTCCCTCGTACAATTCTGACTAATTTTGCCGATTATAGAGTGAAAGAGAACATTTTGGCTAAAGCAATTCAGCAGAGACAGTTCTCTATCAACGATGGGAATAAATGTCGGATTTTTCCAGATATGTCTGCGGCAGCGGCTCGTAGACGTAAAGAGTTTGTGAAGCTCTTATATCTATTTAAAGCACAGGGGGCTCAGGCATCTATTGCGCAACAATCTAAGCTCAGGGTATTGGCTAGAGGGAAATTTCATATGTTCTCGCGTATTGAGGAAGCACAGGATCTATTGAAAGAGATTTCCACTGTAAAATGAATTTATGGGTGCTACTGATTATTTGAGCCATGATTGTAATTTCTTCACTGCCGCGTGGGGGGGGGTAGATCACCTAGGGTGCAGGAACAGGGCACCCCATAATTGTAGTAGGGGGAGAGATGTGGTTTGCGGGGTTCGAGGGGATGACCACATTCCTGGGGGGTTCATGGGTTGGGGGGCACGGGTGTGTTGGGTGGTATGCTAGAGGGGCTAGGCATAGCAAAAAATGAACAGGAAAGATATAAAGTTTTTAGAATTGATTTGCAGGGGATGAGGAAATTCCAGGGATTGATCTCGAGGCGAAATAATGGGAAATGTAAGTTTGAAAGTCTGGGAACAAATTTGGAAGGTCAAACAAGACGGAACCAAAAATGCAGAATATAAAAATTGTCACATGTAATGTTAACGGATTACTTAACCCGCGGAAAAGTGCTGCTCTTTTAAACTGGATAACTTCCCTCTCCGAGATTATATTCTGACAAGAAACACATCTCAGGACTGACACCCCAAAGATATCACTTCCTAAGAAGTATCTGCAGGCATATTTCTCATCTGCCAATTTAGCTGTTCATGGGGTAGGTATCTTATTATCTAACACCCTTGATTGGCAGGTTAAGGATGTTCGACGAGATGGGAAAGGTAGATGGCTTTGGGTGAAAGTAAAGCTGCAGGAAACAGTCCTGAATCTGGTTAATTATTATGGTCCTATTGAGGATGATACTGCAGCACTCGGCCAAATCTATCAATTAGCAGTACGAATGGAAGGTATATTAATTTTGGGTGGTGATTTTAATTTTATCCAGAATTTGGCACTTGATACATCAAACAAGGCGAAGCGCCAACTAAAGCCTAAAACTGCAAAATTAATAAACAGGCTCTCAAAAGACTTTTCATTAATAGATCCTTGGAGACTAGGGCACCCTAGTCTCTTGCAATTTACCTGTTATTCGGCAAGATTTAGATCAGCTTCCCGAATGGATTATTTTCTAGTAGATAAACTGGTTGCCAACGGCCCGGTAGAAATACTGGCCAATTCTTTTTCAGATCATTCGCTAGTTTCATTTACATTAAAGTTAGGAAGCACTACAAAAAAGAGGTCTAGATGGCAGTTTGATAAATCCTTACTACAAGATATTACTTGGTTGACAGTAACCAGAGGGTTTATCAAGGAGTTTTTCCAGTTCAATTTAAATACGGCCCCTCTGTTTTCAGTTTGGGAGGCATTCAAAGCTACCTTCAGAGGCCAGATTATATCTTATAAGGCAAGAATAAGTAATGTACGGAAACAAAAGATTCTGGCACTACAGACTGCCGTTGAAAAGGCTAGACTAAATGTAACCTTAACAGATATACCAGAGCCTATTATAAAAGTACAACACCAAGAGCTAGTTAGAGCCAAGGAGAAATTGAAGGATGTTTTCCTACTAGAGGAAATTACAGGGAGTAAGGCCTATCAACAAAAACTTTATGAGGAAAGCCAGCAGATTGGTAGATTTCTGGCGTGGTCCACGAAATGTCAAAAAGCTGCTCAATTAATTAGCCAAATTAAAAATCCATCAACAGGTGCGTTAGAAGATGATAAATTGGCAATTGCTGAAGTGTTTCTTGCACATTTTAATCAAATTTACGCAGAAACACAGGCGATAGATGAGGTAGAATTGAGGAGTTATTTTGAAGCACTAGAGCTACCTCTGCTATCACAGCAGCTTTCGGAGACACTGAATGGCCAAATAGGAATTCCAGAAGTCCAATCCGTATTAAAAAGTATGCCTAATGCCAAGGCCAGTGGATCGGACGGGATCCCGGTGGAAGTATACAAGGTATTTCAAGAAGAATTACTTCCCTTTTTAGCAAAACTGTTCAATCAAATTAAAGAAGGTATAGATATCCCCAAAAGTTTTAAGGAATCAGTATTAGTAGTTTTTCTAAAAAAGATAAAGATCCCTGCGACCCCAGCTCTTATCGTCCTATTAGTCTGCTAAACACAGATTATAAACTGCTTATGAAAATCTGGGCAAAGAAGATAGCTCCCTGTGCACAAAAAGTGGTTCATAGCGACCAAAATGGTTTTATCCCAGGACGTCTGATGGCATCTAATACGTATTTTTTAATGCAAGCCATTGATTCTTTTTCCATTAATAAGACTAATGCGGTGATTATGATGATGGATGCCGAAAAGGCTTTTGATTTAGTAGATTGGAGTGCTTTACTTTTTATTTTCGATAAATTTGGTTTCCCGTCACAATTCTCACAGATGCTAAAAGAAGTATATATCTATGCAGAAGCCAAAATCATCATTAATGGTTCAGAAGTCGGCAAGGTTAATGTTAAACGAGGCACACGTCAGGGATGCCCACTATCCCCCCTCCTGTTTTCATTGTTTATTGAACCCCTAGCTGTTAGGATTCGGAAGAGCTTAATGATTTTGCCTCCCATTGAGGGGATGGCAAAAATTAAGCTTTAAGCGGATGACATTATTTTATATCTTAAAGCAGGGGCCGTTAATGTACAGAATGCTCTTGATGAAATCCAGAAGTTCACACAGGTGGGCGGATATAAAGTAAATCAAGCGAAAACTGAAATTTTAACATTCAATGTGATTCCTTCGGATATTCCAGCTTCCATTCAGTTAAAACCACCGCATCCAGTTAGATATTTGGGGATACACGTTACAAATGATTATGGGCAATTATTCCCTTGAATTATACTAGCATGCTTACGAAAGTGAAAAAGTTATTAGATAAATGGTCTCTGCTTCAATTATCATTAATAGGGAGGATCTCTATGGTCAAAATTTCGGTGCTTCCACTGTTTCTGTTTCTTTTATCAACCTTCCTTTGAAAATTCCGAATTATTAATTTAAGGAGTTAGATCAAATAATTAGGAAGTTTGTATGGAATAATAAACACCCCTGGGTTAAGATAGCTACATTACAATTGGATGTAACATCAGGAGGATTGGCACTCCCACATTTTTCAACTTATTATCAGGCTTCTTTAGTTAATTTACTTTCCCAACTGGGTGAGGAAAAGTCAGTTTTTGATAATTTTCTGCTATTACATATGCTGAAGGAAAGTGCTTTAAGACTCCCCGTTTTTCTACGTCTGGCGAAACTCCCTAAAAAAACAAGATACAAGGTGATACTGACATTAGCTGAAAGAACTCAGTTATTTTTTAAATATCGAGATATCCCAGCATTTCATGTATACACCCCTATACAGGATTGTGAAGTAGGAGGTCTCATATTGTCTAGAGGGCTTTATCAGGTATGGCAAGAACTAGGCTTTCCCCAGCTCGGGGATTTTTATAACCATGAAATATTAATTACCTGGGAAACGGTTCAGTTGCGAGTCCCCACATTGACCACTGCCCTCTCTTTGAGTTTTCTACAGGTAGTCAATTTTCTTAAAACTAATTATTCAATGATGGGTGAGACGATACGTCAAATCGCTAAGCAGATGGCAAATAAAATGTTCGGGGTCGGTTGTTGGTATCGGCTACTTCATCAAAAGGCCCATTCTGAGGAAATTTTGACGAAAGAGCTTCAGAAAATCTATTCGGAGACTGGTTGCAAGTTCAATATTAAAGAATGGAAACAGCTCAGCGAGCTAGCGAATAAAGCATTTAGAGGCGCTAATTACAAGAGAATGAATTTCTTATCTAGATGGTTATTGTATTATACGCCCCAGAGATTGTCTAAAATGTTTCAAACGAGTCCGAATCAATGTTTTCGATGTAACAAAAATGGTAATGGTGGATGGGTGCATATATTTTATGAATGTAAAAATTTACAGCAATTCTGGAAAGGGGTTTTTGCCGAGATCTCTCTGATTTTGTCCCTGCCAATTGAGCCATCAGCTATGTTGGTGCTATTCGGTTCTTCAGGAGAAGTGAAATGTTTAACAAAATACCAGCAGTATTTTATATTAATCTCTATTGCAGTCGCTAGGTCACTAGTCCTTCAAAACTGGAGAACCAATAAACAACCTGGTTTAATAAAATGTCCAGGACCTGTAGATTAGAGGAGGCCTATGCTAAACGTATAGGAGCAATTGTAAGATTTAGAGGTATTTGGCAAAATTTCTCTTTTAACGGGTTTACGGAGGAAAGGTGATAATAAGATCTAGGTGCTTTTTTTAGGAAATGTTTCTAATAATTCTTGTTATTAGCACAATGCACTTTAAATATTATATGATCCTCCTGTATCCGCTAAAAAACCTCCTGCACATTGCACTTTTCAAGTGGTTAGAGGTATATCTGCTGCTAGATTTGTATGCACTTTAATCAAGAATGTTTTTTATTGAGATCTTGTTATTTTAAGATCAGAGAGTATTTATTGGATAAACTGTAGGGAGTATTTCTGACTATCAGCCGTATCAAAATGTGGACCACTGAGAATTATGTTTTAAATTTTACAGATAAGATTTATTATGAATTTATTACGGAGTGGGTTTTATAGTTGCCATCAATTTCGATCTATCAATTCTTTTGTTCTGGTACTGTTTGTAGTTATCTATTACCCGTGCATTTTTATCTGATGTCATATAGCTTGTCTGTTTGTTCCCATTTTTGTTTATTTTCCTGTTCAAATAAAAATATTAAAGAAATAAATTTAAAAATAGACTACATTTCCCTCTTGGTTTGCTATGCTGTTGTTTGGCACTAAGATACCGGTTCAGTGATTACACCCACTTTTGCTTTTACCTTCGACACTTGGCAATGTACCGGTGAAACCCGAAGAAAGCTAAAAAGGCCATAAAATAGGGAGCGGTATTGGAATTTATGGGGTTAGAGCCTGAGGTGAATGAGGACAAAAAAAAAAACACCTTTGGTAGCTTGGCAAACGAACAGTCAGGCTTAACTTAGGAGACAGGTATGTGTAAAACATTTAATATCGCCAAAACAGTACATAAGTAAAAGACACAACACAATAAAAATCCAACACAATTTTATAAAACTAGAGAATAGTTTTATCTTTACAAAAACACCAAAACGACAAAAATTCAATGTAGGGAACCAGAGATATGAGTTTCAAAGATGAAATGATAAATGATGCTTTCTAGTGCCAGAAAACTTACAGTTTCTCTTGCGGCTATCTGGTCGTACTAGACTGGGACAAAGTTAAAGTTTTTGCCCGACTGCGATGGAGTGTGTTTTGGATAGGCTGAGTGCTAGGGCCCAGCCTAAAAGTTAACCCATCTGCCGAAATCTAAATGAGGCCTGTAGTCTTTATCTTGGAGCTTTTCTCTCGTCGACGGGCTCATCAGCTCATCCTCTGGCTTCTCGGATACGGAGTTCAAGTTGATGGCTGTAGCCTGCTACAGCTCGGTGGCTCAGTGAAAAGATGGGAGTCGGATCCTTCGGGGTCGATGGCGAAGACGGTCTCGAAGCAGTCATCGACGGCTTCCCTATTTGCGCGAGTTGGGCTCCGCCTGGAGCTTTTCAGCAGGAAGAACCAGCAAGGTCGATCCAATCGGTGTAACGACATCGGCAGCTTGACTCTTGACGTCAGGCCAGTCTCCTCCAAAAACTTTTCTGCAAAAGTTTACTTTTCCTTGATCTTCCTTGTGGAGGGTTCCTTGGGGAAATTTAAGGGTCCACTAGCTCTGGCCAAGGGTTCAGAGACTCTGGATTGCCTCTTGTGGGCTAGAACTCAATTTCCCAGAATGCATCTGCACCGCCCAGGAAAAATCCAGTTGCAACTTTCCCAGGGCACTTCCAGAGTCAGTAACCACCAGCATCCATCACAAAATGGGGCGATCTGGGCAAAAAAGATGACTTTCCTACATGAAGTTTATTTCTTAAATGCAAAAATGTATTGGCCCTGATGTGCAGGAAGAGTTTTTCATGCCCATGTTCGTTTGGGCCATTGATGATTTTCCCTGCCTAGGCCTGCCATGCATCACACAGTGGATATGGATGGGAAAAATCATTGTTGGAAGGCTTTTCCTAGTGAGGATAAGGTTCTCAACAGTCTGTGGCCAGGGACCCAACAGATAGGAGTTTCCGATGGCAGAACCAGCTGACAATCTGCTTTGAGACAGCAAGTGTTTCCCCACCACTGTATGTTGGGGGAACCACTACCCTGGCAGAACAGGGAAATTGATGATTCACAGAAAATGTCCCATTCTGCTAAACTCTAAATGATCCCCGCTCACTGCCAGAAGAGATGTATCTTTAGCAGTTTCCTGGAGTTGAAGAAACTGTCTTTGAAGTGGTGGGATGAAGGAGCAAATCCAAGAGGTCTGCTGGGGTGATCCTCTCTTTGACTTTGCAGATGACATCTTCCAGCTCTGTTGCTGATCAGGGAGTCCACTTTATTTCCTTTAAGCGAGGCACAGTCCTTTCTTTATGGAGCCTTGTGAGTGCAGCAGGTGCAGTCTTCCTCAGCACAAGCCTTCTGTGTTGCAGTCCAAGGGTCCAGCGGGGCAGTCCATCTTCATCTGTTGTTCCAGGCAGTGTACTAAAAAGCTCCTGCAGCTCTCCCATATATATCCTGCATTCTGGGCTGGCAAGAGTGGGGGACACCCCAACTAATAGGGGTAAACTTAACTCCCTCTGCTATGACTACTTCCTGCAAAGTGTGGCATACTTTTGTCGCAGAATGCACTGTTCCCACAAAAAACAAAATGGAGACAATCTCTCCTTAGTGTGTGTATCTGTGTAACCTAAACCAAAGGTGTGGCTGACAACTCACTACACTCCCTTTCCAGCCCCTTTCCTAATCTAATTGGGGATGGGCTCCCATCTGACTGGGGATCAAGGAAGTGGGGGCTTGCCTGGGTCCTGTGACATCTGTTCTCTTGTCTTTGATGTTATCTTCCCAGCACCCTTACTCTCCCTGGCATCTCCAAGAAGCAAATCTCCTCCCACCAAAAGGCTGTATTGTGTCAGCCCCAGGCCTCTTCAAACCTACTCAGGAAGAAGCTTGGCTCAGGCTGTCAAAGGCTGACCATTCAGAAGAGGCTGCTATAGGACTGCTTTAGGTAACTTCAGTATAGTCTGCTCTAAACTACTTTCCTGTAATAGTTATAATAATTCAGACCTTGGCAAGTTGCTTAATGTATTATAATCATCATTTTGATACTTTGAATGATATTGCTAGCTAGCTTCCAAGCAAAGATAGACTTTATTAAGTTTAATAAAGCCTTTCAATGTTAGCCTATGATGCTAGCAGCACTACAATAGGGAAACACTACTCTGGCTGTTTTTTCCCTACCAGGGCATATAAAATATCTTTTATATTGTCCCTGCTTTTTATAACAATGCACCTTACCCTTCGCATAAATTGACCCCCATGATAAGGGGTGATATCCACGAAGTCCCATAAATTAACCCCCCGATAAGGGGTGATATCCTCAAAGTTCGGATCCACGGTAGGGGGCATATGCGATACAGAGAATGTAATCCTCATCATTCTCTGAATCGCGTATGTGCCCCGAATGTGGACCCGGACTTGGGGGATATCACTCCTTATTGGGGGTTTAATCTTGCAACTTACACATCAATCACATGTGTTTTATACATCATTGCGGACTTCTGACTGACTACATGCTTCTCTCCATTGGTGGCTTACTCCCTAGCAAACATCAGTGATTCTAAATAGCTTATGTTTGCCATTACCCATGAACGAATAAACTACATTACAGTAGCTGTTGATGTTTTACGTCACCCTGATGAAGTCATAGTCAAAGACGAAACACATGATGGCTGTGCTGGCTATATTTGGACAATTGTATTTCATAGCTGTATCATAATGCTCTTTGTACTGTATCAAGAACATGTCCAATCTGTACTATTTGTTGTTCCAATTCACAAGTACATATTTCTGTTGTAAGTAACTTTCCTTGGCCTATTTTGAGACTAAAACATCGTTACAAATAAAAAAAGTTATTTTTCTTATCACAACAATTTGTGACTGTAAGAGCTGTAATTTATGTTGTGCTACAGACATTGTTGTGAAGATTATATTAGTCATTGCCTTTGGCAATGTACTCAGGTGCACTTCTTAGCAGTAGGGGTGCAGTCTGTGGCAGCAAACTGAACAATTCTTATTATTACTGACCACTTTGATAGATAGGTTTCAGTGCTGGTTGTATCTTTCCACTGCTGCTGCTTTTATAATAGATATAAAATGTATAGACATTTAATTGGTCTCTAGTCATGCTATTAGTCTACTGATTAGTAATCATCCTTTGACCCACCTAAGGATAAACTACATTACTGAAATATATCTTATAACATCATTACACAATTATCAGTGTGGATTTATAGAATGCCTTACATCTCTTACAGGAACCTTTCACCTAGGCTTGCCTACTTGTTTGCTGTGTTTTTGTGAAGAAGGGAGACTACTCGGATTGGACTACAACTCCCATGACCACGTGCATGATGTTGATGCACAGGTGCCAGTCACGGTGATGTTTTCTTTATTTAAAAAAAAACAAGAGTTGGAATTTATGGAGTGTTTTATAGCTCTTACAAGTAGCCTGTCACTTAGGCTTGTCTATGTGTTTACTGCGTTTTTTGAAGAGGGGAGACTACTCAGTTCTGACTATATCTCCCATTAGCCCCATGCGTCATGTTACTCTAATGCATGGGCTCCAGCCACAGGGATGTTTCCTTTAACCCGTTCGTTGCACCCGTCGGCCAACGGTCATCGCGAGCACTACCTCGGTAGTGCTGCGCACGTCCGTTGGCTGACGCGGCCCCGCCCACTCAATGGAACGCCCCGCACCGCGGCGGAATTGCCGCCGCGGTAAAGGGGTTAAAAATAGTGAGAGCTGCCGTTTGAGCTGCCTCCTCACTTGGATGAACTAAGAGGACAGTGGACCTCGTAGAGGTGAACAAGAGCCCTAATGAGGAGCTTGCTTTCCTTACTGAGCGCTACCTTATTTGGGAGCAGTTGACTTTTATCATTTGTTTTGTTCGCTCGTTTGCTTGACTTACAAGCGACTGATTGAAGGCGGGCTGAACTCTGATGGTTAGCCTGTATCTAATCTTGGCGATTGTTTCACCTAAGAATAGTCATAATTCATAGCTCGCTTGATTTGAAAATGTATAATGCAGATTGCACCACTGAATTCAGGCTCGATTTGAGGCCTTGTACTCGACTTGGGAGCGGGTGGTAGCGGGTGAGCAATCACATTTTATAACACGAATTTGGGGTGACGCACAATGTGCATGTATCACTCACATAAGTCATGACTAACATTTTTGAATTGTGAGTTAATGTCTATTGTTTATTCATGAAATAATTGTTTCCTGTATTCTACAAATCTCTTTATAGGTGCTGGTAATAGTAGACTTACATGCTTTATTTGTGGGCCATGTCTTCCTTTCTCACTTCATTTTCAATTTTATTTGGCAGAGTGACAACCAATATATTTGTTCTGATGCATGCCCAGAATGCCCTGATAGGGTCTTAGGATGGGCAGAAACATGTCAACCTGGATGTTATAATTGGGTTGAAGGTTTCATTCCCCTCTGAGTTTTAACCTAACGATTGGGGACTTTGAATAAAGTTATTGTCCCACCATAAGATAGTTTTATTCTGATTTTCTTTGTCACAAGCACCTTGTACTCCCCACACCTACTCCACCCACACCTTGCTCCCAAAGGTACATCACTTGATCCATCAAAACACTCCCAAGAGCTCCTTCTGTTGCCTTCTTTTGGTCTAGGCATTGAATTGATTTTCATGGTGTAAGGAGGGGCCCGATGTTAAAGCATGCCGCCTCAGGGTGGGTGCGGGTCTTCACCCTAAATAGGAAAATATTCCCTGAAATATGCTTCTTATGATAACACATAAAAATGGCATTCAAAGACAGACATGGAAAAATGCTGTTTGCATGGGTGAGCACATTACGGGCAGATTATTTAATACATCAGTACTAGGCTGATGCACCTAACTCTTCAGTGAAGCATAGACTTAATGACTGTTTTTTTCAGCCCTTTTTCTGCCTGGCCTAAACACAACTTTAGATGTCTTGCCAGCCTCATGTTTTCCAAACAAATATACAAAAAATGCATACATATCTAATAATGCTCTCTCCCACCACAGCACAAAGTATAGGCCAATGGGCCCGCCCACAGCTTCCACTACATACTGTAACTTTGACAGACTGTGTTTTGCCCTGGCACATGTATCCATACAACTAAAAAATATTTCACCAATAATATAATTTTTTTAACACTTGTAGTTTCCAGTGATTGCTACTCCCTATGTATAGTAGGGTGCCATCATTTATTTTCATAACCTTCAGCGCTTTTATTGTAAGTTGCAATGTTGACTCATCACCGTTAACCAGATTAGAATTGTTAAATGTATTTATCCTCTAGAAAAACAAGCACAAGGAATTAAAGTAGCTGATGTGCATATGCAAAGTTCTAGGTTGAAGCCACACCCCCTCAGCTCTGTGATCGACATTTCAAGCAATTGTAAGGCAACTTTAGAGGGACTTCCAGAAACAACTTGAGAAACTGCAACAGCTTTTTTACCCTTGCAGAACTTCTTTCAGAAACACTGGTGTTGAAGTTACATGTATTTAGTGTGTGCAAACATTCCAGCAAGTTAGAATCATCCTGCAATACTTGTGCAGCTTTGATTCTCCATTGGGGTTCACACCCTAATAACTAAAATGAGAGGAAAGGTTTACCTGTAGAAGTCAGCCCATGCCAAATGTGACCATGCAGAAGTTAATATGTTTGTGTATTGCACTTGTTTTAAGAAAAGCCAGGACAAGGTGCAAAGCAGTGATGTATGCATTTTCTCAAGATCTCAATGTTTCATGCAGTTTGCATAGTTTGCTCTTCCAAAGTGCTAGTATGCACACAGGAAGGCTATGGCACCATTGAACACTTCTCTGATTACCTCTGTTGGTATTATAGGGCAACAAGCTTTGCAGCTGCTATGCATTCTTCTGCAAGGAGCTGTTTTGGTGGCATAGCACAACTGTAGCTTTCCATCTCAATTGCAATCTTCTGTGAAGACCCATGTTGGTAGTACAGCGTAACTGAAGCTTTCTATCTCCAGTTCACTCCTCTGTGAGGACCTCTGTTGGTATTATAATAAACTGCAGGTTTCCATCTCCTGTTCACTCTTCTGTGAGGACCTCCATTGGTGGTATAGTGCAACTGTAGCTTTCCATGCCCTATGTACTCTTCTGTGAGGATGTCTGCTGGTTGTAGAGTGTAACACGTTTTCCATCTACATTGTACTCTTCTGTGAGATCTCTGTTATTAGTAAAACACAACTGAAGCTTTACATCTGTGTTGCAGTCTTTTGTGAGGACCTCTGTTGGTAGGATACTATAACTGCAGCGTTCCATCTCCTGTGTACCCTTCTGTGAGGACCTCTGTTGGTAGTAGAGTGCAGCTGCAGCTTTCCATTGGCATTCCACTCTACTGTGAGGACCTCTGTTGGTAGTATAATGACTTACAAGATTCAATCGCCGATGTACTCTTCTAAGAGGACCTCTGTAGGTATTAGAGTGCACCAAGGTTTCCATCCTCATTGTACTATTCTGTCAGGATCCCTGTTGGTAAGAGGGTGCAACACATTTTCCATCTACGCTGTACTCTTCTGTGAGTATTTCTGTTGATGGTATAGCAAAACTGCAGCTTTCCATCTCTATTGCCCATTTCTGTGAGGACCTCTGTTGGTAATAGAGTGCAGACTCACCTTTCAATTGCCCTTCTGTTTTCCTCTAGTGACAAATGTTTTCCTCTAGTGACAAATGTTCCATTACAAGCGTTCCATCTCCATTCTACTCTCAAGTAAGGACATATGTAGGCTGCATAGTGGCACTTCAGCTTTCCAGCACTTGTCTGAGATTGTAGAGAAATTAAACCTAGGTGCATGGCAGAACCTTATGAATGCTTCTCCAGACATCTACCTTGTCAATGCACACTCATGCTTTGTTTTGTATGGTGCAAGTATGGTTTCACATTTACACAGAATAAATATGGAGGTTGGATAACTCAGTCTTCCGATGCCTATAAATGAGCAGTGCAAGAAGGCCTGATTTATTTTCTTTTTGGTCTGCTGCTGCTATTCCTGTGTATAATTATTTATAAAGGAATGTAAATATTAGAATGCAGTTAAAAAGTTGAATGGATGAACCATAAAGTATAAGACCCAAGAAGAGTTGGGAGACTCAGAAGGTGTTGCCATCCTCCAAATGTTATGCCTACTCCTTCCCTCCTTCAGCATTAATCTTTTATAAGAGAATGTTTACCACAGCTTCAGTTCTCTCTCTTCCCCACATTATCATTTTTTGTGCATACCCCTCTTCCCTTAAGTACAACTGCAGTCCTCCATCCTCTGTGAGGACAACTGCGTCTTTTTATCTCCATTGTATTCTTCTGTGAGGACATCCTTTGGCTAGATAGCTTTGAAACACTTGTAGTCGACATAAGGACATCTGTAGGCTGCACAGTAAAACTGCAGATTTCCTGGTTCTAACTCGGTTTTCAGTAGCAAGCTAATGTTGCTCCTAGGAAAAGCAAGATTGGCCCTTTATATCTTTAGGCTGTGCAGAGATGAGTGTCTCCTAGTTCACCATTGACAAAAGAAAATATAAAATTACTGCTGCAGTGCAAAGCAAATAAATGCTTTTGTTATACAATCCATGAATGAGAGAAAGAATTAAGGGCCAGATGTACGACGCGCAAAATAGCGCCTCGCAAATTGCAAGGTTTTTGCGACTCGCAATTTGCGAAGCGCTATTTTGGATGTACAACAGTGTGTTTCACACTGTTTGCGATTCCCAATGGGGTCGCTAATTGCGAGGCTCATGAATATTAATGAGCCTCTCGCAATTTGCGACCCCATTGGGAATGGCAGGCCCTCCCAGGTATGGTGGCCTGCTGGGCTCAGCAGACCACCATGTCTGGGACTGCTTTTAAATAAAGCAGTTTTTATTTTGAATGCAGCCCGTTTTCCTTAAAGAAAAACAGGAAGCATTTAAAAAAGAAAAAAATGAAACGTTTTCGTTTCATTTTTTAAGGGCAGGTAGTGGTCCCTGATACCACTGCCTGCCCTTAAAAAATATTTTCCCCTGCATTTGCAAAGGGGAAGGGCCCCTTCCCTTTTGCGAGTGCATTACCACCCTCTTGAAGAGGGTGGTAATTTGCAAGTGTTTTGCGACCGCAATTGCGGTCACAAAACATTCATACATGGGCTTGCGTTCGCTATTAGGAAGGGAACGCCCCTTCCTAATAGCGAGTCGCAAAACCTATTTAGCGAGTCGCAAATAAATTGCGACTCGCTAAATAGGCTTTGTACATGGCCCCTGCTGTTTTTGCTTGCGCAAACGGGTTCGCAAACTCGTTTGCGCATGCAAAAACGGTCGTACATCTGGCCCTAAGTGTTTCATGATAGAGTCTGCTTTTCATAAACAGCAAAAGGAAACATCTAAGTTGGTAGAAAGATGTGAGAATAAAATGCTTCAGTGGGATGATCGAAGATGCAATAATGGACGAATGCTGGCCTGCAGCCCCTTTCTGCATGTTTGGAGTATGTATTTAACACAATATACTTGGCTATATGGTGCAAGCACCATTATACACCAGACCGAATACTGGTACAAGCACCATTACGTGTGAAATCTAAAGACATACATACATTCTCATTCTTTTATTAAATGTATAATTCATTCAGGTTTAAGACACAGGTAAAGCCAGATCTATTCGATTTGCCATTGGATGTTTTAAATCAAGTGGTGTGTTCACAGTAAAAGGAGCACCCCCTTTATTCTGCAAAACTCTTTACATTGAGGAAACAAAACAGAATGTAACAAATAATGAGGAAGTCGACATAGGCTGATGTAACTAGAGAGAGCACAGGAGCATTTCCCTAGGCTGTGTCTGAGGATTTTGGACAATCCTGCTGCTTTAAGCAGTGCCAGCTGCAGGAAGAAGTTGTCCTGGGGATACATTGTCCCTCCAGGTGCCCTGGATTTGAATCTTGGTACATTCATTTGACCATGCTCTGTGATCGTGGCCAACCGGGTATAGCTATTAGTGAAGTAGGTGTAGTGGCACCAGGGAGCAAGGTTGTAAAGTGCCTGCTGCATTCTATGTTTTTTTTACTATGCAAGTAGTGCACAAGGGGCCCATTTTCATCGATTGCATGTTATGTTATGTTATGTTATGTTAGCTGGGTATTTGTAAAGCGCACAGCTACTCAGTTGAGTGTCCCGGCGCTGACGACATCTAGGCGGGGCTGACGGGAGACGCTGCTCCAAAGGAAGCCTATTGCTGAAATAGCCAGGTTTTCAGAGCCTTTCTAAAAGTAAAAAGATCCTGCATCTGTCTGAGGCCCAAAGGTAGGCTGTTCCACAGTTTGGCTGCATGCACCTGGAAGGAGCGGCCTCCTGTTCGAGCGCGGGTGAACTTGGGGATGATAGCCTGCTGCAAAGAGGATGACCTCAGAGTACGGCTAGGATAGTAGAACTGTACTCTTTTCCTGATATAAGAGGCACCTGTACCGTGAAGAGCTTTAAAGGCTAGAACGCCCGTTTTAAAACTGATTCGCTTACGGATCAGCAGCCAGTGCAGGGCTTTCAGATGGGGCGACATCCGTGTTCTGGGGCCGAACATAAGAATCGCCCTGGCCGCAGCATTCTGAGCCACCTGAAGACGAGAGAGTAAATATTCAGGTAGTCCCGTGTACAAAACGTTCACATAGTCCAGCCTAGATACTATCAAAGCCTGGACTACAGTTTTCCTGTGACTGCCTGGGAGAAGGGGCAGAAACTGCTTGAGCATTTTGAGCATGCCGAAGCATGCCCCTGCTACAGTTTGAACCTGATTTTTCATGGACAGGTTGTCATCCATTTTGACCCCTAGATTTTTGACTATCTTGACCGGGGATGTAGGAGGGGACATATCGGCCGGCCACCAGTCACGCCACACCTCGCAAGGGGAGGAACCAAAAAAAATGATCTCTGATTTCTCAGTGTTACACTTCAGTTGGTTCCTTTGTAGCCAGGAAAACGCCTCCGATAGACAGGTGTTAATCAAGTCCCCTCTAAAGACATCGTCTTTGTTGCTGGTAAAGAGCAACTGAGTGTCGTCCGCATATGACACTATTTTTGCTCCGTGGGTCTCTGCCAAAAAAGCTAAGGGCGTCATATAAAGATTAAAAAGTGTCGGACTTAAGATTGAGCCCTGTGGGACCCCCGCCTGCATATGGGGGATGGGTGCAGCAAAAGGTGGAGACCAAACCGCTTGCTGACGGTTTTGTAAGAAAGAGGTGAACCATTGGAGTACCGTGCCCCCGAAGCCGCACTCCTGGAGTCTCTGCAGGAGTCGGTCATGGGGCACGGTATCAAAAGCCGCCAATAGATCCAATAGTATCAATACGGCCTTACCGCCTTTGTCCGAGGTTTCTTTAATAACCTCGGAAACTTCCAGAAGTGCCGTTTCCGTGCTCAAACCGGCCCTAAAGCCAGACTGACTTTGATGGAGCACGGAATTAGTTTCGACATAGGCGGAGGTGACAAAATGCACATATTTTTCATTAGAGCATTAGGGCATTAGGGCCATTTGCATCCCTGCTGCATTATTGGGCAAATTACAGTAACTGCTTTTTGTCCCGGTCTCTGGTCTGCTAATACTGTTAGTGTGCAGGAATGATTCTTTTTCTTTGAAATCTAAGAATACCTAGGAAAGGCTAGAGGATCGCCTGTCCTTTATCAGACACCAGATGTACATTACCTGCTTTAAATAACATGCTACATCTCCAAAAACACTTTCTTGTTGGACTATGGGGCCTTGGAGAATTCCACTTGCCCATGGCTTCTTTAGTGAAAGGGCAAGTGTGAATTTACTTTTAGAAGTATACTGTTCTAATGGGCTGGTAAAAATGGTGCCTGCACCGGTGTGAAATGCGAGCAAGGCTTTTAAAAAAAGGAGGAAATGGGAGTTCAATGCTTGATGTTTGCTCTTGGCTTATCCCCCCCCCACCCCCTTCCAAAGAAGTCTGCGGCTGACAGCCAGTGAAAAGCATTTTTATCATCCTATTTGATAACAAATAACAACTAAAGCTCCCAGCCAACAAAGAAAACTCCAGTAAACGTCTTATGAAATCATTAGGCCTGGCTTGAGAGCACAGCTGCTTGTAAGGGCTGCTGTTACCAGTGCTTGCAAATATACATAGAGTGGGCTTTGACTCTGTCCAGATGAGTATTTCTCTCTCGCCTCATGCTATTGGCGTTTTGGTTTAACATTCTGCCTTCTAGAGAGTGTTGCCTTTGAAATGCATGAGGGACTATTTACAGCCAAAAAGTACTCAAAACATCACACTTCACATTGTTTGTCTAACATCTGTATTCTATGCAGAAAACAATCATATTTCCGTTTGTTTTTCCACTGCAACAGGCTTTTTAATGACTCAAAATTTAAGCCAGACTCATTGGCTTTGCCAATGCTTGATTTCCTTTGACATGCCCTGGAGCCAGGGGAGCAGAAGCTGTGGAGTTATGATGGTGCTGTTTGTGATAGAAGACTCTTTAGTTGGAGGGCTCCATGCGGTTGGTGATTATTTCAGCATTGTAAAGGGGTTCTGAGGCTCTGCAAACATCAGCACACCTCCTGATATTACAAGAGCACTTCAGCGCCTCCTGAGGGGCAGGAAGCACTTCATAAATGGCAACCCAATGCAAGAGCTGACATGTCTGCATTAACTTTTCAGGGATAGAGGAAGACGCAAAATCAACCCACAGTGGGAGTTGTCTCCTCTCAACTGGGACTCCAGCAGTCTGGAACTTTTTGAACCACTCTGTGTACAGTGAAGAAAACAGATCCTCCCTGCCACTTTCCCTTTAACATTACTTTAAACTTAGCTATTTGCTGACTTATAAAATAGTGATTCACCTTGTTTCGTTTCTCCAAGCTTCAATTGTTCAGGAGTGCTATGAAGCCCTGTTTATTGATACTAAACAATACACAGAGGGTGAATACCATGGACATCATTTAGGGATCCAAGCTGCGACCCTTGGCTAGCCCCTTGTGACCCCTGCCACTGCCTTTGTGACCTCTTGCCTCTGAGATGGTAAAACCAGTGCCTAGAACAGAAGGAAAACTGTGCCTTGTTAGGGTATGTTTAATTTCTACAGATTTCACTGGGACCAGGACACTACCCTTTCAGTACTGTAAAATCAATCCAGTAGTGCTTTGCACAATCATCTGATTAAATAAAAAATTAAATACAAATATTTTTAAACTAGTTGTTGCCATGTATCATTATTGTGTACACATGAAAAATGGTTCTGCCTGAATAAAGGCTTCACCTCTGATCTTTGCACAAGTGATACCTTACAAATGTAAATAATCAAAATGTATTAACAATTAGGAATAATGTAAGCTAATAACAGTACATATTTAACAGAAAGCCCTTATCAATTAGCATAGGTGAACATAACTATTAAAGTATTCTTAAATTTCCTCCTTTGTACGTCTCTGCCTATGATTTATCAATACATTTCTCATTGACATTTATACTAGGGGAGCTGTTAAATCATTAACCCCAAAACCAGTCCCAGGATACTTTTTTTTCGGTCCAAGAATGACCTGGCCTGGCAGTTCGGGCTGGAATATCCCATGGAGAGCAGGGTCAAGACTGATTTGCATATGGCTGTGTTTATACTTGAATGGCATGGGGAGCAAAAAAACGATGGATTTAGGCCCAGATCTAAGTACTGGAGTGAATGTTTGACATTGTTGTGCATTCTGTCCATCAACTGTTCTTTTTGTAAAAGACACATTACAGCGTACGTGGCATGGCAATGATGTGGTCAGAGAGCAGTAAAATTAAGCACATGCTGCAGGTTCATAGAGTGGTACACTGTACTGCTCAAGAACTGCCTATTAGGCCATGAAATAAGTCTGAAGAAAACATCCATCTACTTATGAGCGGTGTTGGGCTTCGCAAAAGGCAATAAATGATAAAATGCCCTTCTACCCCATCTCACAAGCAGTCTTGCTGAGCATGTGATGCTGTACCTGCCTGGAAAACCGCCACAACCTGAACAAATTGAGCTCTGAGGCAATGCGTGTCGCCTGATCCAGCTTCGCAAGGCCCAGTTTCACCTGCTGCTGCAGCGGCCCGGACCCATAGCCTCCAGCAGCCACAAGCCCGACTGCAGCAGCTCGGCCAGCTTCAGGGGCTCCTGCTCTTCAGCCGAGACCGGCATGGGAGAGGACAGCTCCGCCGCTATGACACAGCGGGTGGAAGGAGAAAGGTGAAAACAAGATGCAGTAGCAGCGTGATGAAAAAGAACAAACAAAACCAAGAGGCGCGAGCGCATAGGCTCCAGGGGCCAAGGTGCTGATAAAATCAAATGTGCACCATGTTAATAAGGTTTAAAGGCCCCTGCACAGGAATAGGAGGCTTGGGAGAAAATGTAACAGAGAGGGGGCTTTGCTGGCTAAGGGAGGAGAGGCGTGCACTGCGCAAGGTGTCAGAAAGCCATCAGCAGCCGCAAGAGACAAAAACAAGCCCAATCACCCTTAAAAGGAAGCCCCAAACCAAAGTAATATCCTACCAAAGAAAAATAACTGATGGTCGACAACAGAGTGGGAGGCACGGCATGGGAGGCAGCACTAACACAACTGTGGCATTAAGAGGAGGTGGGAGGGAGAAATGCTATAGTTAAATCTAAGCAGCTATGGCACCAAAGCTGAACGCAGACAAACAGTAACAGAGCAGGAAACCAAGAAAAAAATAGCCCCCCAAGAACAGATAAAGAACAATAGTGTAATGAGACAGCACTTAGTCACTGCTGCATGGGGAGAATGGAAGAGAAAAAGGAGGGACAAAGAGGCAGGACTGACCACTAGCAAGCAAGGATTTTTAAAGGACACTAACATAGACAAAGGAAAAGCAAAGGCAAGAAATGGGTGGAGCCGGAGCTCCACAAAGCATATACAGCAGGTAGCTGAGCAACACAGCAAGCGCTGTCTAGGCTCGACCTAAATGATTGTGCTAAATGAGGCATTTTCCTACAAGAATGTACATGCACATAGCATGATGATGATTAGATTTGTATAACACACTTTACATAACACATTTCTAGGTGCTGGAGATTCAAGTCAACATATAACTCAATTCTATGTCTTGTATCTCATCTTCGGTTCTTTTCTTTCATTGCTTTAGTAGGAGGGGGCTCTGCCTTTCATCAGAAAGTGTCTTACCTCCTCAATAAGCAAGATATCGGCAGGTAGAGAGGACTTTAATGGAATAATACACATACAAACACATAAATGAAAAGGCAAAACTAAAAGGCACAGGATTGACTAGAATGAGATGCCCATACATGCCAAGAATAAAGAATTGAAATACCCAAGGGCAACCCAGTGCGGGCTCAGAAGGGTGGCCTTACCAGTTAGGGCAATGCCACAGCGACAGCGCTGATGCACATTACTACTAGAAAGATTTCACACATCTTCCTACTTTATTAGTTGTTTTAATGTAGCACTAGAGAGCTTGAAAGCGCACTGAAGTGAGATGATATAGCAAGAGGGTGAAATATTGAACAGCAGGACAAAAATATATTAGGAAAAAGACAGGGGCCTAATTAGACATGAGCAAGCTGTCTGCCACCTGCCGACAAAGTAGAAGCACTTTCGTCACAACTGGAATGCTGGAGAGACACTTTGTAATAGTAATGGGTTTTCATTTTACTTGAATTTTCGAAAATAAAATAAAATTTCTCTAATACAAAAGTTCATTGATATCAATGTGCAGGAGTAGAGTTTTCCATGCACAATATAGGCCATTGATGATTTTCCATGCCTGGGCCTGCCATGCTTCACACGGTGGATCGGGACAGGAAATATCTGTGTTAGAAGCCCTTTCCTAATGAGGGCGGACCTTCACGCAGCGTGACCCCAGCAGTCTGTGGCCAGGGAACCAAGAGTTAAGAGTTTACAGGGCAAAGCCAGCTGAGACTCCACTGTCAGACAGCAAGTGTTTCCCCGCCACTGTATGAGGGCATCTGATGAATCATGGCAGATGTCCCGTTCTGATAAACTCTAAGGGGCATATTTACTAATCTTTCATACAATGCAGGGCAGCAAGCAAAGTTGCTGTGCTGCATGAATGAAAAGGAGAGAGACGAAATGCTCCATATTTACAAAGATGTGGAGCATTTCTGGTCTCTCCTTGCACTGGCGCACTCCATGCTGCCTATCGCGAATACACCATAGTGCAAGGGTGTCTCCATTACTGGCAGGATTCTTATTGTGCACAAAGGGATGCCTTCCTGCACAAAAGCATTCCGTAGAGGTATTTTTATGTGTGCTGCAGAGTGCAGCACATGTGGAAAGAGGAAATATACACTGAGGAAGGCGTAGCCTTTTGATGCACTGCCAGGTATACTAGCTTTAGTAAATCTGGAAATGCACCAAAATCTATAGGTGGATGCATGGGAATGCCCATGCTCCACCCATGGAACGTATTCCAGCTTTATATGTAAAATAACGCTGCGCTAGCAGCTGCATTGCATTACATTGCTTTCCAAAGCCACCCAAGGCAGCGCAAATTGCTCCTTGTCCTTGCGTCGCCTTGTGTGACGCAAGAACAACACAAATGCTTCATAAATCTAGGCCTAAATGGCCCCCACTCACTCTCAGAACAAATGCATCTTTATCTGTTTCAGGAACTTGAAGAATCTGTCTTTTAACTGGCGGGATAAAGGAGCACATCCAAGAAGAAAAGTCTCAAAATTGAATGATATGCCTCCAAAGGTTTTCTATCTTGCTGGATGAGAATTGAGGCAGATGTAGGCAGTTAACCTTTGTCTTCTGGATCGATAGGCTGTGATGTGAAAGCCTAGCATCTCTATGGGAACCCAAGCTCCCTAAAGTGAACAATAAAGACCAATCTGTTTTGGTGAAGCTTGTTCATCTCTATCTTCTAATAACGTTTATTTTTCATGTGCTTTTTGAACACGGTGAACATTGCTCTCTTTGCCCAAATAGGCGTCACTCAATCATGTACCTGGTTTATCTTAAAATCAGGGTCAGCTTCGTCATGATTTAGTGCTAACATCAGCTTACAATATAGTTAAGGCTCACAGTTTACCACTTTTTTGATTTTCATATAAATACAGATAAATAATCTATTTCCCTACCAGTATTTATTATTGAAAACACAACAAATGGAAGGTAGGTCCATTTTGAGTGACTTTCAATGCTGTCAGTGGTGACTGGCCAATTGTTGCATAAATTAACAGCATGGGAAGTTAAAATGACCATTAGCAATACAATAGGTCTGGCTTTATTGTGCTAACAGATGAAACGAAAGGCATGCAAAGAAGATATGGACAAATGCTGTTTGCATAGGTGAATACATTAAAGGCAGGCCATTTTGTTGAATATATCACTGCCACCCTCCTATAGCCAACACTTCAGTGGGCATAGCCTCAATGATGGTGTTGTCTGCACCATTTGGGCCTTGCCTAAACACACCTTGAGCTGTCTTGCCAGCCTCATGTTTTCCAAAACAATATCACACAGAAATGCACACATACATAGAAGCTCAATCAACATTCTAAGCTACTGGTCTTTTCAAATATCACCCAAGTAATGCTCCCTCCCACCACAGCACAAAGTATATGTCAATGGAGCTGCCCACTTCAGCTATTAGATACCTTCATTTTGAGTGACTGCATTTTGCCTTTGCGCAGGTATACATACACCTAAAACACACTTCCCCAAGAATACAACCTTTAAGACGTGAACTTCACAGTGACTGCTAGTCCCTATGTTAAGTAGTGTCATCCCCTATTTCCATAACACTTGAGACATTGTACGTTGCAATTTTGACTTATCACTATCAACCACTTTTGGTACATTTAATTATCCTTTAGAAAACAAGCACAAAGTATTAAAGAAGACAGAGTACATATGCAAATGTCTAGGTTAAAACCACACTCCCTCAGCTTTGTGATTGGCATGTCAAGCAATTGTATCTGACTTGAGAGGGGCCTCCAATAATGTCTTGAGGAACTGCATCAGCTTTGCAGCCCTTCCACATCTTTCCAATACACGGTGTTGCTGTTATATGCATTCAGCGTTCACAAAAGGTATTGAGGGGCATATTTACAAGCCCCTTGCGCCACTTTTGCGCCGGCGGCGCGTCACGCATGTGACGCAAACCATGCGCCGCATTGCGCTATATTTACAACGTGACGCATCTAGGGAGATGCGTCACGTAGTAAACCCCTGAGCCACATGAAACCTGCGTCAGGTTTCATGTGGGCGTACCGGCGCAGGGGGGGGGCGTTCCGGCGCAGGAACGCCTCGGCAAAGTGACGTAGTGAAATCTACAAGATTTCACGCATTTGACGCATTTTCCCTGGCGCATCCCTGCTGATATGCAGGGATGCGGCAGGGAACGTAAATATGCCCCAGGATGTTATACTCATCCTCGAATAGTTGTGCAGTTGCCTTTCTCCATTGGGTGCACACCCTAATACCTAAAAAGAAAGCAACATTTTAATGGTGGAAGTCAGTCCATGGCAAATATGATCTTACAGAAGTTAATATGTTTGTTTATTGCACTTGTTTGAGGAAAACTTGTGCAAAGCAATGTTGCATCTATTGTCAACGTTGTGTGCCTTTTGCATAACTCGCTCTTCCAAAGTTTCAGTAAATTTCTCCATGTAGGGCTATGACACAGCTGCTCTCTTCTGTGAGGACCTCTGTTGGTAGTAGTGTGCAAAAAGTTTTCAATCTACATTCTACTCTTCTGTCAGTACCTCTGTTAATAGTATAGCGCAACTTCAGCTTTCCATCTCCATTTCATTGTTCTGTGAGGAAGTAGAGCTCAAATGCAGCTTTCCATATCCTATGTACCTTTCTGTGACGACCTCTGTTGACAGTAGAGTGTAACATGTTTTCCCTCTATGATGCACGCTTCTACAAGGACTGCTGTTCCTATTATACAGCAACTGCAGCTTTTCATCTCCATTGCTCACTTCTATGAGGACCCCTGTTGCTAGTATAGCACAACTGCAGCTTTCAAGAGCACTTGTGTTGTCCTCTGAAGACAACTGTTTGCAGTACAGTGCATCAAGCTTTCCATCTCCATTCTACTCTCCTGTGAGGACATCTATGGCTGCATAGTGGCATTTCAACTTTCCAGCAATTGTCTGAGGCTGTGAAAAACATGGGCCTAGATGCAGGGCAGTGCTCTGCGCATTTTCTCAAGATGTCAACCTTGTCAGTGCGCACTCATGCCTTTGTTCTGTATGGTGCAAATATAGTTTAACATTTACACAAAATAAATATGGAGGCTGCATAACTCACTCTTCTGAAGCCTATGTATGAACAGTGCAAGAAAGCTAGATGTATTTTCTGTATGTTCTGGTACTGATATTCCTGTGTATAGGAGTATGTATTAATAAGAGAATGTAAATAACTGAATGCAGGGAAAAGGTTGAACTGGATGAACCATAAATTATACACCGAGGAAGAGATGTAACAGAAAGTGCTGCTATACTCTGAATGTCATACCCTCTTAGTAGTGTAGAGCAACTGCAGCTTTCCATCTCAATTGTAGTCTTCTCTGAGGACATCCTTGGGCTAGATAGTGCAACTTCAGCTTTCAAACACGTGTATTCTCCTGTGAGGATATCTGTCAGCTGCATAGTAAAACTGCAGTTTCCCTGGTCTTAACTTGGTTTCCAGTAGCAACCTCTTGGTGCTCTTGGGAAAAGGAAGACCAGTCTTTGATATCTTTGGGTTGTGCAGAGGCTCATGTCTCCTAGTCCAAAAATGACAAGAGCAAATAATTCCTGCTGCTGTGCAAAGCAATGAAAATGCTTTTTATATGCAATACACAAGTGAAATAAAGAATAAAGTGTGTGATGACAGAGTACCTCATGCATTTGACAAAATGACACATCTAAGCTGATAGAAGGATATGAGAATAAAATGCTACTGTGGGGTGATCGAAGAGGTGTTTGTCATTGTCTTAAGCCAATAGTGGAAGAAGGCTGAATTGAAGCCCCTTTCTACATGTATGGAGTATGTATTCAATACAATTTGTTTATCTAAATGGTGCAAGCCCATTACTTTTTTTTTTTTTGTCCTCATTGTGCAATAAGTTTGGAGTAGGAGGTATCGGAGGCCCCTAACCTTTTGATCTGACTTAGTTCAGCCCCTTGTGGAATCGACTGGTGGAGGGGAGATCTTTTGTTTCCGGTCAGCCGGGCCCCCTTATATCCACTTCCAGTATTTACCTTACAGGGGGGGGAGCTAGCCATTATGGCTACTCGTACAAGCCTGGACGAACTTGCTGGGCCAACCAGTAGAGGTAAGCACCGATCTCGCTATTTTTGGGGTGGGTCACTGTACTGAAGGATACCCCAAGTTAAGTAAGAAACAAGAAAATCTTCTTTTCTTTTTAATTTTGTTAGCTAGAAGGGAAATTTGCATTAAATGAATAATGCCTATCCCTCCCCCAACACAGTGGGAATGGGTGACATCTGTCCAGAGGGTTAACAAGCTTGATCGAAGTGGGAGGCAAAGCAAGAGGAATAACTTTTGGGACATCTGGGAATAAAGATAATTAGAACATAGGAGAAACACTGATTGGCCCGCGGATGTCCAATGATTATGCAATAGCAATAACCAACAGCTGCAAGCCCATTACACACCAGACATAATACCAGTACACGCACAAGTATCCATGAAATCTAAAGACACACATACATTCTCATTCTTTTATTACATATATAGTGCATTCAATATTGACATATGAAAGACACATTTGAGGCCAGACCTATTGGCTTTGCCAATGCCTGTTTTAAATCTAGTGGTGTTTTCATAGTAAAAGGAGCACACCCTTTAGTCTGCAAAACTGTTTACATTGAGGAAACAAAACAGAATCTTATAAATAATAAGGACGTCGACATAGGATGAGATAAGTACATTGGGGACAAGGGCATTTCACTAGGCGTTGTCTGGGGATTCTGGACAATCATGCTGCTTTCAACAGTGCCAACTGCATGAAACATTTCTCCGGAGACTGAATTTCCTTGTTTGCATTAGTGCCTTTTGCACCCTTGCTGCTCCAAAGTTGCTGTGTCCCGATTTCTTGTATACTAATACTGTGAGTGTGTAAGGATTCTTTTTCTTTCAATGCAAAAACATCTAGGCAACGCTAAAGGTTCGCTTGTCCTTTTTTGAACAGCAGATGTGTATTACTTCTGTTTCAACAACATGCTACATTTTCAAAAACGTTTTCTTGTGGGACTGTGGCAACTATTTTATCTCAGCTTTAAAAACTCAACTGCCCATGTCTATGGCTTGTGTAGTTAAACTTTGAATTCACATTTGACTTTTGAGATAATACTGTTCTAAAGGATTGGTAGGACTGGTGGCTGCTTCGGTATGAAATGTGAGCAAGGCCTTTTAGAAAACTGTGTAGAAGGTGTAATGTCGTCATGCATGGTTGCTGAGCGCGGCGCTAGAACCAGGCAGGACGAGATGTGGGAAGGAAGGAGGAGGCGGGGTGAAGAGAACCGGAAGGGGAGAAACGGAATTGGGGAGGACGAGGAAGGAGAAGAAAGTAGAGGAATAAAGAAGGGCATAAATAGCATACTGTGTCCATCCCTAATTTCGAGACATAACAAATTGGCGACGAAGGCTGGGATCCTGGGATCCGCCGTCTACCTTAAGTCCGGCAGCGCGCCTCACCGCCCACACTGCAGCTTCAAATCAGCAGCCAACGGGCGTAACCCGCCGCTGCTGCATGCTACAAGCAGCTCACAGGACACGGCATACCGCATACTGATCTCGCTGACAGCCACCTCCTGGCCAAATCGACTCCTGCAGTGTGTGAGGTGG
The DNA here is from genome assembly GCA_963921515.1 of Calotriton arnoldi. Lineage (NCBI taxonomy): Eukaryota > Metazoa > Chordata > Amphibia > Caudata > Salamandridae > Calotriton > Calotriton arnoldi. The sequence continues at coordinate 1,904,149 of CAWUFW010003080.1, forward strand.
AGCACCACAAGCGCTAGCCTTCTAACATGCTCTCTGAAGTGCATGAACTGCCTCCACGCTCCAGACTGCCTGCTGCTGCAGATTCTCGTCTGCCTGTTTGCCACACCTCAACGCCCGCATTTTCAAGTGAGCCTGCATCAGCCCCTGAGCTCTGGTGCCTGACATCACCATATCACTGCTCCCAGGGTAAGCCTTACTGCTCACCACCTGCCTGCAGCCTCGTGCACATTTGTCCTCCTGGGCGGCTATTTTGTAATCAGGGCACCCAGTCAGAAACCATGCTACTACTCCGGGGGCCATCTTGAAACCAGGCACCATTACAGACTGCCTATACACTTCTCCTGGGCACTCTTACTGCATACATATGCCTCCATACATCCGGACGGCAGTCCCCAGAGTGCCCTGCTGACCCCTGGAGGGAGCCAGTCATTCCTATCTGTACGCCACATCTCAGCGGCGCACCGCTGGCGTCCCCCACTCTGCCACCTACTGTCACTCACTGTAGCACCTGAAAGTACATCACCTTGTCGTTATCTCCAGACACCTCACAAAATGCGCAGCCAGGACCAGTGATGCTAGGCGCATCTTTCCTACGCCCCCCAGAACCTTTGATTCTCACATCTGGCAGCGCCATGTGTCCTAAATGGCAAGGCTGGCTAGAAGACTTCAAAGACTTCATGAAGGGGTAGCGAGTTACTGACCCCAACCAACAACTCTTTGCCTGGGCAACCTGATTGGCAAAGACGTAGGACAAGTCATCAAAGAACTGCCGCCTGCCATGTATACTTTGTATCAAGATGTGAGAGATGCACTAAACAGAAAATTCCTCCACAAACGTAACTTAGACTACGAACGCTACACCTTCAACTTGGCGTCACAGGAAAAGGACAAGCCGATGGGTGACTTCATCACACGCCTCAAACGCCTAGCTTGGTACTCCAAATTTGATAACGTCACCACAGAAGATGCCCTTCGTCTACTAATCATAGAGGGATGCCAATCAGAATCACTACATCGTCGCCTGCTGAAGAAATATTACTCACTTGACGAAATCAAAGAGCTGACACGAATAAATGATCAAGGTGAAGAACATGCCAGGAAGATGGAAGCTGGCAAAACAGAAAAACGTGAACAAGCATTCCGACTTCACTGTCAGGTAAATCCACGATGCCAGTCAGATCACAAAAGGCCCCTGAAACCCACAAGCCAAACTCGCAGCTTGAACAAGAGCAGCAGTAACCGGAAACAACTCCTCTCCTGGGGAGAGGAGTTGGCCTAACGGCTAGGGCGGTCGACCTCGAATCTGGGGAACTGGGTTCGAGTCTCGGCAATGACGCTGAACATCCTGTGATTCTGGGCAAATCACTTAATCTCTCCGTGCCTAATAAAAATGAATGTGTCCTCATGTAACGCAACTGGTGCTATGTATAAAGCGCTTTGATACCCGATACCTTCGGGTCAAGTTTGCGCTATATAAAACTCCGTAAAATAAAATAAATAAAATTTAAAAAAGTGCGCCTCTGCATAGACATGAGGGCCCCAAACACAGACATAGAATGAGAATGGCACCCGGGACCCCACATCAGCGACATTATCACTCACCTAAATGGGGAAAATGTCTTTTCAAAATTAGAATTAAACAAGGGCTACCACCAGCTCGAGCTTCATGAGAAATCCTGCTACATCACCACTTTCTCAACTCATCAAGGCCTTTTCAGATACAAACGCCTCAACTTTGGAATTTCATCAGCTGCAGAAATATTCCAAGAGGCAGTAAGGCGAGTCATTCATCACATTCCTAACTCATTCATCTACAGCGACGACATCCTGGTGTTCGGTGACACCCTCAAGGAACATGACAAAGCTCTAGCTCAAGTGTGCCACGCTCCTCTAGATGCCAACCTTACACTCAATTGAGATAAGTGTGAGTTTCACAAATATACGCTGAAATTCTACTGCCACATCTTCCCCAGCGACGGAATGCATCCTGACCCTGAAAAAGTGATGGCACTAGCTGACAACCCTTGCCCTCGAGACGTCAGTGACGTACGATCTTTTCTGGACATGGCCAGCTATTGCGCTCTGTACACAAAGGATTACGCCACCATCAGCTATCCTCTGCGTGAACTCACAAAACAAGGTCAAGTCTTCCGATGGTCAGCAAAATGTGAGCAGGTGTTCAACAAAATCAAGACAGCAGTGAGTTCTGCCATTAACCCAGCATACTTTAATGCTTGCAAAAAAACAGAAATCACTGTGGATGCTAGCCCAGTAGGACTCGGAGCCATCTTAGCCCAGTACGAAGAAGAAGGCAACCAGCGACACATCGTAGTATACGTTAGCCTCAGTCTAACGGACACTGAGAAAGCATACTCACAGCCGGAGAAAGAGAGCCTGGGGGCTGTCTGGGCATGCGAACGCTTCCACATTTTCTTCTATGGGAAGCACTTTACTCTAATCACAGACCATCAAGCTCTCATAACAATATTTGAAAATCCCTGAGCGAAGATGCCACCTCGGATCTAGAGCTGGGGCATTCGCCTTCAAGAATACACATATACCATTGTCCACAAGCCGGGGAAGGCGGAAAATCCAGCTGACTATATGTCAAGACATCCCAAGGCCTCAACACGAACGAGACACTCGCTGGCTGAAGAATACATTCACTTCATCATTGATCAAGCGAGACCACCAGCCGTCCCATTGGAAGCTATCACAGAAGTCACAGCAAAGGATGCCACGCTTCAAAACATAAAGCATCGCATTCACACAAATTCCTGGAGACACCTGGATGAAACATCAATCGACAAAAATGTCAACCCACGGGAACTAGTGTCTTTCCGACATGTCAAAGATTACCTCACAATCAGCGACAATGGACTGCTACTAAGAGACAGACGGATTGTCATCCCACAACAGCTACGACAAGGCATTGTCAACTTGGCGCATGAAGGACACTGAGGCGTAGTGGCAACAAAAAAAACGCTACGGGAGCGAGTCTGGTTCCCTTCCCTTGATCAAATGGTAGAGACCACGCTTTAAGACTGTCCTCAATGTCAACTGGTATGGCGAGAAGAACCACGCTCCCCACTTCAGAAGTCCAACCTCCCAGACAGCGTGTGGCAACAGGTAGCCATTGACTTCTTTGGCCCTTTGAAGTCCGGGAAGTACATCATCGTCATCATGGATGAGTACTCAAGATTCCCTATTGCGCAGCAAGTATCGTCAACAAGAGCAACCACCATCATATCAGTCCTGGATTAAACATTCACCGCATGGGGAATCCCCACAGTAGTGAAGTCGGATAATGGCCCTCCATTCAATAGACATGATTTCACAGAATTCTCAAACCACCTCAACTTCAGGCACCGGAAGATCACCCCCATGTGGCCTCAAGCCAATGGGATGGTAGAGAGGTTTATGGGCACACTAAAGAAAACCATACAGCAAGCAGAACTGGCCCGGAGGGATGCCTAACTTGCACTCAATGAGGTGTTGCGAGCATATTGAACCACGCCCCACAGCACCACAACAAATGTCCAGCTACCCTGATGCTGGAAAGGACACCGCACAAGAGGATACCCATCGTAGACACCATTGTGCATTCAAGCCCCCACTATCATGATCACGCGGCACTGGCGGAACTCGATAAGACCAAGAAAGCAAAAATGAAAGAGTATGCAGATGACTGCCGAAACGCCAGAACCTCCGACATCCAGGAAGGAGACTGGGTGATAGCCAGACAAGAACAAAAGACAAAAACTGACAGCAGATATCGTGACCAACCCCTACGGGTGATGAGTCGTAAGGGAACCATGGTCACGGCCGTATCTGAGGACAAAAGAATCACACAAAATGTGTTGGATTTCAAGAAATGCAATCCCGCAGATTACACCCAGGCAGAAGAGTCAGAACACAACACGGATGACTCAGGTCGGGAAATAGACAACTGTGAAACACCTGAAGCCTTGGCAAGCTCAAGAGAATCAAGAGAACTGCACCTTCCATGCCGGCCGCAGAGAACCATTCGGTGACCTACCCGGCTTATTGAAGAACTGTGAACAAGTGAGCACTGAACATTTTAAGAAGGGGGGAGATGTAATGTCGTCATGCATGGTTCCTGAGCGTGGCGCTAGGACCAGGCAGGATGAGATGTGGGAAGGAAGGAGGAGGCGGGGTGAAGAGAACCAGAAGAGGAAAAACGGAATTGAGGAGGACGAGGAAGGAGGAAAAAGTAGAGGAATAAAGAAGGGCGTAAATAGCATACTGTGTCCGTCCCTCATTTCGAGACATAACAGAGGGAAACTGTGTTTGAGGCCTGATCATTGCATTTGGCTTTCTCCCCTCTGCCAAAGAACTCTGCTGGTGTCAGCCAGTGAAAAGTATGTTTTTATCCTATTAGCAGATGAACAACTGAAGCTCCTGGCATAACAACGCTCCATTAAAGGTCTTAAAAAATCATTAGGTTTGGCTTGATGGCGTAGCTTCTTGCAATGCCTATTGTTGACAATGCTTGAAAATACACAGAGTGGGCTTTGACTCTCTCCAGATAAGTATTTCTCGCTCATCTCATGCTATTGGCTGTTTGGTGTAACATTCCACCTCCTGCAGAGTGTTTGCTTTGAAATGGAAGAGGAACTATTCACATCTGAAAAGCACACACATCATCACACCTTATATTCTTTATCTAATAGCTGCATTGCATACAAAAAACAATGAGTTTGTTTTGGTTTTTCAATGCATCAGTCTTTTTTTAATTACTCAAAATTAAAGCCTTGCCTATTGGCTTTGCCAAGGCATGTTTTCTTTTTTTCGTGCCCTGGAGTCAGGGGAACAGAAGCTGTTGAGGTATGATGGTGCTGATTTCAATGAAAGAAAGAATAGTATGAGGGCTCTATGCAGTCACTCATTATTTCTTTCTGAAAAAGGGGTTGTGAGGCTTTGCCATGGCAGGAATGAATTGAAAATGTGTCTGCAGACAGCAGCAAAATTCCTGATGTGTTATAAGAGCGTTTCAGCACTTTGTGAGGGGTAGAAAGCACTATATAAATGGCAACACAATGCAAGAGCTAACAGGTCTGCATTCACCATTTGACAGGATCAGGTATAATCGGTGATGCAAGATCAACTGGATCAGGAGACAGACACGAAAGGGAAAGAGCAGGAAGCAAGCTGGGTGGAGCATTTAGAAGGCTGGTCAATGGCGACTGGGACACAAAGATATCAGGTGGACCTTGCAGGTCAAGATCACTAAGAGACTAATCACAGTGAAGACCCAGGGGTAGGCGGGCACTCCCAGTAAAATTTGACAGTAACAGTGCTCAGTTGCCTTGTAAATGCTTAGTTGTATTTCTCTCCCTTTTGAATTCTCCTCCACAGTTTGCTCCTTGTCTGCACCATTGTTGTTTTCCTGCTTCCCTTCCTTGTGTCATCCCCTTTGGAGCTGTCTACTCTTTCTGATGGACACTTCTGCCCACAGATTACTCACCTTTAGAATATCCCAAGGCACCAGACTGAAACCGGAAATTGTCCCAGCAGAGCTCCCTCACACCGCTAGGTTGTGCAATGCGGGGTCTGTGTTGGCTTCATTCTGCTACGGAAGTGATGGACAGGACCCATATATAAATGCCACCTCTATGCACCCACATCAGTTCTTTTCTTATTCTGCTTTCGTACATGGATCCAGAGCTCTTGTCTCATTTTCCTTGATTTTCGACTTATTTTCCAAATTGGAATCCATTGTGAAAGTGAGCAATGTCCCCACCTAAAACATGGCGTTACTTTCAGAAATAAATGTCAGTAATGGACACACACAAGGCTACAGAAAGCCAGTGAGCTTGATACTTATCATAATACAGGCATGCTATTCCCCTTTTGGGCCCCTTACAGAGGTGAGTGCTTTTTTGCTGTGGTAATTCGGAGTGCTGCTGAAGACCACGAACTACAACTACCTTCTGATGAGAATAAAACAACTGCCCTCATGGAAGTCCTGTAGCCTGGGCATGCTTCCTTTGAGCCCTTACTGCCATTCAACGAATCACTAACAGATATTATGATGGGCACCTAGTCTGAGCCTCGCTTTTGCCCACGATGAACAGGCAGGTGTCCAGATGCCACAGAGCGGTGCTAGACAACCCTGAATTTCTGACACAGTATCCTGCTTTTGAGAATCCAGTGGTCCAGGTTCCCATCAGCAAACACCTTCCAATAGGTTCCCATAACACCCACCAACCCCCAGATAGGGAGTTAAAGCAATTCGGGAAACAGATGTTCTCTTCTGCCAACTTGACCTTGAGGTTGGTCAAAGAAGTTTCCCCACTAGTCCGATATACAAAAGCCCTTTGGGACAAAATTGCCAGTAAAATCTTGCTAGCAGTGTTAGAAGAATTAATGGCCTTCTTGGCTCAAACCATTCAGGATGGTCAGGATGCCATCAAATACATTGGGGCTTATTTACAAGTCCATTGCGCTGCCGGTGCGTCACTTTTTTTGGTGCACCGGTGGCACAGTCTTCATGCCCATATTTACAAGGCCACGTAAAGCCACCCTGCGTGGCTTTTCATGGCCTTGAAAATATGGCACCTTTTCACGCATTATTCTGTGTGAAAGAAGCGTTCAGTGGGTGTTACTGTGGGTGTTCCCATGCAACATCCATGGAACCTCAAGGCTTTGGAAATCTGGGAATGCGTCAGATTCCTACGCCTCCCCAGGGGAGGTGTAAGGAAGTCGCAACAATGAGAAATACCTTTATTTCTCCTTGTTTTTCCTTTTTCTATGTGTCCTGCATTCTACAGGACACATAGCAAGAGGAAAACACATCTCATGACTGTTTTTGTGCAGGAAGGTGCCCCTTCTGCACAAAAATAATCACCCCTACAAAGCAGACACCCTTGCAGCGCAGTGCAAGGGAGCCTTCATTGGCGCATGGCAACCCATTGTGCAACAGCACAGGCGAAAAGGACAGGAATGTGCTGTATCTTGTAGATACAGTGAATTCCTGCCCTTTTCGTTTGATGCACACCAGCGCAGCAGGGAGGCTTGCTGCGCTGCCGTGCATAAAAATATTGTAAATGAGGCCCATTATTTGTGCTGTCTTGGATCTGACTGATTGCTTGGGGTGAGCAGTCAAAAGGGTTTTCAGGAGATGTGCAGGGATCTCTTATGGATATGCGTTTTGATGGAACCCACCTATTTGGCAGAAAAACTGACTCTACCTTAGAGCGTTTTTAAGGCGAGCCGGGTCCCAGCAGATTTTTTAGGACTCTCCACCAGCATCAGATAGTTTTCCAACCAGTTTCGGCCTTTACAAGAATACTCAACGAGATCGGCAGAGAGGCAGCACCAGATCCTTCCACTCTATATTTGTCAACCCAGTCACTTTGAAGTCGAGGACAGGTATTAAGCATGCACCGTATAGGTCCCCAAGCGTACCAATATTCCAAGTTTCCATCCTCTGAGGCATCAGCTGCCAAGTCATTGTCCTTAGCGATGTATACCCACCAGCTGGGAGGCAGGATCCATCACTTTCTCCCAGGATGGCAAGCCATCACATCCAACAGATGAGTCCTCCAGACCCTCCCATTCCTTTCCGACCCACCCCAGCTTTTACATCAAAGTTTCTTTCAGAAGAGCACCTATTCACATTGTTGCAAGAGGTGTTTGCTCATTGGATGGAAATTTTTTCTGCACTTTAAATTTCTCTCACTTAAAATAATGGCTGTATTTTTCAGTTATAAATATGGCACCATGTCTACCAGCCACTGGGAGCAAGATGCCTGCTGTGTGTAAAAGTGACACTTTGAAATGGGATACAATTAAACTGAAGAGTTAACTTCATGTTTATATGGATTCCATAAAACTCATCATTTAAATGTAATCCCATTTCTAAGTGTCACATTTACAAACACCAGGCATCTTGCTCTCAGTGGCATGTAGACAAGGTGCTATGTTTAGAACTGAAAAAAACACCCATTTGTTTAAATGGGAGGAATTTAAAGTAAAGAAACATGCTTCATCAAATATTAAGACGTAATTGGCTTAGTTGAAAGTGGAAAAAAACATTAGCACATAATGTTTCATAAAAATATTCTTCTTCCCTTTACATTTCTTCCAGTTAAAAAAGGAGAACTGTATTTTTCAGTTATAAATATGGCACAGTGTCTACTGGCTACTGGGAGCAAGAGGCCTGCTGTTTGTAAATGTGACACTTTGAAATGGGAGAAAATTGAAATGAAGAGTTAATTTGATCATTAAGGTAGCTTCTCATTTTAATTTTCTACTATTTGAGAGCATTTGGAAACATAATTTTGTTCTCACACTCCAATATTGAGTTCACAGGTACTTATTTAGGAGTTAATACCTCAGTGCTTCAATTCTTCACCTCTGTGCCCTGAGTCATAAATCTGACTCCAGCACTGCTCATTACCCGGCCCTGCTATCTGTACCCTCAAGAAAATAATGTAAAATAAACATAGCCTTCCCTTAACTTTAAAGGAAAAAAGTGACCCTGTTCTTTTTTTAAAATGAACTTAAGGCTGTGAGCTACTCTAAAGGTGTCAACGAGCTACTGGTAGCTCACGATCAACTGGTTGGAGACACCTGCTCTACAAAGTCCACTTACAGTGGGCACTAAGATAGGTTTATGGCCTTGTGTGAAGTCCACAACACAAGCCCCTTGCAAGTCAAACTATTTTATTATTTGTTTTGTCTTTGGCCCAGCAAGGTCTATTCAACGTTGTTTGTCAGCCCTTTAGGCCCTGCACATTTTCTGGACCAAACGTTCTTGTTTAAATCACCTGTTGTGATGAGATGTCTTAAAAGTTTGACACACCCTTCCAGCATTCTTTGCCTCACCTCACCCCTCAAATGAGGAGGAGAAACCTCATTAACTGGACCACAAAACAACTTTAAGCTTTTAAATTGATCGCACCAAAGCCCATCTGGTGGACAACTAGCTTTTTGAGGGGTTTTCTTGAGCAAAGACATACAAAGCAGTGCAGAGTAGGCCTATGTTGAGGTGGCTAGTCCTCTGCATTAAGATCTACTATGCAGCCTCCAGAAGGTCTGAGAGCCCATTCCTCCAGGTCTAAGGCTGCCACCACCGTGTTGGCGCATAGAGTACTTATCAGACCGTGATGTGGGTGCCAGAGTAGATGTTCACAATGCACTAATGCTTTGACATCCATGTCTGAAGGTAAGGGCATTTTGCCCATTCGGTCCTGCAAGTCTTTTTGGTCTGAGCTCACTCCTCAGACCCTCCACTTTTGGGTGGTAAAGCTTTGGTATTCTAATGGTGTGGAATCTGTGGTTAGAATTTTACATCAGAGAAGCAAACTAATTACCTTTGGTAATGTGCTCTCTGGTGGATACTTTATCTAACCACAGATTTCCTACTGCCCTACTACCTCTCCATTATGTGGAATGGTCTGTTTTTACCAACGAAAAAGGTACCAAATTAGAGATCTTCAAACATGACAATTGTTTTGTGCACAGCATCTGAGGGCACAGAATCAATCAAGTAAGGAATTGACATTGGCACACAGAGGTGGCGCTTACATCCGATTTTGCTTTGTCTCTTGCAGGTTGGAAAAGGGCCCAAGAACCAGCCACATGGCGCCACCTAGCTGCACACAGGAGAATTGCTGAGAACATTTCTGGCTCCAGTCTGGCACCTTGGGATATTCTAAAGGCGATGAATCAGTGGTTAGATAGAGTATCCACCAGAAAGAATGTTAACAAGGGTAACTAACTTGTTTGTTTAGTCTATTCGCTACTGTATTGAATGTCAAGCAGGCTCTTTTGTGCTCCAACTCGCCAGACAGCACTGCGTCACACGTTATGTGAGAGAGGACTGTCGCAAAGAGGGCTTGCACAAGTGCATCCCAGTTGTGTGAATGGCCTCACCTAGCGGAGGCTGACAATGCTGAGTTTTGTCAGTACCTCATAGAAGAAAGCGAGGGAGAGCTCAGCTTTTTTGTGTCAATAAAATAACAAGCATTGGCAAAGCAAATATGTCTCGCCTATGTGAGAGCTATTGGATTTATCAATGTTTTGTTTAGCCATGTTGTAGAGCAGCGATGCTGCTGTGCAGCATGTCTGAAAAGTAAAGATAAAAAGTACTATGAGCGGGTCAGTGCATCAGACAACTTTCTTTTGTTTCAGCAATGCAGCACAGCAGCTGCACTACGGTACAACAAGTTAAAAACGCATTGACAAAGCCAGTAGCTCCCGCATAAATGAGACCTATTGGCTTTGGCAATGCTTTTTGTTTAATGACATATAAGTAGCAGGTTAAAACTAAAAAGGACAGACACAACTTCGAAGAAGGGATGAAAGCCGTCACCACCTGGATAAAGAAGAGCTGCCTGAAACTTGACTCAGAGAAAACAGATGTCCTCATCCTTGGCTCCACCCCCTCTGCCTGGGAAGACACAGGGTGGCCCCCCTTCCTCGGAAACCCACCCACTCTGACGGACCATGCACAAAACCTCGGCATCATACTAGACTCATCGCTCACGATGAACCGCCAGATCAACGCCGTATCCTTGGCCTGTTTTAACACCCTCGGCATACTTCGAAAAACGTTCAAATGGATCCCAACCAAGTCTAGAAAAACGGTCATGCTCGCCCTCATCAGTAGCAAACTGGACTACGGCAACGCTCTCTATGCCAGAATCAACAAGAATCTACTTTGCAAACTCCAGACCGTCCAGAACGCCGCAGACAGACTGATCCTAGACAGCCCCCGTCACAACCATATCACCCAACACCTCCGCGATCTCATCGAAAGAAGAATAACCTTCAAGCTCCTTACTCACGCATACAAGGTCCTCCACAACATCGGACCAGAATACCTACACTGCTCCAGTTCAGGAAGGACCACAAGATCTGGCTCTTCCGATGACAACAGCACTCAAAGAAGCCGCCCCATTCCCCCTAGCACCTCGAGACCCTTGTGGGTGAGTAGCTACTCTTTACCAACCTTGATTGATCGATCGACACAGCCTTCAGAATCCACTTTAGGCTATGATTGGATTTCATTTGAATAAAATGCTTAAAGAGCCACAAGTGCTCATAGGTGTCAAGGTGCTGTAATCAAGGTGATCAGAACAACCTGGGATCAATTACACAAGTACACAGGGAGGAGCACAAATAAATCAGCCTATAAAGTGAACAAACAAGTCTTTAAGGATTTCCCGAAGAGACTATGCATTTTAATACTAATCAGGTGATGAGGGAGGGAGCTCCACAGTCTGGCTAAAGTGACCAAGAAGGCTCTACCTCTTTTTCCAGACTCTGAACACCGTAACCAAATTGAGATGGGCTGAGCGAAGATTTCTTCTAGGCACGTACCTGTGGAATATCGCCTTGATTCCTTCGGGCTGGTGTGGTGGAGGGCCTTGTGTACAATAGAGAGGGCCTTGAAACTAATACGTTTCGTTATAGGCCGCAAGTGTAAAGCAGATAGTCCTTTGGACACTGATTGACGTTCAGGATGATCCTAGCCAACATATTCCGCTTTATCTGAGGTTTGGCAGTGAGGCTATCGTTAGTGTCCAGGTAAAGTGCATTACAGTAGTCACTTCTTCACTTGATCAGTGCCAGATCAACCTGTTTTCGTGCTGACAGAAGAATGACCAGAAAGATTATTTTTTACATTCTAATAATCCAGATACAGGTTGACGTAGTGCGCTTGACCTGGCCCTCTACAGACAATTTGCTTTAATATATTACAATAAAACAATGTCGTACAATTTTCCAATATACATTTTTTATATATAGTGTAACACTAACTATCAATATATTAAAGGATTTATTTCCACTCTTGGACACTGACTCCACTCATTTGTAGTCAAATCTAACAATAAAACTCCACCATGACACGAACCTACTGGTGCTTGTTTTCCCCATAAACCAATTAGCCTGAACCAAACAATCAAATCACAGCTGCCTGCACACAGACTGTAATCGTGGGCAACTGTACACTAATATGGGTTCGGTGATCCAAATCTACAGCAAACATGTTCCCTCCATAAACAAATTTCCTGTAAATTAAACTTTGTTGACACCTTCTTGTTTTGTTTCTGACATTGACTGTTAACATACATTTCTGACGGGTGATAATGTTCCCCATCATACAGCTAGCTGTGTGTCAGGTGAGGGCCCTTGATAGGGGAATAGGAACCCCCCCACTTAAGCAGCTTAGGTGGGGGCAGTCCCTGAATGCCATGGGCTGGTGAAATTGGTTGCAGTAAATATTAATCAGTTGTTTATTGGCCTCCTCTGCTTGAAGATCTGGAGATAAAGTACTCATGAATAATACAATTAGGCAATAAATGACAGAGAGCTGTGTGATGTGGGCAGCAGGGGTGTAGCTTCGGGAGGGGGAGTTTGGGGTGTACACCCCCAAATAAATGCATTCTTGTCCTGAGAGTTGGGCCTTGGAGCCCTGAGTCAGGTCTCCTTTGCCTTTGTTACATATATTCTTTTTTTATCAGGAACTTAGACAGAAGCCCACCTAATACGAATCAATATTGAACCTTTTCCTCGTGGGAACAGTGTATCCCAAGCCTTGATCATCTCATCCCTTCACCCTTTGGCATATTGTTTTTAGTTGGGAAATTTGCGATTCCCCCTCTCCCCCATCCCCTGAATCTCACTGACTAAGCTACACCCCTGGTGGGCAGACATGCACAATATAGGAGAAAGAAAAAGAAAAAATAATGAAATTGGGGAAAACACTTAGGGTCAAATAGAAAAAGTTAGCACGAGAGAAAGGTCAGAAAGAAAAAGTACTGATGAAAGACAAAAGATGGGTAAATAGAAGGAGGAAAGAAAGAACTGGAGGAGAAAGGAAAGAATAAAGTAAGGCAAGATAAAATGAACTAAAGAAGAAAAGGTAAAAACATTGATAGATGGAAAGGTGAGAGGATTAATGAAAGAGCCGGAGGTTCGATAGGTTATAGGGTGGATGAATGGAAGGATGAGGAATGGAGGAAGGGGGAAAAGGATAGGTGAATAGATGAAAGTATGGATAGACATATGATATGTGGACATATTGGTGGGTGGATCTGTGAAAGGATGGATGGATGAATAAAGGGTGAAGGTAACTATCCTAAGTAAAGTAGGGTTTGTTTGACTCATATGATCTGTGTGAGTAGAAGTAATGTTGAAGTGGGGCAAATTTCAATTTTCTTGCTACTCCCTTGGCCCTGGATGGTGCATGGCAATAATTAACACAGCTGTCTGTCAGAAAAATCAAATTGGTTCTCTTGTCAGATTCTACATTACATGTCCCTAGGCATCAGAAACATTAACTGAAAGCTAGCTTTCAAAATTAGCCATAAAGCTTGCTGCATGTTTCCTGCTTTCGCCAAGATTCCAGAGTAGTCAAATTCTGTAGCAGTCATGGGGCATGCTTTGCAGTTTTAACCACCAACTTTATGATTCAAAGGGTTCTGCAGTACAATACATGATACTATTTTGGCATGATTAGGCACATGATTGTTGGCAATGCAAATATGTGGAAAAGGACAATTTCTGTATGTAAAGGGCAGCGGGTGTGCCGGGACCTGTGCACAGATAGTGCTAGAGGTCTGTGGGTGTCTCTGCAGATAGTCCCTTCTGAATACATATGGTGTGCGTTGTTTTTATGCTGCCACTGGTTTTGAAGGCTATTGGGTTCGTAACAGCCTTCACAGCTTTAGCAGCAGTATCAGCCAATCAACAAGCACCTGTTTCAAAATGGATTTAGAGCTCTTCAAAGAACCTGGACATTTGCTACCACAGTTTTCAGCACTGATAATTTGACAATTTTCCAATAAGTGATCCTTTCTAGTAGTGTGTGGATTGCTGAACATTTTAAAAGTGTTCTTTCTTCCCACCAGAACCAGATGAAGAAAATTCACTTAATACTGGGATTTAAATGTTTTCCAAAAAGTCAGACCCTCGCATCCTTGAGGGACCTGTTCACAAAAGTAAATTCGGTCATAAATATAAGTTTATAACCATACCTACCCTTTTTATGCTCCATCAGGAGATCAAAGAGGGACTTCAGGCAACCATAAATGTTTTTTACGAATGTGAATTTGTCCACCACAAGTGCAAATAAATCCCCATTTGTAAATCCCTTTCAGATGGTAGGGAAAGGGTTTTCCAAGGTGTGATTTCCTTGGAAGTTTGGGAACTCCCACAAACGTGTGTTTAATGGCATTCTCAAGCTCCTCTCTGATGTCTTCCCACACAGTTAATACTTTGGAGATTTACAACCATTGGCTTGTTTACCTCCCCTTCTAGAATGGGAAGGGGAATTGATTACATCTAGGTATTTGCTGTGTGTTTAGAGGAAAACCTTTCTCCATAGGGAACAATTTTCCCATGTGGAGATAAAAAGTACTTTTGAAAGGAGACTCCTATTCCTCTTTTGGAGTTATCCACTAAGGAGAACTGTGCACAGGTGGAATGGGAGATTTAGGAAAAGTCACATGACATTTCCAGAAATGTACCTGGAAACCTGCGCCTGGCACTGCTTTCCAGGTACACTTCAGGGAACGTTTGTGAATGTCTAAAAGTAGAAAATGTGTACCCCTGCATAGATGTACTTTTTTGTGAATTGGGCCTGAGTCTTTTAGCATTGTTTTGAAGAATGTTTATATTCTGTGGTTACTACCACCAAGGTTTTGTTTCTTCCAGTCAATCCCATTCCTAGTTTCTCATACCCGGCTATTTTATTCATAGCCAACTCATAATCAAATGTCAATCACAGTTGCCAAATCAGGAGCAGTTTAGCGGCATGCACAAAGAGATTCACGCCATTGTAGTGACTAAATAATTGTGAAGTAAGCTAGAAACAGTTTAGCAGGAAATTCATGAAGCTGATAATCTTTCCAATATTTGGATAACATTATTTTTTGTTCCAAACTTGGAGAGCTTAACAGCCCATTCAATGTCCACAGGTGTCAAACAAGCCATGGGGTTTCTTCAAACAAAACGTTGCATAATATAAAGTTGATGCACCTTCACTTCATAGGACCAGCAATAACCTTCAGAAACTCTCTACCATCAAACATAGGAACTGAACCACACTCCTAGTATTTATGAACCATCTAGAAGGTGACTTCCTCTGTATATATTGGGATGATCAGATGTCCAATTGCACATGAGCCTACTCCACATAGTAACTGTTATAACATATTTTCAACTTTACTGTTGCTTCATCTCTATGTTCACCAGTTTGTTGTCAATCACACTAATTGCTCATGCTGCAAAAGCAATAGTTAAAACAGTTAAGAAATTATAAGTTCCAAATGTTGACATCTATGCATCTAAGGCCCTCATTATGAGTGACTATTTAATGCAGAAGATACCAGTAAAGAATGTTATGCATTTCCTTATCAAATTAAGGGCCTGATTTAAAGTTGGGCATATTGGTATATACTCAATCAGGGTGACAGAGTAAAGTACTCAGCCTGGGGGAAGTACCAGTCCACCAAATTTTGAGATATCCACCGGCACAGCAGACATCTCTTGCAGTTACAGAAACCGCAGTCACGTGGGTTCTTGTAAGTGCACTGAAAATTTGACAGACAACTCCAACAACATGATGGAGCTGTGCTCCGAACTTTCACTTTTTTTGTATTTTCAAAAAGTAAATCCCAAAGCGGGATTTTCCTTTTTGAAAATATAAAAACGATGACTCCCGTCGATATGGGAGTTTTCTCTCATGGTGTGCGGGCTGCTTTACAGTTTTCACTGTTCCTTACCTCCAGGTTTTACCTAGTTAAAACTGGCCATTTTTGTCCGCCTACCAACTATAAATAGGATGGGCAGACAAATGGCCAAACTTCCAACCACCTTTACTCTGTCGGGCCATTAGTTGGTGTATATTGGCAGCGAAGATGGAGTGGCCTCCGTCAACATACTGAAGGTCCGCCCAACTCAAAATGAGGCAGCGGACCTTCAGTTTGGCAAGGGGGCACTCTGTGGCCATTGTGATGGAGTACCCTCTCCTCCAAACCATCAATCAGGCACCACATTCTCCTTCAAGAAGGCCAAAACACAATTATTATTTATTCATTTATTAACATTTAAATGGCACTTTTATCCATAGTGCTTTACAAACAATGACATGTACAATAATAAAATCGGTAATCATGTGGGAAAAAGGAGAGAAAGAAACAGAAATATTAGAAAGCCAAGGGGGAAAACAAAAGATTCCCAAGTCATGTTTAAAAGCAATTCACAAAGTGTGATATTCCGCTAATGTTACTAAATGGAGAGTTTTCCTTTATGTTACCAACTCCTAGGTCTGAGGAGTATCCTTGTTAGGATGCACTGACCCTCACCCACCAAGGTGGCAGTCTTCATCATCAGATTAATTTTAATATCAAGATCAAAGAACCTCAAATTTGAAGTACCTTCAGACCTTTTGTTTTTAGATAGGGCTATTGTAATTGGTTATAACTACATGCAGTAAGGATTTGAAGAGTTTTTTAATTTTTTATATCACAATAACTATGGTCCTGTGAATCAAGCTCAGCCAGGGTGTTTTTGTATTTCCCAAAAATTCATATTATCACGTGTAGACACATTATTCATGCTTCATTGCACTTGTGTAGATGAGTCAAACTTTTTTGTGAATAGACAAACACACATTAATGTTGAAGTATTCTTTTGTAGTGAGTGTGGAGGATCAGCTTATCTTATCCTTAAAGGTCAGGGCCCCATGGGAACAATGCCTTGCATACTCACAGTCACACTTTATACAAGAGTAATAGAACAAATAAGCAGCAATCTTCTTCAAATTATGGTTGTCATCTTGGGTATGTCTCAAGACCAAATACAACACATTTTTCTTATATATTTATGTGGGGAATAAATATTAAGCTGAATATGACTTTATTTTCAAAAAGTGCTTAACAATATCCTAAAACAAATAAACAATTTCAATCCATTGGAGATATGTGTTGTCACTTGTCATGTTAATCATTGTAATGAAAATCATTATGTTGGTATGACTAATTTATATAGCAAAAGACACTTATTAGGAGGCACAAATATATGTGTCATGAGTTTCCTGTGCCCACAGGTGATGGCTTAACTTTTTCACATATATGAAAGCCCTCTGGCTGACATTTTAAATATGACCACTTGTCATTTGTGTTTTACAGGTCCAAATAAGAATCCTAAGTGCAACCATATGCCTACCTATAAAAGTATTTCATTGATGTTTTGTGCTCGTCAGTCCATAGATCATGAGCCCTATTGTATACATTGTTATAATACCCAAGAGGGCCACTCATTTAGATTAGGGTATACCAGTAGCACAGGTCCTGAAGAATGCCAATGACTCATGAGGACAGGAATACAGAAACATGTTACCCGACTTCTACTTGTGGATTTTTGGGATCATAAATATCCGCAGGTCCTTTTTCTATGTTTAACCTCACCATAGTTAGTGTGAATTAAAAAAATATAAAACCCTTCAAATCCTTATTACATGAAATTTCAATCACTTACTATAGCCCTATCTAAAAACAAAGGGTGTGTAGGTACCTCAAATTTGAGGTTCTTTGATCTAGCAACATGATCTCCAAAAGATCTCTATTATGGAGCCCCTTGGGTACAGCACACCCCACCCAACATGGAGCATGATCATGCCACCTTGATTAGTATGGGCCAGGGCATCCTAAAGAGTATACTCCTAGGGCCTGGAAGTTCATAGCTTGAAGGCAAACTCTCTTTAAGTACCATTCATGGAACATCCAACTTTCTAAATTGATTGTACTGGTTTGGGAGTATGTGTGACAGACCAAAACGAACCCTCTTGTGCCACCTTATCTTTTGGTACCAATGTTTAAAAGCATGCAATAGGCTGTATAACAAGTAACTAACTAAAATTCCAAATATACAGCCCTCCTCTTAATGAGGAAGGGAACAAGCGCACCAGGAGATGGAAAATAGCAGCAACAACTCCTGCTCCCAAAGTGTGATATCTTCACATGAAATGAAGAAGTACTTGAAAACTGTTTATGAATGCCTGAGAGGCTGAACATGAGTTTTGAAGAGTCCATCCACAGCAAGAGAAGCTTTTGGAAAGGCACCCAATCCCTCTGATCCCATCCCAAGCCTCAAATACTTGCAATGTAGAAGATTACGGTTACACCTCTGCCGCCCAAGGACCGAAAGATGGCAAAATACATGGACACACACTACTCTGATCTCAGATCCAAGATGAGGAGTGAGGTAGGAAGAAAGGAGCTGCAATCTTTTAGTCTCCATGAGGAGATGCACTAGGAAGTGCAGGACACAAACATGCGTCCCAGAGATAATCTGCCACTAACTGACATCAACATGTGTGATGGTAGGACCACCCACCAAACAGAGCAGCCATGGCCATACATGATCCACAATGTGGACCTGGCAGCAGCCAATGGAATCTTGCCCAAAAAAACACACTGCAATGCTCCCAGGCCGCATCAAAAATCAGGGCAGAAAGATCCAAGGTGGTCCAGAGCTAATGCAACCTTCAACATTTCAGCATCTCCTACAGAGGCATGTAACACCCCTATATTATACAATGCTGTTTTAGGAAGTCTTAGATTGCTGCCATGAGATGAACTTTTACCACCAATTTTATTACGATGTGGATGCAACTGCAATACAGAATTAGAATAAATGCCTCTGAAAACCTTATCAGATAAGTTGAGCAACCTATCCTCAACCTCTCATGTATGTAATGCCTGCTATTCAATCCAAGCAAACATTTGAATCTGTAAAAAAAGTAATGTAGGATGAAAACATTAAGGAGCAGATCATTTACAAGTTGCAAATCATTTGCAAAATGGTTTGCAACCGCGAAAACCAAAGTTTGTAATGTATCAATGTGGTTTTCATGTCCATTTGCAAAAATAGCAAAACAAAACAAATATTTCTGACTCTCTATTTTTTTTTACCAGATATAGCGACTTCCTATAACTGATTTCCAAATTGCGTTTCCAAAATTATATGTATAAACCGCACGCAATTTGAGAACATTTGCAAAATCAGATTTTAGCATTCGCAAATTAGCTTCAAATGGGACCAGGTGGTAGTCAGGTGTATAGTATAAAAGGAGAGGAAATACTATTTTTTTCTTTTAATATGGCTGCTCTGAATGCTCTGGCAAGGAGAATGAGGGTTTTCACTCCACAGCAGCAGAGAAGAAGAGGAAGACAGAAGCACAATTTTACAGGTAGATTAACTTTAGTTCAGCAGACAAAGTATAAGGTATATGAAAAATATAGTCTGAATAGCAATGTTATTTTAGATCTTATTGCAAGTTTGAACACAGTGTTGTCTAGGAACAAACACACACACGCATGTCTGTCCCCATACATGTACATGTTCTTTTCTGCCCTCACCTTTTAATGTCAGGCAGCTATCAGGGTGCAGTAACCCCAGCAGGAAGTGTTTCTCAGATCCCCACTACATGCTTTCTTCATAATTTCCTTGATGCAATGCTGCTTTGTAAAAGAGACACGTTGAATTTTCTAATACTACTTAAGAATTGCAGCGAGCAAATTTTAAATTTTTTAAATTGCTAATTTTCCAACGTTTATAGACTGTGGATGGTACATATGTTTTAATTTGTTCACCAAGTGCCACAGATCATTTATACAGGAATCACAAAAGCCAGCACTCTTTAAATATACAAATAGTATGCAATGCAGGCTGTTTAATAACTGAACTTGTAGCTACATTTCCTGGCTCTATGCACGCATCCTAGATTTTGAGGCATTGTGGCCTATACAACTGTTAGAAATTGGGTTTCTGGTTGGCAGAGTTATGCACCCTGTCCTAGAAGGAACAACAATCCTAATCATAAAGAGTCACAAACACACCCTAAATTAACCTGTACTCACCGCCCGGTAGCATGACACAGAACAATCATACTTAACTTAAGAGGCAATGTGTAAAGTATTTGTGCAATACTTAAAATAGTAGAACAGTGAACACACCACGCAAAAAAGATACCACACCTAGTTAGTCAAATAGAGCTTAATCTTAATTCAATGAACAAAACAAGACCAAAATGACAAAAATCCTATAAGTAGAACTGGAGTTATGAATTTTTTATGAATAACCTGAAATGTAGTGCTTAAAAGCATAATGTGACAACTGGGGCTATCTGGTCGCGCTTGGCCGGGACAAATACAAAAGTTCAGCTGACTGTGATTGAGCTCGGCTGAGATACAGGGAACAGCCATTGCCCACTGCAAGGTAACTTGTTTTGAAAGGAGGCAATGAATTGTCGACAATCTACAGGATACGGGTGATGCGCGCAAAGTCGAAGATGTGTCGAAAATGGAGTCAATCGCTGCACTGTCGGCGATGCATTGCAGTTGATCCTCGCAGCTGTGGTGATGCATCACGTCGATCCTTGCAGCAGCGGCAATGCATCGCAGTCAATGGAGATGAACCGTGCAACAGCATTGATACATGAACTTTTGGTGGAGCAGCACTTTATACCCACTTCCGATGGCCCAGGGCTGGTTTGACACTACTTGGCAGGGCAAGGCTCACAAATGGCAGTGTCCAGGTGCTGCATCAGAGTGGTTGGAAGTCTTTGATGTCACTGAGACTTCAGAACAGAAGGCAAGCCAGCAAGCCCCTGGAGCCACTCTAGTTGATGCAAGTCCAGTCCTTCTCAGCCAGGCAAGAAGGGCAGCAGGCAGGTCAGCACAGCAAGGCAGGAGTCCAATAAAGCAGCAGTTCAACAGATAGGCCGTCCAGCAAAGTGGCAGTCCTTCAGCAGCACAGCAGATCTTCTTCCTGGAAGAGTCTTCACAGGTGCTGAATTGTACTGAAATGGTGGTGTATGAGGTCCAGTACTTATACCCAGATGGACCTTTGAAGTTTGGGAGACTTCAAAGAGATGCCTTTGAAGTGCACAGTTTCCCTGCCCTTCTTGCCCTGGCTCCAGACTCACTACAGGGGGGTAAGCAGTCCTTTGTGTGGGGACAGGACACAGCCTATTCAGTTGCAAGTGTGAGGCTGAGCCCAGCTCCTTCCTCCCATCCTGCCCAGGATGGCCCATCAGAATGTGTATGCCCCATCAAGTCACACCTTAGCTCCTTTTGTGTGTGGCTGTCTAGAGGGAATACACCAAGCCCAACTGTCACCCACCCCAGACATGCAATCAGAGACAGGAAGCAGGCACCAAATGGCTAAAGTAAGAAAATGGCAACTTTCTAAATGTGGTATTTTCAGAACTGCAATTTAAAATCCGACTTCACTATAAGTTGTGATTTTAAATTGTGATTCTAGAGACAACAAACTTGGAGGGTCCCTTCTCTTCCCAATTGGAAAATACACTTATAAAATGTAATAATGTAATCCCAATGTTATCCTATTGGAGAGATAGGCCTTGCAGTAGTGAAAACGAATTTAAAGAGTTTTTCACTACTGGGACCTGTAAAACTTAAAAGCACATGTCCTACTTTTTAAATACACTGCACCCTGCCCTTGGGCTATCCAGGGCCTACCTCAGGGGTGACTTCTATGTATTGAAATGAAATGAAAAAGGCTTTTGTATAGCGCATGGCTACCCGGAGGCATCCCAGCGCTGCGGAGGCGACTAGAGGAGAAGAGAGATTAAGGGAATAGCCAAGTTTTCAAGCGTTTCCGGAAAGTCAGGTGATTAACCTCCTTGCGGATAGGAAGAGGAAGAGTATTCCAAAGCCTAGAAGTGATATAGGGAAAACGGCGACTGCCTGTTCTGGCCTTCTTAATTCTAGGGACCTCGGCCAGGGAGAGCTCGTCCGAGCGCAGACAGCGTGTAGCCTTGTAAGGTTTGATCAAATTTTTAGTTATAGGGGGGCCGCTGCCCTGCAGACCCTTGTGTGCAATGCATAGGGCTTTGAAATGTACTCTCTCCTGAACCGGCAGCCAGTGGAGAGCGCGAAGAGAAGGCTTTGCTGAGCAGCGGTTATTTGTGCCTGTGAGGAGTCTTGCTGCAGCGTTTTGGACCACCTGCAGTTTGGCGATAACCGATTTAGGAGCACCCAAATACAGAGTATTGCCGTAGTCCAGCCTAGAGAGAATAAGTGCCTGGACCAACAGCTTTCTTGATTGGCTAGGTAGGAGAGGGAGTATTTTCCGGGTGGTTCTGAGCAGGCCATAGCACGTGGCGGCCGTTTTCCTTGCTTGGACTCTAAAGGTAAGATCATGGTCGAGCCAGATACCCAAGCTTTTTATCTCCTTTTTGGAGAGGGAGCTGGGCCCATGCAGATTGGCCACATGATGTTTGGATTAAAATTTGCTTGGTTGCCCAGAAGCATAAGCTCCGTTTTCTCGCCATTGAGCTTCAGATGAGATGAGCTCATCCAGCTAGCGACTGTCTTAAGGCAGGAATGCAGGTCCGTGGGGGACTGCTCCGACTGATTCAGTGCCACGATTAATTGGGTGTCATCAGCATATGTGACTATGTGGATTCCGAAAGGGGCTACAATCTCCGCCAAGGGGGCCATATATATATTAAAAAGAGTGGGACTCAGAGACGAGCCCTGGGGAACACCACATTGCAGCGGAACTGGCTGGGAGCGAGAATTCCCTTCCAATACCTGATAGAACCTTTCTTCCAGGAACGATTTCAGCCATGTTAGAGCCGTACCTGTCACTCCCGCTTTTTTTAAACGATGGACCAGTATGCCGTGGTTCATTGTGTCAAAGGCTGCACTTAGGTCTAGGAGGATAATAGCCGAAAACCCTCCGGAGTCGAGGATCTTTCTTGACTCCTCCACTACCGTTATCAATGCAGTCTCTGTGCCCTGACCAGGGCGGAAGCCAGTCTGAGATGAGTGAAGTAGTTTACATTTTTCTAGGTGTGCAGAGAGTATGCGATTAATGTGTTTTTCTGCAATCTTACTGATACCCGGGAGTAGTGAAATAGGGCGATAGTTGCCCAGCTCGGTGGGGTCTAGATGGGTTTTTTTTAATAGCGCCTTCACTATTGCATTTTTCCAGTCTTGGGGGACAATGCCCGAAGCTAATGAGGCATTAATTAAATTAATGATATGAGGGGCAACTATGGGTGCTACCAGCTTCAAGATGTTAGGGGAGCAGGGTCCAGCGGGGACCCGCTCTTGACCGAACCTGAGATGGAGAAGAATAAATCCTCCGAGAGCGAAGTGAATGACTCTAGTAGATGAGAGTCATTCGGAGGTTCTAAGTCGTGAGGTACGGCTGAGAGTTCCTTGACGGTGGGTGGGAGAAGATTGAGGATGTTTTGGATTTTGGAAGAGAAAAAACCAGCTAGTTCCTCACATCGACGACCAGACAGGTCAGGGGTTGCGGGAGGGTCGGGGATTTTCATAAGTTTTTTCGCGATCCGAAATATTTCTCTGGAGGAGTTCGAAGAGGAGCGAATTTTTTCATCGTAGTAGGTAGCCTGGGTTGTTTTTAATGCTGTTTTATAATGAGCGATGGATAGCCTATATTGTGATTTTTTTTCACTTGAGAAGTCTTTCCTCCATGCTCTTTCTAGTCTTTTACATTGTTGCTTCAATTTACGAAGTTCAGGGGTGAACCAGGGGGATTTATTAGGACCGATTTTTTTTAGTATAGTTTTCCTAGGAAGTACTATTTCTAGCGAGTTCTCAATCCATAAGGAGAACTTTCTATTGGCAGTTAAAGGATCGGTGTCCAGAATGGGCATAGTTGACTCCAGTTCGCGGGTCCAATCTTCTACAATCAGTTTAGACCAAGGGCGAATTTGGGTGTGTGAAGCCAGCGAGAGAGGACACGGAGAGGAAGAATGCCAGGAGAAAGGAACAAGAAAGTGGTCTGACCAGGGAAGGGGAGTAGGGTCATTCACTTTTAGTTCCACTATGCTAGAAAAAATGGGATCAAGGAGGTGACCCTTGACATGTGTTGCTTGATGTGTTTTTAGATCTAATTGGAAAGCTGCAAGATCATAGGCTAAGTCGTTGGCCATCCTATCCAGCGAATCGTCAAAATGAAAATTAAAATCGCCCAGAAGATTAAAATTGGGTGAGATGCTGGCTAAATTTAGGACAGTTTCCAGTAGTGAGCTGCTAAACTGTCCCTGTGTTCCTGGGGGGCGATATAGAAGAATGCCCACAAAGGTAAGTAATGGAGTAAATTCAATAGAAAAGTGAGCATTTTCACAGTCCAGGAGGGGGCTGTCCAGAAAACGACAGATAAGATGGTCTTTGTAGATAATTGCAATCCCACCCCCTTCCCACCCATTCTGTCCAGTCGCTGAATCAGGTAGCCAGGGGGGAGAGTTTGAACAATGTCTGGGTCTGAACTGGGAGTTAACCATGTCTCCGTGAGAAACAGGACATCTAGTTCAGTATCTTGTAGCAGTATGGATATTTCAGTGCTGTGTTTAGGCAGGGATCTACAATTAAGGAGAGCCATGTTGAACCCATTTCCTGCTGAGGGGGGATGGATGGTTAGTGGGGTCAATTCATATGAACAGTGTAGGCCTCTGTCCTGTGCCTTCTCTAGGGATATGGAATGGGTACAAGTTGGCTTGTAAGGTTTCTGCAGGAGTAGTAGCTGTTCCTTATTGTATTGAAGGAAAGCTGGCGGTAAAGGAGCAGGAGGTCTGGCCCCTGGGCCCTGACTGGCGCGGACGGGCGCAGACGGGCTTGCCTTAGGCGCGCCCGCTGCGCGTGTCCGCTGCGCGTCGAGGCCGGCATCCGCTTTTAAGCAGCCCGTTAAGCAGCTAGACTGCTAACCGCCGCTGTGCCTTGCCTGAAAGAACAGCACTTCCGGTCTGCGTCAAGATTCCCTCCACTCAACCGGAACAATCCGTGGTGGACCAGGGAAGACGCCGAACTGACCGAGTGCGAGTGCGGGAACAGTATGCTAAGTGCAAGGATGTGCAAAGAATGCGTCAAGGGTAAGTGGTTCTCTAAGATAATTAGGCTAAAAACGATGCACTTTTAAAAGCAAGTACAAAACTTTAGTATAACAGGTTAAAAACGAGTTTTGTCAAAAGAAATTCAACAGTACTACAGTTCATTCACCCTGTACTTGAAAATGTTGGGAGCCCTTTGCCAGGCGCTCCGTTCAGTTAGGCAGAGAGTAAGAATTAATCTCCTCTAGCGCGTCCGCTATTAAAAAGGAAGGTTTGGGCCTGGCAAGAAGTTTAACTTGGCAGGTGGACATGGCAGTTTAAACTGCACAGACAGGCTCTACAGTGGCAGGCCTGAGACGTGTTTAAAAGGCTACTTAGGTGGGTGGCACAATCAGTGCTCCAGGCCTACTAGTAGTATTTAATTTACAGGGCCCTGGCAAATGTAGTGCCTTTTACTAGGGACTTAGAAGCAAATTAAATATGCCAATTGTGGATAAGCCAATGTTACCACATTTTAGAAAAGGAGCACAAGCACTTTAGCACTACTTAGCAGTGGTACAGTGTGCAGAATCCTAAGGCCACCAAAAAAACAAAATCAGCAAAAACAGGCGGTCTGAAGGCAATATGTTAGGGGAAACCACATGCAGGATGCCAGGTCTAACAACAGCTGTCTTTCAAGAGGACACTTTGGTGATCACCAACTATTGGGTATTCATTTTAATGTTGAAATGTATTAAGAAAATGGATAATTGTAAACATTTTAACTTTAAAATTATGTTTGCTGTGAGAGGCAGTGCTTGTGCCACTGTAAAATAATTTGTCATAAAATGGAATAAAATACCCAGAATTTAGAAGCAATAATGTGAATGAAGAATGGAAAATAGATTGTCAAAGATAAGGAAAGAGATGAAATAACACTGTAGAGTTGAATAAAACTTAAATATTCCAGTGCAACAATTATTTGCAACCTGTATAAGTAATGTTGAAGAGATGTTTTCAAATAAATTCTGCCTGTTACTCTTTAGTAATTGAGAACAGAATGTTCTGTTCCTCTACTGGTTAAGGTGCCTCTCAACTAAACAGAAAACTTTGAGATCAAATCTCAACAGCTCCTTTGCTTTTGGGCCAGACTTAAAAATACTTTTTTATACGGAACTGTTGGACCTGGCCCTTTCTACAGGGTCACCCCAGATATTTGCCTTTCTTTACTGAGGCAGTATTTCTTTGCTATGAGGACTCTGTGCCCTTTTTCTCTGCTAACCAGTGGTAAATTGTTTGTGGTACAATTGGCCTATACTTGATTAGTACATTTAATTTACTTGTATGTCCTTACTACATGGTACTACCTGTACCTGGCACCTGCAAAATAAATGCTATTATTGGGCAGGAGCACTTATTGTGCTACTCACTAAAGTAGTACTATAAAACATGTCTCAGGTCTGCATGGTATTTAAAAAGTAGGACAGTGTGTTTAAGGTTTACATGTGCTGACAGTAAATAACTCCTAAAGATGTCTCCACTGTTGTAAGGCCTCTCTCTCCCTGAGACTAACAATGAGTTACCTTATTTTAATTAATAAGTGCTCATTTCAGATTGGGAGCAGATAGAGAAATGATGTTTAGACTCAAATGATTGTAATTTAAAATCCTCTTTAATAGTAAAGCTAGTTTTAGATTTCAATTTTGAAAATGCCACATTTAGGGAGTTGCCATTTTACTGCCCAAAGTTTTTGTGGCCTCTCTAGGAGTTTCCAGCTGCCTGGGCCTGTTAATGGCTCCACATCAAGAAATGTCTATTGGGCCCGGACAGTGAACAATGGGACCTGGGCATAGATGGCAGAAGGTCTTGCAGGCAGAATCAGGGCACGGGCTGTACCCCCTATATTTCAAAGGACCTTGTCCACAACACACAAAAAGGAACCTGATACCATGCCTGGCCTGCCTTGTGTCACCCTAGACAGTTTGGTGCCAGGACCAGGGAAAGGGGAAGAACTGAGCCGAACCAGTTTTGAGGGTACACCAGGGAATTCCCCGCACAAAGGCTGACACCTGGCATGAAAAGAGGACATTCAGAACACTCATCCTAGCACTCCTGGATCTGTGGTAGATTCAGACGACGGACTGCCCTGCTGCCAAAATGACTCTCTTGCTGCTTGAAGGACTATCTTGCAGTCTGAAAAAGGAATGTTGGATCTGCTTGCCTTGATCCCAGGCTACTCAATGTGGCTCCAAGGGTCAGTTGGGTGACCTCCTGTGTGAGTTCCAGGAACACACCTAGCTTCCACGGGCCTCTCTGCAACTGCTCAGCTGCCCGGTTGCAACTGGACCTGCCTGGACCTTCCTGAGCCCTGCTGCTGGCCTCTGAAGTAGTGAGTTATGATCCTCAAGAGGTGCCTTCCAGGTCTTGGACCCTTGGTTGGCATCAGTGAGAGCTGTTCTACAAGAACAAGATCAAAATCCTGAAGTTTGGGCTCTTCGTGAGCGTGAATGGGCTTTTTCACACCTCAACTCTTCCACCTGCCATGACCACAAACGCAAAGCTTTGGTGAAGCACTTTGCGCCTGATGAAGTGGAAAGAGCCCAACAATTAAATTCCCAGTACCACTTCAACCCATGACTTACAAAACTGGGCTCCAACTCCACTCTAAATTCTTCTTCAAGGCAACAGATCTTTGCCACTGTTTTTGAATGAAAGCTAAATTAAATCATATTAATCGATATCATATTTAATCAGTTCTTAATTTCAGTCAATAATGAGAGTTTTGGATTGGATTCAAAAACCTTTATTCCCATAAAGAGATTAGTAAAATTATTTCCTATTCATTCAGTTAGGAAGGCAGATAAAATCATTTTTACAGAAATGTATCAAGAGAAATATGTTTAGAGTCTTTAAAATGCAAAAATGACAAGTGTGTTCCATAAAGGAATTAATCCATATTTTAAATAAAGTCTAAAATTAAAAGCTAATAGAACCCATAAAGAGTTTGAGAAATGAGTGAGATTAAAGGAGCACAAAATTCAAAATCAAATTTTGTCCAACTCCCCATAAAGAGTAGTTCATGAAACTCAGCCGAGTTTTAGTATCCAAAGAGCATCAGCATACAATTGCAGTAGCAATCTGTACAAATAAATCCTCTGGGAGATATGAGGCAACAGATGCAGCAGTAGCAACAACCGTCAAGGATAGGAATAGGAAGTTTGGAAGTCTCCAACAGAGTCCACTAGCATCACCTCCAAAAGTGGCAGCTTGTCTAACTAGAAAAATGCACTAATATAAAAGAAAAGAACACATGTAAACAACATTGTTGCAGTTTAGATCACTTCTGTCCAATTGAAAGACATCTTTCGATGGTGAGCATGCTTCGCTCTTTCTTTCCCATGGAAAACACATGAAGACAACAGTCTACTATCAAATATGTAACAGACATCACTAAACATTTGTTTTTCTGGAAACGTTCTCGGAAGCTTAATGCAGAGTCTATTCCATCATTTATTCAATGTTTAACTGCGTGACAATGAACTATACTAAAGACAAACATGATTTCTTGTTAGGTAATGCTTTTCGTATTTTATGTAAATGAGAATTATTGTTAAAGTATGTCATTCTCTATTAAGCATTATATGAACATGAGATAGATAGGAAGTTCAAGCCTAGAGCAAACGAGAACATGTAGCTTAAGAAAGATAACACATTTTTAAAACCATAACTTTCTGCAGTTTCTAAGCAAGTCACATTAAGGTCAAGCTTTCAAATACATTTGTGCATGTTCAGTAATTTGTAAAGCTTCCATTTGCTAAAAGGAAATCTAACAGTGGCCTACCAGTTCATATGACTGCCCGGTGCGTTTTGAACATTTTGACTACGTGTCATTTTACAGTGTTTTCACGTTAATCTCCAAGGTAAATTATCAGATTTGGTAATTCATTTTTAATTTTGAAATTTTACCTTTTACAATCCCCCATCAGGGGCCGTATTACAATAAGTGCCCTGGGGCACAACGGCTGTTTGTGCCAGCTTTGCATGCCCCTGGAGCACTTTAATATTACAGAAGGGGGCACAGACACTTGTGCACCCCTTCAGTAATACCGATAGCTCTGGCGCACTTAAAGCGCCAGCGCTACCTTCAGACCGCATTCCCACATTTGCGTAGGGGCGTGCCCTATGCAAATGAGGGGGTTCCTTTGCCTCTGTGCCCGTGCCATATTATAGACATGGGTGCAGAGGCAAAGAAGCTCTCAGGGGGCGCACTCACAGTGGGCCACCAAAAAGGTGGCTCACTGTGAGTGCTCCCCCTGAGAGAAGCCCTCTGGAGAGGAGAAAGTGGGTCATATGGACCCCTCAGACATCCCCTTGCTGGTAGGTGCAGTCACTGACTGCACCCGCCAGCAATGGGATCTCTAATCTCCTTTAAAAGTGCAGGCGGGTTGCCACCTGCACTGTGAATGCACTGCGCTGGTGGCAGTGTGAGTTTGCAGCTGCCCTGGGGTCCTGGCAAACATCGTAATAGGGCACATTGTCATTGTTTGCGCTGGGCCCAGCTTTCAAAAGGTGCGCCCGGCGCGAACAATGACAATGCATAATACGTCCCAGATGATTAGCTTAACCATCCCACTAATTTCATTTCACATGTGAGTTCGTTCAGAGAGCACTTTCATCATCTGTTGAGTCTCACCTTTTTCTTTAATGACCTCAAATTTCAGTGACTACATGTAATCATCATTTGTCAAATGATTTAATCCCAATTCTTTTTCAAATCTCTTATTTATGTCTTTATCACTTCTTTTGCGTAAAATAAATCTATCGCTCATGAATAAAGCATAAAGAAATAGCAGAGCCCTATGATCATTATTGGCATAAAAGCAGCCTTTATAATATCTCCTCCTTTGCTTTTCCAAAGTTTTCAAAAACATAGGTGGTTCCAATTCTTCTAACTCAGGTTCTAAATCAGAAACATTCTTTGTAAAATCTTCTATTTCCTTAATTCTGTTGGGTATATAGTACCCGCAATGGGTTAATTTAAGCATTTTTCATACTCCGCCTTTTTTCTGTGAACAATATGTCTAATGCTAGACGATTCTGCAAAACTATTAAACGTATGGCAATCAGCTCAGTGTTCACTACTAGCAAATATCTAGAAATGCTTTTGCCATCTTGTTGACAACAATTGCAAGTTTTCTAATTTTTTCATCATTTAACATGATGCCTACAGGTGGAATGATTGCACTAAATATATCACCCAGTAATTCAGCTCCAGTTTCTGTACTACATCTGTGCTGGTGGCATTGTTAATGCATCTTTACGTTGTATATGGTACATTTTAGGAATTAGTACACCTAAATAACAGATACCTTTCCAGTAGTCAGCAGGCAGCAAGAAATAAGCATTTTGACCCCAAGTAAAATAAATTCCTGGATTGCAGGTTCTTCTGCCTGCAAACTTTGCCATGTTCCTCCTGTTAATTCAAATGTGTTTTCACAACTACTAATCCCTACATATTTAGTTCATTTGGGTGTTCTGCTTCTGTAAACACACATTTTTCCTTTGTGTAAACTATCTAACCTTAGCTTGTGGTAAACCATTTTCTTTCCAAATTCATCTTCTTCTTTCTTCAAAACATTGCTATGTTTATCTTTAGTACATGTTATGTATCTTTTTTCTAAAGCAATTCTGTAAATCCTCTCTCAATAAGCAGGTTAAATTGTTTTTATAAGCCTTAACAGTATCTATAGGTCTATGGGGAAAGAAGTAATATCAAGCTGTGTCCATTTCTTTTGTTTGCGGGCGCAAATTCATACGTTCTATTAACTCTCGAAAGTATAAGATCATAACTGAGATAGAAATATTCAAAATGTTCTCTTCTGTAAACAAATGAAAGCAAAATACTACAAGATATAGCATATGACAATGGCATGTGATAATAAGTGACTTCTTCTGCTGGGCTGCGTATGGCAAAGTTCACAGTTTATATGTTTATAGTCTTGATGTTTTGCCAAAGCTGACTCTGTATTGCAGAATAATCCTAATCCTGTATGTTATGATATTGTTCTATGTTTATTGCCATATATTATAACATTTGCATGTGTCCGCGCATCATACTATGTCGAACATTATCGGTAAGCCTGTTATTCTTGGCTCGTGCTTAATGTTATGAACATCTGTACATGATACATGTGTATAGCACAATTTTCAAGTGTACCTGAAATATCATCATGCGAAAAGTATGTATACTGTATGAGAAATGTAAAATACCAATAAACAGATTTAAACAAAAAAATAAGTGACTTTTGATGTAGATGTGGGTAAGTGAGCACACACATAGCAGTCTTTTGCTTCTATAACATAAGTGTATTCTTTTACTAGTTAGTGAAAAAATCATCTTTGTTGTAGCTAAAAAGGGAAGCCTTTAGTTGGTCTTCATCATTAATATATGTGTGTGGTTTAGTTATATTCTTTGGTCTATGCTCTACTTCTGGGGTTAAATAAAATCCTACTAGTACTATGGTAATCATTATTGTTTTTATGAAGATTGAGCACATAATATATTTACATGTATTTCTAATGCAATATTTTTCTCTTGAATCAGGCTAGGTATAATTATGTTTAACAGTTCAATGTAGAATTCTATAAGTAGTTTTCCAAGATGATTAGTTTTTAGCAGTTCAGATCTCTAATTAGAAAATCCTTATTGCTACTACGTGTTCTTCTATTTTGTTATCCCTTCTCTTCTACAGCACACTCGGACCTATGTTGATCTTCTGTAATATAAGAAACTAAAATAAGAAAGGTCTATCAGGACAATTCTTGTTCATAAGTCAGTTATTGTTTTAATTGTTCAACTTTCAATAATTCTCAGCTATCGATTTCGACTTTCTCAATTTTCTTTTCAATGCTATATCTTGAAGGTTCATACAGTTCAGATCTCACATCACACAAATCATCAAATGTGACATTTAGTACTCTGTACACGTAATACAACTACTATGGTGATGAATACCTTTGACAAGGGACTCGTGCTCTCTTTGATCTTCTTAGATATTGTTGGTTTTGTTCTATACCACTTTGATCACTTGATTCAGTCTACTCAGGTATAATGGCAGGTATTCAATGAACTGATGTACCCCTTCTTAATTTTTCCTGTCTATAACTCTGTGGCCATTCAGCTCTGTGGGCAACTCTCCTTATTCAAGTGCTTGTTCCTTCACCCGAATCTTCTAGTTGTACTGATGAAATATCAGTAGTGTTCTCATCTTGAGGGTCAGTCTCTGCTTCTGTTTCATTAGAGACTTCGATGCCACTTTGTGTGATGTCAGGCATTTGGATTTGTTCTTCAAATTGCAAATCTTCACCCCTTTCTTCTTCTGGCTGCAGTTGTGCAAAGGGTACCACTGGTCTTGGTGATCTCTCAGGTCATTCAGGATCAAAGACCACATTTGCCCCATCTGGGTTTGTCATTTTCTTGGTGTGAGAGGCATTGACTCAGTTCGGAACTCTAGCGCACTTAGCAGCAGTATTCGTCAGCAGAATTATCTGCAATGGGCCTTTCCATCACGGTTCCAAACAGGTCTTCCGAACGAGCTTCTTGATCACAACTAAGGGGCCGATTCCGATCTCGGTCGGAGGCGCACCCAATACCATTCGGTCGGGAAAAAAGCCATGCGAAAGCCTGTTTCCCGACCGATCCGTACAGCACACCGAACGAGCAAGTACGATGCGCACAACAGCAAAAATCCCGGCCGAGCCGTACTCACCCAAACCAGGTCCTGTTCTCCGACCGAGGCGAATCCGGAAACGCCGAATCGAGTCGCACGGAAGGGAAAATGCAGCCCCGTCCGGCCGGACAAGTACGATGCGCTTTCCGTACGCGCCGAACCCGTCGCTACGCACGGCACGTCAAAGCATCCGGGAGAGGCGCACATAAGCTCCGAATCGCGCCACAACACGATCCACGGCTACGAGACGAACACAGCACCGACGAGGACGACGCGAAGCGACGAGGACGAAGCCAAGCGACGAGGACGACGCGAAGCAACGAGAAGGACGAACGACACGAACCAACCATGAATCCCTTCGTCCCGATCATACCAATATTCTACATCTACTACCGGAACAGGCACGGACGCGTACGGCGCAGAAGGTAAGTCAGACACCAACCACAAAACACATACAACACGTACACGACACATCACACACATACACTGGGAATCTGAATATACTTACACCAGCAACAGCAGCACCATAGGGGCGGGATGCCCATCACCAATGCCACATATGCACACAGGGGCCTGAATGCGCGCCACCACCCCAACCCAGGGGGCTGGATGCCAACCACCACAACCACCCTTAGCCAGGGGGTGCCAGATGCCCACCACCACTACCACCCTTAGCCAGGGGGCTGGATGCCTACCACTACTACCACCCTCACCCAGGGCGGGCTGGATGCCTACCACCACCCTTAGCCAGGGGGCTGGATGCCTACCACTACTACCACCCTTAGCCAGGGGGGCAGGATGCCCACCACTACTACCACCCCACCCAGGGGGGCTGGATGCCTACCACTACTACCACCCTCAACCAGGGGGCTGGATGCCTACCACTACTACCACCCTCACCCAGGGGGCAGGATGCCCACCACTACTACCACCCCCACCCAGGGGGCAGGATGCCTACCACTACTACCACCCTCACCCAGGGGGGCAGGATGCCCACCACTACTACCACCCTTAGCCAGGGGGCTGGATGCCTACCACCACCCTTAGCCAGGGGGCTGGATGCCTACCACTACTACCACCCTCACCCAGGGGGCAGGATGACCACCACTACTACCACCCTTAGCAAGGGGGGCAGGATGCCCACCACTACTACCACCCTCACCCAGGGGGCAGGATGCCCACCACTACTACCACCCTTAGCCAGGGGGCAGGATGCCTACCACTACTACCACCCTCACCCAGGGGGCAGGATGCCCACCACTACTACCACCCCACCCAGGGGGCAGGATGCCTACCACTACTACCACCCTCACCCAGGGGGCAGGATGCCCACCACTACTACCACCCTCACCCAGGGGGCAGGATGCCCACCACTACTACCACCCTTAGCCAGGGGGCTGGATGCCTACCACTACTACCACCCTTAGCCAGGGGGCTGGATGCCTACCACTACTACCACCCTCAACCAGTTGGGGGCAGGATGCCTACCACTACTACCACCCTCACCCAGGGGGCAGGATGCCCACCACTACTACCACCCTTAGCCAGGGGGGCTGGATGCCTACCACCACCCTTAGCCAGGGGGGCTGGATGCCTACCACTACTACCACCCTCAACCATGGGGGCAGGATGCCTACCACTACTACCACCCTCACCCAGGGGGGCAGGATGCCCACCACTACTACCACCCTTAGCCAGGGGGTGCCAGATGCCCACCACCACTACCACCCTTAGCCAGGGGGGCTGGATGCCTACCACTACTACCACCCTCACCCAGGGCGGGCTGGATGCCTACCACCACCCTTAGCCAGGGGGGCTGGATGCCTACCACTACTACCACCCCCACCCAGGGGGCAGGATGCCTACCACTACTACCACCCTCACCCAGGGGGCAGGATGCCCACCACTACTACCACCCCCACTCATAGGATGGACAATGCATGACACAACAAGCACACCACAACCTAGGGAATGCAAGATTAAGACATCCCCCACCACCATGACAAGCGTGTGAGCAGGCTGTGTCAAATGCCT
Organism: Calotriton arnoldi; assembly: GCA_963921515.1. NCBI lineage: Eukaryota > Metazoa > Chordata > Amphibia > Caudata > Salamandridae > Calotriton > Calotriton arnoldi. Next base: position 1,938,760 of record CAWUFW010003080.1, read on the forward strand.
ACAACACCGAACATGACATTGAACATACAATGTGACCCCTTAGCACATGTGCCACACATATATGTGTGTGGCACCCACAATGCAAGCAGCCCATGACCATTGTGGCAATGGGGCCTAAACCCCATCATCACAGTGACCAAAAGGCAAGTGTGGGGTCCATAGCTGAAGCACATTTTGACCATTGTGGCAATGGGGTCTAAACCCCCATCATCACAGTGACCAAAAGGCAAGTGTGGGGTCCATAGCTGAAGCACATTTTGACCATTGTGGCAATGGGGTCTAAACCCCCATCATCACAGTGACCAAAAGGCAAGTGTGGGGTCCATAGCTGAAGCACATTTTGACCATTGTGGCAATGGGGTCTAAACCCCCATCATCACAGTGACCAAAAGGTAAGTGTGGGGTCCATAGCTGAAGCACATTTTGACCATTGTGGCAATGGGGTCTACACCCTCATCATCACAGTGACCAAAAGGTAATTGTTGACAAAGAAAGAGCTGCACCGCATGGATCATTCCTGGTCACAGAACCAAAAACTCATCTGTGGCAAAGTAGTGTATGTGTCCCATTGCAACATAAATTGGGGGAGCCAAATACTGCAGTGCAAATGAAACATTCCTTTGGCCATGTGCAGACAAACAACACCCATGGGGGCTGAGACCGTCAACAGTCATCAATGACACAATGACAGAAGTGACCATCAGAATGCAGAACCACATATTTGCACCAATGGGCACACAAATGCAGATACCCTGTGGAGACAGCAGATGTGAGGTGAACAGATACCATACCATGGCAGCAATGGGACACACAAACCATGATCACTGTGCTGACCGATGACCTAGGAGTCCCAGGGACAGCAGGGGAAACACACCAAACAACATACAGCCAATGGCACACCCAAGATATGCCAATGCAGTGGTGCAGATGCACAAACACAAACAGGCAGACCAACACTGTCATCATACACAGCAGGTGAGGGGTGGGGGTGCCAGTGTCCCCAGGCAACAACACAACACATGAGGAGAGCTGAATACCAATCATACAGATGTGCATACACTGCCACACTAAGGTAACTCATGGATCCAAATCCCCTATGTGGGCAAGCAGGCATTGACAGGTGAGAGGGAGCACAAAACACACATGTCACACAGGCACGTAGGAACAACAACTGACACAGCAAGTCACAGACACACCACAGCACCACTCCCCAGGGCCCCCACAATGTGGTGACCCTGGGCTGAAGAAAAATACCACTGTGATGACAAAGCTAAATGTCGTTCACACTGTGAACCACAGTCAGGTGTCCTGAGCAACTAACTACCATCACACCTACACAAGCACAAATCAATCAGCATGGCCAGTAAGCCAAGGCCAACATGGAGGCAGGGGACTAGCCGGGCAACAACTCTCATCTGCACACACTCAAGACCACACCCTCGACCTCCAACAATGTGCAGCAGTGAAGTACACATGCACTGGTGACATTGCACATGCACCCATTACTATTCCAGGGTGGTGGGTGGGAACCAAGGTGTAGAAACACATCACACATGGACACTCAACAAGACTCCTGAATGTCTGACACACTGCACACTACGCTGTACATGGACATGACGGCAATACCACACCGACCAATGGGATCCCAGCCACAGTCACACACCAATGAAGAAGCCAAGGTCACCCACAAAGAACACACATAGACAACAACCAACATTGCAGCCCGGACCCTAAGGAGTGCCAGCAGTCACACACACAACGTGTCACAATCACTGAAAGATAACACAAACTGGAAATCACATGACAGGGGCAAACAACAAGTGCCAAAGGGAAACCTGATCTGTGACCCATCTGCGTCAGCACACAAACTCTGCCCTGACAGCAAACACACCTATGGGTGACACCCTGATGACCAGTAATGTGCCATGCACCCACATCACAGAGAACACAGGGAGAAGACTTTGGGGGAACATAGCTCAAGTCAGCAAGCATCACAAACAGGTACAACACTAGGGATCACAGCATGCGCAGATGAATGGAAGTGAACACACAGACATGCACATACAACACACACCTTGGGCGCAGGCAATGTCACACGTGTACACACTGCCATGAGGGGACTCCACTCCTGTGTGAGGAAAGCTGTGCCATATGTTGCCTCAGTAGGGCCCCATCATGTCAGCTGAGCACTTGGTCACACAATCAACAATTAGCACCAAATGAGGGCTCCCATCACATCAGCCTGGTCATGGATGTGCCAACGGAATCATCAGCACAGATCCAACACACTTGTATAGCAATGTTGCACTGACTACACGGATGAGTCCCTCCCCATTGATGCCCAAACCTGCATGTCCACTGGAGATGGCAACACGGTCAGGGAAGTAGACAAATGCAACGATGGCAGGCACAACAGATGTGCAGGGGTGGAAGCCACAGATATGAAATTGCCAATGTAAGTAGGAAACCCATTGCCAAATACTGAACACATGACACCCTCAGATGCTGCTATTGATGACATGGATACACCACATGATAGGACACATTCCCCTGGACCACATGGGTTCCTGCACAGTAACACTTCATAATCATGAGACCAGATATCACCATCACTGCAGCAAGGGCATGGTTAGCTGCACCAACAACATGTACATCTGAAGCATGAGCACTAGAGAAAAGAAAGTTGCTTTATTCAGCATATGTGTTGAGGCCAAACGAAGTCCTGAAAAAGAGCAAAGGCCAATGGCCAGTCCATTGTCAAAGTTCAAACAGGGTGACACTGGCAGATGTCACCCTACGCATGCCT